>CM027864.1:20142891-21342891 GCA_016097605.1 Eucalyptus guilfoylei | reverse complement strand
ATGGAATAAAAAATAAAATAGGGAAAAGGTAGACCGGTTTCTTAAGTTGACCTTGATTCGGCCTAGAACAAATCGGTTGGGTTCCATACCGATTCTAGAGTCAACTGCTCAATTTCCTATCTTAAAACTGGAACTAACTCTAACATGATAGGTTTGAGTTCCTTATTTGAGATATATCTATTCTAAAATTGATCACCCTTACACGGTACCAATACGTGGCTGGCCAGTCTAGAATTGTCGAAACCAGCCTTGTAAAGGAAGAAGTTAGGACAAGCGATTATTAAATGATTAGGGTGCATACACGTGCATCCAATCCACGAAAGCCATCAAAATCGTGTGATTTCCAACAAGGCCCACATGAACCAGCGGTAAATGTGATGAACATATGAGCTCATTCTCTTTTGCAATCTAAAGCAATTGATAATCTACTATGGGATTTGAAAGTAATAAAGTAATTATTTTGGTGGTACGTTTGATCAATATATGAGCCCACTCGTAGAGTTGAAATTTTATGGATAATGAGCTATGCAAGTTGAACGTGTAATATTATTATTCTTTTTTTAGGCTACTGATGAATAAACGTTCTCACTTGTAAAGCAATATTTTGTTGATAACATACTATACAATTTGAATTCGGAAAATGATGATTTCGTTGGTAAAAAATACCCACAAATAAACGGACCTACTTGTGAAAAATGAAAACGGGTTTATAAAGTAAGCGAATATTTTCGTTTTCTAAGTTTTCCTCTTCAAAATTCTAACCACAAAAATATCATTTGCGAAGTACGCCACTTTATTCTCGGCAAAGATTCAATGGAAGAAACTTGTTTAATTTGAAGGGGTTGTATCACGTGAAATTTCAAAGATATAGTAATGCAAAGTAGCTAAAATTTTTAACCGAAATTTTGGTGAATAAGCGAGCTGCATGCGCCATTAGCACATGGACCTTGTGTCATTTATTTATTTCTTTTCGAACAATGTCCGATTGAGAGGCACATTACACATTGGACTTTCCTAACAAAACTTCAAGAGGAAGGATAGTCAATAGAAGCCTATAGAACCCATCATCACTTAGAAACTTCATCCATCGATAGACCCATCAACTTGTATAACCCAGCTTTGTAAGCCGTGAAAGCACATCTCTATAACTAGAATCAAGAACACATGTATAATTAAGTAGAGAGATTTATGTGCCTAATTTGGAATCCATCATTGGAATAGCGATGATTCAAAGCTCAAGCACTTCTTCTCTTTTGCTCTCTGTACCACTGGCTCAATGAGACCGTTCCTCTTTTTCTTTTTTTTCGTTCAATAAACACTCCTTATGTGAGGATATTTGTGCATTAGAGCTAGAGGAGAGACTACTAAACCAAAGAGATGAGAGATAAGCTGTTTGATAGTTTTCCATGATCTCTGCTTTACATAATGACTCGGCATAGTATTCTCTGGTGATGTTCTTTCGGGAAAAAGCATGGCCTGAAGAGAGGCCGAGCCAAGAGATATGTTCACCCACAGCAACTAGGTACTATCTCAGTAATTTCTGTTTATGAAACTTGGTTTCAATTTTTGAGTAGGTTGATGCATTACTACTTGTGTGCATCTACCCTAGTGAAAATCTTGATATGAGCTTACGAGTTTAGCGTGGTGCTTTTCTTTATCTATTAAAGGTATGAAAACTGTTTTTGCATCTTTTATTCCCGAGGTGTTTAGTATGATTTGATGTCTACTGCCAATAGATGGATTGTGTTAATGTGATGCACATAAGTCATTATAGTCTCTAACTACTTTTGAGTCGTTCTTGTTGTCTTTATTTTTGCAAAAACTTACCAGAAAAGTCAGTTTTGCTCACCTCATTTTGAAACATTGCAAATTCTGTTAATTCTAAATAGAAGTTTTGGTCTATATAATGTTCTTAACCGCTAAGTAAAAAAGATCTTAACTCTTATCTGCTTTAAAGAAACCGAATTATCTTGGTTGTTGATTTCGCATCTGCTAAGAAAAATCCTGAATTTTCTTCCTGTCCTACCTAGCAATTGTTTCAGTTTTGGCCTTCAAAGATAAATACCTCGTCCTAGTAAGACAGTGTAATTGTCTGTCCTATAGGGGGAAGTTTTCATGTATAGAACTATACACACGTTTCGTAAAGTCAATCTAAAGATTGGCCCTTAGCCGATTGTGCCGATCACTCAAATGTCTCTCGGCCGGACCTTTGAGTAGGTGATGGATTTGCAAAGCTAGTAATGCATGTCAAGAAAGAGCATGTCATGTTCTAGAAAAGACCTGGTAAATCTCTCACAGGGTCTTGAAGCGCCATGTTAAGTCCAGTGGAGCTCACCAAATGGTATGATTACGATATTACATATGCCTGTTGGAGACAATCAAGTGCCAAGAAGTCACTGCACAAGAAGTTGCAGTAAGTTCACTAGGTCTAGTGCTTGCTATAGTGACCTATGAGCTGAATTCGTAATCAATCATCTGTAAAAGGTTCTACGGCAACGTGTTGAGTATGGATGTCCTTCTCATTTCTCTCCTGTGATGATTCTTCTCCTCAGATAAGTCTGCTTCACTTTTTTTTGCTTGCTACAGTGCAACTGTAGCGAGTTTCTTGGAGGCTAGGAGATTTGCATTGTCAATGTCCACAGAGCTGTGAAAGTAAAATGTTATCTGAACGCAAATTTTGCTTTATGATTCTTCCTTTTTCAATCAAATTGCCCCCGACAATTTTGAATGACTTCCCTAATTCATTGGTTACATTTGCACCTTGCACAAAAAGCTTCAAGCAACTTCCTACAACAGTAGATATTGAACTACCTACTAGCACCATCCATGCAAAGTAAGATTGACGTCTCCAATCGACCTTCAACGTTGTCAATACAATCAAGGCTCCCATCGGCGCTGATATGACCCTCACTTAAATTTTCTCCTTCACTTGTGCTCTTGCAATTCCCATTCCCATTTGTAAGCCTTAGTTCAAGTTGATCTATGCTATCTTGAGCTCATCTTTCTTGTTTGTTGCAGAATGGCCATTCTTTCCTCGTTTCTTTCCAGCTTTTCTGCACAAATTTGAGCTTCTCCTTCAACCCTTCATCGTCTCTCATCAATTGGAATAGAACTTCTTTCGTTTGTAATTTGGACTCAGCGTCAACCCATTTAAAGAAGCCCCAATCATCAAATTGCTAAATAAGCATGAATTTATCAATTCAAATTGATAGCGAACAATTGATCTTTCAACACTTATCAGTCCCCCCCCTCCCAAGAAAAAAAAAAGAAATCAAATCGAATCCAATCTCAGCAGCTCAGTTGCCTTCAACAAATCGATAGTGCATTATCCTCCACAATGAACAGTGATAAAAACCTCCTTGTGGAAATCTTTGGTGTTCGCCAAGTGTGCAGCCCAGTACGCATCTGCTTCCCATCAACGACATTACTGTTGATTTGCTCAAGAACCCTAATTTTTATTTTTATTTTTTGCCCCCAAGTCAAGAACTCTCAAGCCCTAATTTTCTGCCCCAAATTCTAATCACCACGTTTCCCTCAATTTGCCCCCTGTTTCGTGGCTTGATCAAACGACATTGTCACCAAGATCTCGACGGTGCATAACGTCATGATCTCATTTGAGAGCCTTGACAAAACGACATCGTCATATCAAGCCCCACCTCATTAACGTTGGCGAGTTCGCAGTGTATGTACGATGCCATCTCTTGTCTATTTAACCGCAAAAATGAACGGCGGCTTGATGGATGCCGGAATCGAGCCTCAACTCGGAAGTCGATACTTTTCTTTTGCACACTCAAAAGTTGATGTTGAAATCGGGTCAAAGCTACAAGTTAGTGCCTTTTTAGAGAAGTTGACTTTCACTTTATTGCAAATATTTTCTTTTGATTAGGATGAAAGATAATATTATCTCCAACGTCTATTCATATATATCATTTTTTTTTCGAAGAATAGATTATACTCCCTTTCCTCAATTTAAATATATATTTTTTTGTAATGTGAGGTTTATCTACACCTGTAGTGTTCACTTCATAAGGACGCACATAATGCCAAGAGGCCTTTATAAAAAGATAGGGATGGGTACGGGATTCAGATAGTGCCCCGCCCCGTCGGGTCAAACTTCTGAGAAGAAAACAAGGGACGGGGCGGTGGAGCATTAAAGTAAAACAATTAATTTTTGAACTGAATAAATTCATTCATTATAGTCCACAATTGCCTCCATCCTGTCATAAGCATTAAAGTAAAACAATGAATGAGATTCCTGTAAAAGTCAACTCGTGTAGCTAACATTTGACTTAAATGATGATAATTTTATTTAGGGAAAATTTATTTGTCGTCATTCTAACACTATAGTAATGAATTCTAACACTATAATGATAATTAATAGTAGCATGAGCTGTATTCCCCACTCTCACTCACCCCAGACGCGGGAGGCTATTTTACCTGCCTACCCGGCGGTAGCCAGAACCGAAGTCCTAATGCGGTGTCTACCTTCACCACTGTGAGACCCTCTAATTCCTCATCTATATTTGTCTTCCCGATGGAGAGGGAATAGGAGGACAGCGCGGGATTTTCCGCCTGTTTCCTTCATGAGCCTTTTAAGGACTTACTCAGGTCCAACTCCATCCTGTCATAAGCATTAAAGCAAACAATGAATGAGATTCCTGTAAAAGTCAACTCGTGTAGCTAACATTTGACTTAAATGATGATGATTTTATTTAGGGAAAATTTATTTGTCGTCATTCTAACACTATAGTAATGAATTCTAACACTATAATGATAATTAATAGTAGCATGAGCTGTATTCTTTTTGTTTAATTAAGCTGAATCAGTATATGTCGGCCTCTTCCTCTGCAAATTACAACAATGGAATCATGAATCACAATGCAAAAACATATGGCTCGTTCATGCATTTATTGTCCGGCCAAAAAAAAAAAAATACTTATCCAAAGTTTAGCATATAGCCCTCAATTATGTGGCATTGCTTATATAGGATGAATAATTGCCTAAGTACTCAAAAAGACATTGACAACCCTTTCAATTTCAATGATCATATGGTTCTAAAAGTACTAGTATCTATAACAATCGTTATCCTTCACAAATTTTATCTCAAAAAATATCTTCTTATACGCCAATTAACCTCAGACAATAAACTGAATTAAGAATGCCATATTAATCTAAACATAAGTGGAACTCACAAAGCTTTCGTTGTACACTCTAATCCAAAAAGCTTGATCTCCCCTACTATCCTCAACTCAATCAAAATGCAAACGCAGAATAACGAAGACCTTTTACATCTTTTAGAAGGATATTATTACCATAGAACTATTAAATCATAAATGAAGATAACCGTATTTGTTTATGTAATGACATCATAATGAATTATTTACCTTGCATTTGCTAAAAAAGATGTATAGTTTTCTTTTGCCAATAAGCAATATTAGCACCGCCTGCTCTCTATCACATAAATTTGTTGCTAAATGCTTTTAGAGAGTATTCAGCTCCATCCTATCTGAGCCAATATCAAATAATATATGCGAGACTAATGAGTTTGTTTGACGTTGGAAATCCTTCTAATTCATAAAGATGGTTCTTATATTGTAGAAAACAAATGAACAATTTACGGCTTTTAGCTGCATATAGTAAACCCAAGGTTAAATATGTGGCTTTCGGCATTTTATTGATGCAGCCAATAACAATATTGAATATTGATATCTTGTTACCTCCCCGCAATTTCAATCAAGTAAAATCATCAATAGTATGGGGTTTGATACATCGATTTTCTATAAAAGTCAAGTAAAGATCAAAGGATGTGTATTGACACGTCAGTGGATAAGACATTTCCTACCTAACCTACTATTTATCATATTTCTTGGTATAGGAATACATTAAATGCAAAATGTGCAGGTGTATCCACCAATAATGACAATGACAAATTCTTTTCCTATTTATACAGCTCTGATCTTGTGATGCTCCAGGCTTCAATATCCAATCCCTCTTGAGCCACAATCTTATCGCTCTCCTCATATATCTATTTCGATAAATGATGAAGCCTTTCGGTCAACCTTTGTATTGTTTTCCTCAAGAAACCTATTGATGCATCTAAATTGCTACCCATTTGTTTCTTCAAGATCATGGCTCTCTTGATTTCAGTAGGAGATGCGTCATCATACACTTCAACCCTGAAAAGTCGGATCAATGATTTACCAAAATGATCTATTTGCAATGTCGGCTTCGTTAAATATATGAATTTCCAAAAGTGATGCAGCCTATATTCAAGACCAATTCATTCAATCAAGAAGATCGGCATGCATTTAAGATTGACAACACTCTCATCAAAAAGTCCCTCATCGATAATGCCTCATCTTTGACTTTGTCATAAAGACTTGTCATTTTCCATGCATTGAAACTTGCATCAAGACTCTTTGGGAAAACCACAAGCATTGGAAATATTGTACATTTAATAGCTTCTAGTTTCCATGTACATAAATGATTACTGGTTTCTAGGTTTGAATCTAGTCTTTTCTTGTTTTCACTATAAGAAGTCATCGAACCTTTGTAAATTCCACCGAATTTGATTAATGAAAATTTGGCTAGTGCAATTCCCTTAAACCTTGAAGAGTTCAAACCCCATGAAATCTAGAAGATTTTTCACTTCGTCCTTGAAGAGTCAGGGCTTTTAAAGCTTGCATCCTTGAAGAGTTGCAGCCACCGATCTTGAAGAATTGATGCCATTTCAACTTCCTTGGAGGCCTAGAAGAGCAACTATTGAAGTTTCTATCATTTTCTTCATTTCGTCCATTCCCAATTCTCCCAATTCCATCAAAATTCGATAAGTCTATAGTGCTTATCTGAAAAGACTCGAAACACAAAAGTTGTAGATCTTCGAGTCTCCATTGTTTTGGCTTTGGAATCAGATCATTCTGATTTAAATCCACAAAATTATGCCTATTTTCCCAAGCTTGTGGAGAACAGAGATTTCTACTTGATTTCGTGACTAAGTTTTCACACATGTGAGTCACTCTTCCGATCCTATTGTTTGAGTAGGTGGCCTTGGGCTACTATTTTTGTTTTAATCCAACTAAGTATCTTTCTTACATACGATTTGGATGATTGGTCTAACTTACCATCATGCGCTAGTTGCAAATTGTGGTATCTCACTCTAGGCAGATTTAGTGTTCAGACTGGACAGGAAATTGGATAAAAGGGAAAACAAGTTTTGAAGTATAACAAAGGGCGACGTGGTTGGCGACTCTCCACCCTAGCTCCTTACCATGCCAGTGGCCAATTCTCCTCTGAATCACCGTCCATTGAAGGCAAGTGAAGTTTACACAAGTTCTATATTGTCCCATGGAACTCCAATTTACAAAGCAAACTCCATGTCTGATGGATAGATAGAGGAAGAGAACATAGGGTCTGCTTGAGGGTCAATAGATTCACTTGCAACTATTACATGTAGAGTTGTATAAGGGGTCGATGTAAGGAGTGAGCTTCCCTCAATTTTTGCATCACTCTGAAGTAAATTTTTGTTACACAAGACATCCATCTACTTTCTCGTATTATGTGCAAGTCTCTGATGAAATCGGTTGTAATGTTTTCTATGTCGCTAATGAAACATGTGACACGAATCTTTAGCAATTGTCATGTTAATCCTGTGACGGTAGCATAATCTTGTAGCAATAGCAAGCTTGGCACATTTTTTTGTCATATTTTGTCTAATCAGCAAAATCCGATGTGGATCATCTCTAATCACGTTACTTAGAAGTCCCATATATACTTTTGATTAATTCAAACTAAAAGAAATTTAAATAATACGTGACATCATTTTTTATAGTTTCAGTAAATGTTTGGTTTACGATATAAGAAAACACCTTTATTTACAGATGTATATCAGTTGGAAACAAGACCGCAAGTTCAAATCAATGTGCAATGCAAGTATCGAATACATGCAATAATTTTTCATATGAACTCTCGGCAATATACTCAAATGCATACAACAGTATGCATGATACCGTTCATCAATTATATAATTTAACACAAGAGTCCACATTTTAGTCTTATTGAACATAATTTATCGTCTAAATTAGCCCTATAGACAAGTGAAATAGTAGCAGAGCTAAAAACATCCATTTCCACATTGTATACTATGTACTAACTCATTTACATGTCGAATTTGTAAAATTGCCATGTCTACAGTGATTTCTCGAATTGTTAAGGTTGGTTGTCAAATTTCCTTAAAATTTGAATATTCATTAATGAATAAATGTGCAACCCCATTTTGGACTGGACCATTCTGATAGACCTACCTTTAATGACAATTGCTTCTATGGAAATATGTACTAACTGCAAATATGCAAGTTTATCCACAATAATAATGAGTATGGCCAATACATTTGCCTATATATACAATCCTTCATCATTTGTCGCACCATGCTTCTTTACTCTTGTTAATTGGCCTCACAATCAGCCCCCAATTACAAGGTTATTACGCATGCAAAAATGACCAGATTCCAAGCAATTGTTACGAGCGTGTAAGATTATTTTTTAGTTTTTCGAATTTACAAACGTCATAAATATTGTCTTCACAAAAATAACATTTTTTTTATCTCCACAGAAAAAAATATTAATAAAAGAAATTTGAGATATGTAAAACACTTTGAGGGTTGAGCGGACTCCAGTCCAGCCTTTTTCGCTTTGCCCCTTCGTTTTTGATTCTATCTTAATTCACAAACCCTACAAAACTAACAGAAATTAAGCAAACTCAAAAGGAAAACCTAAAACCCAAAATCCAACCTTCCCCATTTTGCCAATTTTCTCATTTTCTAATTGTTATTATCTTCTAGAAAACTTCTACCAAAACCTGCCATTGGTAATATTTCTTACTATGGGAACATGCTAAATGCAAATTGTGCAACTAAATCCACAACAATAATGAGTATGACTAGATACTTTTTATTTATATGTGCCAAGTTTATCAAAAACAATAATGAGCATGACCAAATATTTATAAATTTATAGAGCCATTCATCTTTTGGTGCTCCACGCCTTAGCCAACTGAATTTCTTTTTCTTTCTTACTAGTCCTTCAAGCACTTCAAAGCAAGACCCTTGTGATGCCTACAAAACAAGGAATCCAGCATGGTATCTCACCAGCATATTTGAAACCCTCTTTTGCATGCATCCAATGGTCATGTCTCCAGTACTCGGACCTTGCATCTAAGTAAGTATCGGATAAATGATTTACCAAAAAAAAATGCTTTGTTCTTGGTGAGGCATGTCAAAATATGTATACTAGTTTAATAGTTTAACTGTTATCAGAGATCTTTCCGATCAATGGTAGTGTAAACTACTTTAATTTATAATAAGAATGGATGTGAGCCCGATACGATGAATTATAACTTTCAACCTAAATAGCAGTTTATCTATGCACTTTATGGTTTTATTAGGTACATGCAATTGCTATGTTCAATATCATGAAATGCAATTGCCATAGGGGCTTTCATCCATCAAATGCTTCATTCTTGATAAGATATATCTCTCAAATAATGATTATGATATCCTGGATCTTTTTTGTTTGAATAACAGCACGAGGCACTGAGATGGCGGAGAGATGGAAAAGAGCTCTTGCAGCAGTGAAGTTTCCATCCATTCGAAGTGCTACTTTGTTGCCAAACGATGCCCTAGACTTCAGTCCTTTCTGATGTAGTCACTATACTTACCATCCTCCGCAGCTGAATGTATATGAAGCCGAGAATTGGGAAGATGTCCCGAGACATATGCGCTGGTGGGTTGCTTAGTGTGAGGTTTGCCTAGGTTTCCATACTGTTGTCCACATGGAATTCCTCGTTTGATAAAAGCGAGTTGCTGTTCTCCCTCCTTCGAAAAGTATAAAGGAAGAGAACATGGGAACAAGTTGAATGGTCGACAAGTTTGACGTTTCGTTTATCTGATGTAAAATTGTACGAGAGGCAGTCAATTTGAATGTTTTGTGTGGGTGTGAGCTTCCCTTGATATTAGATCAAAATGTTAATCTTCCAATATAAAATTATGGTGATTGTAGTTGTTGACACCTAAATTTTACTATTCTATTTATGACTCAATCGTATACAAAATTAGGAATTAGTCACTAAAAACAAGGAAAAAAATATATATGAGAAAAGAGGAAAAATAAAACGCCTAGAGGTCGGGTCAGGCCGGATCTGGCATTGGCCCGGCCCGCTGCCCGCCTCTCTTTCCCCTGCGCGGCCCAAGCCCGTTTCCCTTTTGGCCCGGCCCACGCCAGCCTTCGTCCACCTCCAGCCTCTCGCACGAACCTGCAGCAAAAGAAAAGGAAAGACAGCAAAAAAGGAGAAGCAGAGGGGAACGGCAGGAATGGAGAGAGGCGTGAGAGTGGAGAGAGGGAGATAAAAAGACAGCGGGGGCACGCAAGCAGGAGGAGAAGGAGCCTCCGGGCCACCGCCACCGTCGCCGACGAGCCACCCAATCGATGCCGTTCGCCGCCGTCTTCCCCGGAACCCATATCTGAAGCGGAGAGGGAGAGAGAGAGTGCACAGAGAGAGAAGGAGAGGAGGAGGAGACCCCCCTGAGCCGTCGATCGCTGCTGAAGTCGCCGACCGTCTCCAACCCCACCAGAACCCAGGAGGCAGAACAAACAGAACAGGCAAGGATCGAGGCCAGAGAGAGAGAGAAGGAGTCCGAGCGAGGAAGCGACTAAGGGAGAGGAAGGGAGCTTTAGCCGTCGCCTCAGCTGCGCGCGAGCCCCGCCTGACGACCCCTCGGCCAACGTCCTCAAATTGGATCCGGTACGTCCTCCTTGCGCCCTGTTTTCACCCGGTTCTGTGCATCCCGAGCCGGAGTTTGCATTCGACTGGTTTGCGTGAACTCCGGCCCTGTCCACTCCCTCTTTGGTTGCTGTATGTCTTATTGTTTGTTGGCGAGAGTCTCGGTTTGGGTTCGGGTCCCAGTTGAGCTAGAAACCGCGTGATTCGGGAGCGCCCTCCACCTGTTTGATAGAACGCCACAACGAGATCCAGTCTCCGTGGCTTCGTCTATGGCTGAAATCGAGTTGTCCGGGTGCGTCGCGCTCTAATGGGATGTTCCGGTGGTGTTGGGTGACCTTGGGCGTCGGCCGTGTGGTCGTTCGCTACGTTCCCGTCATCGTTGTTGCTTGTTCGGTGTTTGGCCGAGGAGGGTATGCTCGGCTGATGACGGTGATGATCTCCGGCCAACTAGTGGCCGGCGGAAGTTCGGCGGTGGATGGATCGCTGGTTGTTCCGAGCTGCGTGTTGTTTGGCTGAGTTTCGATGAGGCCATGTTTTGGGGAAGAGAAGACTTCGGGCGTGCAGAGGGGACGCACGAGGGAGAAAGAGACCAAAGGGAGGAAGAATAATAAAAAAAGAAGAAGAAAAAAACCAAAAGAAAAAGCAAGAAAAAAGTGCAGCAAAAAGTTTAAAAAAAAAAAGAAATAGGAAAAAGAGAGCAAAAGTTGGCTTCGGGAATGAGGAGTGCAGAAGATGGGGCAGTAGAAAAAGACAAAACAGGGATAAGATAAAAAGAGAAAAATAGAAAAATATATATATTAAAAAAAACTAAACCGAAAAGAAAATCTTTTTTTATCCAACGTGGATCGGACCTGGCCTCAGATCGGATCAGCGGGCCGGATTGGGTTTACCCGATCCGAACCAATTTTTTGAATTTTTAATATATTTTTAATATTTAATATTATTATATTCAGGAAAATTAAAAAAAATTCATAAAAAATAAAAACTTTCGAAAAATAAAAAAAATTCAAAAAAATTTTAAAACTCAGAAAACATTAAAAAATTAGACCTTTTTTTAAAAAAAAAATTATCAATTTTTTTTAAAAATTAAAAAATTGCAAAAATCCAGTTTTTTTTGGAAATTTTGAAAATTCCTTTTTTTTTTAAATTGAAAAATAAAAATAAAAATCTAAAAGGAAAAAAAATTAAAAAATTAAATTTCCTCGAAAAAGGTTAAAATTAATCTTTGGAGTAATTTTCTCCTAAAAATAGGAAGCCTTTCAATTTGGAATTATGTTTAAGTTTGATTAAGCAGGACTTTACCTTAGGGTTTCAATTGTCCTTAGGGACAAATAGTATTTGATATGTTGATATCGGCTTTTCTTTAGTCGAGTTAAGATTAATATTTACCTCTTCCTTAATGTTAAATTTTTGCTATCCAATGCTTTCTTTGATTGTCGATTATTATGTTGATGACTGTGTACATGCATGATCACCTCACATGTTAGTGGATATGTCTAAAATCAATCCAAGTTGCCTGAAAAAAACATTTTTTAAAATGAACAAGATTAGGTACCGAAAGAGAACTAATTGATCAATTAGTGTAATCAAGTCTCCGACCTAGATTCTCTGGTTGTGTAGAAAGTGAGATACACCCCATGTCTCACTTGATTTCTAACCGACCCCATAGTCTAGTGGCGACTTCCTTTTTACAAAATTCTTAAAAATACCCCAACGTTACGCGAGGTATGGGCTTGGGAGAGTTTGTGCCTAATCACGAGCTATAGGCTCGTCTTTTAGGCAAATACCCCTAAATCTATTCCCTCCCCTGAGGGGTAGGTCGCGATAGCAGGCCTTCAATGATATGCAAGTCTATTTTCAACCAATGTATTTCAACCAAAAAAGTATCCAAATTCAAGTGATGGTAATTTTCTCATAATTGGACGACTAATCAAAATATTGACGTGATCAATGTGGTCATGATACACAATACACTTCAGTTGCGTAAAAAATGGACTTTTAGATGTTTAGTGCCAAGTTTGAAAATTGGACAAACATCAGAGGTTATTCATGTTTTCCATTTTGATATCAAACCTTGGGCTCAACCTCATGTAAGAAAATACGAGCAAATGCTTCCCATACTTCTAGTTCAGAACAGCCAGGTTAGAGCCTCAAGTTGAAAAGATGTCTTTATGTTTATCATAAAATGATGTTTATATTACCTTCTGAAATTAATGTTTCGATTATTTTCTTTGAAAACAATAAATTTTCTATAGGTTATTTTTTCTAATCTCAAAATTTTATGGGATTAACATATCAAACACTCAGTAGTGCAATCATTCGAAAGGGATAAATACAAATTATGCACTGATATGGAGTTACTTCTAGTACATACAATTTTGGTAGATAGATGAAAATATATAAGGCGTAGAACAGAGACATTACTACTAACTATTTTTTTTCTTACATGAAATTTTTGTGATTGGCCAATCATCTCGAATTAGGTTGTGACCCTGTAGGACTGCAATGACCGTTTATTTGATTTTCCTTTGCAAGTAATATTCAATTGATTATATTAATGTAGATCGAGAATTTTTTCTAGTGGATAAATGACCTGTGAAGTATGAAAGGAAAATAACATATGCCAGATGTATTAATGGATTCCATAATTTTTGGAAATCCTTCCAATAGTTAAGTAATCATCTGGGATGTACTTTGCCATGTTTGTGGAGTGAGTCAATTATGACAAAACCTACCGATTACACTATTTCTGATTTTGAGAATGTATTATTGTTTGCACCAAAAATTGACTAAGCGGTCAATATGTATAGACATGTGGCTGGAGTGTGAATATTATCAGGCACATGATTCATTGTCGACAACTACAAGGATTGATATCAATATTAGGCACATTTCAATGATTACTACCAATCAGTTGTCAATACATGACAACGTATGGTTAATGATGGTCGATTAAGGTATCGATTATTGAGGTTGGTAAATGTTAAGGAGCTGAAGGAAGTTGAACGCAAAGAGAGTATCAAGATGTGGGTACAAGGTTGAAGTCATTAGAGAAGAAAGTGATTGAGGTCGTGGAGTAATAAACACCCGTATTTAGCAGAACAATCGTTTGGAAATGAGGTCATGGCAGCGTGGCTGAAAAATGCTTGAGAGCAGTTATGGCATGATTACTACAAATACCGCCAATCACCCACTGGAGAGCTCCCCGCACAAATGAAAAACAATGCAAATTTTCAATTATCTTCGTTTTCTTGCACTCTATTTTCAGTTTCTAGACTTGCATGTCGGTTAAATTCCAGCATCTCGATTAAATTCCGGTGTGTTTCTACCTTGAGTGTTGCATTATCAATTAAATTCCAACATAAAATCTTAACATTCTCAAGCCTTGTCATCAATTAAATTCTGGCACGGTTTGTTTACATGCGATTCCGTTGTAGCGGCTGTATTCTCTAAGCCTTGTCATTAAATTCCGGTGCAACTCGTATTTGTACAATTCTATCCGAAAGGAAATTGTTGAGTTCCTTATTTGCCCATGATATTTCTTGTCTGGAGTTATCATAGGACCTTGTCTCCTTTAAGTGAAAACCAAAGAACGATTTTTCGTAAAAGATATTTCGTCATGGGAGAAATTATGGTGAAATATCTTTTTGGCACGTCCAATAGGACTAGAGAGGCTAAAATTCGAGGAAATATGATGATGAAAACCGTGGATCAACTTGATACCGACGATGCTAGTGGAGTAACTTGTCACCACAACCTAGTGATGACAGAGTAGGACGATATGAGAAATCGACTTCATAGCCGTGGCAGAACAACAAATGGTGGACATGTAGACATCCCCAGACAACTCGCCAATAAGCAAAGAAGGCAGTTGGAACCAAATCCTGTAATGTTAGCTATCATGAGGAGAATTCTTGACGAACACCACAATGAAACGACTAACCGCGTGATGAAATAGTTTGTCAATATGGTCAAGCCAATAATCGTCGACACCTTCTATAAAGTCATGCATGGGCCGGGAGCATCGAGCCATTTAATATGGATTCAAGCAAAGCCTACTAATCCTGCACATTCTAGGTATGATTTGTTGGCTAAAATCAGGTGTCAACTAGAATATTGAGTTTTTATTATTGAATATATTTCACTTAGACATCATTTAGGGTCTTATGGACCTTATCGCCTTATTGCTCAATTTGTGGTAAGGAATTTGTCTCTGGACTCCATTTTTCCCTTTTATTCTTTGTCCATTTTAAAATTTAGAAACGATTGCGAAGCATTGATCGTAAACTTTTGTATGAGGGCTTCATCTCTCTTGGCTAATGCTGTTGATTGTACTGCTACGGCTATGAAGGAGTGTTCAGAATGTGGATCCCACACCAAACTTTCGACATCTGCCGTTGCAGACTGATGGTTTTATGTGATGGGCTTAAGGCCTGTCCGCCCATGTTGGGCCTAAAAGCCCGGCCCACAAGATTAGGGCCCATGGATGAAGGGGCACGATTCCTTTTGGAGGGAACGTATATAAGGGAGGAAAAAGAGGGAGAAGGCACCCTTTGGCATAACGTATGTACGTTCCTCTCCCTCTCTCCCTTCAAAAGAAAGACAAACGCTAAAGGCGACGCCATCTTCCCTTCAAGGCCAATCGACGTCATCGAATCGAACGGGATCGGTTTTCTCTTCCTCTTATCGGCGTCGGTGTTTAATCTGTGGCTAACAAGGTACGCTCGAATCTGTGGTGTGCTTTAGGATCGGTGATACGTGATTTTCCCGGGCTTGTCTTTCGCATTCGTTTTAGGGGTTCGATTTAGTGTCGAATCCGGTTTTTGGGAATCCGATAATCCCAACATTGGTATCAGAGCCCTAGTTCATGTTTTCCCGACCCTTTTAATGTTTTTTGATTAATTTTTCGCGAAAATAATTGGCCGACACGGATCGGGGCGAAAATCCCGACACCCGAGCACTGTTCATCCACTTTTTCGAGTTTCTGTAAGTTGAAATCAATTTCTGAAGGCATAGGGTGAAAGAGCTCGTCAAGACGAGTCCGTCAACATGTCGTTCGCCGCCAAGAGACGTCGGACGCGCCCACACGCGTGGCCAGAAGCTGCTGCGCGTGGGCGCCACGCGCCTAAAGCGCTGGCTCGGCCAGCGCGTGCGCCACACGCGCCGGTCGGCGAACCGACGCGTGCTGACGTCACCGTGACGTCACCCAACGGTCGGTAACCGCTGGGATGACGTCATCGATGACGTCATCGCCAACGACCGTTGGCCGGCCGGCTACCCGACCGGCGACCCGACCCGACCCGACATGCGCGGAAGCCTAGCGCGTGCCGTACACGCGCCGACTGACGTCTGCGTGACACGCACGTACCGACTGACGTCTGTGTGACGTCAGCCCGCACACGCACGCGGCACGTGCCAGTCGGTTCGTTCGACCCGGCCCGACCCGGCCCGACCGGTCCGACCGCCCCGACCGGTCCAACTGGCCCGACCCGCCGCCCGTTGACCGTTGACCGACGACCGTTGACCGACGACCGTTGACCGTTGACAAAAAAAAATGAATTTGTTTCTTTTTTAATTATGTCTGTGTGGGTTATAGGTAATCGATTTTTTAATTCTGCATTTGTTGCAAGAATCATGGAAAATTATGTATTTTCCCTTATGTACATTATGGATTATAAGTAATCCATTTTTAGTTCTGCATTTGTTGTAGGAACTATGATGCGTTATGCACGGATACATGCAATCCCGAGAACGGACGAGGGAAGTGCAAGACTTAAAAGGCTGATGACAAAGTTAGCTAATTACCGGTGGCATGACGGTGATTTAGTATCATATGTGGTCAGGGTCAATCAAATGATACAGGAAATCATCTGGAATGGTTATCTTATGCCGGATTTTGAGAAGGTGCCGGCTTTGATGAACACTCTTCCACCTGAATGGCAAGCAGTGTTAGATCGGTTATGGGAGGTCAACGTGATCCCGGGTTATAGGAGGCTAGTGGTAGCTTTTGTTAGAGAGTACTATAGGATTGAGTTAATCAAAACTTCAACCCTTAGATTGAGCGCCACATGGCGCAGAGTGAATGCGCCTTGGAGGCGACATGAAAGCTCTCCAAAAGTTTTTCCATGGTTGGCAAATGTGCCTTCAAATTTCTCAGATATTTTGACTGATAGATTAGAAGGGACATTCCCTATTTATTTCTTAGATTAGTTTGAGATGTTTTTGAATGTGAATATCTCTTTCTATGTTGATATTTTTTTCCTCTGTATATATTGCTTAGTGTAATGGATAGTTGTATTATGTGAAAGCATTATTATTCTATTGGATGTCAAATATTATTTGCTTTCTGTTATTGTTGACTCTTTGTGGGTAGTTTATAGAAGTTTTTGTAACTTCATAGAATTTATTTTGCATAAGACAATTATATTAATAATAGTTTTAAGTTAAGATTTTTGGAGGATGATTGGAAACATAACGACCTTTTGATTCTGAAACCTTACTTGAAATTGTTCATTGATATGATGGGTCTGTGCAAAGTGGATGCATAAATGATAGGCATTAATTATTCGTGCATATATGTCTCGATGTGTTCGGATCGATGGTTTCAAAGAACTAAGAACGTAATTGCTGATATGAACGGCAACAATTGTGAAATATTGGATATGAAGATTCAATATGTGCTGGAAAAGCAAGAAGCATTAGAAGCTCTTGACCATGTTATGGAATATCTTTAGAATGTTGTACGCCACCTTGAGCTAGTAGAGGACCGCCTAACGGCATTTGAGTCAAAAATAGACATTTGCAATGCTGGTTCTAGCTCAGAAAGGGCTTTGAGCTCTAAGCGCAAGCGTATTGATTCGTTCAATATGTGGGAATGCAAAGGATCAAGTCCTTATTGCAAGAAATCAAGAGTTAACCAACACAAGAGAGAAAAACGTCCTCAAGTGAAAAAAATGTCCAGGGTGAAGTGTTACAACTGTGACAAGAAGGGTCACTATGCTCCCGACTGTCGTGAGCCAAAAGAAAGTATACACCCCTTGTACTTTTCAGAACTTTGCTTTTGTGTCAAGTTCTGTGTTCTTAACTGAGTCTAATCCTTTGTGGACTGTGGATTCAGGAGCGACAAACCATGTAGCGAAGGATAGAGAATCCTTCGTAGAATTCCGACGATACCAACTGAAACTAAGTGGATCTATGTGGGAAATAACTCCAGAGCTGAAGTTAAAGGGATTGGCACCTGTCAATTGAACATGCGTGGTGGACGCACCTTGTTCCTACATGATGTTCTATATGCTCCAGAGATTCATCGAAATTAAGTGTCTGTTTTGGTGTTGGTTAAGTTTGGTTTTTGTGTGAACTTCCATAATAGAGGTGTAGATTTGTATTTGGATACAAACTACTATGATTGTGGTCATTTTCTGGATGGTTTTATTGTACTAAATGTTGACTGTGGTGATGTCAATATTTGTTATTCCCTTCTCACATCTCCTAATTCATATGATAATGATGTGAATGTGTGGCATGCTAGACTTGGTCATTTTGGCCAACAACGTATGAATAGACTAGCTAAAGAGGGCTTGTTGGGCAACATTGAAAAAGTCGATTTGCCTATATGTGAGCATTGCCTAGTAGGGAAAACGACAAGGAAACCATTTGGAAAAGATAAAAGAGCTGAATTTCCTCTGCATTTAATCTATTCTGATGTCTGTGGTCCAATGAATGTGAGAGGAAGGCATGGGGCTGTTTATTTCATCACTTTTATAGATGATTATACTCGATTCGGATATGTCTATTTGATTTCTCATAAATCTGAAGCATTAAGTTGTTTCAAAAGGTTTATGAATTTGGTAGAAAATCAATTAGACAAGAAAATAAAAGTATTAAGATCCGATCGAGGTCGAGAATATTTATCTGATGAGTTTAGAAAATTATGTGATGAAAAAAGAATAGAAAGACAGTTGTCTATTCCATATACTCCTCAACAAAATGGTGTTGCAGAGAGAAGAAACAGAACCCTACTGGAAATGGTTAG
This sequence comes from Eucalyptus guilfoylei, assembly GCA_016097605.1. NCBI lineage: Eukaryota > Viridiplantae > Streptophyta > Magnoliopsida > Myrtales > Myrtaceae > Eucalyptus > Eucalyptus guilfoylei. The sequence continues at coordinate 21,324,085 of CM027864.1, read as the reverse complement.
GTCCATGATGGCGCATGCTAACTTACCTATTACTTTTTGGAGTGATGCGTTGTTAACTGCTGCCTATATACTTAACCGGGTGCTTCTAAATCAGTTACTTCCACTCCATATGAGTTATGGACAGGTAGAAAACCGGACTTAAGTTTTCTTAAGCCATGAGGTTGTGCTACCTATACTCATGAGTCCTCTCACAAATTTGGGAAATTGGGTCCTAGAGGAAATAAGAGTATTTTCATGAGATACTCCGAACACTCAAAATGGTATGTGTTCATAGGTGAGCAGGAAAGTGGGAGTATAATTGAATTTGAATCACGGGATGTCACATTCTTAGAGGATGAATTTCCTAAGAAGGGCAAAATAAGGGAAAATTACTCCCTATTTGAAACCTTGGATCATGATAATGATATTAGTAGAGTTCGTCCAAGTGGGAGTAATATGAGAAGTGATGAATTGAATTCAACTCATTCTCAATTACAACCACATGATGAGACAACATAATCATTATCTAATCCAAGTGGGAGCATAATGGGGAATGATGTGCAAAGTGTACAATCTCCCATACGGCGAACAAGTCGTCAAAGTATTCCCCGTTGACGTTTTGACATTGAAAGGGAAACTTTTATGGTTGCTCCACAAGATGAGGATGAGCCAAGAAATATTAATGAGGCTCTAAATTGCCCTTATAAAGAAAAATGGATTCATGCAATGGAAGAGGAAATGGAGTCAATGAAATCAAACCAAGTCTGGGAACTGGTTGATCTTCCAAAAGGACGCAAAGCTATTGGGAACAAGTGGGTTCTCAAAATAAAGCGAAAGGCTGATGGCTCGATAGAAAGGCATAAGGCTCACCTTGTGGCGAAGGGGTATAATCAACAGCAAAGAATTGATTATGAAGAAACATTTTTTCCTGTAATGAGATTTACCTCGATTCGCATTATTCTGGCAATAGTGGCTAGTATGGATCTTGAGTTACATCAAATGGATGTAAAGACTGCTTTCCTCATGGAAAATTAGAGGAAGAAATATATATGGAACAACCTGCTGGTTTCATAGTAAAAGGCCAAGAAGAAAATGTATGTCGACTTTTGAGGTCGATATATGGCCTTAAGCAGTCGTCAAGACAATGGTATATGCGTTTTCATAATGCCATAATGGCATATGACTTTACAATGATAGATGAGGATCATTGTGTATATATCAAAAGATCCAAAGATCAATTTGTGATCATATCATTATGTGTTGATGATATACTAATTGTCGGAAGTAATATGGAGTTTGTTAATACTGTGAAGAATTGGTTATCTTCCAACTTTGAGATGAAAGACATGGGTGATGTTGCATACATTCTTGGAGTTAAGATTTCAAGATTGTAAACCCATAGATACTCATATTACTAAAGGCGAGGATTGAGCCACGTATTGTGTCCAAGGACTCCACAATAGAAGGAACAAATGAAACATGTTCCTTATGCTAGTGCTGTTGGAAGCTTTATGTACGCTGTGATGTGTACAAAACCTGACATATGTTTTGCAATTGGAATGGTGAGTAGATACCAATCCAATCCAGGTCAAGCACATTGGAAAGCCGTTAAAAGAATACTAAGGTATCTAAAGGGAACTGCTGATTATATGCTGAGTTATCAAGGAAAGGATATGCGAGTTGAAGGCTATTCAGATGCTGATTGGAGAGGAGATTTAGATGAAAGGAAATCTATCTCTGGATTTGTTTTCTTACCGAATAATGGCACCATATGTTGGAGCAGTAAGAAACAAACGTGTATAGCCTTGTCCACGATAGAAGTTGAGTTCGTGGCATTATCAGCAACAGTATAAGAAGATGTTTGGCTTAAGAGATTTTTTGGATCATTTAGGTGTTAATAGAAAGCTGCAAATCCATTATTGGTTAACTGTGATAGCTAAGCAGCTATAGCGTACACCAAAGATCCAAAATATCATGGCAAGACCAAACATATAGATACCAAGTATAACTTTGTCAAAGATATGGTTGCACGAAAGGATGTGAACTTACAGTACATATCTACGCATAGAATGGTAGCAGATCCTATGACAAAGCCAATACCCAGAGATGTGTTTTGTGGCCATATGAAATCTCTAGGATTGCGTAGAGGTTGATGTACTGAATATTGTAATTTCCTTGAGTTGTTCACATTTATGAACTTGTGTTTTTTCATTATTAATGCCTATGAATCTTTGTTTGATCTTTATGCATCTTAATGCTTAGTGCATTATTTTAAGTTGAGAAAGTATGTTGGACAGATATAAGATTAGCCCACTCACAAGGGTAATCGCCTCTATTTACTATGTGATAAATAGAGATGAGACGATTTTTAAGCTTATTATCTAGGTGATAATCGAGAGCTCAAGCTTAAAATACGTATGTCACCTTAACTGAGTGTTAAGATGAGGACATTATACTTACTATGTCCGAAAGTAAAATAACCCACATTTTTTACTTTATCTGTCTATGATGCCAGATGTGAGTTCTGATAAATTTTGTGAATGAGTAGATATGTGAACTATCAAGTTAGACATTGGGTATGTCTGAACTATCATTTGTACGGTATTGAAGGTGTAGACATAAGCTCCATGGGAAAGGAGTTAATACCGTAATACGTATTTCATACTACGTATGCATGAGACGACCAATAAGAGTGGCAAAAGTTTGATCTTAACTTTTATGCCGTGTGAGACTCTTGAGGAAAAGAGTTCCTCAGTTTGAGTGCCCTCATGACTCTTACTTATTCTCAAGATTTCTATTTAGTGTTTGCTATCTTAGGATGTTGCCAATGGTCATGAGTTGATTTGATCTAATGGGACATTTCTAGAAAAGCAAGCTGAACTGAAATTGAGAGTTTGAAGGAAAGAGGAAGATCGAATTTGGAGAATCACATTGTAGTTTTGTATTCACTGGTTAACCAATTATGACTGTCTTTGGGATAATCATAATTGTGAATACAATATATATATCATTGTTTAAAAGAGATCAAGAGAGATATAAATGTGATCGTTCGATCTAGGGTACTGCATATTAAATCTACTCAGAGTGTGATGCCCATTATGAGCTGCTATATATTCCTAACAGATGTATAGCAACGAGCTCTCAAAGTATGCTGGTCGCACGGATTATTCACCGGTATGAATGTTGACGAGAGGTAAAGAGAATCCTATTCGGCTCACCATGTGCGAGTGGGAGATGATGGTTTTATGTGATGGGCTTAAGGCCCGTCCGCCCATGTTGGGCCTAAAAGCCCGGCCCACAAGATTAGGGCCCATGGATGAAGGGGCACGATTCCTTTTGGAGGGAATGTATATAAGGGAGGAAAGAGAGGGAGAAGGCACCATTTGGCATAACGTACGTACGTTCCTCTCCCTATCTCCCTTCAAAAGAAAGACAAACGCTAAAGGCGACGCCATCTTCCCTTCAAGGCCAATCGACGTCATCGAATCGAACGGGATCGGTTTTCTCTTCCTCTTATCGGCGTCGGTGTTTAATCTATGGCTAACAAGGTACGCTCGAATCCGTGGTGTGCTTTAGGATCGGTGATACGTGATTTTCCCGGGCTTGTCTTCCGCATTCGTTTTAGGGGTTCGATTTAGTGTCGAATCCGGTTTTTGGGAATCCGATAATCCCAACACAGACCATCTATATCCCGAATGTAAAGGTATTCTTCCATCCTTCTGAAATTTATAAATGACAAACAACGTACCAAAATCACCGAGATATACAATATGCAATGTGAATTAGCAGTATAGTACAGGATACAAAGATGAAGTCATGGGATCCTTTCAGACGCCTTTCTACATGAAAAGAACTTTGAGTTTTTCAGGTGTCCCTTGAAGATGGCACCATTAGAGCATTCGATATACGAGGTGCAACTTCTAGTTCGGCCTCCGAGTCACGACCAAGTTTTATTCTTCATGCACACTATAAAGTAGTCGGCATGATTTCATACAACCCTTCGGCGCCTAATGTACAAATCAAGCAGTTCCTCCACCTCTGCTTTTCCATGTACATTCTAAACTTCACTCCCTAAAATAAGAATAACTATTGCTTCCGCATGTAGTATAGCTTCTTGCGACGGGGCCAACAGATAAGATGCCATTCATTAGTTCTTCAGGCAATGTTGTTGGCTTGATCTTTCCTGGTGGATGGAACTTAAGATATGTATGTTCCTTGAACAAATGCATGTAAAACTTTGGGATCTATTTAATAACCAGCCTTCATGTATTGCTTCAAGAGATATAATAGCTGTAAGAAAACTAACTGTGGGAGTTTGAAGAAAATCAGCAGCTCCATCGGGAAGCGAAAGTTCTTGCTTGACTTGAATTTTACCCGGTGCTGGTACCTTGAAGATTTCCCCGATTCTGTCGGCAACTTAAGATCATTAGTAAAGTGGATCTTTTCCATGACAAGACTTACAAGCTTGCCTGATTCTACTGGAAAATTACGACGTTTCTTTATTCTTAACCTGTACAACTCATGTACCACCGAAAAACGGGGTCCTCAGAGACGGCTTTGCAGAAAAAATCGATGCCGACTCAACCATAAAGGCGGAGGCTTTAGCCCTCCGTGTGGATCTATCGAAATTGGCGAAGGAAAGAGAGAGAGAGTGTCCTTCCACGCTTCATCTGAACTCCAAGATGGAAGTACAATCTGACAGCAAATCTATGGTGGAGAGCTTAATGGGCTTAGCACCGAGCCCATGGAAGGTGGAACCAATTTTAGAGGACTGCAAAGTGCTACTGGCCCAACTCAAGGGAGTCTAGGTATCTTATGTGCAACAAATCCACCGACTGGATAGCAAAAGCTCACCGGGACAACTGCCTTCCTCACAGTTGGATTACATATCCCCCTCACCCACTATGGGTTTTATTTTATAATGATTCCAAACTTAGTTGTGGGTCTAGAACATATTAGTAATGAAAACGATCTTTTGACCAAAAAAGAAAAACTCCAGCTCAATTGAAAGATCGGTGGAACTAAATTCTCCTTGTCTACATGACAATAAGTTAGAAGGACTTTGCAACTCCATCGGAAAGTTAAAATCGATGTATATTTTGAATTTGTTGAGTCACTGGGCTCAATTGGATGGCAATCGACGGGAGTTTCCTAATGTCATTGGATTATTGGAGATCTAGAAGAGCTTTGTCTTGGTCATCATGAAAATTTGGTAGGTGAATTCCTCTCACAATTGGAAATTTGTCCTCTCTAATAGTCTGGATCTAATAGAACCAGGATTTGTAGTGTTTAATGCTTTCTTGCCTCCTGACACTTGACTTACATTGGTGTGATGAGATTGGAGAGTTGTCCAAGCTTCTTGTGAGTTTAGTTTGTTTACATTTTAAATCTAGTTCACTATGGTCAGTCCCCAATCCGTCAAATCTTTAAAATCTAAAAGAGTTGAGCCTATCTTATGGCTCTGAATATCGAGATGAGGGATATAGAGTGCAGACCTATGACTTGGAGTGGATTGGGAGGCTAACCAAGCTAAAGAAGTTGGAATTGTGCCTTTCAAATGTCGTTGCACCGCCTGCAGAGTTGGGCCTCCTTTCTCTTCGAGAACTGACTTTGACCAGACTAGACCTACCTTTGGCTGCTTCCGCCTTCTTTACTATCCCTAGAACTTGAGTCCTCGACAAGGGAGCCCTCGAAACCTAAGAAGTTTGTCCATTTATATTGTCCATCATTGTCGACTTCTCGAGAGAATAATCATCCCCTCAAGCGTAGGGACACTGGAAGTTTGTCATTGCTCAAAGCTGATTAAGATACAGTTCCCTAGCATATTGGGATTACTGGAGAAATCATCAATCAGAAACTGCAGGTTTATTGAAAGGATAGGGTGCAATGGGGAAGGAGCTATTGGGTTCCTCAAAAAATCAGAGTCTTCCAGTGATGTGACTGTCCATGCTGGTATGGAGATGTGGGAAGTTGTCGGTCGCTCATAGAAGTTCTTCAGAGATGACAAAGAACTTCGAGTTGGTAAGTAATCAGTGGAAAGCTTCTGCGAGCAGTTGACAACTCCCAGATCTACATATCCATCTTCTTAAGAAATTATGTTGCCAACAAATGATGTCTCCTTGAGCTCGCCAGAATTGTAGACAACACATCCATGTCAGAGGGGAAAAAACTAACCTCCCCAATTGTTTATAATGTGGAGCTTGATGATGCTTAGTTTAAAACCCCACTATACAAGACGGCAATACTTGCACACGAGAAAAAGTTTCCTCACGAAGTAGAATCCGGCAAGAATCTCTTATCAAGGTCGATTAGATTAAGGGCTAAGAACCTGCCAAAATGCAAAAGGTAAGCTCTAAAGAACTAAAATTTATGGCTCTACAATCTTGCTCATCCAAATTACATGCTTTCTCACCTCTCAATGCTTGACTAACATCATGTGATGAGATTGAAGAGTTGGTTGAGCTTCCAATGAGTTTAGTTTGTTTGTTGCGAAGAGTTGGTTGAGCTTCCAGTGAATTTAGTTTGTTTGTTACGAAGAGAAGCGATTGAACAATAAAATAGACTTAACAAGAAAATAAATTGGACGCTAGATCTATATAATTTGATCGATATGACCTAAATCCATGGGGAAAGTAGCAAAGAATTTTATTATAAATCAAGCAATACAATAGAAATTACAACTACGCTGGAATCACTCAAACACTCTTAAGTATTTTCTAGTCCCAATTACATCCAATAATTTATATAGTATTTATTCTCACAATTTATCATAAAATAATTTCTCAATTTTACGAAAAAATTAACAAATCTTACTACAAGATTTAATCAACTTCAACACATAAATCATTAAAATAATTCCTTGAAAATAAACCCTGTCAACCACTCGAAACGGCAACTTCAACCTTTGCACGTATTCATCAACAAAGGCGCATTAAAAAAGAATGAACCAAGAAGTTTATTTCTTTCCTTTCACTGACCCAAACAGCAAATCCATAGTTTCCTCGTTGAAGTCTTCTTTTTACGGCCAAAGTCCGTCATCACTTTGGACTCCAAAGGAGAAATAGGAAACTAACTCCAATTCATAGATGGAAATCCACGTGTTTTGCTTTGCTCATTATCGAATGTCCAGAATCTCTAACTTTTGGACCGTCCAGATTCCTTAAAATTTGGATTGGGTTTTGTGCCTATATTCAAACTCGAGATATATTTTAACACTATTTACGTGTTAAATCTCGCTCACTGCAAGTAGTTCCAAATCTCTTAAAGCTTACCAATTTGGTAGAGTGGGTCCTATCTTATGGCTCTAAATGTCAGCCTAATGCACACATGTGACTTGGGGTGGATAGGAAGGCTATCCAGACTAAAGGAGTTGGAGTTTTGTCTTCTCATTATCACTGCATCACCTATAGAATTGGATCCCCTTTCTCTTCTAGAAGATCTTGCTTTGTATAGAATAGACCTAGAGCTAGTTTTTGGCAGTCATCAAGTGTGGTGGGTTAGTGGTAAAGAGATCACGATCTTCAACGAGGTCACAAGTTCAATCCATGTTGTGAGTAAACACTTGGTCAGCTTGTGCCTTAAACTTTAGCTATCACATGTGAAGAGATTTCTCAACTTCTAATTTGGCGGTGGGGCTATAGTGACAGACTCACCTACTTATAGGTGAATTGAGTAGTTATAACTTCAATGTTATATTATGCATGAAAATAGTGCCTGAAGAGGTAGCTATATCAATCACTTTCCCTAACATTTTAACTCATAAAAAGAACTAGTTCTTTTTAAAATAAAAAGAGACTAAAATGAATATGTATATATACCAAAATAATTTTTCCTTAGTGTAGAGTACAAATAGACAAGACTAACGGGCAAGTTGCCCGCTTCACCAAAATTTGGTCCAAACGGGCAGATTTGAGCAATGACCTTGCATAAAAAGGACCGATCCACCTAACATTAGGCCAAGCCTTGCTTGGCTACCCCTTACATTTCATTACATGTATTAAATGATGGATGGGCCTTGAACAATGCACTGAGCTTAACTTTTAGGCCCGGGTTGATTTGGGTTTGCACAATGATCACCTCTAAGCGCGAAGTATTAAATATATGCAAAACATAAGCCATAGAAGGTATCGTTGGAAAATAATGGTCGAATTCCCTGGAAAAAAAAAAAAAAGCTCCTTCAGGTTTATGTCCCAATTATGATATAATTCTTATTATATCCCAATTGAAAAATAATAGCCAAATTCCACATGTTTAATATTATTCAAAACAAAGTTTCGTAATCCCTATTTATATATGTATTGACAGAAATCTGAAAACAATATCTTAGTAGGAAGCTATCTTCTTATTGTACAAAACATCAGTTTGTATTTGTACACTGATATCGAATGTATGTGTGTAAGATAGAAAAGGAGAGAGAGTTGCTTTTGATATTTCACTAATACAATAAATCTATGTTGAAAGATATGATTGCATTATTAGGTTCTTTGATAATATAACATTCTGCTAGACAAAGGAGAATATCATAAATATTTCATTAATCTATGAATAGAATTAAAATTGTATCATACATGTACAACATGATTTTTGTGTAGAATCATTTTTTAATTAATGAGGTGACGTAGGTGTATACTAGGAGATTTTAAAAAGTATACATATTTCTATGGAAAAATATTTGGATTAAAACTGACATTGCTCAAATGAACAAAATCAATACAAGCTTAAAATTAAGATTAGTTTTTAAAACATAGCATTTAAGGTGTATTCAATTTTCTTTACAATTTGCCTTTATCATTTGTATAGATGCAGCAATCATGAGATACAATGTTTGAAAAGAATTATGACTTTTCGGTCTATATATTGTCTTTTGGTAATTATAAAATAATGTGTTTTAAGTTAATTTATATATTTGTATCTTCTTAGTAAAATGGTTTATCCATTTATATGTGAGTTGCATATTTTCTTGATAAAATGGACGTTGCATGGAAAACATAATTTCTTACTTGTGGTTACCTATCAGTAAATCATATACACCAATTTATTTCTCTATATTTGCTTGTTTACTAGCTCAAACAATGTTAATTCTCTCATTCAGAGACATATCAAACAACATGTATGCGAGATGATGAGTATAATTATTGTTGGAGATCTTTCCAATTAATGGTAAGTGCAACTACTTTTATTTATAACGGGAAAGAGAATCTGATATAACAAATTATAATTTTCAGTAATAAATAGTAGTTTATACACATATTTTAAAGTTTTATAAAAAAAAACATGTAATACCTCCTTTCAATATTGTGAAATTGCCATCGACATTTCCGTTCATCAAAATCATCAACAATCTAACGGTCTAGATTTAAATTTCTCAAATAGGTAAGTAATCTCTGAGGGGGTGTATATGGTCGCACTTCTAGAGAAAATCAATTCTAACAAACCTTGCCGTTGATAATAGTTTTTAGTATGGGAATGTATTAAACGCAAATTGTGTGAGTCTATCCACACTAATGATGAGCATGACTAAGAATTCACCTATTTATAGAGCCCTTCATCTCTTATAGCACCACACCTTAGCCGACTATATTTCTTCTTTCTTACTAGTCCTCCAAGTGCTTCAACGCAAGACCATTGTGATGCCTCATCTTTGAAAACCTCTTATAAAATGCATCCAACAATCATATCTCATATACTCCAACCTTGTATGTACATAAGAATCGGATCAATGATCTACCAAATAGCATCCCTGGTGAGATCTCTCTCTCTCTCTCTCTCTCTCTCTCTCTCGTGCACGAGTGCACACACGCACAAATGATGATTATAACACCTTGGATATCATTTTCTAAATGACAGGAAGAGGCCACTATTGAAGCCTCTAATAGGGAAAAGATCCCAAGCGATATCCTTTGGAGGGTTGCTCGGTGTGAGATGTGCCAGCAGATAGCTCTCCTTTCAAACTTTGATCGCATTTAGACAAGAACAGAAGAGCTAAATGGGTAATGTCTCATTAGTGGGTTATGCAATTCCTACCTAACCTACCGTTTATCATATTTCTCGATATGGGACTGTATGAATGCAAAATATGCAAGTGTATCCACCGATAATGAGAATGACCAATTCTTTTCCTATTTATACAACTCTAATATTTTGATACTCCAAGCTTCAATATGTTAATCCGTTTGAGTCACAATCTTACCACTCCCCTCGTATACGAGCATCTCTATAAACAAATGATGAAGTTGTTCTATTGACTTCTTCAATCTTTTCCCCAAGAAACCTATTGATGCATCTAAATTGTTATCCATTTGTTACTTTAAAGATTATGGACCACATGAAAGGCACATAATTTAGATGTATCAATAGGTTTCTTGGGGAAAAGATTTTAGATGCAAGTCAAATAAGTGATCTACCAGAATAAGCTATCCGAGTTCTTGTCTTCTTTAAGGGTATGAATTTTCAAGGGTAACATTTTTTAGCTTAATTATTTTTGTCTTAATCCGACTAAATATCGTTCTTACGTACGATTTGGATGATTGGTCTAACATTCCATCACTCACTAATTGCAAAATTATTGTGTCTCACTCTATGCAGATATAGCGTTAAGAGATGGCCTGCCGACACCATTGAGAGGAAAAGAAATTTTGAAGTCTAATCAACGGTGATGTGATTGTCGAACCTCCGCCCTAGCTTCTTACCACGCCCGTGGCCAATTCTCATCCAGATCGTCATCCATTGAACGTAGTGAAATTTGCACAGGTTCTATGTTGTTGAATTCCAATTTGCAAAGCAAACTTCATCTTCAATGGAAAGATAGAGGAAGAGAACTTAGGGCCTGCTTTAGGATGAATAGTTCCACTTTCAAGTATCACATGTAAAATCTTAAAGAGTTCAATCTAAAGAGTGAGCTTCCGATAATTGTTTCATCACTTAGAAAACAAAAAGATTTGTTGCACGGCATCCATCTATTTTTTCCATATTATGTGCATATCTCTGATAAAGTTGGTTCTAATAATTTTTGTGGTGCTAATGAAATGTGTGATATGAATGTTGAGCCATAGTCAACTTAATCATGCTATAGGAACATGACCCTAAAACAATGGTGAGCTTAATACATCTTTTTAGTCAGACTTTTCTCTAATCAGCAAAATCCGACATGAATCTTCTAGTTATAATTCAAACATAAAGAAACTAAAATAAAATATTACTTCATATTTCTAGTTTTAGTAAATGTTATTTGGGTTGACAATATAAAACACCACCTATTGGAATCAAGAATTCAAATGGACATGAAATGTATGCTTCGGGTACACGCAATAAATTTTCATATGAACAAAACAATATACTATAAGTCAAACAACAATATGCATGATATCCTTCATCACTCATATTATGTAACACAGAAGAGTCCAATTTTTTTCCTAATAAAACACGATATATCGTTCATATTGACCCTATAGAACAAGTGAAATAGAAGAACTAAAGACATCCATTTTTCTATAGTATACTATGTACTAGCTGCATTTCCATGTCCGCTATTTGATTTGAGTTTAAAGAATTAGAGTTTCCATAAGGTGAACACATGTAATCATCCGTGCACCTCTCGATATTGATTTTGTGAACTTACAATGAAGATGTTGATATGTTAGAAGGTTGATATAGAGATGTGACCTTAGACAAGCATTGATTGAAATGAACTTTTAAATGGCAGAAAGAGTAGGTGATATAACATGCTTTTATTCAAAGGTGGAATTCCATTTTTGATTGAACGTTAATGAAATAAGTTGTTGGTTTTTAGAGAATTTTTATGAATAGCAAGGTTTTTGAGCACCTATATCAATAAAACACTCCAAAGATCTCAAATTTTTTGTGATTGATTCATACTATGTTAAGTTATATGTGTACCGACCTTTCCTTGGGGGAACTACTTCCCTTGGGGGAACTACATAGGAGATGGCTAATGAATTACCAAGTTTATACTTAGTTCGGGTTCTCCGAAACTCTCCGAAACCCCAACCAATTTGCAACATTCAAGTTAAACTATATGAAACATCAATCAATTTATTTAGGAATTGTCACTAATCTATTTTTGATAGGTTGATTAAACACTTAAGTATAGGAGAATACTTTATTTCTACGAATCAAAGATTCAATGGAATCGGGGACTTGATTACGTTAGTTTATTTTAAAGCCCATTCGGTATCTTTTCTCTTTTATTAAAAATATATATATTTACAAGCAACTTGCATTAATTTTCAATGTAACCATGAACATGTAATGGATGATCAAGCGGGTGTGCAATTAATAAAGTAACAACTAATAATCAAAACATGAAATAAATAAATTGCTAGAAAAAAAGAATTGAAACACTCTACAAATCAATTAAGTAATTTTTTTTATTTTTTATTTAACTTAATATAAAAACTATACTATATGCAATGCATGTAATGCAAACATAGAAATTCCAGTAAAAAATATTATGTGACTTTTCAATAAAATTAGGATATATGCTATAGAACTCCTAAAACTTGTCACAAAAGTATAATTAGATCTTAAAACCTTAAAAAAATGTAATCAAGTACTTAAACTTATTAAATCGGTGCAATCGAGTTAGTCCATTAATACCGTCAATCAATCTAACATAAAATATTGATGTGGCATTTTTAAATGAATTTCTCCTTTTTACGTGGCATTTTTTATTTTTTCTTCAACAAATTACATTTATATATTTAAACGAGATTAAAAACCTAAAAAAAAAAATTAGAAAACAACAATGGAAATAGAAAAGAAAAAAAGGGGAGGTCTTGCTAGTGGGGTGTTGCCACTGTCGCCTATTGCCAGAGCGGCCTAGGCAAGGGCCAATGACCATCGCCCACCTTAGTCAAGGGCTTGTAGGCCACAGTGGAAGGTCAACGAGGCCTCATTAGGCTCAGGCTAGGCCTTGCTTGGGGCACGCGAGACTCACCCAGATCTAGGCGATGCCTTGTTGATCCTTGCTTAGGGCCAATGCGACTCACCCATATTTGGACGACTTCGACCCTCGCTAAGGCTCAAGTAGCCTTGCCAGCCCTTGGCAAGGCCTCGTTGGGCCTAGGCAAGGGCCGCTAACCCTAGCTAGGCTATCGTCGGCCCAATTGAGGGCCTAAATTTCCTAGATATAGGCAAGCCTCAATCGACCCTAGTAAGGGTCGCCAACTCTCGCTTCGGGTTGGCTAGGCCTCGCCCGGGGACAACAAGCACCAGCGACTTCATTGGTCTTTTCGATAGGGTGTCAATAGTGCTCTACCAACAAGGCCTCCCCTTCTTCTTTTCTCCTTACTGTTGCTTTTTCAAATAAAATTTTGCCCTTTTTAGTTTTTAATTTAATTTAAATAAAACTCGAAGAAGAAAATAATGAAAAAATGCCATGTAAGAAATTAAGTAAAAACGTCACGTCATTATTTTCCATTAAATAAATTGACAGAGTTAACGGAGAGACTCGATTGTACCAATTTAATAAATTTTAGAATTTGATTGCACTTTTTAAAAGAATTAAAACCTTATTGCACTTTTGCAATAAGTTTTATGACTTCTAGTATACATATTCCTCAAAAATTTTATCTGTCTTAGGATTTTTATATTAAAAACAAGTCCACAGGTACTGCCTGCTCATCATTTCCCTCTGTCTCTCTCCCCATCCCTCCCTCCCTCAATATACGTATACTCAAGTATGAAATACTTTCGTAAATGTTACCAGCATCCCATATTCCCATTCCTCATGTACATCCACATATGTTTACGTGAGGTAAAGTACATTGGGAGTGCCAAAACTTGGCACAAGTAGACACTTTAGTGCCAAAAGTTCCAAAAAATATACTTACGTGCCACTTTTTTGAAAATTGGGACGCTTCGGTGCCAAACCCAACAAGAGTGGCCAGAATTCTGATAGAACTTATTTTAATAATATAAGTGGTCTATGTGGCTCGTCGGAATGCTTATTCGACAGTGAACGTGCAAAACAACGCCATTTTGTCCTTAAATTTATTAATTTCATATTAATTAAAAATAAATTTAAAAACTAAATTATTAAAAAAAAAGGTGAGTAGTAGGTTCGGCAAGGGCTTCCTAAGGGCTAGCAACCCCAACCGACCACCATCGGCCCACCATTATTGGCCCTTTCCGGCGATAGTGGGGCGGCAACAATGAGGGTTATGGAGGCCCTCGCTGAACTTGTTGCTCGACCTTTTTTTTTTTTTAAAGAAAAATAGATTTTAAGTTTATTTTTAATTAACATTTATAAATAAAAAAATTAGGTTTACTTATGTGGACAATTTTTTGAAAAAAATTTGCTATGTGGATAATTTTTTTTAAAAGAATTGCCACGTTAGTAAAAAAAAAAAAAGTCACCGGAAAATGTCACTTTAGTCATTTTGCCGGAATTTCTCGCCGTTGACACTTAAGTGTTTCATTCTTCTTCAATTTTGGTACTTAAATGTACCTTTTAGAACTTTTGGCACTTAAGTATCCATCTGTACCAAGTTTTGGCACTTGCTGTGTTTGCACCTCTATTTGCGTACCCCATTTCCGTCTCTATCTCCATCTTCTTCCTCACATGTGCTCTAGACCCCTACAAAAGCGCCAAGGGTGTGAAATCTGCACTTTTTTTCTTCTTTTTTTTGCACCTAGACGAAGAGATGACTAGAGAAGAGATGGAGGATGACTGCAGAGGTGCAATAATGGTGCATTACCACCATTGATTTTGTGAGTTTACAGTGACCCACATGTTGGTCCCTTAAAATCAATGGTGCTTAGGCGTTTGGTTCACCGGATTGGATTCAGATTAGTATTTTCCCTTCTCGAGTTTCGTACGTGCACGAAATATATGTTGCAGGGGATACAGATTAGCGAATCAAATAAATCCCTTAGACTACACACCTTTTTTTCTTCGAGTTCAAGGATAAAATACAAACTAACCGTGATAACCTTTGAAATATAGAACCCTTACTTCATAATATGCTGTGAAAATTTCCAAGAACCACCGATAGGAAATGAGAAATGATGATCGTCTGAGGCATGCAAATACTGTGGTCAATCATTATTCCCACCCTTCAGAATTTGCAAAAGGCAATGCAAGAACAATGATGATAGTAAACTAGCTAAAAGAGTAAAAGAAGGAAGTGTTATTGTATATTGATTTCCAATTCGGGGAAAAGTACTAAAAAAGTCATAAACTTATAACATTAGTACTAATTCAATCATAAACATTTCAATTGAACCAATTTAGTCATAAATATTTTCATATTAATATTCAGTTCATCCAGCCAATTTTTGCTAGCCGGTGCTAACATGGACACCCATATGTGAATACTAATGTGGCAGTTTTTAAATATTTTTTATTTTTCTAATTTTTTATTAATTTTTTTCTTTTTCTTTTTCTTTTTCTTTTTTCTTTTTGCTTTTCTTTTTGCTTTTCTTCCTCCTTGATGCAAAGCCCTCATAGGCCGCCGACGAAGGCCGCAGCCCTCACCCAAATGTGGGTGAGCCCTAGGGGTTGCGGGCAAGGTGGCTACACCCAGATTTGGGCAAGGCTAGCCTTGCCATGGCCTTGTAAAGGGAAGTTGCCTCACTCACGGCCTTAGGCGAGGCTGGGCGAGGGCCATCCTCGCCAGCCACTACAAGGAGAAGAAGGCCAAGGAGGAAGAAAAGGAAGAAGAAAAGAAAAAAAAATTAATAAAAAATTCGAAAAAAATATATTTAAAAATTGTCACTTTAGCGTCCGCCAATCGGCTGGTAGGAGTCAACGTCCACATCAGCGTTGGTCAGTTAAAATTGGCTTGATGGACTAAATTGATATTAATTTGAAAAAGGTTTATAACTAAATTGATTCAATTGAAATATTTAATACTAAAGTGAGACAAGTATCGTAGGTTTAGGACTTTTTTAATACTTTTCCCTTCCAATTAGTGTTACTTCATTGATATGGTAAAATCAGGTTCAGCCCAAGCTCATATGCACACTTCACGGATTGAATTTGTTTCATTGCCTTCTCCAGCCTAGGGATGCCCTATGAGTTCTCTTTCTTTCAAATTGATCATACTCCATGCTTCGAATTCAACACTTTGTAATAACATATGTGATGATGTGCTTCAAAAATACCTAAAAACCTCTCTCGTCGGCTAGCCAGCTGGTGCATAAGAATCGGGCATAATGCTTTAGTCCTTGAGCTGTCATTTGATTAGTGTTAGCAAGAACGAGACAATCAAAACAAGAATTCGGAAAGGAATAGGAGTAAAGAATTAGAAGTAGGAAATGGTAATTTACAACTGAATCATCACATTTGATAAATATGTTCAAAATACGACAAGATGGGTGTTCCAAAATCAACGACTTAATTAAAGTATCCTTTGATTATTCTCACCAATCTGCACGGCAAAACAACGATTAAAAAAAAAAATTAGATATGTGGATCCAATAATCTAGAATGAGCCACTTATATTGATGCATAGGATACTTCTATAAATGTCTAAAAACTGCATCGATCCCAATTTTATAAAATGTCAATGTGTATTGTTAATTGTAAAACCTTTTACTATTATGTCGACATTATGACACAATAGATTATGGCATCATCATGTCAATAAAAGTTAGGGAATGCAAATGTCAGTGAAAGTTGGAGATCCAGCAAGTGTACATAAGTGAAAGGAATTTAGGGTATTCGAGATATTAATTTCTAGAGGGAAGAGCAAATTGTATGGCTTTACCGTTGCTTGAGGTACGCACTCTTTGTAGCATGCACAATTAACGGACGAGTCTATTCGAGGGTTCGGTTTCAGACTTCTTCGTCGTCGGTACTCTTTGTTAGCACTTGAATTTCAGTTGAATTAGAGAGAGAGAGAGAGTCCAATTTGTGAGTACGAATTTGGCTTGGTTCAGTATAAAAATAAAGGATAATGACATAAATGGTCCTTAAACTTTGATTTAATGTCAATTGTAATATGTAAATTTTTTAATTTGTTCAATGTAAACCCTGAACTTATCCTAATATATAATGTTGTCCTTAAACTTTTAACATATTCAATTTAGTCTCTGAACTATATGAAAATGTTTACTATTGTTCTTTTATTAATTCGAGTTCAAAGACAACATTAATCATTTTTACATAATCTACGAACTATTGAACATATCAAAAGTCCATATACCACATTGAACAAATTAGAGATCACATTGCACATTGGACTAAAGTTTAAATAACATATTAAACAAATTAAAGTTCACAGATCACATTGTACACTGTGCCTAAGTTCAAGAATCATTTCGAAGCCCTAGGTTTATTATTGCACAGCCCAAGACAAACTCATCATCTGAGCCCACTGTGCGTAGCCCATTCCCTTCATGCCCATCATAATTGAATTCACCAGGTCCACCCATTAATCTCAGTCAAGGCTTTGAAACTCCCCCGTAACCGACTTGAGGAATGATCTTATCTTTCGTTCAATGGCGATTTTTTCGATTACGGTTACCGAAGGAGTTGGAGTCGCTTTTCCTCGCCGATTTAAACGCCGTGCCACCACCACAGGGGACTTCCCCCGTCGCCCCTCCCCACGCCTTCAGCCATCTTTTCGCCGCCGTTTCTTGCCATTCCGAAGCCGTTCGCACCACCCTGTTTCCGAGACGGGGATCCCAAGGCGTGCTGACATCCAGTTTGAAGCTCTTCCGTAGGTTCCGATTTCGATTCTCTAACCATTACCGCAGATCAGATATTGAATCCTCCGTTGACACGATCAATTGCACACCATATGTTCGACACGAAATTCTTAAACTGAGTTCGTATTAGATTTGTGTCTCTGATGGTTGGATTATTTTGAGTGCGTATTGATTGCTGAGCACGATTTCAGTCAGATTTCGCTGTTGCCGAGATTGAATCTGATCATAACCTTTTTGTTTAGTTTCCATCCTACGTTGGCGGGTCTTCCTGCTGCGTTCAATGTCGGTTGCCGCAGAGGTCGGAGAGGAGGTAATTCGAAAGCGACAGCATCAGTTCTAGTCTCTGAACTCATTGGCGCCGGTTTGTTCATGGCGTTCCTTTTTATCTGTTCGTTTTGATCGTCTTTTCACTCTTTCTATTGCTGGTAACAGACGTTTTGAAAAGTGCTTTGTCATTCCTCTTTACCAAGTCGTCATTGTAATGGGACTGAACACGACCTATATTCTTTTGTAATAATACTTTGATCAAAGTATGATCTTTAGCTTCACACGTGATCTCTTTTCTAGTTTACCTTCAAATTACAGGATACCAAAAAAGACAAAAAAAAATCTGCAGTATAGAACCAGATTGGTTGCTTAATATGAGAATCCATAGCCTGTGGCTGCCAATGAAATCATGGTGGTAATCCTTCCACAGTGGTATTGCTGAGAACGCTGGATGGCATGCTGTGTCCAAGGCATGTCATTGCAGTAAATGTGGGGGACGTTAGGATATATGCTCAATCATCACACAATAATGTCTATCGTCACGGTCCGCTCACTATAGGTGGTGCTTAAAGGTAGAATTTACAAGTTCAAAACAAGTCTATGCTATTACATAATGATTCACTTCATACAGCAATTAGATTGCACTGAATTCCAGATTTTAAGAGGATAGGTGGCTCGGTCAGTTAAATAATCAGCCCCCCAACTGCAGTAGGTTGGGGTTAAATTGCAGAAGCCAAGGGTATAATGATAGTTTTGTTTATCAGTAGTAAACGGACAAATACATTGCATAAACAGAAGTGGAGTGATCTTCACCTACAAACTATATTTTCACAGTCGATGCATAATTGTGCATGGCGTGCAGGTCCTGTTTTAGCTCCTTTTTGACAATAAATTCTCCTCATTATTCCAAGTTCCAGAGCAAAATCATGACAGCAAGCCAGAAGTCCACAAATTCTCGGGATGGCACAGGCTCCTCTCGCAGACTGAGCAAGCATCACTGCTGATAGAATAGATGGTATATTCTAGCATGACTCTTGCTGGTGTTGGCTTGAAACTACCTTCCTGTTGTTTTAATAATGATGAAGGAATCGGTTATGGTTCCATTATTGACGGGCGAAAGGATGTCCTTCTCAATTCCTCCGGCAGACTAGAGAAATGCGTAAACGGCTGTGAAGTGGGCCATTACTTCACTGTGCAATGTGAAGCTCTTCTTATTGGTCCTTGGCAAGTGATCTTTGTAAATGGCATACTTTATGGTTACCCGAAGAGATCTCCTTCTCAAAAGTTTCTAAAGGTCGAAGAATGATACTATGTCTAGATTAAGAGAGGAGTGCACTTGCAAATTAGATGTAACGAGGCCCTGTACTACTGATCGGAATGCATTCCTGATTGCAATGCAATCCAGGAACCTTTTGCTAAACCTGTGTGCGCTCCCGAATTATCATTATCAAATATAGGAAGCTTTGACTTAATAGAAGAAATTTTGTTCGTTATCAGTTGGAGAAGATTTGAACCACAACTTGCTCCTCAAGGAAGTGTAAACACTAGGCCTGAAAAAGTACTTGAAGCGAGATATATGCAATAAGAATATTCAATAATGGAACAAATTTCATGCTGCTGTTCTTTAGAAAACTTACAATTTGTGCCACCCAAAGTGTTAGAAAGTCTAATCTAGAATTTGTGCCTTCATGATGTTATTGAATTGAAAATTTCTCAAGGCAAAGAAGCTTTTTCTTGCAAGTCGCAAGAACCTCTTACTAACAGTTGAAGGCGCATGTCAAATGATATAGTAATAACCTAGACAGGTAAGTCGATATAAGCTGAACCTTTAAAATACTCAATCATAAAGAAATCTACGGTATTTTCACTATCCCCAGTAATATTCAAAAATCTATACATCATGATATCCTTTTTTAGAAAAATATTTTCCTCTTAGATCTAGGTTGTTTTACTTAAATCAATCACCCTCCTTTTCCATTTCAATATGTCAATGCTATACGTACATCTAAAGATTTGTAATTGATGCAAGGTGAGACTGGGAAGAAGCTGTTTGTTTGTTTGTTTGTTTGTTTGTTTGTTTGTTTTGTTTTGTTTTGTTTTTTTGTTTTTTTTTTGTTTTTTTTTTGTTTTTTTTTTTTGTTTTTTTTTTTATGGAAACTGAAAAGTAACTAAGGGATAGATGGAGTACAACATTAAAGCATAAAGGGGTCTCTCACTGTTCGGGATAAAGAACTTATAAAATTCACTGCCAAAAAATTGGATAAAGAACCGAATTGAGGGATTCACTCGCAGAAAAAATTTCACATATATTATCATCCTCAAATGCGAATTCTTACAATGGAGAATGTGCCGCATATATATAGTGGTAACTAGTAAATATAAAAAGTCAATAGGAAATTCAAAACACATGAAAACTTGCAATTCAACTCAAATGTGAATTCTTACAATGGAGAATGTGCCATATATTTATAGCGGTAATTAGGAAATATAAAAGTCAATAGGAACTTCAAAACACGTGAAAACTTGCAATTCAACCCTCCAGCCTTGAATTGTATCAAGATTTGTGCAATGCAGTAAAACTTCAAAAGTGCAGGGCTTCTTCCTCCTCATTTGCTTGCCTAACTAACAAATGGGCTTTGGTTAATTGATGAATCTTAGATTGGATGTGAGAGTTGATTGTCTTCAATGGAAATTTCAAGCTCTGATCCCCTTGCATAACTGACTCGAAAGGCAGCTTGCCTATTTTTCGGATTTTCTTGCAATAATTTCAAGGTTGTTTTCCATGTATATATGTTCATATTGTCGCGTAAAAAGGAAGCATGACGAACAATATCCGAAGGAAGCCCTCCAATAACTTGGACAATGTCTCTGGACAAGGAATCATACTCAGAAGCACCTTCGGGAGTTTTCCCTTCAAAAGCATGCTCGCGAAAGAGTCGTAGAGCACCGTGATCTCTCATTGGTTCCACCTTGTATTCCTCAACTGTCTGACCATCAACAGCTCCAACGTCAAAAGCATTTAAAACCTCTCTTTTGTTTGTTGTCACGATAATTCTACTTCCTGGACCAAACCAAGTAAGCTTCCCAGTTAATGCTCTAATTTGTTCATCCTCATCCACGTCGTCAAGCACAATAAGAACCTTTGCATCACAACAGAGACTTGCTATTTCTCCGATCCCTTCGGTGGAAGATTCAAGTGGTGCAGGTTTTTGCTTTTGAAGGTCCGCAATCAACATTCGTCGTGAAAATGGGACTCCTTCCAAGCTAATATCTTCAAGGAAGCTACTTGCATCAAACAACTTACGCATCTTGTTGAAGACAACCTTTGCAAGTGTAGTCTTTCCGACACCGGGCACACCCCATATTCCGACAACACGTACCTCTCCTCCTTGTACTTCAACCGCTCGTCCCTCGCCATAGGCTACACCAAGCTTTCTCATCATCTCTTGAACATGAAGGTCAATTCCAACTAGTTTGTCGGTTACAACTTGGTCCTCCCTCTTCAACAGTTGCGCCACATGTGCAACAACTCTTTTTACGAGCTCGCCCTCGTGCCTGCAAAACGTTAAGTGATGAAGCACGAGGATGACAAGAAAGTCACCAAAAATATTTGAAAGTAGACAAAAATGAAAGTGGAGAATGGACCGACAAAAATTAAATCAACCCACACGGTCTATTCTTATGCATTGTTAAATTTTCGATCATTATCGATATGATCACATATATATTTATTCAAAAGGGTTTGGGTTCATTTTCACATCATCCTACACTCACTTTTTCTTTTTTTCTTTTTTTTTTCATTCATCCTGGCGAGAAAAAGGAAACCAAAAGTAAAAGCATTACCCACCCATTTAGGTCCCTCGGACTAAATCCCCTTAATCGCCCGATCTGTCGAAGAACCTCCTTCCATGTTTCGATGGCATTTGAGTCGACTCTGTCTATCTCATGGATATTGAAGGAACTTCCAAAATCCCCAGCCTGGTGCCTTACATCGGAGGGACTAACATCATAGAAAATAGGGAAAAAAATCTGTCCATTTGTTTTTCTGCACTCCCACATTTGTACCAGCTCATTGAGGCAAAATTCGCTGAAAGCGTAATTTTTGGAGAGGATGGCTATCGAGATCCTCGACCGCATGAGCGCCTCTTTTAGCTCTAGCCCAATCTCTTTTCCGGGACTCAGGTCATATCTATCATTGAAGACCCTGATTCCTGCTTCTACCAATTGTGTGTAAAGGTGAACCGTGATTCCGTCGTGAGTATCCAGGTGTCTAAAATTCAAGTATACATCATATTTGAATCCAGATGATGACGATGAGGTTGAAGATGATATCTGTCAAATTAATGAAACCAAACCGCTTCACATGATAAACATAGTTGTTCAGATCAAGTCTTATGCTTCTAGCCAAACAAACGAAAAGAAAACACAGTTTTGTGGTTCTGATGGAGGTGAACCATAAACAGCAAGTGACCTGCACCTGATCTTGCAAATTGCAGACTTTGGCTTTTTTAAATAATTCAAAGTACTCAAAACATTCGTAACACTCAAATGTCGATACATGATTCATAATACTTTCAAAATTTAAACACTATTTTAAATTTTAAGATCAAGCAAAAACAGTCAACAAGCCCAACGAACAATATCAATGAGAAAATTGTCCAAAAAGTGCTACACCTATTACACTTGTGCCAATTTAATCATAAACATTTAAATCTTATTAATTGAGTCTTAAACCTTTTCGACTTTTGCCAATTGAGTTCATCCAATCATTTTTTGCTAGAAATTGCTAATGTGGACATCGGGCATCCAACATGGCATGACCGGTCTAACGTAGACATTTTTTTAATAATTTTTTAAAATTTTTTTCTTTTTTTCCCTTTCTTTTTGCCGGTGGCCAGCGAGGACTAGCTTCCATAGACTTGGTGAGGCCAAACCTTGCCTAGGCCTTGACAGCCCTCGCGCACCAGATCTAGGGAGCTAGCCCTTGCCGGCCAATGGCAAAAAGAAAAGGAAAAACAAAGGAAAAGAAAAAAGGAAAATTATTTATAAATAGTTCTTAGAATTTGGATAGGATCTCCTGTTTTCCAAAATTCAGTGGTTCAATCGCTCATCTCAAAGAAGATTTGTCGAATTCTAGGCGAATTTTAGCATATGTTGGGTCGAACTGCAAGCAGAGGACCGATTCCAACGTGTTAATGTAAAAGAAGTTTGAAGTGACAATGCAAATCCCAAAGATGCAGAGAAAACTCACCGGCTTGCTTCTAATGTTTCTTCCAGCAGCAACAACTGCAGGAGCAGGAGCTGGAGCAAGAGCAACACCTGCAGGAGCCGGAGCATCAACTGCTCGAGCAGAAGCAGATATTGGAAGACGTGGTTTTGGTCTCATCATGTTTATAGCATTATCAACTGCAGAAGCAAACATTCCGAGAAGACATAGAAACGCCATGGACCAAGTTGGAGGCACTGTGAGAGACAGCATCACAACAACCACGGTTATCGCAAACCAAACCACATCCCTCCAGGCCATCGTTTGCTCTCGCGCTTTCTCTCTCAGAGGCACAGGAGCTCTAAAAACATTGGACAACAGTATATATTACACTTTACACATGCAAATATTATATTGTATACATACATGACCAAGACCGCTGACTTCTGGGCACCGGCTCTTGGACAACGTGAGGCAAAATTACCAGGTACTTGCTGTCTCTGTTTAGCTGACTTTAAGAGTTGTTAAAGGCACTTCATCATGTTCAAGTACTGAAAGCATGGTCGGCAAGGGCAACGAGGAAATGCTTGGAAGGCAACGAATAAGCACTCGTAGAGGAAGAATCCTAGAAGTGAAGAGGAAAGGCCCAATTGGAGCAGAGAATGGAAAAATGATCATACACCGAATACTGCCAAGAAGACAACAACTCGCTGGTCAATGGGAAAAGTAAGGCGGAGCTTCGTTTGAAATTATCAAGCAAGTTGGTGCGCGACTATCAAACAGATATAAATGATAATGAGTGGATTAAAAATAGCACACGACAAGTTATAATAGTTCAGCTTTATTATCAAGCCCATATCCATTTTCCCTGATAATAGTCTTAACACAGGCTGAAGTCCACTGATAATTTTTATGAGAAGTTACAATTAGCATGTTTGCTTTTACTACATGATAAATCACACTATTAAAACGCAAGTTTTGCTTTCACTCTTGTACACTTCCTCTTAACATTGAGGGCAATACAAGAGCACAAGGAAATTTAAGAGATGACAAGAACGGAACAAGCTTTCTCTGTTTTTCATCTGACCCCTTTTTAATTACGCTGGTCCTCTTTATACAGCCATCTTCAATTGACCTGTTAGAGATGCTCACCTATTCTTCAAGGAACCAAAGATATCTTGGATACAGAGATTTAGTTATGCTAGAATATCTAATACCCTTTCGATACATTTTCTCTTTATTTAAAAAATATTTTCTATAAGTAGTCTTAGTTAACTTTAATCTTAAAATACTAACATGGAATGTGTAATCATGTGGGTGCATAGACAAAAATTTAACACTAGGTAAATCAAAAGCCATAAATAAATTACTAGAAATATGGCAAAAAACTTGAATTCATTGAGCTGAGCAAAGCAAAAGCAAGGTCTAGTAGTTCTTCATTTGGGTGTTTCCTTATGGTAAATATGATTTAATTTAAATTAAATTAACATGCATAAATGAAGTAGCATGAAATTCAAAATGATATGCGAGTTATATCAAGTACTCCCGGTCTCTGTTTAGCTTACTTGAGAAGTTGTTAAAAGGCACTTCATCTTGTCCAAATACTAAAAGCACGGTTGTCAAGATGTGCATAGATATAATTGACGGGAGAGTTAACAATCATCAGCGTCTTGTGAATTAGTCCCAAGTTAACATGTTACCTACCTCTATCTCACATCATAAATTGGTCTTTAAGAGAGATCCTTTTTACATGGGGTCAGTGCTCCGAAATAGTTGATTTGAGCCCTTATCGATGCTAAATCAATTCACTGATCACTTTCACATATCCCTTTCAAACTTATGTGGCTATAAAGTAGTGACTCACGAAAGCTTGGAAAGTCATTTTCGATTCTATCATTCTAGTCTAATGAGATTAAATTCAAAAATAAGGACGAGCTTTCTTTGAACTTTCCTTTCACCTTCGATTTTAAAATTTGCGACCTCCACATGTTGGCTAGTTGACGAGCTATTACGTTCTTATATTTCTTTTTCTTCTTGCTTTTCGAAACAATACTAATAAGTAATAAGCACGCGTCAAGGAAGGATCCTAGAAGTGAAGAAGAAAGGCCCTCTGGAAGCAGTGAATGGAGGACGTACACCGGAAAATGAAGGCAACGACTCGCGGGTCAAAATGAGCAGAGTAACGACCAGCTTTGTCAGAACTTTCAATTTTGTGACATACGCATTTTTTACTGTTCTTCTATCGTAAAGAATACTCTTCAAATTATAGCTTAAATTGACGGGTAAATTCACATGTAATTATTTTCTCTCTTTCTTTTTTGGGTGAATTGATTGTTTTTGAATTTTTTGTGACAAAGCAAAAAAAAAAAAAATTAGAGGTTGCAGCAAAACAAAAATTTGGGTAATTACCCAATGAAAATAAAAGTGAATGGATTATTTTGATGAAATGTGAAGAGAGAAAAGACATCGAATTATACCCGGTAATTATAACTACTCTAAAAACTAGGAGCGAAAAGGATAGATTAGTGAGAGTAGTAGACAAAGATGATGCAATAATATTATTGATCGTTCTCCTGAGTTGTACGATTCGATTGGATCCATCCATTTATAAATCGAGTACCCTTGTTTGTTAGGTTTCGTGAATGGACGAAATTAACAGGATACTATTATTCTAGAAAACGGTACTTTTTTTTCTTTTTGGGTATTTGATCGGCAAGACAACAAAAACCAATGTATCTTCTCTATAAGGTGTGAAAGGATGACTTCTCGAGATCTACAGCTCAGCTCAGTCGGTGTTCTCCAGTTGGAAACCCAAATTTGAATTAGCACTGTCCAAAGTAGTATGAATGTGGCTAGAGTACATATATCTTATTATATTCGCAACCAGAGAATGTCTGTCCATCTTTTATTGATAAAAAACCTTACCCGAAGTCTCAACTAATCTTTACGTTGGGGTTTTCCAAACGCACAACTGATCGGTACTTGTGTACATTTAAATAATCCAATGAAAATAATTAAATATTAATTAATTTTTTGAAAGCAAATTGGTAATGTTGTTCCTCAATCATCATATCCCCATCCACTATGTTTTTCGTTTTGGCTCCTCAAATTAATTTTTTCCCAGCAGTCCTTTCATTAAATAAATATTATTAATAATTTAAACAATTAGTAGGGGAATAGCATAGAAGGAAATTGGTTCACTGACAATATTGAAAAAGCATGTCCAAATGGAAATTGAAAGCTATACTAAAGTACTGTTCAAAACATTACATAGTACCATCATACCATTAAAAATTATATGCATGCTATGTTAAAAAAAGTGAGTTAAGATTTCTTTATTGTATCTTGAAAATGATGAGACAAACCGGACGTGGTTAGTGTATCCATATAATAAAGCAAACTCACTATCTGTTTCAACCTTAAGCAAAATTACCAAGAAAAGAGGGAAAAAAAAAAGACAAGGATCTTCATTTTGAATATCAAAACCGATCCAAATCTTCTCCTACTACCCACTAAGGGAAGAAGAGCACTCAAAACCTTTTGGCCTTCTCCAATTTCCACGCTTCGACTTTAGACATCGAAAAGACAAAGAAAGGAATACATTAAAAAACGGTTGGATAACCAATAATCTTTTTAATAGACGCATTAGGCGATTTACATTATAATAACATTTAAGTAATCGAAATGTGTCAGGTAATCAGTAACTTTCTCAATAAACACGTCAATTCATTCACATTATTATAAAGTTGGATAAGATTTCTCATCATAAAGAAAACTTAAGAAAACAAGTTGCCTGATATGCACTAACATCTAATGTATTGTTATTTTAAACTGAATATGAATTAAATAATAGCTTACTACATTAAGTGAATGAGTTGCAGTGTAAAAAATATCTAATTCAAATACTGAATGAATTACTAATTAAGAGATAAAAGAAGATAATCTCACTTAAAATACATAATATTTATAGCTTATGTGGGCTTTCTTGCTAATTTCAAATTCGCTTAACATGATTCACAATGAATTGAATAGCTTAAAATTTTTTAAAAAATTGTAGAATTTAGTACGTTTTACTGTATATGTACATGCATGCATGTGTATATGTCTATAAGCAAATCTATTCAAACAAGATAAAATTAAGATAATCAGGTTACAGATCAACATGGATTAAATATTTGAGAAACGCTTGAATTTTATCCAATTTGATCCAAGTAATCATAATTCTGTGGATAAAGGAATTTATTCATCAAGGATTCAATTTACAAAGCTAAAGATATATTTTATTAGTCGCTAAATTATCAATAATTTAATCACTTAAATTGTTTAAGTGATTTCACTCACTGCAATAAATAAATAGAAAAAAATCACTTAATTTAAAAAATAATCACAGAAATTTAAAAAGGTATAGAATTTTTAAAAATAATACAGATTGTGTTTGGTTACTTCAAAATTACAATAAAGTTACCATCAACGAATTAAAACTGTTTGTTCAAAACAAGACTTGTTTGTTTCCAACATATTTGGACTTTATGACTTCTTCCCTCTTAATATCAACTTTGGTAATTGTGCACGGTAGATGCGTGAGATTTGTCTCTTGTATACACAACCTTCCAAGATGAAAACATGAAGTATTTTTTTTTCTTCTTGCCTCAGGCGGTTGACGGATTGCCAAGTAAGCACAAATGATTCCATTTACAAGGTGGCGCTCATAATTGAGTTGGTTCTCCCAAACCCCAGGAATAAGAGATTTTGGTCGATAAGAGGCAGGTTGCAAGCCAAGTAAAATGCAGGAGGTCGTTTGGCTTCCACAAATAAGAGATTTTGGTCGGGGGACTTGATACCCTAAAATCTATTTCACTGCCAAATTTGGTACCTTTCCTCTTAGTTTTAAGAACATTTATTTATCTAATCTTATTCATTTAAAATATTCTAGACTCTTCCATTTGACAATGCATTGTTAATTTGCACAATTATATCAAGAATAAAACAACCTCTAAATTTTCAGTAGCTAGTTCTCTTCTTGAAATGAAAATTGTGGCCAACATAGCACCAGAGAAAACTAAATCTAATGTCACCACCACGCTAGCAAGACTTATATTTGCTTCAATTTTCATGGTCGATAATTTATCTCACTATTTTTAATCACCCCAAGACTCCACCAATGAGCTTTAAGAAAACTGTAGTTCAGAAAATTTCTAGAAAACTCTATAAAATGGATCAATAATTTAACAGATTTCTAAGTCCTAAAGGGTCCCAAGAAGAGATAAACCATCATTAGTTCCGATCAAAAAGGATCGAAGATTGGTAGTAGCAGCTCAAAAGTACTGTGTCGATGAGCTGAATGATTTGATTAGAAGCAATTGGCTCATCCTCTAGGAGATGGCTCTCAAAGGAGCCTACGTCGCTAGTGGGGCGGGCCATTCGCTTTCATTCAAGAGCTCCTGAAGTTGATACCGAAGTTCGCGGAAAAAGTGAACATAGATGGTTTCAATCCATTGCACATCGCGGCAGCCCGAGGTGAAGTTGAGAATGCGAGTATCACACCTCATAGAGAAAGCGAGTTTGTTATGGAATCAGAGTTCTAAAATCCACCAAAAATGAGATCTAAACATCTCCAACTTCTACTATCTAAACCTTAACAATTACCATTTTTAACATGTCCAATTATCTCAACTCATACCCAAATCCAATTACCAAAAGTTCCCTGTTAGTAACACTCTCATCCAACTAGTTGCTAGTTAAGGAATCTAAAAAGATGGGAGATGAATGGTATGAGCAACTATCGCTCAGTTAGTTCTTATAAGTAGACCAAGTATCCATTACACATATATACAAAAGTTATCCATAAACTTAATAATCCCAAATCCAAAACATAATTTACGTACAATTATCTTTTCAATATAGTTTGAGCAATTAAATACAATCAAAATGAATAGTGAATTACGGTCAAAATGAATAGTGGAATACTATCAAAATGAACAATAGAATATGTTCATACCCATTTAATTGACCACATCAAAATAAACATCAATGATGCATTCTATTGATCAATTTTAGATTACACATCAAACCATTCCATTAATCAATCGCATGCTCAAACCACACATAATGATCCAATCCATTGATTGATTTAAATCAAATCAATGATCTATTCTACTAATCAATCTTATACTCAATATCCAACCATGATTACAACATAAAGCCTAGTGACAAGATAACCAAGAGTGCGTTTGGTTCAGCATTTTAAAAGCACATTGGGAAAATGCAAAGCAGTTTAGCCTAAAGGACTTTAGGCAAATGCAAAGGCCGTTTAGTAAACTACACTTTGAGAAGCAACTTTGAGAGAAATGCCGTTCGACAGAAAACACATTTGAGAAGCTCTTTGGGTGATTAATATTAGTTTTTTAAATTTTATTTGTTTAAAATTGAAAATAAATAATGTATGCAACTTTTTAAATATAAATTTTAACAATAATACTAAAAAAATCAAATACATATATATTTTTTTCAAAAGACCAAACCCTTCATCGGAATTTCTTAATTTTTATTTGCTTAAAATTGAAAAAAAAAATGATGTATGCAACTTTTTAAATATAATTTTTCATAATAATGCTAAAAAAAAGTGAATACATATATATATATATAAAGACCAAATCCTTCGTCGAAATTTTTTAATTTTTATTTGTTCAAAATTGAAAAAATAATCTATGCAAAAAAACCAAATACATACACACACACACACACACACACACACACACACACACACACACATATTAAAAAAAAGACCAAACCCTTCATCAGAATTTTTAAATTTTTAATTGTTTAATATTGAAAAAAAAAATAATGTGTGCAAATTTTTAAATATAATTTTTGACAATAATACTAAAAAAAGACCAAATCCTTCATCAAAATTTTTTAATTTTAAATTTTTTATATTTGAAAAAATAATGTATGCAACTTTTTAAATATAAATTTGAAAATAATGCTAAGAAATCAAATATATATATATATATATAATTTTTTTTAAAAGACTTTGTCGGAATTTTTTAATTTTTATTTGTTTAAAATTGAAAAAAATAATATATTCAACTTTTTAAATATAAATTTTGACAATAATGCTCAAAAAATCAAATATATATGCTAAAAATAATTTTTTTAAAAGACCAAAATATATTTAATCTTTTTAGCATTTATATATATTTGATTTTCTTAGCATTATTTTGGCATTTAAAAAAATAATAATGAGGGAAAAATTAGAAATTTGAAGAATTAGTCAGGATAATTTTGGGAAAAAAATTAAGTTTCAACATTTAGCCAAATGCTAAAAACTCAAAGCTAGTCCTTACTAGTATTGGGCTTTCAGCATTCCCAATACTGACTTTCACTTGAAAACTACTTCAAAATGGTTGTCAAACAGTCTAGTATTTCCCTAAGAGACTTTGGAGACTAAAAGCCCCATAGGAATACTAAACCAAACGCACCCTAAGATTACTCTTGGTTGAGTCTCTCCATGTATATTGTTGGTGGCTTAGCCTAAAAATGTTATGAAGATAGTATGCATACTCAAAAATCCCATGGCAATAATGAGCATCAAATCATTAACATCATTCTCCAATAATTTACAAAACCGATTTAGAATTCGTACCCTAAATCAATTTTTTTAATTAAAACATATAATATTTCACAATAGAATACATTTCTTATCGGATGTCTCCAAAGAGACATAACATAATATCTTTCATAAACCAAGTTCACAAATCAGTACATATAGCCTTTTTGCAATCCCTTTTTTAGAGGAGTTTCCCAAACCATTGTCACAAATTATCAACTCATAAACTATTTTCCAAAAATGCATTACCATGCCATTTCAAATTAATCAAAAGGATAGTAAAAGCCCAATTTGAATTTTATGCAACAAATAAGCTTCAAAAAGCACCTTTTTTTTATTATAAAAAGCATGTTGCGACATGACTTTCGTAATTCGTAATATGTAATCTCTATCATTTTGAAGACACGGTTTACAAAACCAAAAAAGAAGTAAGCGTCGCTCGCTTGAGAATACCCAACCAAATAGCGAAAGTTACCTCGACTTTGTCAGCTTTCTATATTTTTCTCTTTTCTCTCTTTGTTTCGCGCCCGCCTCTCTCTCTCTCTCTCTCTCTCTCTCTCTCTCTCTCACATTTTTCTTCGCCCTCCTCTTTTTGTTTTACTCTCGTTTACGAAGACTCTCTCTTCTCTCTTATTTCCCTCTTTGACTCTCTCTCCCTCTCCCTCTCTTTTTCTCCTTTTTGTTTTCTCCTCCCTCTCTCGTTCGCTCACATCTCTCCCCTCTCTTTCTCTCCTGTTTTTTTTTCCCATCTCTTTTTCCTCTTTCCTTCCCCTTGTCCCCCCTTGTCTCCTATTCTCTCTCTCAGTTATTACAGCGAGGGAACTCTAGACTTTGTGTGTCAACACCTATGCTTTGTGAAGGGAAGGGAGAGAAGAATCCTTTGCATTATGCGGTCATGAACGGAGAGCTTGATGCACGAAGCTACTGCTCTCCGCTTTGCCTGAATCCGTCGAAGAGACAAACACCCTAAGGAGACCGCGCTTCAGCTCGCGGTGAAGGACGACTGGTTTGACGCGGTCGTTGTGTTGGTGGAGCATGGCACAAGAAGAATAGGTAATCAATCGGAAGGACAACAGATGCTATACTGTCTTGCATCTCGCTGCTGCCGCTGAAAAATTTCGAGGTAGGTTCCCCTTTTTTATTGCACTCTTCGTGGCACATCATTTCACTGAAATTTTGTATGGATTCGATATGAGTCGGGTTGGGTACGAGTCAAGAAATTTGTAATACAATAAATGGGTCGTAACGGGTTAAATTGGTTAATTTGAGTCGGATCATTTATGACCAGACCCAAACCAGACCCAATCAACCTATTTTATAAGTCTACATTTCAGTGAGGGTGTTATTTTGGTATCCCTAGAATATGCAAAATTCTTCTTAGGAATTTGGCATCCCTACCATATGCCAAAATATTTTCTATATTTTCTAAATATCTGTAAATCAATGAGTACAAAGCGAAGATGGAAAAAAATTGCAGGTGGTTGACTTCATGCTTCCTTGGCATGCTATGGATTACGAGGTCGTAGATGCATGCGCCTCGAACGAAGTGGCTTGACGCCTCTAGATGTCTCGATTCTCTCACAAAGGGGGAGCAGGAGATAGAGAGATGAGAGAAATTCACGCACGGACTGGGGCCATACACAGAAGAGGACGATCAAGCACGCCCTCTTCACCACTAGTCTCGGTGGACGAGGATGACTGTATCCAGGGAGCTGACAGTCGTCAGGCAGATGGGAAACGACCAACGAATCATCCTCAATCATCAATGGGCGACACACGCAATGCCCTGCTGGTCGTCGCTGCGCTCATTGCTAGCACCACCTACCAAGCCGTGATTCAACTTCCAAGCTTTATTATGAAAGTTGATTCCACAAAAGGCTTCCACGCATATTATGCATCTATGATAAACGGTCCTCTTGGCACGGACTTGGCGTACATCGTCTTCATGAGCTGCAACACATTCGGATTCTTGGTGTCGGTCCAGATGATCATTTGCCTCACCAGAGATCTCCCTGTCAGGCTGCCGCTGTTACTTTCCGTGACCACAATGGTTCAAACTTACTACTGCTTCACGTTTTACCTACCATTCACATTACAGGACAAAGCATTTGGTCTAAAAAACGTGGAATTGTTGAGCATGCTGCCAGTAACGATGTCAATTCTTCTTCTACTGGCACAGAGGCCGTTGGCACTAGCTTTAGATATTTGCTTGGAAAGGCTATCTCGGTTTAACCTCCTAGGGGATATGTACAGTCTGAGGACCCAGTCTGTCATTGTTAAGGATAGAGAGATTGGAGAAATTAACACACCAGATGGAGCCGAACACAGAAGAACCAACTCACACGCTTCAAGACTAGTCTCGGAGGAAGATCAATCAGATGGGGAACCGGTTGCAAATTCGAAATTTTTTAACAAAGAAAGAGAGTCAATAGGAGACACACGCAACGCCCTACTAATTGTCGCCGCGCTCATCGCGAGCGCAACCTACCAAGCCGTGCTTCAGCCTCCAAGCTTTAAGACAAAAGTTGATGATCATTCAACAAAAGGCTTCCTTGCATACTATGCTTCTTGGGTGAGTCGTCCTCTTGGCAGGGACTTTGTGTACATTGGCTTCATAAGCTGCAACACGTTTGGACTTTTGCTATCGATCCAGATGATCATTTGTCTCACCAGAGATCTCCCTGTCAGGCTGCCACTGTTACTCTCCGTGACAGCACTGGTTCAAACATACTACTGCTTCACGTATTACTTGCCATTCACATTACTCGATAAAGCGTTTGGTCTGATAAACGTGGAACTGTTGACCGTGCTGCCAATAACGACATCAATTCTCCTTCTACTGGCACAGAGGCCGTTGGCACTAGCTTTAAATTTTTGGTTGGAAAAGCTTTCTTGCTTTAACCTCCTAGGGAACATGTACAGTCTGGGGACCCAATTTGTTTATAATAGAGAAGCTGGAGCTGAACATCGAAGAGGGAGATCAAATTTGCCTGCTTCAAGACTACTCTCAGAGGAAGATCAATCAGATGCCAAATCAGCCACAAATGCTCCCCAATCATTATATCATTCCCCATCAAAAAATTTGAACAAAGACAAAGAGTCAGTGTGCGACATACGCAATGCCTTGCTGGTTGTCGCCGCACTCATCGCAAGCACCACCTACCAAGCCGTGCATCAGCCTCCAAGCTTTACAACAAAGGTCAACGGTAGTTCCGTGAAAGGCTTCCTCACATCCTATGAATCTTGGATGACTGGTCCTCTTGGCAGAGACTTAGCGTACATCGCCTTCATGAGTGGCAACACCTTCGGACTCTTGGTGTCAGTCCAAATGATCATTTGCCTCACCAGAGATCTCCCCATTAGGCTGCCGCTGTTACTTTCCATGATTGCAATAATTCAAACTTACTATTGCTTCACGTATTTCCTGCCGTTCACGTTACTGGACAAAGAGCTTGGTCTGAAAAACGTGAAATTGTTGAGCATCCTTCCGGTAATGATATCACTTCTTCTTCTATTAGCACAGAGGTGGTTGGCGGTAGCTTTAGATTCTTGCTTGGGAAGGCTTTCTCATTTTAACCTCCTTGGGGATATGTACAGTCTACGGACTCTATCCGTCATTGTTAATGGTAAAGAGATCAGAGAAATTAACGCACCAGCTGGAGCCAAACTCAGAAGAAGAAGAACCAACTTGCTCGCTTCAAGACTAGTCTCGGAGGAAGATCAATCAGATTGGGAAACAGCTGCAAATTTGAAAATTTTGAATAAAGGAAAAGAGTCGATAGGCGATATACGCAATGCCCTGCTAGCTGTACCGACACTCATCGTGAGCATGACCTACCAAGCCGTGCTTCAGCCTCCAAGCTTTGGGATAAAAGTCGATGATAATTCAACAAAAGGCTTCCTCGCAAATTATGCATCTTGGGTGACTGGTCCTCTTGGTAGAGACATTGCCTACTTTGGCTTCATAACTGGCAATACATTTGGACTCTTGCTGTCGATCCAGATGATCATTTGCCTCACCAGAGATCTCCCCATCAGGCTGCCGCTGTTACTCTCCATGACTGCGCTGGTTCAAACTTACTATTGCTTCACATATTATCTGCCGTTCACGTTACTGGACAAAACGTTTGGTCTGATAAACGTGGAATTGTGGACCGTGCTACCGATAATGACATCAATTCTTCTTCTACTAGCACAGAGGCGGTTGGCACTAGCTTTAAATTTTTGGTTGGTAAAGCTTTCTTGGTTTAACCTCCTAGGGGATATGTACAGTCTAGGGACCCAACCGGTCATTGTTACTGATAGAGAAGCTGTAGCCGAACACGGAAGAGGAAGATCAAACTCACCTGCTTCAAGACTACTCTCGGAGGAAGATCAACCAGATGTGGAACCAGTCACAAATGCTCCTCAGTCATTATCATATTCCCCATCGAAAAATTTGAACAAAGAAAAAGATACAACGGGTGACAAACGCAATGCCCTGCTGGTCGTTGCTGTGCTCATCGCGAGCACGACCTACCAAGCTGTGCTTCAGCCTCCAAGCTTTACAACAAAAGTAGACAGTAGTTTTACGAAAGGCTTCCTCACATACTATGCATCTTGGGTGACTTGTCTTCTTGGCAGGGACGTTGCGTACATCGCCTTCATGAGTGGCAACACATTTGGACTCTTATTGTCGATTCAGATGATCATTTGCCTCACCAGAGATCTCACTGTTAGGCTGCCGCTGTTACTTTCCGTGACCGCAATGGTTCTAACTTACTATTGCTTCACGTGTTACCTGCTGTTCACATTACTGGACATAGCGTTTGATCTGAAAAATGGGGAGTTGTTGAGCGTGCTGCTGCTAGCGACCCCAATTCTTCTTTTATTGATACAGAGACGGTTGGCGCTAGCTTTAAATTTTTGCTTGCAAAGGCTTTCTCAGTTTAACCTCCTGGGGGATATGTACCGTCTAAAGACCTAATTCATTGTTGTTAATGATGTTATCTCTTTCCTTAAGGTTGCGCTAAGAAGTGCAAGCTTCAGAAGTATCGAATAAAGTTTATTTGACAGGGTCAGATATTGATTTACTGTCCTTAATTCTCCGCAGTTGATTGTGTAATGTCCCTGAGTGATTCACTGTATCGTATTTTCCCAAGAATATGTGTCGCCAGATATCAGATCGATGTCCTTGATTCTCTGCAGTTGATTGTGTAGTGTCCACAAGTAATTTGCTGTGCATATTTTCCTAGTAGATGTTTCCTGAGTTTATAGCACGTTTGTGACTTCACGGACAGCAGTCGAGATTCTGAGATGAGGTTGCGCAAGTTTTCTTCCAAGTACTTATTTGGTCTTTGCTTCTTCAGATGAATGGGCCATCAAAAGAACATGTTTTCTTCGAACACATAGAACCACGAGTCATGCTTAGAGGAGGGCCTGCACCATACTGTTCGCATTCACCATTATTAGATGTTCAGAGCAGATAAGTCCACTCAAATGGACCCACGATTGATCGCAGCAGCTCAGAGGCACAATGTTGATGAACTGAATGACTTGATCGCAAGCAATGCACTCATCTAGAGGAGACGGCTCTCCAAGGAGCCCAGCACACGCCATAGCATGTCGCCCGCGTCGTGGGCCGTTTGGATTTCATCCTGGAGCTCCTCAAGTTGATGCCGAAGGTTGCAGAGAAGTGAGTAATGATTGCCGAGAGCAACGATCGGTCCATGTTGTCGTGATAGGATCTGCAGGAACCATCTCCATGATTTCTCCGTAAAAGTCTTCAACCTCTGCAAAATGTTGTCTCAATCCTGCATGGCATTGTGTGCTTTCACTTTCCACTTCTTGAGCTCCTCTTCATTATTCGGTGGTCTAATGTCACGACCTTCCAATCAGGTTTCATATATCTTGCTCAAGCAAAAATCAGCCGCATCTGAATGCTCCAATGTATTATTTAGGTAGATATGATGGAGGGGTGGTAGAGAAAAACAAAAGACACGATACATGAAAACTCGTTAGGTAATCGATGACTTTCAAATAAATCTGTTTGGCAATCCACATTATAATGAAGTTGAAAAGTAAAAAGAAAATTCAAATTTTCACTAAAAATAAAAAAAATCCCCTTACTTAAAATAACAGTGAGGTAACCAACGGCTTTTTTCATAATTATTTGAGTAGATATGACTGTTTAAACATTGAATGATAATTTTTTTCACATATAACATTGAAATTAGGCCATTGTCAATCACATTTTTTTCAAAAAGCCTAGCTAATCTCATTAGTCGTGTAGTGATCCAAAATCATATTAAATGATCTAATAATTGTCACATTTTATGCTCTAAATAATGGAATATGTACCAGGCACCTAATTCACATGGAAAGTTTCATTCCTTGAATATGACCAAGCAGTTTTCAACAATAAAGAATAAAGAGGTTTTTTTTTTTTCCTCGTAATTATAGTATCCGCCAATTAAGCCCAACATCCTCATAAAGGAAACTTTTTTTCTTTTTAAATTGTAAAACTTTATAAGCAAGGACTTACATTTTACATTCGTACCAATTTAGTCCTAATATTTCAATTGAATCAATTTAGTTATAAACCTTTTCAATTTGGTATCAATTTAGTCCATCCATCCAATTTTGGTCAGCCGGCGCTGATGTGGATGGCGATTGGTGCCCAAACACTAATGACAATTTTTTAATAATTTTTTTCTTTTTTTCCTTTTTCCTTTTTCCTTCTGCAAGGAAAGTCCAAAGAGGAAGAAGAAGGAAAGAAAAGGAAAAATAAAAGAGAAAGGAAAAAAATTTAAAAAAATTATTAAAAATTATTAAAAATTGTAACATCGTCCGTCCGCCGACATCCACGTCGGACTGATCAGCTAAAATTAGCTCGATGGACTAAATTGTTACCAATGTAAAAATGTTCAAGGCTAATTGGTCCAATGAAAAATTTATGACTGAATTTGTACTAATACAATAAATTTAGGATTTTTTGGTACTTTTCCCCTTTTTATTGATTAAATCAATTCCTTTTTGTTGCTCAATAAATTACACATAGAATGCGAATTAGGAATTAGCTGTTAAAAAGTCGACTCTTATGAATATTCCTTTGTTTTTCATGATTTATATTTCTACTGCAACTGTAAATTGTTGTAGATAATCGGAAAGCTGAGCTTCATCATTGTTTGAAGGTGCTGTCTTTTCTGTTTCCTTCTCGGAGGATAGTCCCTTTTTACTTGCCATTGGAGGTTCAAAGGGGGGACTTGAAGCAAGTGGAAACCTCGGCCATCTTCTCATTCGCAATTGTAACTTCTTGCAATTTTCCATTCAACGTTTATATTAATGACTCCTATATGGTTGGCAATCTGTAGGTGTGGAATACATTATCTGATGCAGCTGTATCCTGAAGATTCGGAAACTACGGCAAGCTGAAAAAGGCAGAACCTGATTCTTGATGCTGCCAAATGAGAACATGGTAAAAATATCTTAGATGTTTTCGTTGGTGTGCTTGCTCGGTTCTTTGAGCGCATTGAAAGGCTTGCAGTCGGGTATCTCTCGGGTCGAGTCATGCACTTGTAGCAGCATGTTACTAGGCATTTTAAATGTCTCCGTCTTATTTTTAGTTTGGGAGAATTACCAAAAAAGTCCTAAAC
The DNA here is from genome assembly GCA_016097605.1 of Eucalyptus guilfoylei. Classification (NCBI taxonomy): domain Eukaryota; kingdom Viridiplantae; phylum Streptophyta; class Magnoliopsida; order Myrtales; family Myrtaceae; genus Eucalyptus; species Eucalyptus guilfoylei. Next base: position 21,285,717 of record CM027864.1, on the reverse strand, counting down.
CTATTGCAATTGTGCCAATTCAGTCCTAAACATTTTATATTTATGCCAGTTCAATCCTTCCGGTAATCTTTAATCGGAATAATCTGATGTGGAATCCCAATCAGCACCGGCCGGCGTTGTAGGCACTGACATGGACGCCGGAGATGCAAAACGGCATCGTTTTGCTTATAAAAAAAATTCGAAAAAGCCACAAACAGCGTCATCTGTCTTCTGTAGCGTCGTCCTTCTCCTAGTCTGAGATCTTCCCCAAATTGAGCATTGCTTTCTTCTTTAGATATCAAAATTTTTGCCCCAAATTAGAGTTGATGCTCAATCCACGCTTTATCCGACACTCACTCGCCTTGCCCAAAGCCTTCGCCCAGATTTGCCCAACAGTGTTGCTGGCCCTACGCTTGGGCTTGACGCTTGCCTAGATTCGCCCAACGTTGTTGCTTGGCCTGCGCCCGCGCTCAACGCTCACCCATATTCGCCTGATAGTTGCTCCCCCCGTGCTTTTGCTCGACACTTGCCCAACACCTTCGCCCAGATTCATTGACGCTCTTGCTCGCCCTGCACTCTCGCTTCACGCTTGCCCAACGCTTTTGCCCAAATTTTGCCGAACGCTTGGTCGACGCCCACCGAGATTCGCAAGAAAGATGTTGAAGATAATGTGCGAAGATAAAATGTAAGATTGCCCAAGGCCTTGTTCCAAATTGCTTCAACCAAGGCTTGCACAGGTTTAACTCTATTACAGATGGTCTTGGCTATGGTTGTTGTCTTATGCAATTTGTGGTTTGCTTTGGAGTTTTTTTTATTCTCCATGAGAATTGGATGATCTAGCAATGTAAATGTGTTGATGTAGAAAATGTAGAATGCATTAAGGAATTATAGGTTAGGCAATGTAGATGCTGCTGCTGTTGTCGAAGTTTTGCTGCAGAATCTTAATGCAGAGATATAGCAATGTAGATAATGTTGCTGCAATATGAGACTTACGTGATTGTAAAGAGAATGCAATCAGATAATATTGTATAATCTTAATGCAGATTTAGGTGACTATATAGTTGTTGTAGAATCTTAATGTAGAGACATAACAATGTAGATATTGCTGCTGCAGTGTGAGATTTCGGTGATTATAAAGAAAATGAAATTAGATTAATATTGTATAATCTTAATGCAGATTTAGGTGCCTACATTATTGTTGCAAAATCTTAATGCAAGATAATGGCATGACCTGAACACTATAGAATCTTAATGTGATATAATGCAATAATGGCCTAACATGTATAATGACCTTGACATGTATAATGACATGATTTTATAGTGGTAATGCTTATGTGAACTTGGTGCTTGTTGGTTGGTTTCAATTGACTCAACCCGAGAATAGGATGGTTGGTCCAATATATATATATATATTTGTCGAATTGGTCCAATAATTTACTTGCGTACCCAAGTCCATCCGAGAATGATTGATTTATTAAAAAGAGACTTGGACTCTGGAGTGCGAGCACCTGACTTATATCAGGTTTGGCATTTTCTTGTAGGTTGATATAATGAGAATAGTTCCTTTCAACTGCCATGCTCGATCACATGTTTCTTTCCACATCAAATTTTGGTCATTCCAAAATTACTCTTTACTATCATGAATCATAGTGTCTATTCTCATCTTAGGATTTGATCGAATTGCATTAAAGCCATTGTTTGCTTATAATTATCTCTTTTTCAACTTATTTATTGTTGAAATTGTAATTTGTTGTTGAACTATGTAATGAAGATATAGCTACTGTTGAACTTCATTCTACCAAATGAACATATAGCTTCCAATGTACTTCATTGAACCTTACTTGTTAAGCTTGAACTATATTACATGTTTACAGGTTAGGTATCTTCAGATTAGTGTTGACCTTGATATCATAAATACAGTTCCGCTACAATTGTCACAACCAATGAAGACATCAGCAAATTCATCACAATCGATGGCAAATTAAATAACAACGGTACATATGTGTTTTGTTATTGTGGCCTAAAATGTCTTCTACAAATAGCAAGGACGAAAGAGAATCGAGGAAGAAGATATCATGGTTGCCCAAAATATAGAATTGGAGAAAGTTGCGGTTTTTTTATGTGGGTTGATGCAGAAATTAGTCAATCGGCAAGTAGTGTGTCGCAAAATTTTCACCAGAGCAATTTCGAAAGAAAACCGGTGTTGACACGTAATGAAGATGAGGGTAGTTCGATGAACAGTGAAGTTAGAGTCCTTAAGGCACAATTAAAACGTGTCAACCAAGATGTGACAAAGCTAAAGAAACAAAATTCGACATTGAAGACAATGTTGGTTGTGTCGTGGGTGTCTTTTGTAATTATAGGAGGTATGTTATTTAGAAATTTGAAGACGAATGATGTACTGAGCTTGCCGTAGGCAGTGTCAATATTGAATGTATTATGTAAGCTCTTTTAGCACTTGTTTTTAGTATGGTTTGTATCTGTTGACATGAAGTATGAACATGAATGAAGTGCAAGTATTTTGCAATCACTTTTGTTTTATATGCAATTTGTTTCTCAATCTTAACATCAAAGATATGTCATTTTTTTGTTTTTATGATCCGTTAGGATGATATTAGGTGTCCAAATATGACAGGAAAAAAAGAGCAATATAATCTGACTACTTCATAAACAAACGGTTACAATGTAGTAAACAAACAAATAACAGATCCATAATGTGACAGCCTAGGGAAGGGGTCCCTCTCTTGTCCCACATCGCCTAGGGAGGGAGGTCTGGGTTACCTTATAAGGCTTGGGTGTCTCTAACTGTACATACGCGTTTTGTTGGGGTAATATGGGTTGCCCCGAGAGGAACAAAACCGTGAGGACTTAGTGTCCAAAGCGGACAATATGTGTACAGTGGAGACCCGAGGTGTTACAAATGGTATCAAAGTCGACTCCTGACCGCGTGTGGGGGGCCACAGTGAAGGCGCTATGCTCTCAAGAGGGGGAGAGTGTGACAGCCTAGGGAAGGGGTCCCTCTCTTGTCCCACATCGCTTAGGGGGAGATTCCTAGGCTAGTTTATAAGGCTTTGGGTCCCTTTAATCTGCGTGATGCGTTTTAAAGCCGTGAGGGAAAATACCGTGGCTAGGATGGTGGTTTGTCCACGCCAAAGCAGGTGACCCAAAGCGGACAATATCACACAATAGGATCGGGTCCTTACACATAAACCCCATTATATTGCATAAAAGATGGTTCATAAGCATAGTTCATCACTAATCCCAACTCTATACAAATCGCCATCTAAGATAGACCCAAAAAATACAGCCACAAACACTACTTCATGGATCTCATCATTGATTAAAAAAACAAAATGGATCACCACTTCATCGATTCATCAAACCTATCTCCACCGGAAAAAAAAAATGGACAAAGAAAGATAAACAGCAACACCATGTCATCACTAAACCCACATCTTGTTACTTTGGCTTTTTGTGCAACTTTTGGTACTTTTGCATATTGTCCCATAAACAAAATGATTCACATTGGCAAGACCACTACCACCACTTGCACTTGCACATTTGCTTGTACATCTCTAAACCTGCGAAATATATATTCATTTTATATTGATGAAACTTTGCTAGTACAAACTAAGTTTCTAAGAAAACACTACTTATTGTTTCATGAACAGAAGGATTCACATCGGTAGAACCACCACTACTACTTGCACCTTTGCGGGTACGTCTCTGAAATTGCAAAGTCATTTTATATTTATGAAAACTTCACTAGTATAGATTAAATTTCTAATAAAATACTAGCTACCGTCCCATGAACATAAGGATTCACCTTGGTAGAGCCACCACTACCACCTGCACCTTTGTGGGTACGTTTCTGAACCTGCACAACACTTAAAAATTAGGAATGTTAAGTCGTCACATAATTATAGTACTCATGATTCAGCTTATGCCCACAAGAGACCAAGACATAATGGAAATGAAAGAACTAACCGAAATTTTTCGTCTTGAAAATTGTTTTTGTGATGATGTAGACCCAATCTTCTTAATTGGACATGTCGAACTATTGTGTCCCGACCTCGAGCAAGTTCGACATGTCATCTTCATTCATATCCTAGACATTCTAGTTCCACTTGCCACCTCACCTTCCTCTCTTGACCTTTTCTATTTACGTCTATCGAGCTTCACCCTAGCTGGCAATGGTTCTGGTGGCTCCCTATTAGTCTTTTTCCAAAATTTCTCTCCTTGAATTGGCATCATCATGTTCTCATATGCAGCTAAAAATTTGGCCTTCTTATAACACTCATCAACATAGTCATACGCATCCTCTTGCCTATGATTTATAGCAGAAATAGCATGTGAACAAGGGATGCCAGTGAGCTGCCATTTTCTACAAAAGCACTCTCTCTTCAATACATCTATCACGTATTTGTTATCCTTATCCATCACCTCATATCCAATATCACCATTCCATATCACTTAGCAGTATATTGCAAAAACTCTATTTTCTTCTAACTTTCTTAAGATTCTTGGACTACAGTCCATTTTCCACTTAGCACATGCATCCATCTGTGTATGCATTCTTGTCATTATCATTATCTGTATTTCTTCTAGCATACTATAAATGGACTTACATCTAGCATGTATAATTCTTCCATTAAATGCCTCATATAAGTTGTTGTCAACAATGTCACATTTTACATCAGTAGTGAAGAAAGCCCGAGACTAGTGCTTTGGCTCTGTTTGAACCAAGTCATAATATGCAGCTGGACTAATTTTTTTCAATGCCTGAGAGTATTCATCATACTCTGGCATAGTACTGCTCTTAGCACACTGCCAAAATAGCCTTTGCATCTGTATCCCCTTATATTTCTTGCCCCAATTGGCATAGATGTGTCTAGCACACATTCTATGTTCAGCTGCAGGCAATAACGCAACCACAGCTTGTAAGAGTCCTTGTAAAAGATGAGTGCAATATAAATCATATGTTACAAATACAACTATCTAAAAGGCATAGCAACTAAAAATTAAATAAGAAACTTACCTTTTGTTTGTCACTAATAATGACCCAGCCTCGTCCGTACGTGTCAAAATGTTGAGATTATACATCAAGTTTGTTAAGAACCACGTCCAAGTATCACTACTTTCAACCTTGACAACTGCCCAAGCAATTGAGAACATCTGATCATTTGCATCCCTTCTAATAGCACACAAAATCTGACCTTGACAAATTCCCTTCAAGAAACAACCATCTAACCTCACAACTTTCCTACATCCACCAAGGAAGCCTTTCTTACAAGCAGCAAAACATATGTACATTCTTTCGAACAATGCCTTAGATTGCATATCAGGTTTTTCCACCTTCAATGTAATGGTACTCCTAGGATTTCTCTCTCTAAGCTCCTCTGCATAATCCCACAACTTTGCATATTCTTTCTTATAATTCCCCATCAACACTTTATAAGCATGCAATTTGGCCTTTGTATATTGAACTATACTAACATCTAAGCCCAATTGTTCCTTGATTAGCTCCCTGAAAGCAATAGTTTTAATAGTTGGCATTGCTCTTATTGTAGGAAGATAGTGATTTGCCAACCAAGAACTTGTCACTCTCCTATTTTTGAAGCTAATACAACATGTATACTCCGAATGATAGGTTTTCACGTGAAATGATCCACTACGAGCATCAATAGATCCAAAAATCTTCCAAGGACGACTTTCGTTAATACATTTTGCTCTAACAACCTTCTTCTCATTCTTTATAAATTTGATCTCTCTACACTCAGCCATTGAGTACTTTATCAAAGCATCTTTAAATTGCCGACTACTATCAAATGCCATAGCCATAGTAAATCCAGGCACAACACAATTAGGATCATATCTGGGAAACCTACTCATTCTCCTAGCAAAATCGTCATCTCCTATTTCTGCATCAGACCCTAAACTCTCATTTGCATCCGTTTCATAGTACTCTATCTTGTAACCAGCTACGGGATCAACCACGTTATCCATGTCCAATGGTTTGGATGGTACCAATGCTCCGAATGGTTCCCCCTAAAATAAGATCCTTTGTGGCCCTCCCACGAAACTCCATCATGTTCTTCCTTGCTTCCAAAAGCTCCTCATCATCACAATCATCATCAATGAAAAATCTTACATCACCAAGAAAGTCTGTCTCGTCGTCGTCGTCATTCACAATATCATCCTCTATGTCAATATAATCATCTTCATCAATTGCGTTATCAGGATGTAAACTACCCAAGTGCTCAACAACTGTCTCATTAGCTAAACCAACTTCATCATGAGCACTCTCACCAACCCCATGAGCGACCCCCTCACCTTGCCCAACACCCTCACCCTCACCCTCACCCTCAATGGCACCTTGACCATAACTTTCATCTGCCTCATCGGCTACAAAATTTTCTCCATATACCTCGATTACCCCTTGATACAAATAGCTAAACAATAGATCGACAACACTACTCTCATCACATATATATCTCAACCCATCTTCTAAAGATTTTCCAGGAAATTTAAAATAAAGCTTCTCAAATTTACTATTTACCACTTTCTCAATATCTCTGATGAAGCTTTCGTAGCTTGGTGAACTAATATCGACTTTTATTAAATCAGTCTTGCCCCTAACATATTCAAGCATCGGGCGACGGTAAAAATTTCCACCATGGAAAAGGCACACCCAAGCTGACTTGTCGCTCATATCAACCTTACATAGAAAACGTAATGTATGTAAAAACATAGCCACATAATGGAGATTTTGACTTGAGCATAAGTTTTAGATCATCTCAATCTCACTGTATTCTCCTAATACCTTTTATTGTATATTCTCATTTAAAGAATCCAAAGGCCAAAACTTATTTTACAAACAAAGTTATTCAATTGACAAATTCTCATTTAAAAAATCCATCTGTTCTCCAGCACCTCAAAGGACAAAAGGTATGTTACGCATGGAAGAGGCAGTCTGTTGGTGGGCTGAACTACTTCCCCCAACTGGTTTCAGTTATATTCAAACAAACAAAATTAGCATCACTGGACCAAGTTGACTTTCTTACTAAATAATTACAAGTAAAAAATTAGATGTAGGTTTTATCTCGCACAGTAGCCAGCGAGACACGAACTTCCTTGGATTCCTACACCCTCTCCTCTCATCCTGGAATGAAGAAGGACACAACTAAACCAACTGAATGATTCCTTAGTTCTAATATAACAATTCTTTGGTGTCACGCCAATAAGCATGCAAAAATATTCTTTTCCCAACCAACGACAACACACGCCAAAAAAACTAACACAAATTGATAATATAAAATAAGACGAGGAGAACGTAATAAGTTTGGGACCACCGCAACATACCTTTTGACTATTTTTCGTTGTTGCCGTGTTCGCTCAACACTCGTTGACAACAAAACTGAACCGGGACCACAACTCCTCCTCGTGTTTGCTGCGATTTGTGATGGGCGAGTCGGGTCGCAGCGGGGTTGTGGCCGAATCGGGTCTTCACAATACAGGTGTGTCTATGATCGTGATGGATGAGCAAAAGTGTCGAGCAAAAGGTGCTCGATCAATGAATGCGACAACAAAAGAATGATTTGGCACGAGGAATCTAGACAAAATCTGCAAGATTTTTGGGCTCTTCCGGTTGGGCAAATTTGATTTGGGAGAGAATAGGGTTCTTGATGTCCGTGAGAAGAACAATGCTGAGAAAGCGTGGACTAAGCATCAACTTTGATTCGGGGCAAAAATTTTGATATCTAAAAAAGAAAGCAATGCTCAATTTGGGGAAGATCTTAGACTAGGGTTCCTCAGAAACGTAGAAGAAAAACACGGGAGAAGGACAACGCTACAGAAGACAGACGACGTTGTTTGTGGCTTTTTCAATTTTTTTTTATAAGCAAAACGACGCCGTTTTGCATCTCCGGCGTCCATGTCAGTGCCGGCAACGCCGGCCGGCACTGATTGGGATTCCACATCAGATTATTCCGATTAAAGATTGCAGGAAGGACTGAACTGGCATAAATATAAAATGTTTAGGACTGAATTAGCAAAAAAAAAAAAGGTTTAAGACTGAATTGTCACAATTGTAATAGATTTAGGACTTTTTTGGTAATTCTCCCCTTTTAGTTTTAAGAATAAAGGCAAAGTGTTATTTCCTTAGGGGGTCCGGGGAACAAGTGTTACGCATGATATGTGAAACTAATGGAGTAGTGTCGTTTTGACTCAGAATCCTGATCAAACAGTAGTTTCACGCGTCAACTTTGGAATTCATGTATTTAGTAGAGCGAAAACAATTTAATTGAAAGGATAGGATGCAATGAGGTAGGATCTCTCGGGGTCTACAATCAATCAGAGTCCTCTTTGAGTGAAAGAGTCGACCTTTTGTGCACCTAGAAAACTTCAAGTGAAGCACAACGAAAACCTACTTGAGATTCAAGTCGTAGGTACGTTATCATTGCAAGACTTCCATATTGGAGGGTGCAAGCTATGGAAAAGTTAAATGGTACATCGGGCTTGAAGAACCTTCACCATTTGCGCATCTATGCATGCTCTAGGCTGCAGGTTGTTGAGGGCCTTGCCAAACTAGAGTTTTTTTTTATTGTGTTGGTCGTCTACAAGTGTCCTTTACTAGAAACATTGCTTGACATATCGAAGCCGAATATATAGGATAAGTGCCAAATTCAAACAAACGGATAGTTTGAGGAGAGTGAAAATACCATAGATTTGTTTATGATTGAGTATTTAAAGGTTTGGCTTATATTGACTTACGTGTCTAGGTCACTACTATATCATTTGAAATGCGGCTTTAGCCATTAGTGAGAGGTTCTTGTGAGAAAAAGTTTATTGGCCTCGAGAAATTTTCAATTCAATAATATCATGAAGGCACAAGTTCTAGAATAGACTTTCTAACACTTTGAAACACTTTGGACAGCACAAATAGTAGGCTTTTTTCAGTACTGCAGCATAAAATTTGTTCCATTGTTGAAAATTTTTATTGCATATATCTCGCTTCAAGTACTTTATCATGGGGAGTCCTTTACTGCATATAGTTTTTGTTGTGTTAGCCTATATATTCCGCTTAGACTCTGTTCGTTTTACGAAAAATAACTTTCAAGAAAACGTTTTCCACATATTCCGGCATTCGTTTCATCAAAAATGAACTGGTCGAGGAAAACATTTTTTGTCAATAAAAAAGTCTTTTAAAATAGAGAAAAATATTTTCAACTTTTCAAGTAGGAAAAATAATTTCTATATCTTCTTCATCTCACTTTTTTTCACAAAACACTTTTATTTTTATTTTTTATTTTTATATATTTTTGAAAATTCGAGTTTTATTTATTTTTTTATTTTCCTTTCCTTTTTCTTTTTTCCTTTTCTTTCTTTTTCTTGTTCTTCTTCCTAGGCCAGTCGCTGGCCATAAGCAGAGCCTCGACTGATCCGACAAAGCCAAGCTTGCCTAAGGCCGCTAAGCAAGCCCGGGCCTCGTCAAAACCGCGAGTTGGGGAGGGGGGGGGCACTCAAGCCTCATTGGCCTATGGCAAGGCTCAAGCTAACCTATGGCCGATCACCAGTCATTGGGGCGGCTAGCAACCAACCAAGGAAGAAGAAGAAAATAAGAAAAAATAAAAAAATAATTTAAAATGGATTTAAATAATAAAATAATAAAAATATATTGAAAGAAGTGCATAGAAGAAAAGATTTTCCTTATCAAACAGTAAAAAATATTTTCTAGTTCATTTTCAAGTTTCGCTAAACACAAGAAAATATTATCATTTTCTTGAAAAATGGCTTCGCAAAATATTTTTTAAAAACACTACATTTTCCGCGAACAAATGGAGCCTTAGATCTTTCTTTTTTTTTTTTGTTCGTTTTACTTAAATAAATCACCCTCCTTTTGCTTTCAATATGTCAATGCTACGTATGTACATCTAAAGATTTAAGACTGATGCACGATGAGACTAAGAAGAAGCTAAAAGCGTTTGATGGAATCTGGAAAGTAAATTAGAGATAGATGCAGCACAACAGTAAAAGCATAAGGGAGTCTTTCATCATTCAAGATAAAGAACTTATAAGATTTGTCACCAAAGAATTGGATAAAGAACCGGATTGAAGGATTCACTCACTTGAGAAAAAAGATTCATATATGTCGTGACCAAATTTTCAGGTGATCCACCTAGGATTTGGCTAATAGATTACTAAGCATAAACTTAGCTTGGGCTCTCCCAAGCCCATACCAATTCGCAACTTAGATTCAAGTTCTTAACATGCCATTGATTTTCAATTAGAAGACGCCACTAATTTATTTTTGGTGGGTTGATTAGAAACCCAAGTAAAGTAACAGGAGATTTACTTTACTCCTACGAACCAGATATTGTGAGTTCGAGAACTTGATTACGTTAGATTTCTCTAATGCCTTTTCGGTATCTTTCCTTTTTATTTTGAAAAAAATGTTTGGCAAGCATCTTGAATTGATTTTAATTTATCTCCTTAACATGTGAGGTGTTCATGCGGGTGCGCAAACCACAAATTTAACATCTAAGGAAAACAATGAATAAATTGTAGGACTTATCTCATGACAATGAAAGCATCTGCAATGTTAAATCAGAATTCACATCAATAGTCCTACATATGATTTCTAATTAACACGCAATCACCCAATCTTTTTTAAAGAATTTTCTCTTGTTTACGAAAATCTAATATATATGCAATGCAATATAACCAAATGACATAATTCTAATGACGGACAATTTCTAACTAAATGGACCTAGCAACCATAGCTAAATGACATGCATTTTACGAGCTAGCTAAATGACATGCATTTTGCAAATCTAATTATATACGACGTACACATGATATTTCTACTTTCCTTAAAGAGCATGCAGTCTATCTTAGAGAATGAAATAAATTTACTCTAAGACATTTTTTTTTGTATTTTTCATGAAATTCGAAATTAAGAAAAGTGCAAAAATTATCTAGCTAGATTAAGATTCCATCCAACTTGCATTAGGAATTAGGGTAAGCCAAATCCTAATTTAAACTAGAATGTTATCTTAACATGTATATCCTAACCTAAAATGCAACCTATCTAGGGGAAATTATCTAAACCTATAATTAATTAACAAAAATAAACATGCAATCTTATCCTGACATGCAATAACGTGCAAAGAATGCTCTAATTCTATTTTTTTTTTCGATTTTTCTTTTTTACGAAAACAAAATTGATCAAACGACATGATAACAAATCTAGCAAGATAAGATCGATATCCATAAATTGACAAATCATATCTCGAGTTTGAGATTGGGTTGGCTAATTTTAAATAAACCGCGAATCGAATCTCGAGCGTGAGATCGAATTGGCGATTTTCCAGGCGATTGCGAGTCGGATTTCGGGCGCGAAAATCGGATTGTCAATCATATGCATGTTGTGAGATTAGGAAAATTTCCCAATTTAGAAGGCTACTCGAAATTATGGATATCATAGCGTATCGGGAATTTCCATCATATGCATCAACGGATATTGCAAATAAGGAAATGGAATATTCGGAAATCAAATAAAACGAAATTTTTACCTAATCTGAATATTAATTTCCAAATTTGGACTTTGCACAATCGGACCAAGATTGCAATTGGCGGGCAACAGGGTGGTGGATGGCAACTAGCGGTGGATCGTGGTGGCGATCCGCTGCAGACGGTGGTTCGGCTCGGACAGCAGCCGAGATGGTGGACTCACGGTGATGCCTCGATGATTTGAGACAGGTGATGGCTCACAAGGCGGTGGGGGAGGTGCACGGCTAACTCCCAGCTTTACGGCAGAGACTTCTCGGAATGCCTGCAACACTAGGAACTTGCGAAGACGATTAGGAGCAGGTGTAAACCTTTCTTTGTTTTCTTTTTATATATATGCACCAAGATCTATGGTGGAGGATGATGATTCGGTGGAGATTCCTTGCTACGTGTACCCTCCTCAAGGTCCAGACGGTGGAGAAATTTTGACTGGCTTCGCTCGCCTAATCAAGTCATAATCTCCTCCTGTGGAGAGAGAGATCGGAACTAGCGAAATTGGAATAATACTGGGCGATGGTTGAAGAGCAATTGGGCTGAGACAACGACAGATTGGTGGGCTCGTTGGCCTGCTAACGTGATGAAGGTTTCGTCCAAGAGACAGAAATTGCTAGAGCGTCCTCGAGCAGGTTGCACTTTTTTCGCGAACGTGGAGCCCCGCGGCGGGGCGTGATGTCGAGGTGCGATAGGAATACTGGGTGCTCGTCAAGTACAGTGTCGGGGCCCGTGATCGTCAGGTTCGCTGAAGACCACTGGGACTGCTGGAGACGCTGTAGGAACCATTGGACGCTAGGGAAGACCACCCGGACACATCGAAACTGCTGGCCTGCTGAGGGGGGCTTCGCTGGTCGTCTGGAATCGCAGCGGTGATGATTGTCACCGCAAAGATTCACGAACTGGGAGAGGATGGCTAAGACGTGTGTCCCTGTGTTGAGCGTTGTCGCTTCAACCTGTGGACATCCGCCCCTCCTTTTCTGTTGTCGCCGCCTCTCACTCTCTACCTCTCGCTTCCTTCTCCTTCTCTACTCTCAATTTGTCCTTGCTCTCTCTATGCTCTCAATGGTGTGTCTTTATCAATGTCTTCTCTTTGTGGCCGTCTGTATGGATTGTGTGGCCCCCTAAAACTCTACATGAACAACTTTTTTTATAGGCCAAGGTTTTAATTTTTCAAATCAATATCCACGAATATTTCTTTTCTGAACGCAATATTTGTTTTTAATGATTCAAGATTGCAAAAGGATTTTTCCTGAAAAAATTCAAATCCTGCAAAGTTGAGCTCACAATATTTTTTTGTCACACTTGCCCTATCCGAAGATAATAAAAAAAATCCCCAACATATCCTGGAAAAATTTCAAATCTCTATTTTCAAGAAATTAAAAAAAAAAAAAGGGCTTGGGCTAATTTGCTCCCTTCAAGCGCTTAGGCCAAATCTAAAATTAATTTAAAAAACCCAAAACCACCAATTTGAACCCATTCGTCATCAGCCCAAAGTAAATGCAAATTAAAAATAAATGCACACAAAATTATATGCTATGCAATAGAATTTTTTTTTGTAGGGATTAAAATTAATCCCTAATTTTTTAATGCGATAAATGACTAAACGGATCGCCAAAATTTAGGTGTTAATAATATATTATCCAATTCAATTCTAAATTCTTATGTGGAGAATGTGCCACATACTTAAAGTGGTAACTAGGAAACATTAAACTCATAGGAAATTTAAAACACGCAGAAACTAGACGCATTAAAGACATAAGAAATTCAAAACACATGAAAACTTAAAATTCAACCCTCCAGCCTCGCATTGCATCAAGATTTGAGCAATACATTCAAACTCCTCGTTGGACCCGTTGGATCATGCTAAGCTCCTTGAATGGGCCAAAATCTATTCCGTTTGCTTGTTTAGCTAATAAATGGGCTTTGGTTAATTGTTAGGCCTTGAATTGGGATTGTGAGTTGGTTGTCTTCAATGGAATTTTCAAGCTCTGATGCCAAATATACTTTGAATGGAGGGCCTATCTTGTGGGTGTTTTTGCAATTATTCCAAGGTACTCTTCCGGACATCTATATCCACATGGTCGCCTAATTCTGAAGCATGGTCCACAACATCCGAAGGAAGCCCCCCAACAGCTTTGACAATGTCTACGGACAAGGAATCATACACAGAAACACCTTCGGGCGCTTTCCCTTTAAAAGCATGCTCGTGAAAGTGAAGGGCATGGTCATCTCTCATTGGTTCAAGCTTGTATTCCTCAATAGTTTGACCATCAACAACTCCAATGTCGAAAGCATTTAAAACCTCTCTTTTTTTATCTTTTTTACTGTCACAACGATCCTACTTCCAAGATCAAACCAACTTAAGTTCCTAACTAATGCTTTAATTTGTTCATCTTCATCCACGTCATCAAGAACAACGAGAACTCTCGCAATACAACACAGACTTGCCATTTCTTCGATTCCTTCATTGGAAGATTCAAGCAGTGCAGGTTTTTGCATTCGAATGTCAGCAATCAACATACATCATGAAAATTGCACTCCTTCCGAACCAATACCTAGAAGGAAGCTACATGCATTAAATAAGTAATGCATCCTGTCAAAGACAATTTTTGTAAGTGTAGTCTTTCCAACACCCGGCACATTGCACATTCCAACCACGCGTATGTCTTCTCCACGTACTTCGCTCGCCGGTCCCTCGCTGTGGGCAACGCCCAGCTTTCTCATCATCTCTTGAACATGAAAATCAACTCCAACTGGTTTGTCGGTTAGAGCTAGGTCACCCTTTACCCTTTACGGACACGATTACGTGTATATTTCTTCAAAAAAGGTGGGTTCAATTCACATAATCCTACACTTCTTTCTTTCCATTTATCTAAGAAAGAAAAAGGAAATCAGAAGTAAAAGCATTACCCCTTATATAGTTTCCCACTATATCCGGGTAATCCCCCGATCTTTCGAAGAGCCTTCCTCCGTGTTTCGACGGTATCTGAGTTGACTCCAGCCGCGCTCTCATGTAGATTGAAGGCCCTGCCAAAATCCCCAGCCTGGTGTATGACGTCAGAGGGACTAACGTCATTGAAAATAGGGATGATAGTCTGTTCAGTTATCATTCCAGACTCCCACATTAGTTCCAACTCCCCGAGACACCATTTACCGAAAGTATAATCCATGGAGAGGATGGCTATTGAGATCCTCAACTCCAAGATGGCCTCTTTTAGCTCCGACCGCATCTGTTCTCTGATATGGAGTTCTTCACCATCTTTGGAGACCAAGATCCCCATGTAAGAGTTTTCCTAATTGTGGATTACATTAATTGATATTGTAATTCACCGTTTAACGTTTATCGTTTTACGGGATTTTGTCTAAGGTGAGATAAAATGTTTCTTAATTAGTCTAATATGGGCTGGCTAGTGTGGGCCGAGTTGAGGTTGGCCCGTAATGAGAGGGACTGGTTGGAAACTCTATAAATAGTGCTCAAGTCTCTCCTCTAACCCTAATTCTCACATGTATCCTCACCTAAGGAGTGTTTACCTAACACTAAACGTGAGGGGGTTGCCTATCGTTGAGCCGATACGGAGGCGATAGAGGAGAAGAACTGCGCGTGGAACATCAGTGTTTCCGCTTCAACTTCAAGTACAATGGATCCTAAAACAGTGCGTAATCTTTCTGATCTATTATGCATGTTTTTGTTCTAGTTATGGAGATCTTGGGGTTGCGTAATTTGCATCCAACATGTGGTATCAGAGCAACCATAACCCTAGAACTCGAACGCATAGAATTTTGCCCTAATTTGTGATTTTCGAGATTTTTTGTTTAATAAAAATAAAATTAAATCACAAATTCGGATTGGGCTCGATGAGACGAGCAAGATGGTCGGCGGCGCGTCACCGGGGGAGGTCTCACGCGCCCCCACGCGCGGCCACGCACCACCTGCGCGTTGAACACGCGCCGCGCACTCTGGCGGCGCGTGTAGGCGCGTGGAGACTCCGTTCGGCGCGTGGGTGGCGGCGTTGGATTCGTATGATCTTCCTCTACATCGTGATGTATTTATTTTATATTTTTTATTATTTTATGGATATGAAAATACATACAAAGCCCTAAAGACGTGTATTTTTAGTGTATTTTTGCGTATTTTTCTTGTATTTTCTGTGATTTTGGAAATACAAGTGTTGGGTTATAGGTATGTTATCACATAAATAGTATAATGGTGTGATTCATTAATAAAAAAAAAATTAAACTTTATTGTGAACTGAAGCTGGTTTAATGAAATACAACCATTATGGGATAGTAATTGAGTTATGTATTGATTCTGAAATTTTTGTTGTTGTTTAAGTATACTCAATTACACGCTAGTAATCTTTGAATGATGGACATCTTAAGAACTCGTGACCAAATTGATTATATTAATTATCACATCTGCTGAACGTGGGTAATGCATGTCAATTAAGTTATTGCATATTATACATGAACTCATCTGGTCACTTGTTAATGTCTATCAAGTTGAATATTTTTTATGGTTAAGGAGTATGATAACATTTACGCAGAGCAATAGTATCTACTGTTAAATTTTAGATATTTGGTTCTCTGGTTTGATTCAATTAATAGGCCACTTTGGTTGATTACAATGATAATTTGTTACTTAAAAATTGGATAATAAATCGGTTGTTGGCCTTGGAGTTATTTTTTGCCTTATGAACTCATGAGTGATAATGGATAAGTTGTCAAGCTTGTCGATTTGGTGTACCATGTATTACTATTGATGTTATTTTGTGAGAGATATTCTCGATCAAAGCATTCTTTTTATGTTGTTTTAGTAATCGATGTCGGGGTGCACAAGAGATGCTTACTTCTATGCTATGAGAAGTTTCTTGTGTTGTTGTGATCGTTGATCTCATTGGAATCTGTCTTTCGGGTTCGATATATATATATATATATATATATATATATATATATATATATATATATATATATATATGTATAAGAAAGATTTTATTAATGAATAAAGCAATATAATTAGCATAATATGTGATTTTGGTGATATGCTGCCCCTATCACTAAAGTTACAATCACATCTATATGGTGTATGTGAGAAATAAAGTTTATATCCTTGATATGAGAGAATTTCAAGGATTCAATTGAGTAGTGACCGCCAAAGTGGCACGCTTGATTGGGTTTGAGAAATTTCGGTCTCGTATGATGATTGGGATGTCTCCTGGTCTAATGTGTAGTCATACTCCCAAAGGAGGTGATTGTGTATTAGTTCATGGAGGGATATATGATGGTGTGGTGGAGGAGTGACTGATTCTAGTGATTCATATACCCAAAGGTGATGAATTTACGAAAAATTGGAATATATTCTTATAACCGCTATCATGTGGGGTGTACAACTGCATGTCATGTATTTTGCCCAAAGGTGATTATATGATTATGTGTGTAACTCTCTGGATGTGTACTTGTACGTCAAGTTACACGGTTGCTCACATGATGTTAATTATATATATTGCTTGTTTTTCAGTCACCTTTTCTGTAATTTATAACTCCACTATTATTGAGGTTTTTACTGCTTCAAATTTAAGTTGTGGACATATGATTTGTTGCTTAAGAAAATAGCAATTGAATTTGCTTACTGTCTATGAAGCGTTCCATTCTAAAACACTTGAAAAGAGGTTTGCCTGCGGACTGCACTGCTATAAGATGATAGAAGCCTTAGTTGTTTGTAATTATGTCTTGTCTGATATCGAAATTAGGACACATCTACAAAGGTTGTGTTTAAATCCTAATGACATATACATCTCGTATATGGTTAAAAGGTTGTTTCCAAAAGTTTTCTATTTAAGGAAAATGGCCATGATAAAGAATCAAATGGTTGAAAATTAGTCCTGAAAGTTGTCAGGCCTAATAGTAGCGCTAAGTATTTTGGCAAGTATGACCATACTAAATTGCTTAAAGGGTCTTTTGTCAAATACTTGGTAAATTCTGGGATGGTAATTTAATTACTATACTTGAAAATTCTAACAAGAAGATTTGGCTAAAAGGCATGAAGCACCATAATGAACATGGTGATGAGTATGGTACGTAAGACTAATTTATTCGATCTTCTGTGGACTAATATTATGAAAGCAACTTTTTCAAATACAAAAGGTGTCTCTTATCAAAATTGTTTCATAAACTTCTTTTGAGTTATAGACTGGGATAGACTACTTGAATTATATTAAATTTAGAGGTGTTATGGAAGTGAGATTATCTAATCCAATTTTAAGTGCGTTGCAATTCAAATCCATTCGGAATTATTTTTGTATCTTATCTAGATTGTTAAAGGGGTATTGATTTTATGACCCTAAAGAAGATACAAGAATTATAGAATCACATACTCTAAAGTTTCTAAAGATCGACGTATTTGTAGAGGATAGCTGCTTTCAGACTATTAAAGATAATAGTATGATGGAGGTTACTGTGTTTTTATCTTTACCTATACAGATAATTATGGAATCTCCTGTACTATAAACTAAACTTGTTGAGGTTTAAGGTACTATTCTTGATATAGTTTATAATGAAATTTCTTAAATATCTCAAGTGCAGAATGAAGTGGTTGCAGCTTTATTAAGAAGTTTTGTTAGGGAAAGATGATCAGTTATACCATCAGACTATATAGTCTATTTGTGAGAGCATGATTATAATATCTACTACATGGTTGTTTTAGCAACTTATATAAATGTCGTTTCTTGTTCTTGATTAAGTATGTGATTGGATGACATAAAAAATAATAATAATGTTTTCACTCTGAAAGAGGGGTGGATAGTTTATAGTGAAGAAATAAATATTTCTTTCTATTATTTCTTTAAAAGATTCTTTCAGAGTGAACATGGCATTAATAATTTATTTTGATATGAAGTTACGTCAAATAGATACAAAATCTATATAGTGCAACTTGATGATTTTGCAGCAGATTCAAGTAAACTTGTGTGTAGACTGAAAAGTCTTAATTCATGGTCTTAAGCAAGTTTCTAGACTATTATTAAAGTTTCATAGTGTTATTATGTGTTATTATTTTGTTCAATTTGGAACAAAGTAATTCAATATACTACAAGGTTAGTGGGAGGAAATTTATTTTTCCTCATACTCTTTGTATATGATTTTTTGCTTACAAGTTGTGACCTTGAGACATCTTATATCCTTTGTACTAAAGTCTGTAAGGATTATTTTTGCCATATTATATTAGATTTTCTCTGAGGACATTTGCTGATTGTATATTGGAAATATTCAATATACATCATTGCAAGTCAGGAATTGCTCATGTTGTTAAGTGTGATGGATTGAATCTATCACGTTGTCCTTATTTAGATATTGAGAAAATCTAGTTAAATGGTGCACCTTGTGTCAGTGCACTTGAAAGTATAATGTATGCTCAAATTTGCACTAGACTAAATATCGTCTTTATGACGGGACTTCTAAGCAGATATCAGTCAAATCCAGGATGTGATCACTGGGTTGTTGTCAAGAAGGTTTTGAGGTACTTAAAGAGGACAAGATATTATATGTTAATTTATAGACATGTTTAATTCTTGCAGTTAATAGGGTATTTATATGTAAATTTTTGTTGTCTGTTATGATGACAAGAGATCAATAACATAATACATATTTATATTAGCAGGAAGTGCAATAAATAAAGTTCTATGTCATCTTCTAATATGTAAGCAGTGTTAGTAATATTCTTTTAGGTTGTTACTTGAGCTATTAGGCTCCAGAACCTCATTAAGAAGTTGACTGTTTTTTAATTTTATGGATTGACTCATACGTTTGTATTGAGATAACAAATTTGTAGTATTATTTATTTACTACAGAGGTCTCAAGGGGTCTAAATATATGGTGGTCAAAATTTTTAACCATAAAGAAACGGTACAGAAAGGTGACGTTATAATATAACATATTTCCACAGATGATATGATTGCAGATCCACTAATTAACGGCCTACGCCCATGTGTATTTGAGCGACATGTCATTAGCATGGGCCTAGGAGCATCATGAGATCCTGTTGTTTAGTGGGAGCTATTTTGGCTTTACTCTGATAAAAGTTTCATCTGTGTTCGTTACACTTTGTAACAGTTTGATATGTATCAACTTTTGCATTCAATAAAATATTTTTGAATGTGTTGTTATTATATTGAATACATATTGATAAAGTCTCAAGGGATTGTATAAACCTTGAGTGAAGGCTAGGGGCATCCGGGCATCCGGTTATTAGCCTTGTGCATATGTCTTGTGATACATAAAGAAAGGTTAACCGTAAGGACAAGACATATGTGGGTTCATTTGAACCATAAGGCATTCTCTAGTGACACAAGTTTTTGTGACGCCTAAAGTTAAGAGAATGGTGACTGACAAATGAGATCTCTCTATGAGAGATGTTATCCATTTGACACACTACCATATTGAATCCATATCAATAAAGTTGAGAACATTCATGACCATGGAAGGCTTTGTGTGTATACATGCAATTACCGCCATGATTCGGTGTTTAAGACTTTATGGGATAGGATTGACTATTAAGAATTATCTCTGGACCAATGTGCGCACATACAGTACGATTTCAATTAATATAGTCCAAGTGGGAGAATGTAAGAGTTTTCCTAATTGTGGATTACATTAATTGATATTGTAATTTACCGTTTAACGTTTATCGTTTTACGGGGTTTTGTCTAAAGTGAGATAGAATGTTTCTTAATTAGTCTAATATGGGCTGGCTAGTGTGGGCCGAGTTGAGCCTGGCCCGTAATGAGAGGGACCGGTTGGAAACTCTATAAATAGTGCTCAAGTCTCTCCTCTAACCCTAATTCTCACGTGTATCCTCACCTAAGGAGTGTTTACCTAACACTAAACGTGAGGGGGGTTGCCTCATTGAGCCAGTGATACGGAGGGCAATAGAGGAGAAGAACTTGCGCGTGGAACATTGTGTTTCCGCTTCCGCTTCAAGTACAATGGATCCTAAAACAGGTGCGTAAATCTTTCTGATCTATTATGCATGTTTTTGTTCTAGTTATGGAGATCTTGGGGTTGCGTAATTTGCATCCAACACCCCAATCTATACCTCTAAAATTCGAGAATACTTCATATTTGAATGTAGATGGTTCCTGTCAAATCAAATAAAGTAAACCACTTCACACGATAAATATAGTTTTCCTTGACCAACTCTGATGCATCTGGCAAAAAAATAGTAATAATCTTATGGTTCTGACCACCGGTGGAGGCGAACCTTACCTAACAAGTGGCCTGAACCTGAATCTTTTAATTCGTGCATTTCTACTATTTTTAAATCCAAATATTCAAAACATCCGTAACACTCAAAAGACGATAGATGAATTCATGCCTACTTTTTTCCGGCTATACTTCCGAAAGTTAAATAATATTTTAAATTTTAGGAGCAAGCAAAGGTACTAAAGAGGCCCGGCATACAATATCGATAGTGCTTGGAGTTTGGATAGAATCTCCTGATTTTCAAAATTCAGCGGTTCAATTGTTCATGTCAAAGAAGATACGTAATATTCTAGACGATTTTTAGCATTTGTTGGGTCGAACTGCAAGCAGAGGCCGATTCCACTATAATAATGTAAAAGAAGTTTGAAGTAACAATACAAATCCCAAACATGCAGAAAAACCAAACGGCTTTCTTCTCTTCTTTCTTTTGAGACCTTTAAATGCAGCCTAAGCTACAACAGAAGCCACACGAGTCGCAGGAGTCGCACGACCCTTATGACGACGAGACGAAGCAAAAACCGGAATAGGTAGAGCAACAATTGCAAGAGCCGGATTTCTCCCGTCTCTTCTACTTTACTAACTCTGCGGGCAATCAGTACGAACAGAATCAGAAACGCCATCGACCAAATCGGACCGAATGAGAGAGAATCATAACTGCCGGTTGTATCCCCGTCAAAGCCTTCTCCCTCCGATCCATCGCTTGCTCTCGCTTCTTCTCTCGCAGAGGCACACAGGAAGTCTATTAACATGACACGACAATATTGTGAATTATCATGACCAAGACCGCTGGCCTCTGTGCACCCGCGCACGGACAGCGGGATGGAATATTATCAAGTAATCCCGGTCTCTCTGTTTAGCTGACTTTTGGGATCCGTTGAAGGCACTTTATCATGGTTGTCATGAAAATTGGTCTTTTAAAAAGAGAACCGTCCTCCACGGGTCGGTGCACCGAAATAGGTGATTTGAGCCCTTCCATTCGCACTTATTTCACTGCGAGGTAGTGACTCGTGACAACGCGGAAGGTTCCTTCTTATTCTGTCGTTCTAATCTGGTAAGATCAAATTCAAAATTAATCACAAGCGGCTCTGTTTGAGATTACATCTTACTTTTGACTTTGCAGCCCGCGTATCTTGGCTTTTCTTCTACCCTAAAAAGAAATCTTTCAGATTATACCTTATACGGACGTGTAAATTTTATTTTATTTTATTTTATTTTATAACCCGGGAACCGCCGTACAGTCGGCAGCCAGTGACGCAAACTCGGGGAACTAGCACAGGCATTATTGTGATGACATGTGAAAAGGAAAATGAGATACTAAATTATACCAGGTAATTATAACAGCTCTAAAGAAGATGAGCAAAAAGGATGCGTCAGTGGTCGTAGTAGATGAAGATGATGCAAGAATGTCATTGGTTGTTCTCCTAAATTGTTCGATTTAATTGGATCACTCCATATATAAATCGAGTTCCCTTGTTTACTCATTGTACATTATAATTAGAATTAGAAATTCTGTGTAAAAACTTTTCTTTCATTGAGATCGGGGCTTTAGCATGTTTTTAATATAGATCAATAGTTTATTTCCAGATATATGAATATTCTCCTTTCTTCAGTCCAGTTATTGGCATGTTATGGGGTGAAAAATATGAGAGATACTTTCACCGGGATCCGTGAGTAATCCCAAGAAGAAATTAGGCGTAGATTTTGTAATTTTAAAGTTCCAAGCAATTTCCAACGAATAAAACCACAATTCATGCTTAGAGGAGGGCCTGCACTACATTGTTCAGCTTCATCATTAATAGTTCTAATTAGCAGGGCAGATATGTCCCCTCAAACGAACTCACAATTGATCAAAGCAGCTCAGAGGCACATTGTCGATGAACTGAATGACTTGAGCAGAAGCAATGCACTCATCCTAGAGGAGATGGCTCTCCAAGGAGCCGGCCACACACCGTTGCACGTCGGCCGTGTTGCAGTTCATTCGAATTTCGTCCCAGAGCTCCTCTATGTCGAAGTTTTGCGGAGAAGTGAGTAATTGTTGTCTCTCACAATGTTTTGCTTAATGTTGCGACTATATTTTGTGCAACCTAGGTTGTTATCCAATTAAATTATTGTTCCATGGATTAAAATAAGTGGGTAAGACATAAACTGTGAGCCGTGTACAGAATACAGTTAAGAGGATGATAGCTGAATTGTGATCAACTTCAGCGAGGTGTTTCTTTACTGTTTGAAACAATCATGGAAACATTCACTGTGCAAAGGGTTTTTTGTTTCACTGTGCAAAGAGTTTTTCCAGCCATATTTAGTCCCTGTTACATGAACCCTCCAAGTCTAAACTCTCTCTCTCTCTCTCTCAACCTAAATTGGTCTAACCTAAATTGGTCTTTAAGAGTGATCCCTCGTACGCAAGTTCGTGCGCTGAAAGAGTTGATTTAAGCCCTTATTAATGCTAAACCAATTTAAACTGATCCCTTTCGCACCAATGTCGCTATGAAGGTACTGATTCATGAAGACACGGAAGGTTACTTCCGATTCTGTGGTTCTAGCCTAAAGAGATGAAATCCAACAGTAATGACAAGCTTTCTTTAAACTTGCCTTTTACTTTTGATTTTTGATTTTGACCTTCGCATTTTGACTCTTTTCTATCGTAAATGAAACCTCTAAATTATTTCATATGTTGACTAGTTAACGGGCTATTACGTTCTTTTCTTTTTCTTTTTTTTTTCCCTTGCTTTTCAACACAATACTACTGCAGTGGTAAAAGAGGACAACACGTAAATGCCTGGAAAGCAACAAATAAGCCCGCGTAGAGGAAGAATTCTAGAAGTGAAGAGGGAAAGGCCCACTTGGAGCAGTGAATGGAATGATCATTCACCTGATAATGCCAAGAAGACAACGGCGCAGCACCTTGCTAAGTCCATGTCAATTAATCTGTTTATTTTCCTTAGAGGCCAATAGGAGTAATGGGATGAAGATGAAACCAAGATTGGACATGGAAAAGTCTAGAGCAAAAACAATTGAAGCAACAACAAACTAGTGAGTTGGTTATAGACACATCTTATCAAGATATATATCCATTCATATATATCTATATATGATAAACAGTGAATTGATTATAGAATCAGAGTTCTAAAATCCAACAAATATGATATTTATACCTCTCCAAATTCAACTATTTAAACCTTAACAATTACCATTTCTAAGATATCCAACTGTCTTAACTCATGCCCAAATCTAATCACCAAGAGTTCCTTGCTAATAACACTTTCGTCTTACTTGCTGCCAACTAAAAAGCTTGAAAAAGATACGAGATGAGTGGTGTAAGCAATTACCGCTCAATAAACAATACATATCTCTTCTAAGTAGATCGAATACCCATTATACATATTTGCAAGAGCAATACTAGAAACTTAATAATCTCATATCTAATACATCAAAGTGAATAGTGCAATACATATAAAGTGAATAGTAAAATACAATCATATTCATTTAATCAACCACATAAAAAAAATCAATGATCCAACCTATTGATTAATCTCAAATCACCTATCAATAATCTATTTCATTAATCAATCTCTTGCTCCAACGCACATCAATGCTTCATTCCATTGAATGATTTCAATTACATATCAATAGCATGTTCCACTTATCAATCCTATACTCAATATTTAACCATGGTCATAGCACATCTCGTGACGAAGGCGACCAAGATTTGTCCCCTTGGTTTGGTCTTTCAACCTATGCTGTGAGTGGCTTGGCCCAAAAAGATTTCTTGAAACTAATATGCAAACTCAGAAACCCCTCATCGGGTTCATGTTGATAAAAAAAACCAATCTATAATTTGTATCATAACTTTGTTTCCCAAATTATAATATGACTTTTCACAACAAAATGCCTTTCATAAATCAAGTTCACAAATCAATACATATAATTTTTTTGCAGTCGCTTTCATAAAGCATTTCTCAAACCATCTTCCCAAGTAATCAACGCATAAACTATTTCAAGAAATGCTTGATCGTGCCATTTACAAAGGTAGTAACAGTCGATCCGGATTTCACATGACAAGTATACTTTAAACAACAATTTTTCTTTTTCTTTTTTATAAATATCATGGCGTGACATGACTTTCATAATCCACATTTTATAATCTCTGACATTTTCAAGACATGAATTTATAAATTCAAAGAAATAAATAAGGATCAGTCATCTGAAAATACCAAAGCAAAAGACGAAGACTCTTTTTGTAAAAGGGGACGTAGCTTCCTATATTTTTCGCTCTTTGTTTCGCGACCGTCTCCCTCTCTTACTCTTATTTTTCTTCTCGTCCTCTTGCTTTTATACTCTCGTTTCCTCTCTCTTTTACGAAGGCTCTCTCTCCTTTTTTATCTCCCCCTCTCTTTCTCCCTCCTTCACTCCTCTTCGTTTTCTTCTCCATCTCTCCTTCACCCTCGCGGCTCTACTTCGCTCTCCCTTTTCCTCTCTTTTCCTCTTTTCTTCCCCGTCCCCTCCTTGCTCCCCCCACCCTTCCCCCCTTCCTTTCTCTCTCTCAATTATTACAGCGAGGGAGCACTAGAGTATGGGTCCACACCTATGATCTGTGAAGGGAAGGGAGAGAAGAGTAGTAATATAAAGGCCCATGAGACCAGTCCATGTTATTAAGCTCCAGCCCATTTTCTTTCTTCAACGGCTTCAACGCAATTGAAGCGTAAAAAGGATAGAAGCAAGTGGCGGATCAAATAAGGAAAACGCATGAAAGGCTCGACCGTCAGGAAAAGAAAAGAGGAAAAGAGGAGTATTTTAGCGCGTAACTGATCTGGACTCCAAGACAAGCCGAATCAACTACGAATTGCAAGGCTGAATAAGTATTTAAGCCTATTATTCATTTAATCAGAGTAAATTTCGAAAGTAGGTCACAAATTTGAGGTGTCGTTTTATCGATGAATAGACCTAGCTTAGTCGAGTCGTTAGTTAGAATAGCATATTACTCAGAATTTGATAATAGAAATTTGACTTGGCTCGAGTAACCATTGTAGCTTGGGTTTCAGCTACACTATAGCGACGAACGAGAGAGACGTGGTCATTAGAATTTGGGGCAGAAAATTAGGGCACTTGAGAGTTCTTGATCTTGGGGGCAAGAAAAAATTATGGTTCTTGAGCAAATCAATAGCAATGTCGTCGATTGGAAGCAGCAACAGTGGTGACAGGGCTTTGAAAAGCTTCACCTTTTAGGGAAGAAAACATCTCCTGCAAGCATCAGATGCGTGCTGGGCTGCACACTTCGCGAACACCGAAGAATACCACGAGGAGGTTTTGCTGCTGTTCATTGTGGAGGGAGATGCAGTCTCAATCTGTTGAAAGCAACTGAGTTGATTGGGTTCGATTTTATTTGGGTCTTGTAGTTGGGCAAGATGTATGTTCGGTAGCCGTGCTGAAAGTATCAATTTGGATTGATCAGTGGTGAAGAAATGAGGAAAGAATGGCCATTCTGCAAAGGCGAATACTGGACAAGAAAGACGAGCTCAAGTTAGAAGGGATTAACAACTTGGACTAAAGCTTACAGATGGAAATGGAAATCGCGAGAATGCAAGCGAAGGAGAAGACTCATACGAGGGTCATAATTAGCGTTGATGGGAGCGTTGATTGTGTTGACAATGTCGAAGGTTGATAGGAGGCTTCAATCTTACTTGCCCTGAATGGCGCTAGTAGGTAGTTCAACGTTTACTGTTGCAGGGACTTGTTTGAAGCTTTTTGTGCAAGGTGCAAATGTAACCAATGAATTAGGGGAAGATGATGAATGTAACCTTGGTTTTGGAGTTGCTAGTAACATGAATGTCTGAGATGAGTGTAATCTCAATCGACCAAGAGAAATGGCCAAGTCTATAAGCATGACCTGATCAAGAGAAATGCACCGACTACGAGCTTGCAGGATTCACTGAGTTGTAGAGAGCTAAAAGCATAACCTGTCCATAATTTGGCCATGAAAGATCTGACGCACCTAGCCACAACCTAGCCACTCAACGAATCTAGCAAGCTTGCAAGATTGAATATTGCATTGATTTTTAAGAGTCAAGCTGCAAATAATGAACGGGGGGCAACAAATGCCAATCTGAAAAATTCCATTTCAGAGGTAAAAAAAAAAAAAAAAACACATTGTTTACAATCTATGGTTTGCTGCTATGGAACGATAACCGCACTGCACCATCTAAACACATTAACCAAATCCTTTCCTTTGTGTCCATACAATAGCTATAATAATAATAATAATAAAGAAAAAGGAAAAAGGCATATCAGCGACACCAACAACAACACATAACGTCACAGTTGATCTTCTTGGCTCACAACCGAGGCTACTCAGCTTGATGGTCCACCACAAATTGCAAAGTCGAGTTCCTGGAGGCCTTGAAACCTCACCAAAGAAACAGCTATAACTGTTAGCTACCGGTCACACTCAAGAAATGCCATTTAGTGCTCAATGTTATAACACGTCATATTGAGCACACATCTCTTTCCTATAATATTTAAAGTAGTTGCCATTACCATCAGTCCGAAAGATCTCTAATGACGGTTACACTCATTCATCTAGCATACATATCTTGACACGGCTTACAAAGAACAAGCATTTTTTTTGGGTAAATCATTGATCCGATACTTATTAACATGCAAGGTTGATCATTGGATGCGTGCAAAAGAGGTTTTCAAAGATACAAGTGAGATATGATGCTGGATTCTTTGTTTTGTAGGCATCACAAGGGTCTTGCTTTGAAACGCTTGAAGGAATGGTAAGAAAGTGAAGAAATTCAGTTGGCTAAGGTGTGGACCATCAAAAGATGAAAGGCTTTATAAATAGGTAAATACTTGGTCATGCTTATTATTGTTGTGGATAGACTTGCACAAATAAATAGTTAAATATCTAGTCATGCTCATTATTGCTGTGGATTGAGTTGAACAATTTTCATTTAACAAGTTCCCATAGTAAGAAATATTATCAATGGCAAGATTTGGTATAATTGCTTTTCTCTAGAAGCACACTCATGTACAGCCTCTTGTGATTTCTTAACTATTTGAGAAAATAAAAATCTAGATCATTGTCTATGGTTGTGATGGATGGAAACACTGACGGCAATATCTCGATATCGAAAATATTACATGTGTTTGCTCAACTTTTATAGTATGTAGATAAGCCACTATTTACTTCTAAAGGTTATTATTAGATATATGAGGCTCACATCTCTTTCTTATTATAAATTAAAGTAGTTGCACTTACCGTAGATTGGAAAGATCTCCAACAACGATTAAACTTGTTCATTTAGCACACATATTATCTGATATGTCTCAATATGAGAGAATTAACATTATCTGAGCAAGCAAAGAAACAAACGTGGAGAAATAAATTTGTTTGTATAATTGACTACTAGGTAACCATGAATGTCGCACGTGGAAATTATGTTTTCCATATATAATGACTGTTCATTGAGTATAAATTAAAAACATTTAGTTTTATTGAATATCAATATGAAGAGAAGCAACTCTTATATGAATGGATATACTACTCACTAATAATATTGCCCTTAACAAGAAGACACAACTATATTAATTTAACTTCGAAATACATTATTTATAATAACAAAAGAACAAGATATAGACTAGAAAGTCATAAATTGATTTCAAACATTGTATCTCATGGTTATTTCATCTATCCAAAAGATAAAGGTAAATTTCATAGAGCATTGGAAACACCATAAACCTTTTTAATTTCAACGTTTCAAAAAAAAAAAAACCTTAATATTGAGCTTGTGTTGATATTTTAATTTGAGCAATGTCAAAATCTTAATCAATATTTTTCCGTGGATAATATGTATTCCTTCGACGTAGTCATATCATATGCCTGTCACTCTTCATTAATGATAAGAAACAGCCATAACCGGGTCTCAACTGCAGATCGAGCTAAGGGTCACACTCAAGAAGCTCTCCATGTAACCGTTGGCTGCCTCACTTTGCAAGAAGCTCTGTGATAAAAGGTAGCTAGCTAGCTAGTACCGCATCTCATGCAATACAGAAGAACCAGTGAAAATGGAAAGGCAATCTAGGGCAAAGTTCCCACACAGCTTTTAGTCTTTCAAAGAAGTTGCTGCAGTCATTCAAGATAACGAATGGAGAAGGCCTCACTTGTGCTAATGATCTTGTTGCTATACAAGTGTCCATTCATGGAGTTACCATTCCTCACCGTAAAATTGCAGATTATATTTTGTGAAAGATTAGACATTTCTGTAAAGTTAAATTGAAATCTTAAAAGGGACAGGAGCAATAAGATGGATTGGCATTAAATTAGCATGTTATCCTTCAAATATTCCTAATACAATTCTATTTCTGTGGCTAGCAAGTCAAAATAGGCTTGCCTAAAGCAGTAGAACGCTGAAGCATAATTATTTCATTTCTCCCTCTACAGTTTTCCCCGGTTGCATTCTTGAAACAAGCTACATGTTTTAATTGCCTTTTAGCAAGCATATTTGGCAGCATCCATTAGCTTTATAAGCATGATAAGTGGGAAATAGAGTTTTAAGTTTAATTGCAGGGAAAGCCTTCCTTCTTTGCTCTTGAAGTTGGCTTGGAAAGCACGTGTAGTCCATTTTTGGATTTCTGACACGCCTAAGTTCCACGATACACCCATTACTCGTTCTGGCGAGTTTGGCTGGCTCTTGTCGCTGATATTGAGAGGAAGAACGTGACATGCCATTTGAACGAGTCTTGTGTATTAGATGGGGCATTTCCATATATTCTGATGCCACTTTTACGGTATCCAAGTAGGAAATAGCCATCCAACTTCCTCTGGATGAACTAAGAAACTTACTAAAAGAAAAGGAGAAAATACCTTCATCTTCTTCATCATATTTATCCATATCAAGCTCCCTCAAACCATCAGTTATATCATAACTTTTGTCATTTTGGAACTTCTCCCTAGCAGAGGGATGGCAGATAATGCAGTGGAAACTTTGTCAGCTTTTTCAAGAGCAACCACATCCATGTTTTCCATCATCCTCCTCACCATCAGTATCTCCACTGCATGGATATCGAGCACGAGCCATAACTATAGAATATTTTCAATTAGTGTTTCTCTTTCAACAATTTCACTTAAGCAAACAAAACCGTCTCTCTGAAATAAGCTCCTCAACATACATTGAACAGCAGCATTGAGACAGAAGGAAAGAGAATGCAAAGACTATCCCCATAAACTCTATCATAGTAATTTTGCCTCAGAGCTCTTGGAAATATATGATGTTCTTACAGGCCCAAACAGGCCGAATATTATTCTATCTTAATTAACTACTATAATATACATAAACAGCTTTATTGGGTACTCCTTGCTAATTGCTAATACTTCAATCAATTGCACTGTTCTTGGTCACAGATTCAGCTTCATTTCACTGAACACAAAACGAGAATGACAGTCTACCTAAAAGGACAGCCTTGATCTAAACAGACAGTTCAAGAACTTCCCCTGAAATACATGGGCCAAACCTTACATTAGTCGTCAGCGCAAACACACCTTCAGCTCATCGGTTACAATAGTAAGCACAAGACCTAACAAACTGACACCGCAAGTTCTGCACTAACTATTAGCGGCCATAAAGTACCAGCTCTCAAATTCAGATCAAGCTGCCGGTCATGCTCACATGACCAGTTCATGGGGTGAGTCACAGTTTTCGACTGTATTGGAATCCTTTGGCTGGTAAAGTGTCTGATCAAACATACCCTTTAAGTTTTTGTTGGAAGTCATCTCCTCCAATACTCTATTTTAACCATACTGGACTTTCTTCCGTCACCATTTTCCTTGTCAGCTGGGGAGAAAAACAGCTTGGACAATCTCTGTTTCTTCATCTGTTTGCTGAACTTGTTACATTCCACGGTTCCTTTCGCGATTAGATGGTAGGTATAGATAACTACCATCTCCTGGCCAATTCTAAACGCGCGGCTGATTGCTTGCTTCTCGACCGAAAGATTCCAAACCACCTCTTTCGACATCCGAATTTTTTTGTCGACGTTTTAAATATCCATTTATTTTGCAAAAATATAAAAATTTATAAAAATATAAAAAAATATTAAAAAAAAATGAAATGAAATGAAGTCGAGCGGGCCGCTTAGCAAAATTTTTAGCCCTCTAAACCTCTCCCTCTAATGGCCCAGCTCCTAATTTCCTTTTTAGGCCCAACTTTCGTTTCTTTTTAAAACTCACTTAAGCCCAAGAAAAGAAAAGAAGCCCGGAACTCACTCACGCGTGCTCACGTCCGTGAGCGAGAAGCGGACGTACGTCGTACGGTGACGCTGCGAGGATGACCGAGAGAGAGAGAGAGAGAGGTCTGTGAGGTAATGGCTAACGTAAAAGATTCCTCCCTGAGAGAGGAGCGCGTGAGACGTGAGGGGTGCTCCCACGCGGCATAAAGAGAGATGGAGAAGCTCGGCTGAGGGGTAGGAGGTTTTCTGCTCGCTGAAATCGCATCGCAGAGAATATAGAGAGAGAGAGAGAGACGTTCGCAGAGAGAGATTGGGTCCGGGCGTAGAGAAAGGGGGGTCGCCGGAGTTTGGCTTCGATCTTAGTTGAGTGGCCACCGGCCGCCGCCTTTATCCGTAGCAGGACGCCGTGTTCTGTCAAGCCTGCTGCTTCGCCGTAGGACGGGAAGAGCACCGGTTGTCCTTTGAAGATTCGTCGACGACCGCACGACAGCTAAAAAAATTTAAAAATTAAATAATAATAATTAAAAGGCATCCTGAAGCAGGTGGGTTTTCGTTCGGCTTTATTGAGTTTCGTAAGTTTCTATTTGAACGATGAGCTCACGAGGGTTCAGGTGAAGTTAAGGTTTTTTTGCAATGATTTGTGTTGATGATTTGCCTGAACGAACTTCATAAAACTTAATCCACAAAACCGAGTTTCAGAATTATGTTGATGAGTGATCTCTCTATGGATTATGAGGAACATGCCTAATGCCACGTTTCGTTCCTTTTTATGTCTTGCTCCGCGTATCACTGAGTCGATACCGTTGCCGGGCCTTCATCAATTTCGTTGGATTTGTTCATGACTCAAATCCGGTTCGGTTAGCTTTCTATACCGCCACTGGGCCTTCACCCTCTTCACCATTTGCGCGTCTATGGGTGCTCTAGGCTGCAGATTGTTGAGGGCCTTTGCCAAACTAGAGTTTTTATTTGTGTTGTTTGTCTGCAAGTGTCCTTAACTGGAAACATTGCTCAACATATCAAAGCGGAAAGTATAGAATAAGTGCCAAATTCAAGTTAGACGGTACAGGCAGTCCCTTGACTCTGAATCGGAGACGAACAAAATCCAAATCCATGACCGCTCAATCTCAATCAGAGACAAAGAAAGTGCCTTAACGAGGACTATTGTAACATCAATGGGTTCCACTCAAAACATGACTACATGTAAATTTCTTTCAAAACTAAGTCAAACATAAGTAGTAAGAAGCATGCCTCGCACATATCTATCATATGAATGACAAATTTATAGAATGTTCAAGAAGTATATCAACATTGTAAATTAACCAAAAATTACAGTAGCCTGCAATCAGCCTATAGAATCATCTCTTCACTTGCGATTGTCTAGGATTCTCGATCCTTACCTACCATAGCAAACCAAAAGTCCCCATATGTGGGGGGATATCTGATAGCTGATGTCGGTATAAAGTAGATTTATATGAATGAGCTAATAGTAAAAGAGATTTTGCAGGATAACTTTTCAAATTATTCATTTTGACTGGTTGCTATGCATATTGATGAAAAAGAAGCTATGTATATGTGTGCAAAAATACACATTGCAGGATGTAGTATAAAGTGTGTGGAGGGTCTCTCTCCATCACAAAATACACATTAAAACGTGCATGTTCCGTTCTTCCTTGGTCAAGATGTTGGCGGGAGGACATGCAGTACACATATGACGGCGTTTCTCTACTGCTGCTGGCAAGCCTTTCTATTCATCTCATCATCTTTTCACTCTTTCTATTACTGGTAACATGCAGGTTCTAATGTGTCCTTTGAAAAGTGCTTTGTCATTTCCCTTTACCGAGTTGTCACTGTAATGGGACAGAACATGACCTACATGTAATGATACGTTGATCAAAGTATGATCTCCAGCTTCACACACGATCTCCTTTCTAAATTATTTTCAAATGAGAGGATGCAAAGAAAACCTATTTTCCGCAGTATAGAATCAGATTGGTTGCTTATTTTGAGAGTTATATGCAATAAGAATATTGAACAATGGAGCAAATCTCATGCTGCTGTACTGAAAAAAAAAAAAACCTACAATTAGTGCCGTCCAAAGTGTTAGGAGGTCTATTCTAAAATATGTCCCTTCATGATGTTATTGAACTGAAAACTTCTCGAGGCCAAGAAAGTTTTCTCACAAGTCGGAAGAACCTCTCACTTCGCATTTCCAACGATATAATGGTAGCCTAGACACATAAGTCAATATAAGCTAAACCTATAAATACATGATCATAAACAAATCTACCGTATTTGATGCTGTCCTTCACTAATATTCAAAAATCTATAGATCACGACATCCTTTTTCAAAAAAAAAAAAAAAATCTTCCTTATAAGCTCCGTTTGTTTCATGGAAAATGAATAATTTGAAAAGCATTTTCTTAGAAATAATTTCTTGTATTACTTGAAATAATTAGTCAATGAAAAATGTTTCATTATCGACAATGAATTACGCCCAAACATTTTCATCGGGATGAACTTTTTTCTCGTTT
Organism: Eucalyptus guilfoylei; assembly: GCA_016097605.1. Lineage (NCBI taxonomy): Eukaryota > Viridiplantae > Streptophyta > Magnoliopsida > Myrtales > Myrtaceae > Eucalyptus > Eucalyptus guilfoylei. The sequence continues at coordinate 21,252,166 of CM027864.1, read as the reverse complement.
ATTCATTTGTGTAAGCAATACAAGCGATTATATTTTAAGAATTTTTTTAAATCATTTATTTTGCATGAAATAAACACACCCTTTGATGCAACCCATATTCAAGACCAGCTCACCCAACCAATAAGATCGGCACACATTCAAGATCGACAGCACTCTCATCAGAAAGTCCCTCATCAATAAGGCCTCATCTTTGACTTTGTCATAAAGATTTTGTCATTCCCATACATTAAAGCTTGCATCAAGGCACTTTAAGATGAGCGGAAGCATAGAAAATATTATTTTAATTTTAATAGATCCTAGTTTATATGTAACTTATAATTTCTAGACTTGACTTTAATCTCTTGCTCTTCTTTTGTTTTTCTATAAAAGGTCATCAAGCCTCTGTAAAGTACACACTTAATTTTATTAATGAAAATTTGCTTAGTGCAATTCCTTTGAACCTTAAAGAGTTCAAACCACTTGAAAACTTAGAAGAGTTTTTACTCCGTTCTTGAAGAATCGAAGCTTTTAAAGTCTGCATCCTTAAAAGAGTTGCAGTCTCAATTTCGAAGAATTGATGCTATCTCAACTTCCTTAGAGGTCTAGAAGAGCAACCATTGAAGTTCCTATCATTTTCTTCATTCTATCCAATCTCGTTTGTCCCACTTCCTTCCAAAATTGACAAGCCTACACTGCTTATCTAAGAAAATTTAAAACATCAAAGTTGTAGATCGAAGAGTCTCTGTTCTTTTGGCTTTGGAATCAAGTCATTCTGATATGAATCGACAAAGTTATGTCCATTTTCCAGAGCTAGTGCAAAATTGAAATTCCTGCTCGATTTTGTGACTGAATTCCTATGTGTGTAAGTCACTCTTCTAATCCTATCATTTGAGTGGCCGACCTTGGGCTACACCACCCTTAGATCTTCTTTTTATTTTGGTTGTTCTACTTAGATCAATCACCTTCCTTTTCCTTTTCAATATGTCAATGCTACGTATGAACATCTAAAGACACTAAGTAGAAGTAGAAAACATTTGATGGAAACCGCAAAGGAAGTTAGATGGAGTACTACACTAAAGCATAATGGAGTTCTTCACTGTTTAAGATAAGAGAACATATAAGGTTTTTTTTTTTTTTTGGTAAAGAGAGAACATAAAGGTTTGCCACCAAAGAATTGGATAAAGAACCAAATTGAAGGATTCACTCACTTGAGAAAGAAATTTCATATATAATAAATCTCAAAACTGAATTCTTAGAATGGAGAATGGGCCACATATTTATAGTGGTAACTAGGAAACATTAAAGTCGTACGAAATTTAAAACACGTGACAACTTACAATTTCAACCCTCCAGCTTCGCATTGCATCGAGATTTGTGCTATGCAGTCAAAAGTCGAAAAGTGTAGGGCTTCTTCCTCCTCATTGGATACGTTGGATCACGGTATGCTCATTGGATGGGCCAAAATCTACTCCTTTTGCATGCCCAACTAGTAAATGGGCTTTGGCTAATTGATGAGCCTTGAATCGGGGTTGTGAGTTGACTGTTTTCAACGGAATTTTCAAGCTGTGATCCTCCAGTGTAACCGTCTTCAATGGAATTTTAAATATCCTTTGGGTGATTTTGCAATAATTCCAAGGTACTTTTCCATATATCTATGTTCATACTGCGGCGTAAAGATGATGCATGATCCACAATGGCCGAAGGAAGCCCTCCAATAGCTTTGGCGATTTCTATGGACAAGCCAATATATTCGTACACATCTTGGGCAGCAGCCCCTTGAAAAGCATGCTTAAAAAAGAGTTCATGAGCATGGCCACAGCCCATTGGTTTAATCTTGTGTTCTTCAACTCTCACACGATCATTTGCTCCAACATCGAAAGCATTTAAAACCTTTCTTTCATTTGTTGTCACAATGATTCTACTTCTCGGACCAAACCAAGTAAGCTCCCCAGCTAATGCTTTAATTTGTTCATCCTCATCCACATCATCAAGCACAATAAGAATCTTTGTATTATGACATAATCTTGTTATTTCTTCAATTTCTTCACCAGAAGATTCAAGTGGTGCAAGTTTTAGTTTTTGAAAGTCAGCAATCAACATATGTTGTGAAAATTGGACTCCTTCCGACCTAATATTTTCAAGGAAACTACATGCATTGAACAACTTACGCATCTTTCCGACACCTAGCACTCCGCATATTCCAACAACGCGAACCTCTTCCCCTCGTACCGCAATCGCTTGTCTCTCACCATAGGCAACACCCAGCTTTCTCACCATTTCTCGAACATGAAGATCAATTCCAACTAGTTTGTCGTTTACAATTTGGTCATCCTCCTTCGACACTTGCACCACACGTGCAACAACTTCTTTTACGAGCCGATCGTCGTCCCTGCAAAACGTAAGTGATGAAGCACGAGGATGACAAGAAAGTCACCAAAAATATTTAAAATTAGACAAAAATGAAAGCGGGCAATGGACCGACAAAAATTAAATCAACCCACACGATCTATTCTTATGCTTTGTTAAATTTTCAACCAGTATCAATTGATTACATATATATATTTGTTCAGGTTTGGGTTTATTTTCACATCATCCTACACTTTTTTTTTTACATTTGTCTAGGAAAGAAAAAGGAAACCAGAATTAAAAGCATCACCTTCCATTCCGGTCATATCCTTCTGATCCTGCGATCTTTCGAAGAACCTCCTTCCATGTTTGGATGGTATTTGAGTCGACTCTCACTATCTCATGTAGATTGAAGTACCTTTCAAAATCCCTGGCCTGATGTCTTACATCAAAGGGACTAACATCACAAAAAATCGGGATAATAGTCTGTCCATTTGTTTTTTTTTTTTTTTTTTTTTTTTTTTTTTGCACTCCCACCTTTGTACCAGCTCATTTAGGCACCATTTACTGGAAGAATAATTTTTGGAACGGATGACTATTGAAATCCTCGATCGCTAGAGCACTTCCTTTAGCACCAACTCAATCTCTTTTTCAGGAGAGTGGTGGTGTTCATCACTGATGACCCTGATCCCTGCATCTACCAATTGGTGGTAAAGGGGATCCACGAATTCTTGGCGAGTATGCGGACCTCCAAAACTCAAGTACACATCATACTTGAATCTAAATGATGACGAAGAGGTTGAAGATGATTGCTGTCAAATTAAGGAAACTAAATGGCTTCACGTGGTAAACATAGTCATTCAGACCAAGTCTTATGCTTCTAGCCAATTAGAAGAAGGACCAAAAACATAATTTTGCGGTTCTGATGTTGGCGAACCTCAAACAGCAAGTGAACTGCACTTGAATCTTGCAACTTGCGAATTTTGACTTTTTAAAAAATTCAAAATACTCCTCACATAACACTCCAATGTCAATATATGAATCCAAAGGTAATTTTTTTTCGTAATACTTTCGAAATTTTAATAATAGTTTAAATTTTAGGAGAAAGCGAAATTACTAAACAGGCCTAGCGTACAATCGTCCGTGTCAAAGAAGATTTGTAACATTCCAGACGATTTTTAGCATTTGTTGGGTTGAGCTGCAAGCAGAGGACCGATTCTACCATATTAATGTAAAAGAAGTTTGAAGTAACGATACAAATCCCAAAGATGCAGAGAAAACTAACCGGCTTTCTTCTATTCTGTCCAGCAGCATCAACTGCAAGAGCCGTGTTTCTTCTCATCTTTTTTCGGGCAGTAACAACTGCAGGAGCAATCATTCCGAACAAAATCAGAGACGCCATGGACCAAGTCGGAGCCATTGTGAGAGACAGAAACACAGCAGCCAGTATTGGCACCGTCAAAGCCTTCGCACTCAAAGCCATCGCTCGCTCTCGCGCTTTCTCCCACGGAGGCACAGAAGGTGTATAAACATTAAACAACAACATACGTTACATTTATACACATGACTACATTATATTTTATACATGACCAAGACCGCTGACTTTTGGGGACCCGTGCTTGGACAACGTGGGGGAAATTATCAGGAAGTCGTGGTCTCTGTTTAGCTGACATTGGGAGTCGTTAAAGGCCCTTCATCATGTTCAAATAATGAAGGCATGGTTATTAGGATGTCTCGTATAATAATAATAATAATAATAGAAGGCTTATGTACACACTGACAAGAAACCCATCGTAAAAAATAATTACATAAAGATTTATGGAAAATGTTTGAACGAAAGGAATGTCTTTCTTGTTGAGAAAAGGAAAATTTTATCTACCAACTCATTGTACCTTTCAATTGGAATTAGAAATTATGTATAAAAACATATATTTTTGAAGGACTTGTATTAAGCACTCTATTGCTATGAGGTTTTTTGTTATATTAATTCTAAAACAAACTCACTTTCAGTTTCGAAGAGAAAAAGAAAGAATATAAAACAAGTATCTTCAATTTAACTTTTAAAACACGAAACCAGGTCTTCCTGGCTCCTCCTCCTACCATTAAAGAAAGAAAGCAATCGAGAACCTTTTGGCCTTCTCCAACTCCACACTTTGACTTCGTAGACCTCGCAAAAACAAAAAGACAATAATGAAAGCGCGTTGAGTAATTAGTAATCTTTTTAATAAATGCGTTAAGTGATTCGCTTTACAGTAACTTTTAGGTAATCAAATTTTTTTATAATTATTTTAGTGAATACGATGGAGGGAGAAGATAAATAAAAGGTGGAAGAGATCGTACATGAAAACACGTTAGATAATTAGTGACTTTCTCAATAAACGCATTGGGTGATCCACATTATAACAAAGTTGGGAAAAAAAAAACAAATTTGCACTAAAAGTCAAAGAGGTCCATCGCTAAAATAACATTTAGGTAATCAATGACTTATTGGGCAGATATTATTGTTTAAATATTGGATGATAATTAATTTTATTTTTTTTGGTAAGGGATGATAATTAATATTTTTCATAAGTACCAAAGGGAAAAATTAGAGGAGGGCCTGCACAATATAGTGCAGATTCACCATTCTCAGTTCTAATCAGCAGGGCCGATATGTCCACTCAAACGGACCCACGATTGTTAGAAGCAGGCTGCTTCTAACAGCTCAGAGGCACAAAGTCGATTAACCTAATGACTTGATCAGAAGCAATGCACTCATCCTAGAGGAGACGGCTCTCCAAGGAGCTTGGCACACCCCGTTGCACGTCGGCTGTGTCGCATGCCATTTTGAATTTCGTCCCGGGAGGTCCTCAAGTCGATGCCAAAGTTTGCGGAGAAGTGAGCAATGACCATGCCCTATTAGAGTAATTAAATATAAAACCATGCATTTATTTAAAAAATTAAGCTTATGGGAGATTAGGTAGAATCACAACTGACTGTTTTGAAAATTTAAACTTTTAGATGAATGCACTGTTTTATATTTAATTATTCTAACATGCCCATCAGCAATGCCGAAGTTATAATTGCACCATTATATTCCGGTCTTTTGATCGTGAGCAATGATCCTCGTCCTTCTTGTTGTGACAGGATCTCCATGATGATCTTCGGCCTCTGCAAAATGTCGTCTTGATCCTACATGGCCTTGTCCGCTTTTACTTTCCACTACTGGAGCTCATCTGTTGGCGGTCTAATTCGCTACCTTCCAATCAGGTTTCATATATTTCTTATTAGCCGCATCCGAATGCTCCAATTTATTTAATTATTTAGGTACATATGATGGAGGGAAGGTAAAGAAAAAACAAACGTGTTAGGTAATCAATGACCTTTTCATAAATGTGTGAATCATATTATAATAAAGTTGAAAAAATAAAAGAAAATTCAAATTTTCACTAAAAGTTAAAAAATCTCCTCCCTAATATAACATTTAGGTAATCGATGACAATTTTAATAATTTAGGTAGATATGATTGTTTAAACATAGAATGATAATGAATTATTTCTACAAATAGCGCTGAAATTAGGTTATTGTCAATCGCATTTTTATTAAGTAGCCCAGCCAACCTCATTAATCATGTAGCATAGATTCAGAATCATATTAAATGATCTAATATTTGTTACATTTGATGCTGCAAATAATCGAATATGTACCACGCACCTAATTCACATGGAAAGTTTCGTTCCTTGACTATGAACATGCAGTTTTTGACAATAAAAAAAAAGTAAAACAGGCTTTTTTTCGTAATTATAGTATCTGCAAATTAAGCCCAACATCCTTATAGATGAAACTTTTTTTGTCGGAATTCTAAAACTTTTCGAGCAAAGACTTTTTATTGATTCAATTAATTCCTTTACGTCACTCAATAGATTACACTAACGATGCGAGTTAGGAATTAGTTGTTATAAAACTTCGACTCTAATGAATACTCCTTTGTTTTTCATGATTATTTGTCTACTGCAACTGTAAACTGTTGTAGATAATCGGAATGCTGAGCTTCGTCATTGTCTCGTTTGAGGAGGGGTGCTGTCTTTTCTGTTTCCTTCTCGGAAGATAGTCCCTTTTTACTAGCCATTGGAGGTTCAAAGGGCGGACTTGAAGCAATTGGAAACCTCGGCCATCTTCTTAGTCACAATTGTAACTTCTTGCAATTTTCCTTTCAAGGTTTATATTAATGACTCCTATATGGTTGGGAATCTGTAGGTGTACTAGATTATCTGATGCAGCTGTATCCCGAAGATTCGGAAACTACGGCAAGCTGAAAAAGGCAGAACCTGATTCCTGATGCTGCCAAATGAGATCATGGTAAAAATATCTTAGTTGTTCTCGTTGGTGTGCTTGCTCGGCTCTTTGAGCGCATTGAAAGGCTTGCAGTCGGGTGACTCTGGGGTCGAGTCATGCACTTGTAGCAGCATGTTACTAGGCATTTTAAATGTCTCCGTTTTATTTTTAGTTTGGAGAAGAAAAGGCAAAGTGTTATTTCCTCAGGGGGTCCGGGGAACAAGTGTTATGCATGATATATGAAACTAATGCTGTAGTGTCATTTTGACTCAGAATCCTGATCAAAAAGTAGTTTCACGCATCGACTTTGGAATCCATGTAATTGTTAGAGCAAAAATCATTCAATTGAAAGGATAGGATGCGATGAGGTAGGATCTCTTGGGGTTTTCAATCAATCAGAGTCTTCTTTGAGGGAGTCAACCTTTTGTGCACCTGGAAAACTTCAAGTGAAGCACAGCAAAAAACTACTTGAGATTCAAGTCATTGGTATGTTGTCATTGCAAGACTTCCATATTGGAGGGTGCAAAGCTTTGGAAAAGTTAAGTGGTATATTGGGCTTGAAGAACTTTCACCTTCTACGCATCTATGCGTGTGCTAGGCTGCAGATTGTTGAGGGCCTTGCCAAACTAGAGTTTTGATTGTGTTGGTTGTCTACAAGTGTCCTTCACTGGAAACATTGCTTGACATATCAAAGCCGAAAATATAGGATTAGTGCCAAATTCAAGTTAGACGGTACATGGAGTCCCTTGACTCCGAATCAGAGACGAACAAAATCCAAATCCATGACAGCTGACTGTGAACCAAAGACAAACAAAGTGCCTCAACCAGGATTGTTGCGACATCAACGAATTTCGCTCAAATATGACTAGATGTAAATTTCTTTCATAACTTATTCAAACCTAAGCGGTGAGAAGCATGCCCTTGCACACATCTATCATATGACAGGTAAATTTATAGAACGTTCAAGTAGTAAATCAACAATGCAAATTAACCAAGAATTACAATAGCCGGCAACCAGCCCATAGAATCATCTCTTCACCTACAATTGTCTAGGATTCTCTAGCCTTACCTACCATAGCATACCAAAAATCCCCATATGTGAGGGGATATCTGATAGGCGATGTTGGTATAAAGCAGATTTATGAGAATGAATTAAAAGCAAAAGAATTTTGCCGGATAACTTTTCAAATCATTCATTTAGATGCATTGATGGAGAAGAAGCAATATATATGTGTGCGAAAATACACATATTTATTGCCGTATATGATCAAACTCAAATCTCAATTCTTCCAATGGAGAATTTGCCACATGTTTATTGTGGTAACCGGAAAACAATAGAGTGAAATTTAAAACACATGAAACTTACAACTCAACCGTTGCATCAAGATTTGAGCAATGCATTCAAACTCCAAAAGTGCAGGGCTTTTTCCTTCTCATTGAACCCGTTGGATCATGCTATGCTCCTCGGATGGCCCAAAATCTACTCCGTTAGCTTGCCTAACTAACCAAAGCGCTTCGATTAATCGATAAGTCTTGAATTGGGCTTGTGAGTAGATTGTCTTAAATGGAACTTTCACGCTCAGATCCTCCTCAGTTACTAACTTGAAATATGCGGGGCTTTTTCCTACTTTTTGCCTTCTTTTGCAATAAGCCCAAGGTAGTTTTCCATCTAGTCATCCTTTCCTTGTATAAAGATGAAGCCTGACGCACAATTTCGGAAGGAAGCCCTCCAATAGCTTCGGCAATGTCCAAAGACAAGCCAAAATATTCGGAGACATCTCGGGCTGCATCCCCTTGGAAAGCATGCAAACAAAAGAGTTTATGAGCATGGCGTTGATCCATCGGTTTAACCGTGTGTTCTTCAACTGCTCCAACGTCCACAGCCTTGAAAACATTTCTTTTGTTTGTTGTCACAATGATTCTACTTCCCGGACCAAACCAAGTAAGCTTCCCAGCCAACGCTGTAATTTGTTCATCCTTATCCACACCGTCAAGCACAATGAGAACCTTCGCATCATGACATAAACTTGCTATTTCTTCAGTCTCTTCACTGGAAGATTCATGTGGTGCAGGTTTTTGTTTTTTAAGGTCAGCAATCAACTTATCTCGTAAAAATTGAACTCCTTCCGAATTAATTTCTAGGAAGCTATGTGCATCAAACAATTTACGGATCTTGTAAAAAACAGCCTTTGCAAGGGTAGTCTTTCCGACACCTTGCTCACCCCATATTTCAACACCGCGTACCTCTTCTCCTTGTACTTCGATCGCTCGTCCCTCACGGGAGGCAACACCAAGTTTTTTCATCATCCCTTGAACATGATGATCAATTCCAACCAGTTTGTCGTCCGCATATTGGTAATCCTCCTTCAACAATTGCACCACACCTGCAACAACTTCTTTTACGAGCTGGCCCTCGCCCCTGCAAAACGGAAGTGCTGAAGTACGAGGATGACAAGAAAGTCACCAAAAATATAAAAAAGTAGACAAAAATGAAAGTGGGGAATGGACAGACAAAAATTGAATCAACCCACACGGTCTATTCTTATGCATTGTTAAATTTTCTTTCATTATCGATATTATTACTAATATATGTATTTAAAAAGGTTTGGGTTCATTTTCACGTTATCCTACACTATTTTTCTTTTCATATATTTAGGAAAGCAAAAGGAAACCAGAAGTAAAAGCATTACTCACTCATTTCGGTTACGCCGAGTAAATCCTTGTAATCTCGCGATCTGTACAAGAACCTGCCTCCATTTTTCGACGCTATCTGGAAAACTTATCTCATGTTTAACTAAGGCCTTTGTATAAAGAGGAGTCCGGAGTCTTACATCATCAGGTTCAACATCATAGAAAATCGGGATAATAGTCTGTCCATTTGTTTCTCTACACTCCCACATTTGTAGCAGATCCGTGAGGCACCATTTACTAGAAGCAAAATTCATGGAGAAGATGGCTATTGAGATCCTCGACCGCTCGATTGCCCCTTTTAACTCCAGCCCGGACTCATTTCCAGGAGTGAGGTCATAATTATCCATGAAGACCTTGATCCCTACATCTTCCAATTGTCTGTAAAGGTGATCCGCGATTCCATAGCGAGTATCTGGACCTCTGAGATTCAAGAATACATCATACTTGAACCTAGATGATGAGGTTGAAGATGATTCCTGTCCAGTTGAGGAAATTAAAACCGCTTCACATGGTAGACATAGTTGTTCAGACCAAGTCTCATGCTTCTAGCCAAATAAAAGAAGAAGGAAAAAAAAAAAACATAGTTTTGTGGTTCTGATGGAGGCGAACCTTAGACAGCAAGTGAACTGCACCTGGATCTTGCGACTTGGACATTTTAACTTTTTTAAATGATCCAAAATACTCAAAACATTCATAATACTCAAATGTCAATACATGAATTCACACGCAATAATTTTTCGTAATACTTTCAAAATTTGAATAATATTCTTTTGATTTTAGGCGAAAGCAAAAGTGCTAAAGAGGCCCAGCATACAATATCTATAGTGCTTAGAGTTTGGACAGGATCTCGTGATTTTCAAAATCGTTCATGTCAAAGAAGATTTGTAACTTTCCAGACGATTTTTAGCATTTATTAGGTCGAATTGCAAGCAGAGGACTGATTCCAGTGGATTAGTGGAATGGCAGTTTGAAGGAACATCACAAATCCCAAAGATGCAGAGAAAACTAACCGGGTTTCCAGCAGCAGCATCAGGAGTTAATGGCTCATCAACATCAAGAACCAGCTCATCATGGGCAGGAGCCGTATTATTAGCTGCAGGAGCCTGGTTTCTTCTCATCATTTTTCCAGCAGCAACAGCTGCAAGACGAATCATTCCGAACAAAATCAGAAACGCCATGGACCAAGTCGGAGCCATCGTGAGACACAGAAACCCAGCAGCCACTGTTATCCCCGTCAAAGCCTTCTCCTTCCAATCCATCGCTCGCTCTCACGCTCTCTCTCACAGAGCCACAGGAGGTCTATAAACATTAGACAGCAATATATTGCACTTTACACATGACCATATTATATTTTCGGCATGACAAAGACCGATGACTTCTGGTCACCCGCAAATGGACGACGTGAGGGAAAATTACATAGACAATGTTTTTACACCCCCCCCCCCCCCTCTCCTTCTCTCAACCTCAATTGGTCTTTAAGAGTGATCCATCCTCCGTAGGGTTGTGCCCCGAAAGAGTTTATTTAAGCCCTTATTAATGCTAAACCGATTCACACTGATCCCTTCAGCACTAATGTCGCTAAGAAGTTACTGATTCAAGAAAACACGGAAGGTTACTTCCGGTTCTGCGGTTCTAGCCTAAAGAGAGATGAAATCTAAAAGCAACGACGAGCTTTCTTTGAACTTGCCCTTTCACAATTGATTTTTGATTTTGCGGCATTCGCATTTCGACTCTTTTCTACCGTAAATGAAAGCTTTAAATTATTTCATATGTTGACTAGTCGACCAGTTATTACGTCCTTTTCTTTCTTTTTTCCCCTGCTTTTGGACACAATACCGCTAAAGGACAACGCGGAAATGCCTGGAAAGCAACGAATGAGCGCGCGTAGAGGAAGATTCCTAGAAGTGAAGAGGAAAAGGCCACTCGGAGCAGGTAATGAGAACGCGACGACGAGATAATACGCCACTCGGAGCAGGTAATGAGACGACGAGATAATACGTTCTTTTCTTTCTTTTTTTCCCTAGCTTTTGGACACAATACTACTGTAGTTCTAAAATATGACAACGCGGAAATGCCTCGAAAGCGACGAACGAGCACGCGTAGAGGAAGAATCCTAGAAGTGAAGAGGAAAAGGCCCACTCGAAGCAGGGAATGGAGGAATGATGACCATTCAACAGCTAATGCCAAGAAGGCAAGGACTCGCTGGTCGATGTGAGTAAATAACAGAAATCTAATCCAAAAGCCAAACAGGCATAAGAAGTCCCCCTGCCGGTCAACCCGTGGTTAAGATGAATCAAGATTGGACTTGGAAATGGAAAGTCTAAGGGCAAAAACGATTGAAACAGACAATAAGTAGTGAATTTGGTTACGAAAATCCTGTTATCAAAATATACATCCATTCATATATTTGATAAATAGCGAATTGATTACTGAATCGGAGTTTTAAAATCCACCAATTATGATATTTAGACGTCTTCAAATTCAACTATTTAAACCTTAACATTCACCATTTCTAACATATCAACTTATGTCCAAATTTAATCATCAAAAGTTTCCTGCTAATAGCGCTCTCATTTTACTTTTTCATATAAGATGAACGTCGTAAGTAGTCATTGCTTAATGATAATACATATAATCCTCCCTATGCATATTTATTAGAGCAATATCAAAAACTTAATAATCTCATAAGGTACAATTTCCAACATGAGTTATTTCATATTCTGTCAGAATGAACAATGCGATACTGTCAAAGTAAATAGTGAAATACTCTTTGATGTGAACTGTAAAATACGGTCATACCCATTTAATCAATCACATCGAAACAAACAATTACGATTCCAACAAATTGATCAATCTCAAATCACAGATCAATATTTTATTTCATTAATCAATCTCTTGCTCTAACTACACATTGATGGCTTATTCCATTGAATGATTTCAAGCACACACCGATGTGCAAACCACTGATCAATACTCAAACATAAAATTAATCACTCATATCAATAGTACATTCCACTCTTGCTTTCATACTCTCGTTTCCTCTCTCTTTCCCGAAGACTCTCTCTCCTTTTCTCGTTACTTTTACTCCTCTTTGTTTTCTTCTCCCTCTCGTCACCCTCCCGGCTTTACTTCCCTCTTTCTCCCCTGTTTCTTCTCCTCCCCCACCCCCTCAAACACACGCACCCGGGGTCTCTTTTCTTCCTTCTGTCCCCTCCTGGTCTCCCACTCTCTCTCTCAGTTAATACAGCGAGGGATCTTTTGAGTGTGGGTCTCCACCTGTGCTTTGCGAAGGGAAGAGTCCCTTTGCATTATGCCATCGCGGACGGGGAGCTTGATGTCATGAAGGTACCGCTCTCCGCTTCGCCTGAGTCCGTCCAAGAGTCAACCGGCCGGCCGAGAGGAGACGGCGCTTCAGCTCGCCGTCAAGAACAACTGGTTTGACGCGGTCGTTCTGTTGGTAGAGCATCTGAAACAGCACAAGAAGGAGCAGCTGATCAATCGGAAGGACAACAAAGGTAATACCGTCTTGCATCTCGCTACAGGTTCCTTTTTTTTATAGCACTTTTCTTGGTGCATCATTTCAGTGAGGGTGTTAATTTGGTATCCGAAAAAGCTACAACATGCAAAATTCTTCTAAGCAAAGTAATTTGGCGTCCCTACGATATCTGAAAATCAATGAGAACAAAACAGAGATTGAAAAAAATTGCAGGTGGTTGACTTCATCCTTCGTGGGCATGCTATGGATTGCGAGGTCATAGATGCGTGCGCCTTGAACGAATTGGCTTGACGCCTCTAGATATCTCAATCCTCTCGCAAAGCGGGAGCAGGAGATAGAGAGATGAGAGAAATTCTCGCGCGAGCTAGAGCCAAACACGGAAGAGGAAGATCAAACATGCCTGGTTCATCACTGGTCTCGGTGGACAACGAGGATATCGAGGGAGCTACAAGTCATCAATCTGATGGGGAACAGGCAACGAGTGCTCCTCAATCACCATCACATTTGCCATCGAAAAATTTGAAAAGAGAAAAAGAGTCGATGGGCAACATACGCAATGCCTTGCTGGTCGTTGCCGCGCTCATTGCTAGCACCACCTACCAAGCCGTGCTTCAGCCTCCAAGCTTTATTCCAAAAGTCGATAATAATTCCACAAAAGGCTTCCAGGGATACGATGTATCTTTAAAAACTGGTCCTCATGGCAGGGACTTAGCGTACATCCTCTTCATGAGCGGCAACACATTCGGATTCTTGGTGTCGGTCCAGATGATCATTTGCCTCACCAGAGATCTCCCTGTCAGGTTGCCACTTTTACTCTCCGTGACCGCAATGGTTCAAACTTACTATTGCTTCACGTATTACCTGCCATTCACATTACAGGACAAAACGTTTGGTCTAAAAAACGTGGAATTGTTAAGCATGCTCCCGGTAACGATGTCAATTCTTCTTCTACTGGCACAGAGGCAGTTGGCACTAGCTTTAGATTTTTGCTTGGAAAGGCTTTCTCGGTTTAACCTTCTAGGGGAAATGTACAGTCTGAGGACCCAATCCTTCGTTGTTAACCAAGAAAAAGAGTCAATAGGCGACGTGCGTAACACCCTGCTAGTCATTGCCACGCTCATTGCAAGCACGACCTACCAAGCTGTGCTTCAGCCTCCAAGATTTACGATAAAAGTTGCTGATAATTCAATGAAAGGCTTCCTTGCATATTATTCTTCTTGGGTGACTCATCCTCTTGGCAGGGACATGGTGTACATTAGCTTCATAAGCGGCAACACATTTGGACTCTTGCTGTCGATCCAGATGATCATTTGCCTCACCAGAAATCACCCCGTCAGGCTGCCGCTGTTGCTGTCTATGACTGCACTGGTGCAAACTTACTATTGCTTCACATATTTCCTGCCGTTCACCTTACTGAACAAAGAGTCTGGTCTGAAAAATGTCGAATTGTTGAGTGTGCTGCCAGTAACAATGTCGATTCTTCTTCTACTGGCACAGAGGCGGTTGGCGCTAGCTTTAGATTTTTGGTTGAAACAGCTCTCTGGGTTTAATTTCCAAGGGGATATGTACAGTCTAAGGACCCAATCCTTCATTGTCAACCAAGAAAAAGAGTCAATAGGCGACGTGCGTAACACCCTGCTAGTCGTTGCCGCGCTCATTGCAAGCACGACCTACCAAGCTGTGCTTCAGCCTCCAAGCTTTACGATAAAAGTCACTGATGATTCAGCGAAAGGCTTCCTTGCATACTATTCTTCTTGGGTGACTCATCCTCTTGGCAGGGACATAGCGTACATTGGCTTCATAAGCGGCAACACGTTTGGACTCTTGCTGTCGATCCAGATGATCATTTGCCTCACCAGAGATGTCCCCGTCAGGCTGCCGTTGTTGCTTTCCGTGACCGCACTGGTTCAAACTTACTATTGCTTCACGTATTACCTGCCATTCACCTTACTAAACAAAGTGTATGGTCTGAAAAACGTGGAATTGTTGAGTGTGCTGCCGGTAACGATGTCGATTCTTCTTCTATTGGCACAGAAGTGGTTGGCGCTAGCTTTAGATTTGTGGTTGAAAAAGCTTTCTGGGTTTAACTTCCAAGGGGATATGTACAGTCTAAGGACCCAAGTTGTTAATGAGAAAGAGATGAGAGATATTCTCACACGAGCTCGAGCCAAACACGGAAGAGCAATATCAAACTCGTCTGCTTCAAGCCTAGACTCGGTGGAAGATCAATCAGATTGGGAACCAGTCACAAATTCGAAAAATTTGAACAAAGAAAAAGAGTCGCTAGGTGACAAACGCAGTGCTCTGCTAGCTGTCGCCACACTCATTGCGAGCGCGACCTACCAAGCTGTGCTTCAGCCTCCAAGCTTTACGACAGAAGTCACTGATGATTCAGTGAAAGGCTTCCTTGCATACTATGCATCGTGGGTGACTCGTCCTCTTGGGAGGGACATCGCGTGCATTGGCTTCATAAGCGGCAATACATTTGGACTCTTGCTGTCAATCCAGATGATCATTTGCCTCACTAGAGATCTCCCTGTCAGGCTGCCACTGTTACTCTCTGTGACTGCACTGGTTCAAACTTACTATTGCATCACGTATTACCTTCCGTTCACATTACTGGACAAAGCATTTGGTCTGAAAAACGTGGAATTGTTGAGCGTGCTGCTGGTAACTGTGTCCATTCTTCTTCTACTGGCACAGAGGCAGTTGGCGCTAGCTCTAGATTTTTGGTTGAAATGGCTTTCTGGTTTTAACTTCCTGGGGGATATGTACAGTCTAAGGACCCAATCCGTCATTGTTAATGATAGAGAGAGCAGAGAAATTCTCTCACGAGCTAGAGCTGAACATGAAAGAGGAAGATCAATCTCGCCCGCTTCAAGACCACTCTCAGAGGAAGATCAATCAGATGGTGAACCAGTCACAAATGCTCCTCAATCATTATCACATTCCCCATCGAATAATTTGAAGAAAGAAAAAGAGTCGATGAGTGACATACGCAATGCCCTCCTGGTTGTTGCCACGCTCGTCACAAGCGCGACCTACCAAGCTGTGCTTCAGCCTCCAAAAATTATGATAAAAGTCGACAGTAGTTCCATGAAAGGCTTCCTCATATCCTATGCATCTTGGATGACTGGTCCTCTTGGCAGTCACTTAGCGTACATTGCCTTCATGAATGGCAACACATTCGGATTCTTGGTGTCGGTTCAGACGATCATTTGCCTTACCAGAGATCTCCCCTTCAGGCTGCCACTATTGCTATCTATGACCGCAATGGTTCAAACTTACTATTGCCTCACCTATTACCTGCCATTCACCTTACCGGGCAAAGCGTTTGGACTGAAGAACGTGGACTTGTTGAGCGTGCTACTGGTAACTGTGTCGATTCTTCTTCTATTGGCACAGAGGCAATTGGCGCTAGCTCTAGATTTTTGGTTGAAAAGGCTTTCTGGGTTTGACTTCGTGGGGGATATTTACAGTCTAAGGACCCAATCCGTCATCGTTAATGATAGAAAGAGTGGAGAAATTCTCTCACGAGCAGGAGCCGAACACGAAAGAGGAAGATCAATGTCGCCTGCTTCAAGACTACTCTCAGAGGAAGATCAATCAGATGGTGAACCAGTCACAAATGCTCATCAATCATTTTGTGCAGCCTAATCTATAATTGTTAATGATGGTTTTTTTCTTCCTCTGAGGTTGAGCTAAGAAACGCAAGCCTTTAGCAGCATCGGATGGAATCTGTTCGACACGGTCAGACGTTGATTTGCTGTCCTTAATTCTCTGCAGTTGATTGGGTAACGAATGAGTCGCTGTATCATATTTTCCTAATAAATGTGTCCTGAGTTCATAGCAAGGTTGTAACTTCACGAACAGCAGTCGATATTCTAAGATGTGATTGCATGAATTTTCTTCTAAGTACCCATTTGGCCTTGCTTCTTCCGATGAATTGGCCATCATGAGAACATCTCCGTTACATTGAGATTTTGTCTGTAAGAGCAGGTGGAAGAATTAATGTTAATACCTACGAGCACTCACGGAACTAATGGGGATGGATAGGAGACAAGCCGTGAACATGGAGTTGGAAGAAAAACGCAGGAGATGCAAAGTTGGTCGGATCAAATCGGATGGTGCCGATAAAAATACAAATGAAATCAAAGGATCAATACTACATAACACAGGCAGTTTTAGGCCGATAACAGGAGTAACTTCTTGAGAAGGTTGAGATCTAATTCTAGAATGCTTCAATTCCGGAATAGTCTTTTGATATGGTCTCATATTCATATAATAGAAATAGAATATGAAACCCAACGTAAAAAATAAATAGAGAAATGAATGTTTTTGGGGAATGTTTGAACAGAAGGGACGTCTTTTTTGTTTTTAAGAAAAAGAAAATCTTATCTACCCACTCATTGTACATTTCAATTGGGATTACGAATTCCGTGTAAAAGCATGTCTTTCCGTGAGATCGGGGCTTTAGCATGTCTTTTAGTAGAGATCAAACGTTTATTTCCAGATATGTGGACATTCTCTTTTCTTCATTCTAGTTATTGGCATGTTATGGGATGAAGAGTATTAGAGATAAAATCAAAAGATACGGGACTAATCCCAAGAGAAATTAAGCGTAGGTGTTATTTTAAAGTTCCCATGATCAAGCAATTTCCAACATATGAAACCACGATTCATGCTTAGAGTAGGCCTGCACCATATTGTGCGGATTCATCATTACTAGTTCTAATTAGCAGGGCAGATATGCCCACTAAATGGACCCAAGATTTTTAGAAGCAGCTCAGTTGTCATAAAAGTCCGACTGTCATAAATATTGCTTTTCATGATTTGTTTCTTCTGTAACTGTAAACTGCTGTAGATAATCAGAATACCGAGCTTTGTCATTGTTTGAGGGTGCTGTCTTTTCTGTTTCCTTCTTGGAAGATGGTCCCTTTTTACTTGCTATTGGAGGTTCAGGGGGCGAGTTGAAGTGGAAACCTTGGCCATTTTTTCATTGAAAATATTACCTTCTTGCAATTTTCCATTCAGGGTTTATACCAATGACTCATGTATGGCTGGGAATCTGTAGGTGTGGAATACATTATCTGATGCAGCTGTATCCCGAATTCAGAAACTACAGCAAGCCGAAAAAAGCAGAACCTGATTCTTGTTGGCATCCTTGATCAGTTCATGGAGCTCATTGAAAGGACTGAGGTCGAGTAACGCTGCGGCTGACTCATGCATTTGTAGCAGCATGTTATTTGGCATCTTAAATGTCTGTCTTATTTGAGTTTTGAGAAGAAAAAACAAAGTTTTATTTCTTTTGGGGGTGCTTTTGTTTTTCTTTTTCCCTTCCACCACAAGGAAAATGACCGGGGATTAAGTGTTACCCATGATATATGAAACTAATGCAATAGTGTCATTTTGACTCAAAAAACTGTTAAACAGTAGTTTCATGTATCGACTTTGGAATCCATGTATCCTGTGAAGCGAACATCATGTTAAATAGCAGAGCATTTTGTCAAGATGTACGGCCGTTACGCTGCTCATCTATCTACAAATCTTGCTTCTTGTCTTGGGTTTTACTACAGGGTCTTGTCATTAATCATAATTAAAGCACTAATATGGAAATTGTGGGGGAGCCGGAAGTTTTTTTCTCTAGACCACCGTACTTGGATTTTTTAAGTCCTAATCGAGTTCAACATCAGGCACTTCCGGTGATAGCTTGATTTCCAATTTCCAAGTTTGGCTTTGACAAAATGCCTCACTGTCGAAGTGGTGGGGTGATTGGGAGGGATGTAGGTGCTGTGGATGAACCCCAGAAGGGCTCAGTTTGGCTTTCTGTTTGAGTTGAGTTCGTCATAAAAAATAAAATAAAAAATAAAAAAGAAACCCCATGGTCAATGTGATGCGATAATTGGCTACGTTTGGTCGAGGCAAATCCCTCTGGGGAAGGAAATTTGAGAGACTTTTGCGCAGCGACTTCGATGATGTTGCTTTGCAGGAGGGAAGAATCAGGATCCTCATTTCTGTAACAAACCAAAGCATAAGATCTGATGTTATCAATGATTGTCACTTATTAGATGATTTGGGATTGCAAGGACTGTTTCACCTGATGTGGCTGTTGTTCGGGAGTTATTCTAATCATGGAGCACCTTGATATAGTGCTAGTAAACGAATAATGGGGAATCTCCTAATGATAGTGTATTGCAATCTCGGCTCATTTAGTTTTGTGCAATATGACTTATAAACTGATCAAGGAATGTGATTGTAGCAAGACTTAGTGGATATTGTGGTCTGTCACACTTCTGATGATAAATAGCTGTGCAAAAAGCTCAACCAGACTTGTAGGGGTTGAAAGGGATCTAGAAAAAGCATATGCGCCTAGCTTAATTCGGCAATGATTGATGAGTATGCACAAATGTCGTCTTGAGAGTAGACGACGACCAAATTTGATTGAAAGCATCAGAAATCTTCTGCCAGGTTATTGGGGTCAGTTGGAATATCTCTATATGCTCCTCAAAAGACATGATAGACACTCTAACTTGGAGTACTTGACATCGCTCTAAATTCGTCTCTCACAATATTTTGCATAATGTTGCTACTAGATTTTCTGTAACCTAGGTTGTTGTCAAATTAAATTTTTGTTCCAAGAATTAAAATAAGTAGGTACGACATAAACTGCAAACCATGTGCAGAATAAAGTTAAGAGGGTGATAGCTGAATTGAATTCAACTTCAATAAGGTGTTTCTTCACTGTTTGAAACAATCAAGGACAATCTCAAACGTACAAGATTCCCAAACGTAATCTAATAAAACGTGCGAAGAAGAAAAGGAAAAGGAAAGGAAACTTTCACCGTGCAAAGAGTTTCTGCAGCCATATTTAGGCTCCGTTCGTTTCGAGGAAAATAATTTTCAAGAAAATGTTTTCCGAATTTTCCAGCGTTCGTTTTACGGAAAATGAATTCCTTGGGAAAATGTTTTCCATGAAAGAAAAAAAGTCTTCTAAATTAAAGGAAAATATTTTCCACTTTTGAAAAGTGAAAAACATTTTCCTCACTTGATCTCTCTTATCTCACATCTCTACAAATCCTCATTCCCTCCTCCCCTTTCTTTTTCTTCTTTTCTTTTTTTGTTCGAATTATATTTTCTTTTTCTTTTTCTTTTTTAATTCGAATTATTTTTAATTTCCTTTTTCTTTTCTGTTTCTTTTCTATTTCTTTTTTTCTTTTCTTTTCTTTGTTTCCCATCTTCTTCTTTCTTGGCTAGTCGTCGGCCGTTACCAGGCAAATCTCGAGCTCGTTGATCTCAAGCTTGCGCTCTACATTCTTACTTATCATTTTCTTTATTTGTTCTAACCTGCAATTGTAGATTACTCGAACATGCCACTCAACTGGAAGATTCTCATGAGGCTGTACATGCTTTACTTCTTTTTAAAATCCATATGAACATTTTTTTAGAGTAGATGAGCGTTTGACGACAATGAAGGAACAAAAATATGAAGTAAGTTTGCTTGGTAAATGCAAGTTCATATTTGATGGATTTAAAAGTCAATAAGTGATGCATACCTAAGTGGTGAAGTCTTAGAAAATATTTTCCTTACTGAACACCGGAAAATATTTTCTGAAACATTTTCAAGTTTTAGTCGAATACCAGAAAATATTATCATTTTCCTGAAAAATGACTTCTGGGAAAATATTTTCCGGAAATGGCCCATTTTCCGCGAAACGAACAGACCCCTAGTCTCTGTTACATGAATTCTCCAAGTTTAAGCTAACAGTCTCTCTCCCTCTCTCTCTCTCTCTCTCTCTCTCTCTCTCTCTCTCAATCTTAGATCGATTTTAATGCTACTTTACATTGATATAGCTAAAATCTTGACGTAGCAGCTGTATTTAGAATGGATTTTTTCGTTTGGTCTAGTTTCTAAGCTAGTAGAGTATACCGATTATAAAGAACAGGAGATATCCGTTTTTCCCCTTTTCTGGGCTAAGAGACCGATCTTTCTTAAAGAGTCGTATACAAATCTTCAGCATACATTGTTTACATACAAGTGAACTCATTTAGTTCAAAGCAATAGCC
This sequence comes from Eucalyptus guilfoylei, assembly GCA_016097605.1. NCBI lineage: Eukaryota > Viridiplantae > Streptophyta > Magnoliopsida > Myrtales > Myrtaceae > Eucalyptus > Eucalyptus guilfoylei. Next base: position 21,231,276 of record CM027864.1, on the reverse strand, counting down.
CTTTAGGCATATTATCATGTAGCAATGTTTTTTCAGTGATGAGAAGAAAGAAGGTTGCCTAGTACAGGCTTAGTTTGTGTTATCAAAAATTAACCAAGAATATAGCAAGAGATCGCTGGGCAAAATGTAAGCCCGCATATGTGAATGAACTTGTTCTATAACCCTACGTGAAGCAATCCAACGTAATTTTCATAATTCCAATTAAACGCACAACACAAGATGCTGAATCAACCGATCATGTCACAAACAGAAAAACATCAGGGAAAAAACGAAGAAGAAATTCTCATGCAACATGCCATTGCATTCAATGGGGTTGTCTGTAGTTTCCGAAAAGCCTGAGCAGTAGCAATCCTCGTGCCTTGTATACAGCCTGTGAATTCGAACCAAATGTGAATGGGAATCAAAACACCATTTTCATCTGTCTTTTATCTCTCTTTGAAGTGGTTCGGGAGGTGGAGGCATGCTCGGTGACGATGGTGATGAGGTCATCGTGATTGCTTATGGTGAATGTGGCAGTGACGAATCTATTTTGGTGTCATCTTCACCGTCCTCTTCACTTTCACCAATCCAGTGACCTCATCGTCTTCATTGCCGGCCATGCCTTTGCCTCGTGCCCTACTTAAAAAGAGGACGCTCTTCTTGAGTTCCGCTGCCACTGCTCTCCGCTAGTCGGCACGCATCCTCAAAACATAGAAAGACTGACGTCAGACGCTCTGCACTTCGGCCCAGAGGACCACCTTTCCTTTTTCCGGGCTCCGCCATCGAGAAACATCCGGAGAAGAAATCTTCTTTCTTTGTTCGGGCTTTGGATCTCGATGCTACAGGAATGCAAGAAGCCACGATATACCGCAACTCTTTTTTTTAAGAGTAAATGACGGCCAGAAGCTTGAAGAGGGTGAAAAACAGAAAGAGAAGCTATAAAGATACGAAGACAACTTTTTTAGTTCCTTTGTACGCCCTATTTTTCAACATTATGTTCTTTTGATTCTGAACTTATAGTTCTGCATACATGTATAAAAGCTTATTTAAAGTTTTAGTACATAGAACCTTTTTAACCCCAAATGGGAAAAGGAATCTGTCATCCGTTTCAAAATCCAAATTATTTTGGGTAACTGAGTTTGCATCTGCCAAAGGAACTCCTGAATCCGTGGTTGTCCGTCCTGCGGAGCAGCCGTTTCAGTTCTAGTCTTTTGAAGATAACTACCTTGTTCTAGTTAGACGTTAATTTTGTCTATCCTATGCAGGCAGGATTTTGCATAAACTACTATGCAGACATTTCATGGAGCAAACTAAAACATTGGCCTTTTAGGCAAAATTGATTGTGACAATACCTGAAATGTCTATTTGCCAGCCATCAATTTGTTGAGGGTGATTATTCATGTCACGAAAGACCATGTTGTGTTTTCATAAAGGCTTGATAAATTTCTCACAAGGTCTTGAAACAGCATGTTGAGTCCAATAGAGTTCATGGAACGGTATAAGCAGGATATTGCATACGTCTGTTGGTGTTCGATGAAGTGTTACAGGTCGCTGCAAAAGAAGTTGTAGTACAGATTTGATAGGTCTTGTGCTTACTGTTGTAACCATTGGGTTGGATGTGGAATCAATCACTCGTAAAATGTTCTAAAGCAATGCGCTGAGTACATTTTTCCTTCTCATTTCTCTCCCATGATGATTTTTGTCCTCTCTGATTCTCTCAAAACTCTGCCATTCTTGATTTTGCTTTCAACGTTGCAACTCTAGCTAGTTTCTTCAAGGCTAGGGAGGGAATCTGCAATTTCAATATTTGAGGGGCTGCAAATGCATAAATAGAAGTCATACATTTCAGTTCTAAGCAACGAAGAAATTGGAATTCAGTCTGCAGGTAAAATTTGGCTTTGTGATTTTGCCTTTTTCTTTTTTTTTTTCAATTGACTCTGTACCAACTAATCTGAATGATTCGGTGTAGTTTACAAAAACAGAAGCCATACTCTAGTCAGTTTCCTGGCGATTCTCTTTCATGTGCAAATTATGATTCTGTAGTTTACTACAATATCAGTAATTTGCTTACTAATAACGTGATAAGCAAGTTACCAATCATACTTGGTAGTATTTCAAACTAATCAACAATTTAATCTACCAATAAAAGCTTTGCTTCCTTTATGCACATTAGAGTTCACCCAACTATTAGACATTAGAGCAGACTTTAGCTCTGATGAGAGCATAAGAGATGAGTGTGGATTTTTGCCATTTTGTCCACATTGTTCATAATGTTTCATCTTAACCAGAGATGATGATGATCATAACCAGCAGTATTTGAAACTAATCAACAATTTCAGAAATCTACCAATAACAGCTTTGCTTCCTTTATGTACATCAGAGTTCACCCAACCATCAGAAATTAGGGCAGACTTTGGCTCTGATGAGAGCATACGAGATAAGCGTGGATTTTCGCAATTTTGATCACATTGTTCATAATGTTTCATCTTAACCAGCAATGACGTTGATCATTTCATCTTCAGAGATGCAGAGATGTCGCACTGGCAACTTTTTTAGGACATAATTTATGAGAAACAACACAAATGATTATACTTATTCATCAGGAACTAAAGAACTCATAACTAAGAAAGCTGTACAGTTCGGAAACCAGTTTGAACTAAATAATCGATTTGACAAGCGACCAACCGTGCATTTAGAATTGGCCAGGAGAAAGTTGTCTATACCTACCATTCTGATCGTGAAGGGAACATCGGGATGCGATAAGTAGTGCAAACAGATCCAGAAAGATAGATTGTAGACGCTGGTTTTCTTTCCGATGGACAAGGAAAAGGGGCAAGAGGAGAAATTCAAGTGTGGTTGCAGGAGTCAGAATATTGGATGAGTGACTTCCAATGAAAAACTTGAGGATTTGTTGATCAGATACTTTACCAGCCAAAGGATTCAGATGTGTCGGGGAACTTCGATTTCAAGGCCACCCCTCAATTGGCTTTGTAAGTGTGATGGGCAACGTGGGACCATTAATAGTTAGTGCAGAAAACATGTAGTATCGGTTACTTAGGCCTTTGGTTAGTGCAGCAACCTAATGCACGGATGGTTTTGTTTTTATCTTACTGAACTCTGTTACAGGACAATTATAAATTAGTTTTTTTTTTTAAAGAAAATCCGAACATTTGCTTTGTTGCGGCTTTTTTTTTTTTTTGGGGGGGGGGGGTAGGGCTGAAAGATAAAATTATCTCCACAATCCACTTATATGTATCATATATATTTGGATTAATATTATAAATAACCTCAAATTGATATATTTATGATAAATTTATCAAAAACTTATAACAGTTAGTATTGACCATTGTCGATCATTAGATCAAGCGATTAATTTCTGATCGAATTCTTTAGTCTTTCACGTTCTACCCATTTACGGTCTCACACAATGGATTAGTTAACTCGTGAGTGATCAGTTCAGAGTAAAGTAATTATAAGCGCATCAATGAAATAATCATTCCATATATTTCGAAATAAGGGCTAAATTTCGGGATATCACAACGTGGGTGTTGTGGATGAACCGTAGAAGGGCTCAGTTTTGCTTTCTATTTGAGTTGAGTTTGTCATATAAAAACAAAACCAATACACTGGTCAATATAATGCAATGGTTGGTTGGCTACATTTGGTCGAGGCAAATCCCTTTGGGGAAGGAAAACTGAGATACTTTTGTGCGGTGACTCAGATGATGTTGCTTCGCGGGAGGGAAGAATCAGGATCCTAATTTCTGTAACTAACCAATGCATAAGATCTGATGTTATCAATGATTGTCACTTATTAGATTATTTGGGATTCCAAGGACTATTTCACCTGATGCGGCTATTGTTCGGGAGTTAATCTAATCATGGAGCACCTTGATATAGTGCTAGTAAACGAAGAATGGGGACTCTCCTAATGATAGTGCATCGTGATCTCGGCCCGTTTAGTTTTGTGCAATGTGACTTATAAACTGATCAAGGAATGTGATTGTAGCAAGACTTAGACCATTTATGGATATTGTGGTCTGTCACACTTCTGATAATAGAATAGCAGTGCAAAAAGCTCAACCAGACTTGCGGGGGTTGAAAGGGATTTGGAAAAGGCATATGCGCCTAAGATAATTCGGCAATGATTGATGAGTATGCACAGATGTCGTCTTGACAGTAGACGACAACCAAATTTGATTGAAAGCATCAGAAATCTTCTAAGGGTCAGTTTGGATCTCCATATGCTCATCAAAAGACATGATAGACGCTTTAACTTGAAGTACTTGACATTGCTCTAAATTTGTCTCTCACAATGTTTTGGATAATGTTGCGACTAGAATTTCTGCAACCTAGGTTGTTGTCAAATTAAATTTTGTTCCAACAATTAAAATAAGTAGGTACGACATAAACTATGAGCTGTGTGCAGAATATAGTTAAGAGGGTGATAGCTGAATTAAGTGTTTTTTCACTGTTTGAAACAATCAAGGACAATCTCAAACGTACGAGAGTTTCCTATCATAATCTAATAAAACGTGTGAGAAAGAAAAAGGAAAGGAAAGGAAAGGAAACGTTCACCGTGCAAAGAGTTTCTGCAGCCATTATTTAGTCTCTGTTACATGAAGTCTCCAAGTTTAAACTACCAGTCTCTCTCTCTCTCTCTGCTACATTATTCCTTCAACTGGGTTAATACCATTGGACCTGTTTATTAATTTGATAGACCCATATTTCAAAAGTCAAGGAAACAGGACAGGAACAAAAGGAAAAGTTTAATGTTTCTACCTCCTATCTTCAGGATCAGCAGAAGATTTAAGATTCTAGTGCCATATAATTTTCTTACATTCTCTTGCCGGGCCATTGGCCTATGGAAAATAACTTAAACTTACCAGTTTTTCTTGATTCTCAATCGACTGTATAACATCTTATATTACTGCTAGAAGTGATATTAGATTGATTTTAATGCTACTTTGCATTGATATAGCAAAAATCTTGACGTGGCATCTATGGATTTTTTTCATTTGGTCTAGTTTCTAAGCTAGTATACTGATTATAAAGAACAGGGGATATTTGTATTTTCCCCAACTGATCTTTCTTAAAGAGTCGTATACAAAATCTTCAGCATCCATTGTTTACATACAAGTGAACTCATTTAGTTCAAAGCAAAAGTCCTTTAGGCATACTATAATGTAGCGGTGTTTTTTCGGCGATAAGAATTTTTATAATAGCACTTGGGATTGAGCAATTATGTTTGATTGTTTAGTTCACTAAACGACGGGAGAAGAAAGAAGGTTGCCTAGTGCAGGCTTAGTTTATGTATCAAAAATTAACCAAGAATATTGTAAGAGATCGTTGGGCAAAATGTAAGCCCGCATATGTAAATGAACTTGTTCTATAACTATACGTGGAACAATCCAACGTAATTTTCATAATTCCGATTAAACGCACAACACGAGATGCTGAATCAACCGATCATGTCACATACAGAAAAACATCAGGGAAAAAACGAAGAAGAAATTCTCGTGCAACATGCCATTGCATTCAATGTGGTTGTCCGCAGTTTCCAAAAAGCTTGAGCAGTAGCAGTCCTCATGCCTCGTATACAGCCTGCGAATTCGAACCAAATTTGAATGGGAATCAAAACACCATTTTCATCTTTCTTTTATCTCTTTTTGCTTTTTAAGTTAAGCATCAACGCGAGATCGACATGCGCATGATCGCACGGCGCATGTAAACAGTCTTGAGGAGATCATTAGTGCCATGCCAGAGAAATAAATTCATGCATGCAGTGCATTTGATACGTGCCCGGAAAATCTTTTGCAGCAAAATAAAATATTTTGTGGCTCAAAAGGGAAAGATTTTTGTCTGAGAGCTCGCGTTGATTCTCTCCTCTGTTTCTCTGATTTCAAGCTCTCTCCCACTCAAAGCCAGTGCCCTGTTCATCTCTCTACATTTAATACCCCCCCCCCGGGGTCCCCAAAATTTTCCCCTCTCTCTCACCTTTCTTCGGTACAGCAAGAAGGACAACAAATGCAGAGAAGAATAGGTGCTTGCTTACTCTTAACGTCTGTCTTCTTCCCCTCTTGGCCAAAAGATCTGCGTGCTGGTCTGCCCGAGGAGCGTCCGGCAGTCCAATGTCATCTTTATCTGTTTCAAGGATGCACGCCAAGAAGCGGAAAACGGTAGCTGCGGACTCGAGAAAGAGTCTCCTCTATTTCAAGTGGTTCGGGAGGTGGAGGCATGCTCGGTGGTGATGGCGACGGGATCATCGTGATTACTTATAGTGAATGAGACAGTGACAAATATATTTTGGCGCCATCTTCACTTGTCCTCTTCGCTTTCACCAATCCAATGACCTCGTCGTCTTCATTGCCGGCCATGCCTTTGCCTCCTGCCCTACTTAAAGCAGAGCAGGCTCTTTCTTGAGCGCCGCTGCCACTGCTCTCCGCTAGTTAGCACGCATCCTCGAAATGTAGAAAGACCGACGTCGGACGCTCTGCGTTTCGCCCCAGAGGACAACCTTTCCTTTTTTGGGGCTCCGCCATCGAGAAACATCCGGAGAAGAAATCTTCTTTCTTTGTTCGGGCTTTGGATCTTGATGCTAGAGGAAAGCAAGAAGCCACGATATACTGCAACTCTTTTTTTAAGAGTAAATGACGGCAAGTAGCTTGAAGAGGGTGAAAAACAGAAAGAGAAGCTACAGAGATGCAAAGATTTTTATTTTTTTAAGTTGCTTTGTACGCCCTATTTTTCAACATTGTGTTCTTTTAATTATGAATTCATAGTTCTGCATACATGTATAAAAGCTTATTTGAAGTTTTAGTACATGGAACCTTCTTAACCCCAGAAGGGAAAAGAAATCTGTCGTCCGTTTCATAAATCCAAATTATTTTTGGTAGCTGAGTTTGCATCTGCCAAAAGAACTCCTGAATCCGTGCGTGTCCATCAGCTGTTTCGGTTCTAGTTTTTTGAAGATTACTTTTTCTAGTTAAACGTTTAGTTTTGTCTATCCGATGCAGGCAGGATTTCGTGTAAACTACTATGAAGACATTTCATGAAGCAAATTAAAACATTGGCCTTTTAGGCAAAATTGATTGTGACAATACCTGAAATGTCTATTTGCTGGCCATCAATTTGTTGAGAGTGATTATTCATGCCGTGAAAGACCATGTCGTGTTTTCGTAAAGACTTGATAAATTTCTCACAAGGTCTTGAAACAGCATGTTGAGTCCAGTAGAGTTCATGGAACGGTGTGATATGATATTACTTACATCTGTTGGTGTTCGGTGAAGTGTTACAGGTCACTGCAAAAGTTGTACAGATTTGATAGGTCTTGTGCTTACTGTTAAAACCATTGGGCTGGATGTGCAATCAATCATCTGTAAAATGTTCTAAAGCAATGCGCTGAGTATGGATTTCCTTCTCATTTCTCTTCCGTGATGATTTTTGTCTTCCCTGATTCTCTCAAAACTGTGCCATTCTTGATTTTGCTTGCAACGTTGCAACTCTAGCTAGTTTCTTTAAGGCTCGGGAGGAAATCTGCAATTTCAATGTTCAAAGGGCTGCGAAAGCGTATACAGAAGTCATATCCGTTTCAGTTCCAACTTCCAAGCAACTAAGAAAGATTTTTTTTTTCCCTCAATTGACTCTGCACCGACCAATCTGAATGATTCGGTGTAGTTTACAGAAATGGAAGCCATACTCTAATCAGGTTCCCGGTGATTCTCTTTCATGTGTAAATTATGATTCTCTAGTATCAGTAATTTACTTACTAATAACGTGAAAAGCAAGTTACCATCATACTCAGTAGTATTTCAAACTAATCAACAACTTCAAAAATCTATCAATAAAAGCGTTGCTTCCTTTATGCACATCAGAGTTCACCCAACTATCAGAAATTAGAGCAATGAGAGCATAAGAGATGAGCGTGGAGTTTTGCCATTTTGGTCCCATTGTTCATAATGTTTCATCTTAACCAGAGATGATGTTGATGATACTCGGCAGTATTTAAAGCTAATCAACAATTTCGGAAATCTACCAATAAAAGCTTTGCTTCCTTTATGTACATCAGAGTTCACCCAACTATCAGAAATTAGAGCAGACTTTGGCTCTGATGAGAGCATAAGAGATGAGCATGGATTTTCGCCATTTTGATCACATTGTTCATCATGTTTCATCTTAACCAGAGATGGTGTTGATCATTTCATCTTCAGAGATACAGAGATGTCGCATCAGCAACTTTTTTAGGACATAATTTATGAGAAACAGAATTCTTAATGACTCAGATTTTCTATACACAAATGATTATACTTATTCATCAGGAACTAAAGAACTCATAACTAGAAAAGCCGAACAGTTCGGAAACCAGTTTGAACTAAATCGATTTGACAAGCGACCAACCATGCATTTAGAATTGGCCAGGAGAAGGTTGTCTATACCTACCATTCTGATCATGAAGGGAACGTCGGGATGCGATAAGTACTGCAAACAGATCCAGAAATATAGATTGCAGATGCTGGTTTTCTTCCTGATGGACAAGGAAAAGGGGCAAGAGGAGAAAATCAAGTGTGGTTGCCGGAGTCAGAATATTGGATGAGATGACTTCCAGTGAACACTTCAAGGATTTGTTGATCAGATACTTTACCAACCAAAGGGTTCAGATGTGTCTGAGAACCTTGATTTCAAGGCCACCCCTCAATTGGCTTTGTGAGCATGACAGGCAGCATGGGATCATTAATATTTAGTGCAGAAAACATGTAGTATCAGTTTGTTAGGTCTTTGGTTAGTGTAGCAACCTAATGTGCGGAATGTGTGAATCATTGACGCAGTGGCGAAAGACGTTGCAAACTGACCCCGCATGTTCTTTGCACTAATTATTAGAAGTCCTGAGAGTTTTGTGATTCTCTCATAACTCTGCTCCATTAGTTCTGCTTGCACTACTGCAACTCTATCTACTTCGTCAAAGGCCAGGTGAATTCGCAATTAAGGTATTCCGCAACAACTCTCTCTGAAGTTTTTTTAATAATCTAACCTTCTCTGATCTTATGAGAAGATCTATGCATATCACTGCCTCGTCTGCATCTACACTATTGAAAATCTGGCCCGTACAACGCATCTCTTTTAACTTTTGAACACATGAACACTTGATTTCACTTCTTTTAGACTCCTGGATTAGTTAAATTTTCACATCTACTGCTTGTGGCCGAGATGTGTTAAGATGTGATGCATTCAAGGATTTAAATGCAGTAACTGCTTTTAACTCGTTATTGTCTGTCGCGACATACCTTGAGGGATGAAATAGGTTTAAAAGTATTACCTAAAAGACAAGTCGTTACCGTTTTTCGCGACCTACCCTTGAGGAGGGAGGGAATAGGTTTAGGGGTATTACTTAAAAGACAGGTTTACAGCCCATGATTAGGTATGGGCTCTCCCAAACCCATACCTCACATGACGTTAGAGTGTTCATCAGAATTTTGTAATAAAGAATTGCCCCTCGCTTATTAGGGTCGGCTAGAAACCAAACAAATAAGGCATGGAGTATATCTCACTTCCTACGCAACCAGAAAAATATAGAGTCGATGACTTGATTACACTAATTAATCAATTAGTGCCCTTTCGGTACCTAATCTTGTTCATTTCAAAAAAAAAAATGTCAAGCAAATTTGTTTAATTTTAGACCAATCTACTAACACATGAGGTGATCATGCGGATACACAATCATTAAAATAACAATTAGTAGTCAAGAAAAGCGTCTAAATAAATTGCATGAGATAGCAAAAATTTAACATTAAAGAGAAAATAAATGCTAATCCTAACTAGACTAAAGAGAAGCCAAAATCAACATACCAAAATTGCACAATCAAGTGTATTCATCTTTAAGGACAACTAAAACATCTTGAATAGGATTCTAAATTAAAATACTTCCATTTTTTTTAAGAGAAAATAAACCAAGAGATTAATTTTAACCTTTTTGAAGATTTTTTTATTTTTTTGAATTTTTTGGATTTTTCGGAAAAAAAAAATGAAATTTTGAATTTTCCAAAACATTTTGGGTTTTTTTAATCTTTTTGAATTTTTTTTTGGGTATCTTTCTAATTACTACTGAAATGTTTTAGACTTTTCTGAATTTTGAAATTTTTTGAGAATTTTTTAATTTTCCTTAATTTTATAATTTTTCTATTTTTTAGTTAATTTAAAAAACTCGAATGTTTAATATTTTCTGAAAGTTTTTGAATTTTTTTAATGTTCTTTGAAAGTTGTTGAATTTTCGGAAATTTTTTTGATTTTTTAAATTTTTTTAATGTATTTTAGCAATTCTTTTTACTGTCCACCATTTTGTCTTCTTCCCTATTTTGTCTTTTCCACTGCACCTTTTTCACTTCTCCTTCCCGAAGCCAACTCTTTTTTACTTTTTCTGCACTTTTGTTTCCTTTTCTTTTTTCCTTTTTTTTTTTTTATTCTTCTCTGTGCTCATCTTCTCCCCGACGCCTCCTTGCACACCCGAAGCTCCCTCTGCCATTTCATAGATTTCCTTTATTATTTTTGGTTTTGCCTTTTTTCTTTTTCCTTATTTTCTTCTAATTCCTTCCTCTCTTTTTTGTCCTTTTCTGTTTTGTCTTATTCCCTTCTTCTTCTCCACGGCGCCCTCTTCCCGAAGCCAATTCCAACCCTGCAACCCCCTCGCCGAAACTTCTTCCCCATATTCCGACGAGCACTCACCGGCGTTCGGGCTACCACCAGGCCACCGTCCAGCGTCGATCATTCGTTCCGACCAACGCCAGTCACCACCAACCACTAGTTGACCGGAGGTTTATATTATCGCCGGATCTATTCCGACGAGGGGCACGGCTACAACGACTAACTCAAACGACGCGAGATACGCCACCAGAAATCAAGAAAAACACCGACGACAGTGTCGGGACAACAGCATCATGATGGGTCACATAGATATCGAAGATCTAGGCTTCGGCTCGGAGACTCGAGTTTGACTCTCTAGTGAAGCAATTCATCGAACAATCAGCGTGCACTAGAGAAACAAGGGGCTTCCAACTCGTTCGTGACTTAAAACCCGAACCGAGACTCTTAATAGGCATACTAGGACACACAACAACCATGCCAGAATGCACAGCAATGTTAACCGGGGCGGAGGGTCGGCGGGGCCGGAGTTGCCGCGAACTCCGGCCTGGCGTGCCCAAAACAAGGCACGCACAGATTGAGAAAGGCCTACCTGGGCCAACGCAGTGCTGTGGTGGGCGGTGGCCAATGGGCTGGCCTTCGGCGACGCGAGTCCCTTACTTCTTTCTCACGCGAGCGGAGCGGGCTACACGCTCTCTCTCTCTCTCTCCCTCGGTCTCGCCCTCGGTCTCACTCTCTAAACCGAGCCCATGCATGGCTGAGGCGTTGGCTCAAGCTCTCCCGCTCTCCCGCTCTCCCTGAATCACTTGGAGCTCTCACCCTCTCGGTCTCTCACTCCCAGCTTTGATCTGCCCTTTTCTCTCTTGCTCTCTCTCCCTTTTAAGCTTGGCCAGTGATAGGTGCGCATGGCTTCTGCCGCCGCCAGCCTGTCGTGGTCGGCCTGATCCCCGACCCTAGGATCACGCTGCGGCCTGCTGCGACCTTATCTTTATACCTCCGTCGCTCTTCCTTTTTTGCAAAAGGCGTGAGCAGTGTGAAGGGGGGAAGAAGAAGCAGAGGCGTGTGGGCCGGGCGTAGAAAGGAAGAGGGCCAGGCAAAGAGTGGGGGAAGAGAAGAAAATAGAAAGAGAAAAGGAAAGAAGGGCTGGGCCGGCTTGGCACCAGCCCAGTCGCGTGGGTTTTTTTTTTTTTTTTTTTAAATAATAGTTCTTTCAATTAATTTTCTATTTTTTTTTTCTCTTTAATGAAATGGCTCTATTACTACTAATGCAAATGTTCCTAACGTCTATATACCATGCAATTAAATGGAAATTAATTTTTGGCTAGGATTTAAAAATTAATTCCTAATTTTTTACGCGATTAAATTATAAATAAAATGGTAAAATTTAGGTGTCAACACCGTCGTCTTTAATATTTTAGAAGAGTTATCCAAATATTTGCATGAAGTAAACCTTTTATGCAACCTATAATTTACTCGACACAAAAGAGCTATCAAAATCCTACACACGCTCAACAAAATTGTGATGAAAAAACTATTATAAATTGATAATTATAGAGGGTGGTTTTGTTTTTATCTTAATTAACTCTATCACAGGACACCTATGTTAATCCACAACCATCGGTTGACAAAGTGAGAGTCACCCCTAATCAAGAATACCAAGTGAGTTGAGAGAAACATAGAGATGGCTTCCAAATTTTCAATCTCACTAGCATTTCCCTGTTCAATCATTTTGACTCTTGTGGTTGGCATCCATGCCTTTGGAATTGCTATCTACTGGGATCAGAACAGCAAATGAAGGCACTTTAGCTGATGCTTGTGCCTCCGAAAATAATAAATTTGTGAAGCTAGATTTTCTATCTACCATTGACAATGGCCAAACTCCTATGATCAACCTCGCTGGCCACTGCAATCCTTATAGCGGAGGATGCACTAGCTCGAGCTCCAAAATTAAGTCTTGCCAAGTAGGGGAATCGAGGTGATGCTCTTGATCGGAGGAGACACGGGAAGTTACTATCTCACTTCTGCCAAGGATGCTATACAGTCACGACTTATCTACGGGACAACTTCTTAGGAGGGCAATCCTTGTCTTGGTTGTTCAAGGACACATTGCTCGATAGCATCAATTTCAATATCGAAGGAGGCACAACACAGCATTAAGGTGATTTGACTAGGTACTTGTCTAAATATAGTAGCAGCGGAAGAAGGTGTGCTTGACTGCAACTCCTCAATGTCCTTATCCGGACACTTGGGTTGGAGGTGCCCTTCAAACAGGCTTGTTCAACTACACTGGGTCTAGTTTTACGACAATCCTCAGTGCAAATACAATTCTGGGAACAAGGGTAATCTCCAAGATGCATGGAGCAATGGACTTCGATTCCCGTCGGCAAAATCTTTTTTGAGGTTGCCCATGGCTCCGAACGTAGTTAACAATGGTCTTCGTCCTACACCAGATCTTGCTTTTATTGGACTACCGACCATCAAAGGATTTGCCAACCATGGAGGCGTGACGTCATGGTCCAAATGTTACGAGGATCAAACTCTATATAGCTCTTTCATCAAGGGCTATATAAAGTTCTCCTTATGTAATTACATATATTTCTTCACATGAAAGTTTATTTTGATGATGGTATCACGACGATTATTTAAATGATTCCAGTCAAACAACACTACAAATGTGTATGATCTCTATAAAAATTCGCAATATTAAGTTAACCAACTCTTTTCTTTTTGTTTTTTGTTCTCACGCTTTCATTGAATCCCATAAAGATTCCCTATAACTCTTAACAAATGGTTATATTTTGAGAGCGATAGGTCACTTGTAACAAAAGGAAAGTAAAATACTAAACTGATACATTTGTCAACTACAACTTATTATTCAACTTAGAAATTTGACGATAAAATTTAATGGAAACTAACGAATGCCCAATTTGTCACTTATATACTAATTTGTGATTTTTATTTGTCAAAAATTAGTGTTTGATCAATTTGTCATAAATATATCAATTTGAGATTTTTCGTGATATTAATCCATATGTATATATATACAAGTGGATTGTGGAGATAATTTTATCTTTCAGCCCAACCCAAAAAAAATAGATGCAATAAAGCAAATGTTCGGATTTTCTTTTTAATGAAAAAAAATTGTGACTTTGACCAATGCTGGCGCCTGCTTTCAAGTATTCCATTGTAAAAGAAAAAAAAATACGAAATTTACCCAATATAGACATCCGTGGAGCTGTCATTCATTCTTACCGTGAAAAAAGATGACATGGCATCCTACGTGGACCGTGCACTCGTGGATGTTGCTGACGTGCACATTGGGGGCTTGATACGACATTGGTTCGACAAAGGAGAGAGACGTGGTCGTTAGAATTTGGGGCGGAAAATTAGGGCTCTTGAGAGTTCTTAATTTGGAGGCCAAAAAAAATTAGGGTTCTTGAGCAAATCAACAGGCACTGTTGTCGATGGGAAGCAGCAATAGTGGCGACGAGGCTTCAAAAGGTTCACCTTTTAGGGAAGAAAACATCCCCCGCAAGCATCAGATGCGTGCTGGGCTGCACAGTTGGCGAACATCAAAGAGTCCCACGAGGAGGTTCTACCGCTTTTCATTTTGGAGGGATATGAAGTCTCAATTTGTTGAAAGCAACTGAGTCGATTGGGTTCGATATTATTTTCGGTTTTTTTTTTAATTGGGCAAGATCTATGTTCAGCAGCTGCGCTGAGAGTATCATTTTGGATTGATCAGTGTTGAAACTTCAATGTTCGCTATCAATTTGGATTGCTAAAGTTCAGGCTCGTTTTGAAATTTGATGGTTGTGGGCTTCTTTAATTGGGTTGACCTCCAATTAACGAATGATGACGAAGTGTTGAAGGAGGAGGTGAAGTTTGTGGAGGAAACCTGGAAAGAAATGAGGAAAGAATGGCCGTTCTGCAAAGGCGAATCCTGGACAAGAAAGATGAGCTCAAGGTAGCAGGGATTAACAACTTGGACTAAAGCTTGTAGATGGAAATGGAAATCGCGAGAGTGCAAGCTAAGGAGAAGATTCATGTGAGAGTCATAATTAGCATTGATGGGAGCGGTGATTGTGTTGACAATGTCGAAGGTTGATAGGAGGCTTCGATCTTACTTGCCCTGAATGGTGCTAGTAGGTAGTTCAACGTCTACTGTTGTAGGGACTTGTTTGAAGCTTTTTGTGCAAGGTGCAAATGTAACCAATGAATTGGGGGAAGGTGATGAATGTAACCTTTGTTTTGGAGTTGCTAGTAGTAACATGAATCTGAGATGAGTGTAATCTCAATTGACCAAGAGAAATGGCCAAGTCTAAAAGCATAACCTGATCAAGAGAAATGCACCGATTACAAGCTTGCAGGATTCACTGAGTTACAGAGGGCTAAAAGCATAACCTATCCATAATTTGGCCATGAAAGATCTAACGCACCTAGCCACAATCTGGCCACTCAATGGATCTAGCAAGCTTGCAAGATTGAATATTGCATTGCTTTTAAGAGTCAAGCTGCAAATAATGAACGGGGGGCAACAAATGCGAATCTGAAAAATTCCATTCATTAAGGTCAAAAGAAACACTTTTTTACACAGTTTATGGTTTGCTGCAGTGGAACGACAAATTCACTGCACCATCTAAACACGTTAACCAAATCCTTTACATTATTTCCATGGAAATGCTAAATAAAAAAGAAAAGGAAATAGACATATCAGCGACACCAGCAGCAACACATAACATCACAGTTGATCTTCTTGGCCCACAACTGAGGCTACTCAGCTTGATGATCATTTACAAATTACAAACTCTTGATTTCTTAGAGGTCTTGAAATCTTACCAAAGAAAAACCTTTAACCGTTAGCTGCCAGTCACACTCAAGAAACCGCTATTTAGTGCTGAAAGTTATATCGAGTCCACATCTCTTTCCTATTATAATTAAAGTAGTTGTTACCATTGGTCGGAAAGATCTCTAATAACAGTTACACTCATTCATCTAGCATGCATATCTTGACACAATTTACAAAGAACAAAGTTTTTTTTTTTTGGTAAATCATGGATCCGATACTTGTTTACATGCAAGGTTGATCATTGGATGCGAGCAAAAGAGGTCTTCAAAAATGCGAGTGAGATATGATGCCAGATACTTTGTTTTGTAGGCATCACAGGGTCTTGCTTTGAAATGCTTGAAGGACTAGTAAGGAGGAAGAAGAAATTCAGTTAGCTAAGGCATGGAGCACCAAAAGATGAAAGGCTTTATAAATAGGTAAATATTTGGTCATGCTCATTATTATTGTGGATAGACTTACACAAATAAATAGTTAATTATGTAGTCATGCTCATTATTGCTGTGGATTGAGTTGCACTATTTGCATTTTATACATTCCCATAATAAGAAATATTATAGATGGCAAGATTTGGTAGAATTGGTTTTCTCTAGAGGCGCACTCATGTACACCCTCTTGTGATTTTCTTAACTATTTGAGAAAATAAAAATTGGACTGTTAGATTGTTGATGGTTGCGATGAATGGAAACACTAATGGCAATTTCATGATATTAAAAATGCCTATTGCATATGTCTACTAAAATCTTATAGTACATAGATAAACCACTATTTACTGCTGAACATTATAGTTAGACATATGATGCTCACATCCATTTCTTATTATAAATTAAAATAGTTGCACTTACCATTGATTGGAAAGATCTCCAACGACAATTAAACTCATTCATTTAGCACACATATTGCCCGATACGTCTCAATATGAGAGAATTAACAATAGAAGAGCAAGCAAAGAAATAGATGCAGAGAAATAAATTTGTCTATATAATTCACTGTTAGGTAACCATAAGTGTTGCACGTAGAAATTATGTTTTCATATATAATGACTGTTTATTCAATGTATATTAAAAACATTTAGTTTTATTGAATGTCAATATGAAAAGAAGCAACTCTTATATGAATGGAAACATTACTCTCTAATAAATATTACCCTTAACAAGAAGACAGAACTATATTGGTCAACTTTGAAACACATTATCTATAATAACAAAAGAACAAGATACATAGACCGGAAAGTCATAAATGGATTTCAAACATTATATCTCATGGTTATTTCATCTATCCAAAAGATGAAGGTAAATTTCAAAGAACATTGGAAACACATAAACGTTTCTAATTTCGACGTTTCAAAAAAAAAAAAAATCTTAATATTGAGCTTGTATTGATATTTTAAATTGAGCAATGTCAAAATTTAAATCAATAATTTTCCATAGAAAAGATATATTCCTCCGACGTAGTCATATCATATACCTATGTCACTCTTCAATAATGATAATGAATGGAGAAGGCCTCACTTGTGCTAATGATCTTGTTGCTGCACAAGCATCCTTTCCTGGATCTATAATTCCTCGTTGTGGAATTGCAAATTATGTTTCGTGATGGATTAGATATTCCTGTAAAGTCAAATTGAAATCTTAAAAGGGACAGGAACAATAAGATGGATTGGCATAAAAATGAGAAGGTTTTCCTTCAAGTATTCCTAAACACAGTTTTATCTCTGTGGCTAGCAAGTCAAAATAGGCTTGCCTAAAGCAGTGGAATGCTGAAGCGCGGTTATCTCGTTTCTGCTTCTATAGTTTTCTGCGGTTGCATTCTTGAATCAAGCGATGTGTTTTAATTGCTATTAGCAAGCAGATCTGGCAGCATCCATTAGCTTTATAAAGCATGATAAGTGGGGAATAGAATTTTGAGTTTGATCGACTCAAAAGGACTTTGACAGGGAAAGCCTTCCTTCTTTGCTCTTGAGGTTGGCTTGGAAAGCAAATGCAGACCATGTTTGAATTTCCAAGCAAATGCAGACCATGTTTGAATTTCTTACACTACTAAGTCTCGCGATACATCCATTACTCGTTCAGGTGAGTTTGGCTGGCTCCTGTCTGTGATATTAAGAGGAAGAGAGTGACATGTCATTTAAACGAGTCTTGTGTATTAGATGGGGCACTTCCATGTAATCCATTCTGATGCCACTTTTCCGGTATCCAAGTAGGAAATAGCCATCCAACTTCCTTTGGATGAACTAAGAAACTTATTAAAAGAAAAAGAGAACCAAGTACTAACAGAAAGGAAAATACCTTCATCTTCTTCATCATAATTATCCATATCAAGCTCCCTCAAACCATCCATTATATCATCAAAACCAGATCAAACTTTGTCGTTTTGGAACTTCTCCCTAGCACAGGGACGGGAGATAATGCAGTGGAAACTTCATCAGCTTTTTCAAGAGCAACCACATCCGTGTTTTCCATCATCCTTCTCACCGTCAGTATCTCCACTGCATGGATATAAAGCGCAAACCATAACAACAGAATATTTGCAATTATTGTTTCTCTCTCAACAATTTCACTAAAGCAAACAAAGCTGTCTTTCTGAAATAAGTTCTCCAACATACAATGGACAGCAGCATCGAGCCAGAAGGAAAGAGAATGCAAAGACTATGCCCATAAACTCTATCATGGTAATTTTGGCCTCAGTGCTTTTGGAAATATATGATGTTCTTACATGCCCAAACAGGCTGAATATTATTCTATCTTAATTAACTAATATAATATACATAAACAGCTTTATTGGGTACTCCTTGCTAATTGCTAGTACTTCAATTCCACTGCACTGTTCTTGGTCACTGATTCAGCTTCATTTCACTGGACACAAAACAAGAACGACAGTCCACCTTAAAGGACAGCATTGATCTAATAAGATAGTTCAAGAACTTCACCTGAAATACAAGGGCCAAACCTTACACTAGTCGTTTGCACCAACACACCTTCAACTCTAAAAAGAGACCTTTTTTTACCTTCTTTCCAAAACTCCACTTGTCAAAATCTCTCGAACTTCCTCCTTGGAAGGCCATTCAGCCACCTCAGAGACTGCCTTGAAGCTCCTATAGGGATCCAAGATATCACCGATTTCATCCCTTCAAAAGACGAATGACCTCAATTCTATAAACGGAGCACCTTCCAAAATCACCTCACTCCAATACCTCAGCAATCAATGATGAGTACAGAAACCAAATGTAAAACACAGTTCAAATGGAGTGCCTCGTCAGCTTGTGGGTCAACAAGAACGAGACCAGCATTCTGCCACTGAAGAGCCAGATGTGGAGTTCAGAGAACGAGAGCCAAGAGGCAAAGGTTTCCAAATGCCACAAGGGTTTTAGTCTATGTGGCTGGCAAAGGTTGTAGTAAACTGGGTGGACATCGAACAGGTCTCTATGCCGGTCGGCCCGGAGCAAATGGCAAGGAGTTGAGAGAAGAGACTTAGTGGGAACAAGTGAAAATAATGCTGAAAATAAAAAATTCGACCCTCACGATTAAGCATGTTTGAGTTCGATATTCACTGAGGTTCATTTGAGTTAAAATTCACTTGGGATATCAAATAAAGGAGTTTCTTAAGTTTATTCAATAAGAAGAGATTACTGAGATAGTACTGAGTGCTGCGGGTGAACATATATCTCTTGGCTCAGCCTCTCTTCAGGCCATGCTTTTTTAAAAAAAAAATATCAACAGATAAAGCATGGTCTTTTCTGGCATTATCATGGTCTTTGGACTTTGAACAACATTGTGGAAAATTATGAACCCTCTTCCAAGTCCAAAGACCATGATAATGCCAGAAAAGACCAGAAAACTAAATCAAAATTTACACTCAAACAAGAATCAACTTCAGATCAAGCTGCTGCACATCCTCACATGACCAGTCATGGGGTGGCGTAAGAGTCAAAGTTCTCAAATGCATTGGAATCCTTTGGCTGGTAAAGTATCTGATCAAACATATCCTTTAAGTTTTTGCTGGAAGTCATCTCCTCCAATATTCTGTCTTCAGCAACCAGACTGGACATTCTTCCATCACCAATTTCCTTGTCGGCTGGGGAGAAAAACAGCTTGGACAATCTCTCTTTCTCCATCTGTTGGCTGAACTTGTTACATTCTGTGGTTCCTTTCGTGATCAGATGGTAGGTATAGACTACCTTCTCCTGGCCAATTCTGAAGGCGCGGCTGATTGCTTGCCTCTCAACCGAAGGATTCCAAACCACGTCAAGCAAGACAACTCTTGACGCTCCAACTAGACTTATGCCCTCAGAGCAAGCCTTAGTCGAAGCTAACATTACTCTTGCTTGGCTCTGTGGGTTGTTGAATTTCCCAATCAAACGCTGGCGTTCCCTCAGATTGAGGCTCCCATGCATGTATAGAAGCTCTTTTCCTTGGGAGGACCACTGGAAAGTCAACCTCAGTTGGTCACTGATGAAGGACAATGGCTCTTTGTATTGGCTGAAAACCAGAACCTTCTCACCGAGTGCTTCGCTGAGCCGGATTAACTCCACTAGGAACCTCGTCTTTATCCCAGCATCTGTGTTAGTCTTCAGATCTTCAAGCTTCTGACGCTCATGACAGATGAGAGGTTCTTCATTCGCATATGCATTGCAGCTTAGGATCAGAGAAGGGTGGATGCAGGCCAAAGACAGCTTGAACTCATACTCAAACGTGCATTGAGATCTTTGAATGTTCTCGACTATCTTCTTCTGCCTATCCCCTGGGTTTAACACCACTATGAACTCTTTTATACCAGGAAGATTCTCTTTAAGAATGCCCCCTTTGTGAACATGAACAAACGGAGCCATGATAGACCGGAGATTCACAATTGCATCATCAGCCACTTTGTCATGTGGCTGAACAAGGGAATTGATATCATCTGTTTTAGCTCTTTTCCGCTGTGTTGTCTGGCAGAATTTCTTGAGACTCAGGGGGAGTTCGTTGGCTGTTGTGGGTCTCACTAAGCACAAGGTGTTATAGAGCTCTAGAAAGTTATTCTGGAAAGGGGTGCCCGAGAGGATGATCCTCTTCTCAGTCCGAAGCTTCAGCAGAAGCTTCCAAATGCTGCTCCTCTGGTTTCGCGGCTTGTGCCCTTCGTCAAGAACCACTACACCCGGAAAATCAAGAAGAATCTTTCTAATCTCTTCATCTTTCTTTTCAATCTTTGCCTTCTTCACTGGATCCTTTGTGCCTTTCCTATTGTGTACTGCAAGCTTCTCATACAGATTGTAACTTATGCCTAGTATGCTGCTGTTCTTACTCCAGGAATAGACCTTGATCATCCGCATCACATTGCTACATCGCTTGAGGTGGCTATTTGCCTCCACCATTCTCACAGCTTCTGGATTTTCTGCCCCGGAGAACTCCGGATTATTCAAGTTGTGGAATGAAATGCTGGTGTCCCATTTCTTGTTCCACTTCCTAAACTCTTCTTCCCAAGTGAGAAGCAAGCTTGCAGGAGCAATAACCACAGGCCGGGAATTGGGGAAGAGTCTGAGATACGTGTGCAGAAAAAGTATGGTCATGCAAGTCTTTCCTGTGCCTGGAGCGTGAGATATGATGCACCCACCAACGTCGTTAGGCTCAGAGTTGGACAAGTCTTTTAGATCAGTAGACCCTGCTATGTTCTTCCACATAAACTCAAATCCCTCCAGCTGGTGCGGATACATTTTACTCCTGTCACAGGGGATGAGATCCAAAACAGAGCCGCTCTGATGAGAGAGTTTGTCAGAGTCATCTCCAGAAGGCTGAAGACAATCCTCTTCAGACAAAGACAGATTCCCTCTGTTGAGTGGCATTTTTGTGCCTGACATTTCAAAGGAGAATTTTTCCTACAGAATAAAAGGCAAAAAAAAAATTAATAATAATAATAATAAGGAAACATTGGTTTTCGAAGATTCTAGAGCATAGACATACATTGAGGATGGCAGTGAGTGAAACAGTTAATCTAGGGAAGTGACAGTCAATAACATAACTAAGCCAACTGTGAAGTGTGGACGGTATTTTGAGAATGGATATAACAGTAAAAGCCACAGTACTTGGTAAACCAACAGAACTTACAAAAGATGGTAGAAATGGTGGCAAGACATATTTGATCTCAAGCACTATCTGATCACAGAAGAGGCAAATCAAACCAATTTCCTCATCGCAAATGAGCTCATGCTTTCCTCCTGGACAAAGGGTGGCTTGACTTGTTTCAGTTTCCTCCTGAAGAGAATCAGAAGAACGCTTTTAGAACCTAAATACGCAAGAAATCTCTATGAAATTATGCTGTCAGTCTTATTTGCTACTTTCCTATAGCTATTTGCCCTAGAAAAAGACCAGTTGTAATTGCAAGAAAATTATATTTTTGTTTATGCTCTAGCAGCATAACTGGAAATTATTTCCAAACTAAGAAAATGGCAATGTCAATGCAGAACAGCAATACAACAGCAATAAATATGACAATAATAGGAGTAGATTCATAAAAAGGTAAATGGGATCGAGCTAAGACAGCTGGAAACAAATTATGCGAGATTACGGAACGCTTCAGATTGATCATTTAGTTCAAATTGGTCACAGAATCATTCAACTTTCTTAGCTACTGAGTTTGATAGTCTCAGATATTCAAACCATGTGTGCATTGAGGATCAACTATCAAGTAAATAAGAATCTTTCTCATGGCTTCTTCTGTTTCTCATCCTCTTCCTGTGTTTTGCTTCTCATAAATTCTCTTCTTGAAAAGTTTCCACAGCAACATCTTTGAATTTATATGGCTCAAAAAGAGACGGTACAATACAGCACAAGCAAATGACGTCAAGTTCATATGGCTTACTATGAAAGGGTATTACTTTATTTCTATAGACCGAGGAAGAATGCAATAATCATCAAATGAAGAGCATCCTCAAATGCGATTCGGATGATATGCACATCAACATCAACAATGGAAAAGGAAGGCAGAAATAAACACCGCTCACACATTTTATCTCTGCAAAAGCAAGAGATGAGAATCTGGGAGTTGCAAGACATAGAGAGGTTGTTATTTTCTAATTTAAAGAATGAAATCCCATGATCTTTAATCTATAAAACTCTCTTAGGCCAAAGAGAATTAATTCAATCAAGCCACACTATGACATTTGCAAACACAGCAAGAAAGTTCCTATATGTGGAGCTGTGACCTTATGCTACACATTTTTAATAATAAGAGTGGTGAAAAAAAGATCTGAACAAAAGGATCAATCACTTCAATAGTTACCAATCAGGTATGGAACTCATGATGGGCTGACCACAGCACAACCGAATTTGAAAAAAAATTTCGATTGTCTTATACAGACATTTTTGTTCATTTTGAGGTGAGCTCAGATGTAGTACTTCTCACTCAATCATTAACTCGAACTTATTTTGACAAGGTCACTTCAAAGGACCATATTCCCATATAAACAAAGTAATGTACATGTCCTTAAACAACCAATTCACTTCTATGACAATTTAATTCGCATTTGGTACCTTAACAACATATTTGATGATACACAGAAAATTCAGGGCAGATCAGCACTCAGCAGATAAGATTAAATCTATATTCAGTATGTTTTTTTAAGAAAACCCACTCATCTTTGATGTGCCTTTAGGTTGCTAGCCCGGTGTCATGAAACTTACCAGGGGTCCGGAAGAACCAATTTCATCAGCTCTAAGATAAAATTCCATCTCGCTCCACATCTTGTCCATCTCCTTTTCTGCTTCAGATTTTGGTGCTGGTTCTGGTTCCTTATCTCCCCAGAAGAACTTCACAGGAAGCGGAGGCACTCGTGGCTCTATCCTACTTACTATCTCCCGTACAACTTCCTTCGGATCAACATCATCTTTTTTATTTCTGAATTTTTTAGCAGGACGTTTGAAATATCTGAGTTCTTTCGAACTACCGGATCTCTCCCAGCGAATGTGATAGTCGCTGGTGCTCCTACAATCTTCTCTAACTGTTTCCTGATGCACCCCTACACCCTCTTCATCTGACTTAGTCATGATTTGACTGACTTTCTTCAGCTCGTATATATTATTTGACCAGTCTCTTTTGATGTTGCTGGCTGTTGTGCCAAAAGTCTCGAACCCCTCTGTGCTTTCATTTCTCTCTTCCTCCACGGCGCAGTCACCAGCAAACTGTTTCTCCTTCTCACTTTCCTTCTGTATATTGTCTTGAAGAATCTCATCCTTCCCCCATATGCAATCGGCGAGTTTAAATAACGTATTTTCCCTTGATTCACAAGCTCTCTCTCTCCTAGTTCTGGATTCCCAGTTGCCCCTACAATCATTCCTCACAGCTTCCTCATTACTTTTGCAATGGTGGCCTATAGAACCATTCGCAGCATTTGTGTTGGCTACCTTGCATGGCTTGCTCAAGGTTTCACTGGCTGTCCTCAGTTGCATCACGGGTTCAACGCCGCTTCTTATTCCCGTGGCTTGCTCCCTAGGCAACTTAATTACCTTTCTCTCTTCCTCCAGAGTACCATGAGAAGCCGACTCTTGCTCTTGCTCAGCACTTCTGTTCACAAATGCTTTCTCACTGCTGCAATCCTCATATTTCCTTTTCTTTTGCAGTTGTCGGATGCTACAGGACATGCCTGAATTCCTCTCCTTTCGACCTTCTACTTTCGAGGAAGTCATGTATCTAATGACAGAATCAAAGTCTGACTGTACATGCTTCCCATATCTTTTCTCCTGCACTCTTCCGTTCTCATCATTGGAAGGACAGTCGATTTCTGCATTTAATCGTTCAGCATTATTTGCTTCTTCCCCTTTCAACTCCTCCAGCAACCATTCATTGACCCACAACACTCTAAATTCCACATTCTCTTTCCTTCTCACATCATCAATCACTGGATTATCCATGCACTCAGTATCATGCTCAACATTAATCGCTTCTTCCTCTTTTTCCTCCTCCACATCATCCTGCAACCATTCATTGACCCACGAAACTCTACGTTCCTCATCCTCTTTCTTTTCTGCATTGTCAATCAACTCACTATCAAGCTCCCTTGTAGTTTCCCTTGCCCTGTATAAACTACTCAACTCGTCCTCATTTTTTATCTTCTTCCTTATCTCAAGAATATCCTCACACTCAGTGCCAGACACATACTCTTCCGTGCCCGAAGAAGTTTCCCCATCTGCGCTCAAGCTTTCTGACACATTTGCGATGAAATCCTCATCGCTGGTGTTGTCAGCCTCAGTTGATCTCGTGGACGAAGAGGACAAAGAATCTAAGCTAACATAGGTCTCATGACCATCATCAGTCACTGATGGAGTCCTCTTCCGGGACACATTTGGCGCATAATCATCATTCTTTGACCGACCAAAAAAATCATTATTCTTTGATTTGAAACTTCTGCCATTTCCCTCACCCTGTTCGCCCAAAGCTTTCTCCTCATCGGAGCACAGCAAGTCATCATCAGAACAGGCATTATACAAGAACTTGTCACCCCTGAACCTTCTATTTTCATGGCCACCTACACTCTCATCAGACTCAAAGTCTGTGCTGTCCTCTTCATCAGAGTCAATCCTACCGTCAGCAACAATAGCAGTTTTTTTACATTTATGAAAAACCCGGTTAGGCTCAAACCTCCGTGCTGTCTGAGGTCTGTAATCGCCAGACTCTTCTTCCTCCTCACCACTTCCACTCACGGAAATAGATTTGTCACTGCCATCTTCACCATCTGTAATAACGACGACCTCATGGCTGCCATCACCGGCACTGCCTCCGCCTCTGCCTCCCAAAGCACCCGAAATAGAAGAGACTCTTTTTCGAGGTCTGCCTCTGCGCTTTGCCCCCGAAGATTCCCCCTTCTGTCTTCCAGGCTCTGCCTTGGAGAAACGTTCGGCAAAGGAGCCTTCTTTCCTTGTACGGGCTCTGGTCCTTGATGCTACAGGAAGGCCAGAAGCCATGTTTTTGACAAATAAGGACAACGTACTCGAGTGCAGATGGAGAAACTTGGAGAGAGGAGCTACGTTCAGGCCAAGAAGGGAAGAAGAAAACTGAGAGAGAAAGAGAGAAAACGAGAGAAAATGAAAGAACTGCAAGAAACAGAGGAGAGGGAATGTACTGATATAGAACAGGCACTGGTTGCATCGCATGGGAGAGAGGTTCAAAGTCAAAGAAACAGGGGAGAGAATATTAAAGCTTGTTTCAGACCAAATCTTTCCATTTTGGACTACAAAATATTTTCTTTTGCTGCAAACAAATAAAAAACAAAAAATCCTGGGAATTTATCAAATGTGCAAGTTAATTTTTTTTTCTCAGTCAGGGCATTGATAATCTCCTAGTTGTTGAAATGTATCATGTATGATGCAGATCACATGCATGTTGATGTTGTATTGATGGTTAACTTTGGAAGCAAAAATAAATAAGAAAAAGGAAAATGGTCTTTGGGTTACCACTCACTTTTGGTTCGATTCTCAGGCAATATCCACAGGGTCAATGATCTCGTTTTAAGGCAAGTTGTCTCTTAATTTAGTATATTGTGTTGTACATTTAATTGGAATAATGCAAGTTACTTTATATTACTCTATATAAAGTCGTGAAACAAATTCATTTACTTACATGGACTTCAATTTGTCCAACCGTCTCACATTATTGTCTTAATTAAATAGCGATATACATAAACAAAGTCTTGCAACCTTCCTTCTTCTCTTGTAGTTTGGTGAACTAAACAGCCAAACAAAATTGCTCAACATTAGTGTTATTGAAAGAAATTCTCATCACCGAGAAAAAATCGTTGTTATTTTGAACTATATGAGTTCACTCCACTTGTATATCGACTATGTATGCTAAAATTTCGTATATGACAACTTTAGCAAAGATAGCTTCTTAGTTCAGAGAGGGGGGAAAACCATATACGACCTGTATTTATAATTAGTATCCTCTTCTAGTATAGAAACT
Organism: Eucalyptus guilfoylei; assembly: GCA_016097605.1. NCBI lineage: Eukaryota > Viridiplantae > Streptophyta > Magnoliopsida > Myrtales > Myrtaceae > Eucalyptus > Eucalyptus guilfoylei. The sequence continues at coordinate 21,204,894 of CM027864.1, read as the reverse complement.
AGATTGGATGAAACGAAAAACCCTATACCACAAGGGTTTCTTAGCATTAAAATTAATTTGAGAATACTTTTGTAAATACAGGTAAGTTCAAGTCATTTTTCAGAAGCTAATGCTATGGCATAAGACTTGTATTTGGGAAATTATTTTAAAAGTTCTATTCACATTGCACTCTGTAGTTATCTTTTTCAATAGGGGTCATGCATGCACGGAGATCTTATTCATCCTTCTTGTTGGTGGGCCCCTACTGATATTGTACGGTTCTTTAGCGGAAAGGAGCGAAGCAAGAGTGGAATAATTATTATTTAGTTTGGTTTGCAAAATTAAATATTTATTTCAAGACCATACTCTCGTTTGGTCTGCCTTTACACCATAGAGAATAGGCAGGAATAGTAAAGAATTCTCATAATAAATTTTGATGATAGATAGTCGAAGCCTAATGTGCTTTATCATCATGTTTTTAAAAATCATAAACGAAAAGATACAACACTTAATGTTTAATTACGTGATATTAACTAATTATAATAATGTTACTTGGGTATAATAATATAGCTATATTTTAATTACGAAAGATAATATCGCTTATGATTATAGTAGGATACCATCTCATAATTAAATAGTATTTAAATATTAGTACAATAATGCAATTATGTTAAGTTACAACTAACGAACACAAATCATTTGTGGATGATTTTGATTCATATTAGATGTAATTAATATATTAACAGTGCAGGGACATTTATGAAATGCAAAATGGAAAGCTACTCCTAGTTGCAGGATAGGAACAACTATATTTCACGACATGAAGCTTCACATGTTCTTCATCCAATTTCCATTTCTGCGCCTGAGCCTTGTCAGATCACAGATGGTCTCGGGGACAGCGGATGAGGCATACGGACAGCAACATTAACATGCACTCTAGAAATGTACCTTGCCTTTGAAGAAACCAAATCGATTTTTTTGCAACCTTTTATTCTCGACTCGGAGTCGACCCTTCCTATATTTATATTTATATTTTTTAAAATTTTTTATGGCAACTCTCATGACGCACGTTTTTTATTGTCGGCTTTCCATTCGCTTATGGGCAACTTGATAGGAAGGTGAATGTAAAGAGACAATCAAACAAATTGTAATGTCGCGCAGACATTATGATTCGCAATTGTGGCTTGTACAGCTCTCCATTGAGCAAGTCGACAGCTTCAACAAAATGAATAAACCGACCTTTTCCACCTATCAATGGGGCAAGAAATAGCAGAAATATCCAAATTCGGAGACAGTGAATGGATGAGTATATGTCTAGAGTTCTCATTTAATTACATTTTTTTGCATGAAATCAATAATTCTTAATGCCAAGTTTTTAAAGATTTTGCCTTTTCGTGTACGGTCGCGGACATAAATTTATGTGGGTTTTTTACAGCACAAGCAATAAGCTCTTTTCTCTTTTTTGTTATTCATTTTGGGCTCTTCAATTTTGCTGATGAGGCTATAAATATAATTGTTGAATCTCGCACTTCTTATTCATCTGAGGAAAGCGTGGGTAGGATACTAGGAGCTAAAAGAAATTAATTTCGTGAAGATAATATTTATGACGTTCGTAATTTCGGAAAATTAAAAATAATCGTACACGCTCGTAACAATTGCTTGTATTCTGGTCTTTTTTTAATGCATAATGACCTTGTAATGTGGGGGCTGATTGTGAGCCTAATTAACAAGAGTAAAGAAGCATGGTGCCATAAAAGATGAAGGATTGTATAAATAGGCAAATCTATTGGCCATACTCATTATTAATGTGGATAAACTTGCACATTTGCATTTAATACATATTTCCTTAATAGCAATTGTATAAATGGTAGGTCTATCAGAATGGTCTAGCCCAAAAGGGGGTTGCACATTTATTCATTGATGAATATTCAGATTTAAAGGAAATTTGACTACCAGCCTTAAGATTTCGAGAAATCACTACATGGTAATTCGACATATTCGACATGTAAATGGAATTAGTACATAGTATACGAAGCAAAAATGGATGTTTTTAGCTCTGCTAATATTTCGCTTGTTCTATAGGGCTAATTTAAACAATATATGATACTCTATTAGACTGAAATGCAGACTCTTTTGTGTTACATAATATAAATGATGAACGATATCATGTATATCATTATTTGTGTTCGAGTATATTGCTGAGTTCATATGAAAAATTGTTGCATGTACTCGATATTTGCATTGTACGTCCATTTGAACGTGCGGTCTAGTTTCCAACTGATATACATGAATAATAGAGGGGTTTTTCTGATATTCTAAACCAACATTTACTAAAACTAGAAAAATGATGTCACATATTATTTAAGTTCCTTCTAGTTTGAATTAATCAAAAGTACATATGGGACTTCTGAGCAACATAATTAGGAGAGGATCCACAGCAGAATTTGTTGATTGGAAAAAGTATGAAAGAAAACATGTGCCAAGATTGCCATTGCTTCAAGATTATGCTACTGTCGCAGTATTAACAGGATAATTGCTAGAAATTCATGTCACATATTTCATTAGCGACTTAGAAAATGTTGGAACAAAACTAATAGAAGATTTGCACATAATACAAGAAAGTAGATGGATATTCCGTTTAATAAAAATTTATTTCAAAGTAACGCAAAAATCAAGGGAAGCACACTCGCTATATCGAGCTCTTATGCAACTTTACATGTAATAATCGCAAGTGAATCTTTTCTCCCTGAAATAGATCCTATGTTCTCTTCCCCATCTATCCATTGAAGGAGTCCGCTTGCAAATCGAAGTTCCACTGGGACAACGTAGAATCTGCACATACTTCACTTGCCTTCAACGGAAGGTGATTTGGAGGAGAATTGGCCACGGGCATGGTAAGGAGCCAAGATAGAGAGTCGCCAACTACGGTGCCCTCGATTATACTTCAAAACTTCTTTTCCTCTTGACTGTATGCTCAGTTCAGCTCTTAGACACTAAGGGGGTGCATGACAAATCAGAATTTCTGTTCCAGAAACAAGTTTTCTATTCTAGACTTGTTTTTTGGAATAGAAATCCATTTGATAAAATTATTTCATTTTTCTATTTCTGAAATAGATTTTTGTTCCAAAAATAGGTTTGGAATAGAAATCAAAAGTAAAAATTTTCTACTTTTCTATTTCTGAAACAGAAATGGAAAATAAAAATTATTCTCATTATTCATCCTTACTACGAACCGGTCGTCCATCCGTCGCCGCCAACCACCGTCTGCCGATGGTTGCCGCCACCGTCCACCGGCCGCTGCCGTCCGTTGGTCGCTGGCTGCCACTGCCTGCCTGCCGCCGCCGCCCACCAGTCCCCGCCGTTCGAAATGGATAAATTTTGTGTCATTATCAAATGGGTATTTTTGCTTAGAAACTTATCTAGAAATAGAAATAGAAAAATCTATTTCTCTTCTAAAAATCAATTTCTAGCTAGGATGGTTATCATTCGCGCCCTAAGTCCACCTAGAGTGAGACACCACAATCTGCAATTAGTGAGTGATGAAAAGTTAGACCAATCATCCAAATCACACGTAGGAACAATATTTAGTTGGATTGAGATAAAAATAGTTTAAGTTGAAAATTTGTCACTTTTTGGAAAACCATACCTTTAACAAAGACGACGTTGAAAATAGATTATTTTGGTAAATCATTGATCCGACTTTCAAGGTTAAAGCATTTGATGATGCATCTCCTATCGAAATCAAGAGTGTTTTTCATATGCGGGCCATGATCTTTGACGAAGCAAATGGATTGCTATTTAGATGCATCAATGGTTTCTCATGGAAAAGACTACGGAGGTTGACTGAAAAACTTCATCAATTATCAAAAGAGATAGTCATATATAAAAGAGTGGTGAAATTGTGGCCCAACAGGAATTAAATACTGAAGCTTGGAGAATCACAAGATGAGAGCTGTATAAATAGGAAAAAAAAATTGGCTAGTCCCATTATTGGTGGATACACTTGCATATTTTGCATTGGATTTATTCCCATACAAAGTAATATGATAAATGGTAGGTTAGGTAGGAATTATGTAATCCACTGATGTGTCAATGCACATCCTTTGATCTTTACTTGACTTTTATAGAAAATCGATGTGTCAAATCTCATTTTATTGATACTTTTACTTGATTGAAATTGTAGTGAGATAACTCGATGATCAATATTCAATGTTGTTATTGGATACACCAATAAAATGTTGAAAGCCACGTACTCAACTTCAAGGTTACTATATGCAGCTAAAAGCCGTAGATTGTCAATTTGTTTTCTAAGTACCATCTTTGTGAATTAGGAGGATTTCCACCATCAAATAAACTCATTGGTCTTGCATATATTAATCGCTATTGGTCCAGCATCGGATGAAGAGAAACTCTCTAAAAGCATTTAGCGACATATTTATGTGAGAGCGAGCATGCAGTGCTAATATCAACCATCGGCAAAAGAAAACTACACATCTTTTTTAGCAAACGCAAGGTAAACGTATCGTTATGATGTTATTACATAAGCAAACACGGTTATCTTCATTTGGGATTTAACAGTTCTATGGTCATAATATTTTTCTAAAAGAAGTAAAGGGTGTCTGTTGCTTTGTGTTTGCATATTGATGATAGAGCTTTTTGGATCAAAGTGTGCAACAAAAGCTATGTGAATTCCGCTTATGCTTAGATTAATATTTCATTCTTAATTCGGGTTAGGGATAAGAGTATTAGATGTCCTGAAATGTGTCGCAAAAGTGCAATTGAGTCCTCAAAATTGCAAAAAAAATACAATTAAGTCCTAAAACTTTTTAAGTTTGTATAATCAAGTCTCTCTGTTAACTCCGTCCAATTTACTCAATGGAAAATACTGGCATGACTTATTTTAATCATTTCTCTCTCCTACGTGGCAAATAACTTAAGTGATGAACTTCACGTGTAAAATAATGTCATTTTTGCACTTTGCCTCAAATTGAACATCGAGCCCTAAATCATGCGTTTGCCCCGAACTTGTTCATCTTCTTCGTTCAAGCTGTGGTCTTTTTATCGATCTTTCCTTTGTGTGAGATCTCTTCGTGCCGGTTTCGTTCTTGTCCGAGTCCTCTTCTTCATCTACATATTGCCCTAATTTTGATTCTTCGTTCGAGGCCTCTCCTTCGTTTGAAGGAAAAAACTTGCAGATCATCGGCATTGCCATCGACGAAGCTGCAATTTACGAAGGTGGAGATCATTCAAAGCGTCGTTCTAACCCGACGAAGTAATTTCATAGTTTGCTTCCCATATATGGGTTTCCGGATGTGCACACGGAGGACTTGGTGCAGCGATTAATTTTTACCTCTAATTTCTGTTGTAAGCTTAATCGGGTCATACTTGCCAAATCTTCCTTCTCTCAAATGGAAAGCTGGTTTCTTTTTCCGAGAGATAGTGTACTGGTAGGGAAATGACTATTTAACATTTTACTGACTGGATTATTTGTAGAAATAATAACACAAATAATTCATGAACTTTCAATCAATGTACAATATAGTTCCTAAATTTTTAATTTGTTTAATGTGGTCTCAGAACTTTAGCTTAATATGTAATGTAGTTCCTAAACTTTTAATTTATCCAATGTGATCTTTGAACTTTATGAACATTTTTAACTTAGTTTCCTGAACTATAAGAAAATGTTCAATGTTGCTCTTCCATAGATTCATGTTCAGGGATAATATTAAATATTTCCGTATAGTCCAAGGACTAACTTGAATATGCATCCAAAATCTAGGGATCACATTAAACAAATTAAAAGTTCATAAACCCTATTGCATATTAGGCCAAAGTTCAGTGACTATTTAAGTCATTTTCCCTTGTTTGTAAGCTCGTTGCTAGTGAAATGAAGTAATTAAATCATTTTGCATCACCTTGACAATGGAAAAGGAGCAGATTTCATTCTAAAAACTGCTCGTGTAAGCTATCGGAAAGTGGAAATTTCACTCGACAAGATGTTTTGGAATGGCTGGTGGGTTATTCAAGCGTCTCACTGTTATGTTTTGGCTCTCTGCTTGTCTGTTTCAATATCATGGTGTAGACCAAGTTAAAAAATGTAGTATGCACTTCCCCATTATTTACTCATGTTTTGACTATTGTAAGAACAATCTTGCTCTCAGAATGGTTTGTCAATTTTTATCGCTGTTGTCTATCAATACTCTGTAAAGTTAATGTCTTTAATGAAAGAAATCAAAATTTTTCAAAATGTTCTTTTTGGTTCAAACCGCTTTTCTTGGTTCCAAAATGTCATTCAAACCTGTGTTCTCGATTCTTTTTATATTTCGGAATGTTCTTTTTAGTTCAATGCTGAAGTTTCTGTTACTTCTAAATTACAATTTGTGTTTCCAGCTAACAAAAAATTGTTACTTTCGAGCTTTGATCAAAACTATGATGTTCCTTCTCTTGGTTTCTCATTTTTTCTGTTTTGAGTTTCGCATATGGATTCACCATAGTCTACTTCACCTGGCATTTGCTCTTTTTCTTTATTAATCATGGTTTAGATATAGACTTTAAAGCGCAATAATTCTCGTTCAGGATTTTGAGAGGAGTAGCAGAGATCTGATAGCTGACTTTGAGATGTGATGCCAAAGTTAAAAGGCGAGAAGCTCTTGAAATCACTTGTAACAGCCTGATACAAGGTTCGATTTGTCCTGAGTCTTGCTTTCATGGTTGTGGGAACCGTGCGTTAATGTTAATCCAATATAAGAAGAAGAAAAATAGCCATGCCGATTGTCAATTTGACAACACAAATAGCTATGATGATTGGTACAACGAAATTTGACCCCCATTTATCTTTCTTTTGTACTGTTGTCCTTGAGATGTAGAAGGATTTTGATGCTCAATTACAATGAAGGTAGCGTTATAAGTAGACTACATAACTCTGCCTAAGCACTAAGTATTGGGTTGATAGATTGCAACTCTTAATTTCACTTTGCTCTCTTGTCATGCTGTTGGCTGTACTCTAATATTTTTTTTATGTTCGTTTGTAGGTTGTCACAATACCAAAACACACATTTCAGCAATTTTCACAGCAAAGACAAGGAAAAAGGCAAGAAGGAGAGGTTTGGGTTCTGCTAAGTTTAACCGTCCAGGTTGTTGGAATTTCTTAATGGAGGTTGATCCAAAGATACTAGATCGAGTAAAAGACATAATGGTCAACCTCCTTGAAAGATTCAAGCAATGTATGAATCAAGCTAATCCAGGTGCAATGATGTCGATGTGAGCTCACTGCGCGCTCAAATAAAGATTCAAAGGACAAAACATAAATGTTTGAAAGAGGACCCCGGACAAGTGAAGAAAGAAAAGATGACATATCAATTGGAATTTTTTAGGAAAAATTACCAAAACAATCAATATCTATTGCAATTGTCCCGATTCAATCCAAAACTTTTTTTTGGATAATTCAATCCTAAATCTTTTGTTTTTGTGCCAATTCAATCCATCAAGCGAAGTTTGGCCGGCTGGTGCAGACGTGGTAATTTTTTAATATTTTTTTCCTTTTTTTCTCTTTCTTTTTGTTGTTTCTTTCCTCCTTCCCTTGGCCGCTCGTTGAATTGGCAAGAGGCTAGGCCAATGAGGTTGACCTCCCGGGCCACTAGTGAGGCTCACCCTCGCCAACAACCACCCCTAATGAGGCCTCGCCATGGCTAGTCAAGCTTGGTTAGGCTCACCTCTCGCCGGCAACCATGGCAAGGGCGAGCTTTGCTGAGCTCACCAAGGGTGGCCGAGGCACTAGCAAGGGTGAGCCTCCTCAGTGGTCAGCAAGATCAACCTTGCCGACCCTAGGCTCTAATAAAGGAAGGAGGAAAGAAAAAACAAAAAGAAAAAGAAAGAAAAAAAAGGAAAAAATAATAAAAAAATTATTACGTTAATGTCGGCTAGATGGCCGATGCCGGCCTACGTCCACATCAGTGCCAGCTAGCCAAAATTGAACGAATTAGCTGAATTAACATAAATGAAAAATGTTTATAACTAAATTGCCCAAAAAAAAAAGTTTATGACTGAATTGACACAATTACAATAAGTTTATGGTTATTGGTAATTTTTTCATTTTTAATGTATCTATATTTTGTCATTATATTGATTATACATAATATGAGAGCTGGTGGGAAGTTTTTAAGTCATCCATATTTCCGAGTTTCTAAGCTGGTTTTGTTACAATGCTATATATTGCTGTAAACAACAGTGAATCTAAACTTCAACATTGCATTAGAGGAGACCATCACACTCCATCAAATTGTATTCTAACTAATAAAAGGTATTGCTAGTACTCGAGCTACTTGTGCTTGAACTCGAGCACAAAGTTACAAAGAAATTGAACCAACTCATAAAAAGATTCCATGTCAAGCTTGAATACACATCAATTGACTTCGAACGTAAATGATTATTGTACTAGATACGATAGCGCTTTTCAAAAGTCGTACGCCTTGCCATGAACCAATGATCAAGCTGTTCTGTCTAACAACTCAACAGCGTAGTCATTTTTAATTCAAGATCTTATCCAAATGCACAATAATTTCACATTTCCAAGAGGAAAAGGCCAACTTTGAAGGACCAGCTTTCGACAGAAGAAGATGAAAAAGCGTTTTTATGAGGGGGCCACAGGGAAGCTTTCCTCCAGTTGAAACTCAATTTCTAGAACCAATTCGCAAGGGTTACTGAATTCAGCGCGAATTTGCCGAGTTGAGAAGACAAGGTACGAAAAGCATCTCACTTTTGACAAAAAAAAATTCCTTTCAAACGAAAGAATTTTTTTTCTAATTAACTTTACAAAAGCTGTGCATGAGGTTTTCTCATTTAAGACTCTTCTAATTTGTGCTCAACTGCTATTATTAAGAGATCTAGCGACAATAGTGGTACAAATTGTCATGCTGCTATATATATATCAACATTGGGAAAGTGAAAATGACGGCTCTATGAGTCGTCTCTGCTGAATGAACGCAATCTTGCTCACCTTGATTCTACCTATACCTTATAAAGCACTGACACTCTTTAAGAGTCTTCGTGTCGTGTCGGACACTTCGACACATTTCCGACACTCTCCAACACTTTTCGACACTCTCCGACACTCGAAACACGTGTTAGAAAATTCAACATCTGGTCAACTTTCTCGATATTCTCCGACACTCAATTCGGAATTCTAATATACGAGTTTCTAGCACGTGATTCCGATATCAATGTCAATTTTAAAAATTGAATAAATGAGAAGTCAATATATATATATATATATATATATATATATATGAAAAAATAAAACACAATAATAAAAATAATAAATTGAGAAATAAGAAAAACATAGTCTTCTCTTCTCTTTTGACTCCCACTTCCCGTGATACACGATTCACCCCTTAAGTTTTTTTTCTCCTCTTCCAACATATCTAACATGCAAGTCCAGAATATGGATCGCTCGTTTTTTCTCCAAATTTTATGATTTATTGAAATAGAATTGAATTTGTCAAATTGAAAACAATGAATGATATTAATAAATGGCGAATTAATGTTTTTAGTGTATATTCATTCTAGGCGTTTCTAATTATTTATTTATTTATGAATTTGATTCAAATTAAATAAAAATGATAATTATTATGTATATATAAAAATATATATTTAATATACAACGTGCTCAACGTGTCGGAATTCTCTATTTTTTTAGAAATAACGTGTCAGCATGTCGTGTCGTGTCGTGTCGCGTGTTGCGTGTTAGTGTCGGTGCTACTTAGCCTACACCAAGTGAATTGGTCCATCATCCATATCGACATGTTCAACACTCTTCTCACTAAGCTTCATGTCCACTTGAGAAAAAAAGGCAGAGGACATGGTGAGGTCGCTTGTTGATGTTCCGAAACTTTCGCAATGCACAGCTTCCGCTCCTGAAGAGCTCTTTCAATCTCCTCTTTTTGAGTTTTAACAAAATCACAAGTTAGTAAATAGTACTGCTTCTGCTGGATGAAATTAAAGAGGGAAAAGCAATAATTTACAAGACTGCAAGCAACGCTTGGACCTGTCTCAACAATTCCACATCTGCAGGATGCTGAAGTTCAAGTTGGCCTTTCTTTTGATCCTTTTGGAGGTGAAAACTAAGTGCTGAACCGAGTATGCTGCGTGCACATCCAGAAACCGATATTTGGGAAGCAATCTACAAAGCTGCTTAGTTGGGGTTTGAACGACCTTACATTCATAGATTGCAGCTTCGTCTATGGTAATGTCGATATTTTGCAAGATTTTTTCCTTCGGATGAAGCAGAGGACTCGAATGAAGAACAAAACTATGGCCATCTGCAGACAAAGAAGAGAACTAGGACGAAGAAAGAATTGTCCCAAAGAGATCTTGGACAAAGAAAAGATCGACAAAGAAGAACACAACTCGAACGAATTTGGGGCAAACTTGTGATTTAATTATAGCAAAACTTTTTCCTATTATTTGAACTGAAAGCATGTACCCTTGGTTAAGTTCACGCAACACAAGTCATAAAAGTAGCCAAGAAATGTGATTAATGACCATGTACCATGTGATAAAATTGCGTTGACATATATAAATCGATTGTCATCTAATGTTATTTGCAGCATCCTTAACCATGAACGTCTCCCAAGTCTCAATCAAGAATGAGAAAATCAAGAATAAATTACTTGCAGAAATTGCATTATGCTCTTAAAGTTGGGTCTTTAAAATCGTGGATGGCCTAATATTGATTTTTCTCATTATTGGTATGGATACACTTGCCTATTTTATATATAATACATTCTCAAAACCGGAAATAGTATTAAGGGTAGGGTTTGTTATAATTGATTTACTCCGCAAACATGGGAAGATACATCCCAGATGATTACTTAACTATATGAGATAATTAAAATCTAGCCGTTAGAATTTAACAATACAATTTTGAACGTTGTTATTAGGCGTATCTAGTAAATATTCAAAGCAGAAAAAGTTAAGGAGTAATATTTCCAGCCAAAAATTATAAATCGTGATGTCAAACTTGCATGTTTTTCTTATTATATATCAGATGTAACAATGCTAAGTGTTGATCCAAAGGATTTCCACAAACGATCGAATTCATTAGTACATCTAGCATATGTTATTTTCCTATCATACTTCACAGGTCATTTGCCCAATAGAAAAAATTCTCAATGTAAATTAACATAATCAATTGAATATTACTTGCAGAGGAAAATCTAATAAAAGGTCATGGTAGTCCTACAGGGTCACAATCATTCTCCTCATTTTCTTTTCCATAATAATTTAATTTCTACGGCCAAAATAATATAGGAATTTCTAATATTCTTTGAAAAAAAATCAATTAAAATTTTAGTGTTTCTAAGAACATTTCCGATTGCAATCCGAAATGCCCTCAGATGTGCTGACTTTATTAATGGTGGATGAGGCCGCTTTTAAAACTTTATATTTAGATCAGCGGTGTACCCTTGATACTAATCCTATTTCAAATAAAGAAACTAAAGTTGCATTTGATAATACTTTCAGTTCTGAAAAACAATTTCTTTTTATAAATAGTCTTTTTCTATTTCTATTCCCTAGAACAATTTCTGGGTAAAAAAAAGTGTTTGGTAACTACATAAAATTTCTATTTTTAAAATAGAAAAAGAATAGGAATATATTTGGTACAACCCACAAATTCTTTTGTAATGTAGATTTTTTTTTTTAAATTTCTAATAATTTTTTATATTTTTCTTGTTTCCCTCTCTTCTTCTTCTTGCTCCTTCTCTAGGCGGTGGCAAGCGACGGGCGGCGAAAAGAAGAAGAAAAGAAAAAAAAGAAAGAAAATGACTTATTTGTAAATATTGCTCCCAGGAATAAGAATTTTTCTATTTATTATTTCTGTTATAAATATATTCCTTGACTACTTTTCTATTCTAGGGAATAAAAAAATTTATTTAACTTTGCCAAATGAATTTATGTTATTTTTTTGTTCCGGAGAACAAGAGAACAAAATAATAGAGAAAGTTGGCAAGTTACAATGCAGAGCCTAATACTACTAAATACAAAATCTATATGAGTCCAACCATTTCGATAGTCATGTTAAACTAAATAAATACAACTAATTTTAAGACGATGTGCAAATCACACCAACTTCATAAATATATATATCTTCTCCTATCTCCCAAAATTGTGCTTTTAATATTCCGTTCGTTTCACGGAAAATGTAGTGTTTTTGAAAAATATTTGCCAAGAAAACATTTTCAAGAAAATATAATTATTTCCAATGTTTAACTAAAACCTAAAAATGAAGCGAAAAAAATTGTCTAATATGGAAAATCTTTTTCTCTATGCATTTTTTCAATAATTTTTTATTAAATTATTTTTAAGATTGATTTTTTATAATTTTTATTTTAAAAAATCGATTTTTCATTATTTTTCTTTTCTTTCTTTTTATCTTTTTCTTTTTAGCCGGTTGCTGGCCGTAGCAATGGCCAACGATTGGCCAAAGAAGAAGGTGGAAAAAATAACAGAAAAATGAAAAGAAAAATAATTAAAAATTCAAATTTTTAAAAAAAAAAAAAGAAAGAGGAGGGGCCAATAATGTATGAGATAAGAGAGAGTGAGTAGGGAAAATGTTTTCCCCAACTTGAAAAGTGAAAGATATTTTCCCCTTCTTTAGAAGACTTTTTTTTCTTTGATGGAAAATGTTTTCCACGAGTAATTCATTTTCCATAAAATAAACATTGGAAAATCTGGAAACGTTTTCCTAGAAGTTATTTTTCACAAAACGAATGGAGCTCAAATATTTTTCTTTAAAGGTGAAAAGTCCCTAGACTACATATTTGGATTGAATTGCTCCATTTTTATTTTATTTTTCAGTTATTTGTCATACTTAAGAGTCCTTATATTCTTTAATACTCAATTCTACTTTGTTGAAGATGTATATATATTTTGTTATACTAAAACTAGCAAAATTGTGATATAATGTTAGGTTTGGAGAAAAAGAGCAAAGCATGACAACCAAAAAAAGAAACCATTTAAAAATCTGCTAATTAGGGCCTAACGACATATCAATAGAACTCAACCTTGCAGGAACATTTCCGTCGAGGAACCGTAATAATTTTTTGGATTTTTTCCCTTTTCCTAATCATAGATTTTTAAGACAAAATATCTTAGTATTCTACCCACAAGAAGCAAATGGAAATGCAAATTGCTCGATTTTACATACGGAAACGTAAAGATGTATTTATTCAATGTTTAGTGAATTATGTCATTACCAATAGTGAAAAAAATACTAGAAATTTGACCATGAAAATAATAAGGTGGAAATTGTTAGAAATATGCTGTAAATGCAGTGTGAGCTCATTATTTGACAACTTAGAACTTTTTAACAACAGTTTGTCAAACATGACACAGGTCATGAGTTTGTCCCTCAACTTTATTATGCCTATTCTATTTTCCTAATCATTAATCGGTTGACTTGTCGATATACTTAGAATAAATTGACTTAATCAGATGACTTATATTGATAGAATTAGGGGATAATGACTACAGGACTCCTAAAAGTTGTGTCGGTTGAGCAATTAATCCTAAAACTTATTTTCGTGTATTTAAGTCATAAAATTTGAATACTTTTACATCTTAGGATCTCTATTAAATCAATTTTTTTTCGTGCATTTAAGTCCTAACGGAATGATTAAAAAGTCAAGCAAAAACAAGTGTACGAGCTGAATCGCACCGAAGAAAAAAAAGGTTTACAGCTAAGGCGCCCCCAACCGGCACAATTTTCAGACTTTGTGTTTTTATCCCATAAAAAGTCAATACTCTTTTTTGATAATTAAGGCCAAACCTCTGAAGCATCTCTGACTTCACATCTTTTATAAAAACATATCCTAAACTTTAAAATGTACAGCGGAGACCCTCAAAACAACTACCCCTAGGAGGCCGTTAATTGCTATATGCAGCTGAGATGACTCATTATTACCATCGTCAGTCGTCAAACACGAACCTTAAAATAAAACATTGAAAATTGAAAAAGAAACAAAAGAAAAGGGAGAAATGGAGTGAAAACAAAAAGATAAAATAATTAAATAGGAGAAAGAGGGAAGGCAAAAGGCTGGTGGTGGCCAATGACCACCTCAGCCGTCCTCGGGGTTGGACGGCGATCAGGTAGCCCTCATTAGTCGGTTGGTTAGGCGAACCCTCGCCCCACCCAGCAGCGGCCAATGTTTACCGGTCTTGGTGAGAGTCATTTGCAGGCGGTGGCCGTTGCCCTCTTCTCTTCATTGCTTCATTTTGTTTGTATTTTGATTATATACATTTTGGGATTTTCTTTTTCCAATTTTCTAAAATTTATGTTTATTTTCCGGAAATCTTTTGAGTTATAATATCCAATGATGAAATTATAACGCTAAAGTAATGATAAGCGCCTGCTGGCAACACGTCCTGAGTTAATGGCAATCTATAAAATTGAAGAGTAAATTTACTAAATTAATATAATTTTTCGATGTCTCTTTAATATATTTTAAAGCTTAAATATTTTTCATTAAAAGTAAAAAGTCCTGGAACTTCACATTTGGGCTGAAAATTGCTTCGTTTTTTTAAGTAATATGTCATACTTGTCACATCACACATTCTAATCTCATTTTTATTTTTTCAAAGAAGAAAAGCTACTTCAAAATCAAGTGAAGGAAATAAGAATGCATTTAGTGAACACGATTTATGTGCTAAAATGTATTTAGATCGCTAGATTTAGTGTGATCCACAATTATGAGTAGCGTACTTTTCATAACATTGATAGAAAAGTTATAATTTTTTGGCAGAATTCCCAATTTCATCTGTGTTCTCCATGTAACCACGCTCCAATCGAAGAGACGACAAACGTCTACAGTTTGCTAAATTTCACATTCTAAACGGGGTTGTTCTCGGGGGATCCCATATCGACACGTGGCCATGTAATTGCAGATCTTGTGGAGGATATAATGGGCAACGTAAGTTGTAGGACAAGGTTGTCTTTTCACTGGTTCCAACCACCCTTTCCCTCCCCCACTTTATATTCTCCCCTTGCCCTTTTTTGAATTGCTCATTAAGGAAGCTTTTAATGAAACTTAACAAACTTATTTTCATCACTCGATTTTGTTGCCTAAATTATACTTATGGAGACCGATCCTTGGCTTCCTAAATTTGAATATGACAAAAGAAATGTATCCGGCAGGACCATTTTACGAAGCTGATGAGGAGTGTTACATCATAGCATCCTTACTAATTTTGTTTTCTATATGGCAAAGCAAAGATTACCTTAAAATATGACAAAACTTATATTTATAAATTTTTCACCTCACGATTGAAGCACGACAAAGCTTGGTCAAAATAACAATTTTCACTAAACTAAAAATCGATGATCATCATTATAATCTATTAATAAATAAAGTGAGAGAATTGTCACGATAATCCATTAGAGCATGCATAAAAGCAAAATTTTTAGATGAATAATCGTTCGTCACAAAGTATCGGTCTTTCATAATTCTAATTTGGTAACCAAAATCGGATGCGGATAGAGACGACATTTAATGATTGAGACGAATAAAGCAATAATTGAAGATACATTTCCACATTCTCCCGATACCACTTTTTCGAGCATCCTTACCGATATTGCAAACCGTGTGCGCTTACGAATAATTCAGAAAAAAGAAAAGAAAAGAAGAAGGGAAGAACTATTCACCTGATGATTTCTCTAAAATCTCCCAAAAAAATTCTTTGTGGGGGGAGAAAACCCACCTTCAAAGCAAGCCAAAAAAACCAAAAAAACAAAAAAAAACAAAAGCCCACCAAAGGTTCCCAATATGAGGATTGGAATTGGATCTCCCATTCTCTCTCCTTCCTACAAAACCTGCCCTTTAGTTTTGACCACCTCACTCCCATCTCTCCCTCTATATCTCTCCCCCTCACTCTCTCTTTCTCTCTCTGTAAAACTCTCTCCTTTTTTCTCCTTTCACGCACCTCACCACACAACACAACACAACACAACACCAAAAAAACAGTGAAAAAAAAAAGAAAAAAAAAAACCCACACGCGCACGCCTCCCCTTCCCCTCCCTTCTCCTCCCCTCTCCTCCCCCTTCATTTCCCCCATTCTCTACCTTCTCTCTCCTCCCCCCTCTCCCTTCTCTCTCTACCCTCGCGCGTGCGCTTCTCATGACCGCCGATTGAAACCCTAGTTCGCCTTCCCGGTCCTCCGCGGCTTCCTCCTCTCCCAGGTAAACCCCCCCTTCCTTCCTTCCTTCGAGCTTGCCCTAATCGGGTCTCTTGTTTTCCGGCGCTTTGCCCGTTTCTCCGATTCCCGGCGAGGCTGAATTCGAGCTCGTTTCGTGTTTTTCCGATCTGTGTTTCCGGCGGCGGCGCGGCGGCGGCGGTGGCGGTGGCGGTGGACAGGGTCAGGGATCGGCCCCGGAACGGAAAACTCGGCGTGTGGGAGGATCTTTCCAGTGTCGGGATATATGTCCTTCAATCAAGCCAGGTACCAGAAGAGCGAGGCGGCGCAAGATCGTAGAACCGGGCGATCCGCGAGCTTCAACCAGCAGCGGAGCTCCTCGGGCGGGTACAGTAAGGGCGGCGGTGCCCCCGCCCCTTCCCCTTCTCTCTCCTCCAATCGAAGGTGAGAAAAAATATAGAAGAGGAAAAAGTTTCGGGAATCCGCCGGCCTTCCCCCCTTCCCCGTCCGGGGGTTCGGGGTCGGGGTTCCTGTTTTCGTAAGAAATTTCGGATTTTGATTTCTGGGTTGGTGCGAGTTTCGGCTTGTTTTGATTGACGGATTGTGGCGTTTCGCAGTTTCAAGAAGTCGAATAATGCGCAGGGAGGCCAGTCTAGGGTAAACGTACGGCCTCCGAATATCCCCTCGGAGCCCGCCGTGGGTGCTCCTCCGACTCAGCATAATTTGCAAAATGGTGCCCATGTACAGCCCCAGCCCCAGCCCCAATCGCAGGGTACGATGTCGTCCACGGAATAAATTTCGGAACTTTCCTTCAGCGTGTTGGGTCTCGTTTGTTTTTGATTGAGTGCAATTGTGAGAGGAAGTCGGGCTGATGGAGCCGCTGTTCTTGGGCAAATATATGTCTTAATGTTCCCTTTTGCTGGTTATGGCTGATTTTGTTATTCTATGTTTCCTCTGCTGCATTTCAGGACAATCTGATGCTGGACATACGAGCGCCACTGCCAAGCCTGCTGAAACACCTCCAGCCTCCAATCGAAGCACCCGAGCTGTTCCAAAGGCTCCAACTTCTCAACCACCCGTCGTGAGTTCTTCTGAAATGCCGCCTCCCTCAACACCCCAAAAGGGTATGTGATTCTGCCTTTCTTGGTTAATGCAAACTTGAGCTGATATGATACTTTGCTATCTACCAAATATGAAATGTATATTTCTGCTGCTTAATTGATTTTACCATTTCTCATGGAATACTTATCCAGAATACGTCCAACTGGCCAGCGTGTTTAATTACTAGTTTCACTGATTACAAGGACTTGGCTAATATTCAGAATTTTCTTTTCCCTTGGCATAGCTCCTGGAGATGCCTCTAAAGGATTTTCTTTCCAGTTTGGCTCCTTAAGTCCCGGTCTCATGAATGGAATGCAGGTAATCTACTATTTCGAATGCTATTTGACTTCTTCAATTTCTTGTCTGATGGTGCTGGTTCCTCTAATGCAACTTTTCCCGCAGATTCCTGCCAGAACGAGCTCCGCTCCACCAAATTTGGACGAGCAGAAACGTGATCAGGTTTGTCCTTCTCTTTTTCCCCACTCTTCTGGTTCTTCACGTGTGAAGATTGGATTTGGTGCACCTGCACCAATGCACATGTGTGCACATGCATGGGCTATTGATTTACTCTTTGCTAAGACAATGAAAGTGTTGGCATGCATATTGTTAAATTTTTTCTTGATGTCATTTAAGCTTGTCGTCTTGATGCCAACAGGCGCGCCATGATGCTATAAAAACTGGTCCACCGGTGCCAGTTCCTCCTTCTCCCAAGCATCCATTACCTAAGCGAGATTTAAGTGCTTCTGACCATTCTATTGCTGGGGACAGCCATACTGTTTCGAAGGGCAAGAAGGATCAAGTCCCGCCCATTCCCCCATCAGTACATTCACAGAAACCTTCAGCCCACACCATATCTGGAATTCCCATACAAATGCCTTTTAACCAGCCACAAGTTCCTATTCAGTTCAGTGGCCCCAATACTTCAATTCAGTCTCAAGGAATGGCATCCGCTTCCCTTCAAATGCCAATTCCAGTGCCTATTCTACCTGTGGGAAGTGCTCCTCCAATGCAGCAGCAGATGTTTGTTGCGGGTCTGCAGCCCCATATGATGCAACCTCAGGGCATCATGCATCAGGGTCAGGGCTTGAATTATGGGGCTCAAATGAATTCCCAATTCTCCCCCCAGTTGGGAACCTTGGGAATGAGTATCGGTCCATATTCACAACAACAAGGAGCGAAATTTGGTGGGGGTCCTCGCAAGACTCCTGTCAAAATAACTCACCCAGAAACACATCAAGAGGTGAGGCTTGATAAACGAACTGAGGGGTTTTCTGATGGAGTGCCATCAAGCCGGTCTCATCCAAACGTATCTCCTCAAGCGCAACATATATCTCCATACCCATCAAACCATCCAGTCAACTATTTCACGAACAGTTTCGGTCCCCCCCCTGTATACTTCACTGGCCCCAGTACTCATCCTCTATCTGGTACTCAGATGACCCCGACCTCTCAGGCACAAAGATTTAATCCTCCCGTCAACCAAGGGGCTCAAAGGATGACATTAATGAATTCCCAAGATAATTTGCCGCTTCCTGAGAGGACTGGCATCTCTATCCGAGCAGCTGTCGAGCCACCCAAGCAGGATCAAATGCAAAATTCCCATGCTCCTCCTTCAGCTCTTGCACAGGAGACATCTAAGCCCAAAATTGGTTCTGATGGTGAAAATGTTACTGGTTTATCTTCTGCAAATCTCTTACCTGCTTTTGATAAGGTTGAATCACCTAAAGCTGTCAATGTGTCTGCGAATTCAGCATCTAGAAATTCTGAGGTTCCAAGAGGCCCATTGTCGAAAGAACCTGGAAGTCAATTAGGAGCATTGCCAGGGCCTAACAAACAATATGTAGGGTCGACTGGTGCTTCCGGGGAACATCCATTGTTGAAAGAACCTGGAAGTCAATTAGGAGCATTGCCAGGGCCTAACAAACAATATGTAGGGTCGACTGGTGCTTCCGGGGAACATCCATCGTCGAAAGAACCTGGAAGTCAATTAGGAGCATTGCCAGGGCCTAACAAACAATATGTAGGGTCGACTGGTGCTTCTGGGGAACATTCTGTAACCAGCTCTTCAACTGGCAATCGCTCTTCCACTGAAGCAGCTTTGACTAATGTCGCTGGAAGTCAATTAGGAGCATTGCCAGGGCCTAACAAACAACATGTAGGTTCGACTGGTGCTTCTGGGGAACAGTCTGTAACTAGCTCTTCAACTGCCAATCACTCTTCCACTGAAGCAGCTTTGACTAATGTTGCTGGAAGGAGAATGGAAAACCTTTGCAGGTCCAATTCTATCAAGAATCACGAGCAAGGAAAGAAAGGAGATGACCCACATCCAATCAAGGTATGATGTACCAGTGATTCTCAGACTAGTTCTTGTGCAACCATAACCATAACTGCATTTAAAATTCTTCCAGTAGGTCCATATCGTATTGTACTCATTAATTGCAGATTAGCATGTAACATTTTTTAGCATTCCTGAACAGGTTGTTGAAGAAGGAAACTCAATCTCAGCTGTAGCTTTACGGGAATCCTCTCATAGTGGGGTGCTTGAGAATTTGGAAGCTAAGACAACTGACACCTGCCCATCAGGAATTTGTGAAGATGTTCCAGCGTCTGTAAGTGAATTGCTTTCGACGACTGATGCTCTCTCTCCTGATATTTTGGAACTTAAGTGCAATGGTGTTGGGGAAGGCATTGTCTCTGTGTCATCTGAAATTCCTGCTGGTGTACCGGTTCTTGATAATTCACAGAGTTCTCAACAATCAATTCAAGATGACTCCGCCGAGAAAAATGAAATTTTGGATAATACGGATGCTGACAGGGTGGAACTAGAAAGTACAGGGCCTGTTGTTGAACAGACAAAAGAGTCTGATAGTTCCGTGGTTTCTTCTGTCTCAGTCTCTTTAGAACATTCTGATATCATCAGGGAGAGTGACCAGGATTCTGCCCCGTTGGTCGAAGCTTCTGGGAAGGAGGTTCCAACTAGCACAACTGAAAGAACCGGCCTGGACGAAGAGAGATATGATCGAGGTATTGATAAGGCGAATTTGGAGATTCCCTCATCCTCATCTGTGGATTTTAAAACTGGAGAAGCTACCCCTTGTGATGCTGTTCCTTTAGCCAGTGTTCATGGTGACAATTCTTATGCAGATGCCTCTTTAAATGGGACGGATGAGGTGATCGACTCTTCTTCTGTTTCAATGTCCGAGTCTTTGAAAGCAGGTGCTGGGGATGAGGGTGATGTTACGGAAAGTCTTGAAGGCAGCTTGAAATCAGTTCAGACAGCAGTTCCCAAAGATAAGCCTGCTCCAGAAATGAGTAGGGCTTCAAGTAAAGGAAAGAAGAAGAGGAGAGAATTTCTCCAGAAAGCTGATGCTGCTGGGCCAACTCTCGATCTGTATATGGCTTACAAAGGTTCAGAGGAAAAGAGAGAAGCATTTAAGTCCTCCAAAGGCACAGAGATTCCTTCTGAGGACATTCATGAAAACCAAGCAGCAGCTGAGACATCTCCAAAAGAAGCTGTGGTGAGCGATGATGTTGAGCAAATTAAAGCTGAGATAGATGACTGGGAAGATGCTGCTGATGTCTCTTCACCAGCATTGGAACCTTCAACTAGCGGGCAACAGGTTGATGTTTTTGTGCCTAGCAGGGAAAATAGAAATGGGTTTGTTGGAAGAAAATATTCTAGAGATTTTCTTCTGAAATTTGCAGAGAGATGTACTAATCTCCCCGAGAATTTTGAAGTGACACATGACATAGGCGAGGCATTCAATCCTTCTGTTAATGTTTCGCGTTTTGCTGACCGTGATTCTCACCCCAGTCCTGGGAGAACGATAGACAGGCAAAGTGGGGGCGCTCGGCTAGATCGCCGTGGAAGTGGTTTGGTTGATGATGACAGGTGGAATAAACTGCCTGGTGCTGGTCCTTTTGGAGGTCCAGGGCGCGATCTGCGTCTTGATGTGGGCCTTGGGCCTAACCTAGGTTTGCGATCTGGCCAAGGAGGTAATTACGGTGTTTTGAGGAATCCTCGTGCACAGACTCCCGTCCAATATGCAGGAGGGATACTGTCTGGCCCAATGCAGTCCCCTGGATTTCAGGGGGGAATGCAGAGAAATAACTCTGATGCTGACAGGTGGCAGCGTGGTACTGGCTTCCAGCAGAAGGGTCTGATGCCTTCGCCTCAGACTCCATTACAGATGATGCATAGGGCTGAGAATAAGTATGAAGTGGGTAAAGTTCAGGATGGGGAAGAGGGTAAGAAGCAGAGACAGTTGAAAGCTATCCTAAACAAGTTGACTCCTCAGAATTTTCAGAAATTGTTTGAGCAAGTGAAAGCAGTTAACATCGACAACGCAACCACTCTTAGAGGTCTTATCTCTCAGATTTTTGATAAGGCTTTGATGGAACCCACATTTTGTGAGATGTATGCCAACTTGTGTAGCCATCTTGCTCAAGAGTTGCCTGATTTCATTGAAGATGATAATAGGATTACTTTTAAGAGGGTGCTTTTGAACAAGTGCCAGGAAGAATTTGAGAGAGGGGAAAGAGAGGAAGAGGAAGCCAATAAAGCTGAAGAGGAGGGCGAGATCAAACAGTCTGAAGGGGAAAGAGAGGAGAAGAGAATTAAGGCCCGAAGAAGAATGTTGGGAAACATCAGATTAATTGGGGAGTTGTACAAGAAGAAAATGTTAACTGAGAAAATAATGCATGAATGCATAAAGAAACTGTTGGGGGGTCAACAGGAGACTCCTGATGAGGAGGACCTTGAGGCATTATGCAAATTAATGAGTACTATTGGGGCGATGATTGACCATGCAAAAGCAAAGGACCACATGGATGCATATTTTGACAGGATGGGGATTTTGTCAAACAACATGAATCTCTCCTCAAGGGTTAGGTTCATGTTAAAAGATTTGATTGATTTAAGGAAAAATAAATGGCAGCAAAGGAGGAAGGTTGAAGGGCCAAAGAAGATTGATGAAGTTCATAGAGATGCTGCTCAAGAACGACATGCCCAGGTTAGCAGAAATTCTCGTGGGTCAGGGATCAATCCTTCAAGAAGAGGACAGCCAGTGGACTTCTCTTCAAGGGGCTCTAGTATGTTGTCCTCTCCAAATGCCCAGGTCAGTGGTTTCCGTGGGTTGCAGTCACAGGTCCGTGGGCAGGGCACTCAGGATGTTCGGTTTGAAGAAAGACAGCCCCATGAGCCCAGGCCATTGGCAGTTCCTTTGTCTCAAAGGTTAGGTGATGATTCTCATTCAATCACCCTAGGACCTCAGGGTGGGCTTGGCAGGGGCATGTCTTACAGAGGGTCGTCATCAATGTCAAGCGCTTCAGTAGCTGATATTTCCTCCAGCTTGATGGACTCTCGAAGAATAGCAGATGGTTCGAATGGATTTAGCTCTGTAGAGAAGACAAGCCATGGCTCAAGAGAAACTGGGACAAGTTCTATGGCAGATAGGCTTTCAGGCTCTGGTGTTTATGACCAAACCGGTGTGCATCGTAATAGGCCTGGCAGCCGAGAAGGTTTTGATAGATCTGGTGGAAATTCTCCTTCACTACGAGTACAGGGAACAAGTTTCTCTCAGGATATTTCTTCGGAGAAAGTATGGCCTGAAGATAGGCTGAGAGATATGTCCATTGCAGCAATTAAAGAATACTATAGGTACATATTAGTTGCTTCTCTTTTGTATATTATTGTCAGCATTTATCATTTTGGGAGGTTCAACCGTCGCTGGGATGTCCATTTAACGACTATATTTTGAGACTTCTTATGTTAGGCCTTAATAAGCAGCCAAGAGAGGAGGAGAGAGAGAAGAAAAGAGGGGAAGGGGGTCGTTGAATTGGGAAATGTTTTTCAACACTTAAATCATTTCCTTCCCTCTTGATGCTTGTGTACTCTTATATTGGCAATTTTGACTGCTCGGTGCTGAGTTCAAAATCTTCGATCTGTGGGCAGTGGTCTCTGGTTTGGTTATACGTGGTTTGCTGCCTTAGTTTAGTATGATCTAAGAAGAATTTATGTGATCTTGTTACCATAGCATGTTAAGTCAGGTCTTTAATGCATAGTTTATTGCCATTTTTTGTGGATTAACTTAACTGAAAATGGACAAGGTGCACTTGCCCTTTGAGTATGACTGTTTATACCTGCTTTCATCCTAGCACTGGGAAATGTTTTCCAACACTATGTTAATGGTTTCCTTCCCTCTTGATGCTTGTAGACTCTTATATTGGCAATTTGGGTTGCTCAGTGCTGATGTTTGAAATCTTGGATCTGTGGGCAGTGGTCTCTACTTTGGTCATCTGTGGTTTGCTGCCTTAGTTTAGTGTGATCTAAGAAGAAATTATGTGATCTTGTTATAGTAGTATGTTAAGTCAAGTTTTTAATGCATAGTTTCTTCTTGTTTCTTGTAAATTAGCTTAACTGAAAATGGACAAGGTGTACTTGCCCTTTGAGTATGACTGCATCTACCCCTGCTTTCATCCTACACTTATACCTCCAGTATCCAGGCATGACAAGCTTCTGCTTTTGGCTAGGTCAAGCCACTCACCACACTGTCCATGCAACAATATCATGGTTTAGGTTGCCCAGTGGTTCTTATTTGCTGTGTCATTGCTACCCCTTGGCTTGTTCTGACCTTCTTGGACACAAAATACTTTTATGCTCCAGCAGATTTGTGGCAACTTCAGTTATATTGTTATTTTAAGTAGGCAATTGTTCGTATTCACTGAAGCTGGTAGCTTTTTAGATCATTTCTGAAAATGGTTGAGGGAAAAAAGGAGAGAAGAATCCCTAATAAAAGTTGTGCTTGATGTAATTTTGTTATGCAAGCTGCATTGGGTACCTCTTTATAGTGATCAAGTGTTACTTCAAATTGGACAGTTTATAGTGCTCGAGTGTTACTTTAAATTGGACATTACTTTCTTGCATAAGCACATATTGCATTTGTAAGCTGATAAAGATATCTGTTGCAATTCCTTTTTAGGTTGTTTAAGACCACATGCTAATATTGTTGTGTCTACTTTCAGTGCCAAAGATGAGAAGGAAATTAGTTTATGCATCAAGGACTTGAATTCTCCAAGCTTCTATCCTTCCATGATCTCTCTGTGGGTTACAGACTCCTTTGAAAGGAAGGACTCGGAAAGGGATCTTCTGGCCAAGCTTCTAATCAACCTTACTAGGTCTCAAGTGTTAAGACCAGTCGACCTTATCAAAGGGTACGGTGTTATGTTTAAGTTTTTCATTTTGAAGATTAATGGATGAAATGCACATATAGTCATTGCACTCTGCCTTTAAAACTGTACCAGGTTCGAGTCTGTGCTCACTACTTTGGAGGATTCAGTCAACGATGCCCCGAAAGCAGCCGAATATGTAGGCCGTATTTTGGGCAATATTGCTGAAGACGTGATTCCATTGAAGGAGATTGGGCGCTTGATACAGGAAGGCGGAGAGGAACCTGGACAGCTTCTAAAAGTCGGGCTCGCAGCGGACGTCCTTGGAAGCACTCTGGAGGTGATCAAATCTGAGAGAGGTGAGACTGTTTTCAATGAGATTCGGTCAAGGTCCAACTTGCGGTTGGAGGATTTTCGGCTGCCGGGTACTAGAAGCTCGAGGATTTTAGACAAGTTCATTTAGATGATTAAGATGGTGCTCGTTGTATCTCTCGTAATTGCTATTTAATATAGAAAGTTTTTTCTAATAGTTGCGCGATAATCTGTTTTGGTTGGCCTTGTCCGCGCCATTGAATAGTTTTATTCTTTGAAAAATCAAATGCAATTTCCAGAGGTTCAATGGAGCATTAAACCTCGAGCTAAGTATTTGTTTTCATACAAGGGAGAATACAATATGGTCAATATATAGTTAATTAGCAATCTGATCTCGTATTTGTTTATCTTTAATTATTTAATTGTCATGGATAGATTAGGGCTCAGATTGAATGCTTTTTCGAGTTTTCTTGTGGGATGGTTGTGAGTTGTGATCGCTTGGAGTCCAAGGAAAACTGTTACTTGAGGATTTTGCCTTTCTGTAGTTACGATGTTGCTTTAGAAGGAGAAAGTGCTTTTGAGGTTGGACTGTCTAATTCTTCTTCTAGAGCCTATAGGATTCTTGGTACAGATTAAGTAGGGAACAATAGTTAATCGTCTCCTAGCCACTCTTTTTTATATATATTTAAGATATTGATAATTGCTGAGGACATGCTTCTCTTCTCATGAAAAATCTGATGAATCTTTGGATCCGGGGGGTGGTGGAGTTCCGAGAGAGTTACGACAGTTGTCGACTGGACTGTCGGATCTAAGCATATGTTATGTACAACCAAAAGGCATGACCTCGGAGCTCAACTCGCGCGGGGAGGTTTTGTAGAATACCCTGTGGGCCTCATGAATTGGTTAAAATCAGGATTTTCAGCTTGCGTTATTTGACCTTGTTTGGTCCACAGGTTTAAGTTTCCATCTAATTTCTTGTGGCGTGCAGCTGGACATGATGGAACTTGTGAGGGATTTTGAGTAGACAGACGTGTTAAAACGACCAAACGCCATCCCAGTCACATCGCATGTCGGCATTTACCTGGCCGAAATCTGAAATCTCGAAGCCGGGCTTTGCTTGGACTGTTCGTTCTTAAATACCCATCTTCGCTTTCGTCTCCTTGTGCAGCTTGTAGTAGTTTTCCTTGGATGTTCGACCGTCTTGTCTAATAACAGTTAATTTAGATCATGCCGCAAACTTAATAAAGTGTGATTAAGAGTGCATTTGTTTAGGGGAAAAACCGTATTTTTCGATGCTAAGTTTACTTTGAAAAATGATTCAATGGAAAATGCTTTTCTAGTCAATATAAAATACTTTTCTATCAAAATTTAAATTCAAGAAAACGATTTTCTTTTGAAAGAATCAGAGATCGTTTTCCAAATATTTTTCAAGTTTTGGGATCCTTGGTTAATGAAACTTTTATTCTAATTTTTTTTTTTAAAATTCAAATTTTTATTATTTTTATTTTAAAAAAATCAACTTTATTATTATTTTATTATTTATTTTTTCCTCCTTTTCTTCTTCTCTTTTCTTTCTTTTCCCTTTTGCTTCCTTGGCTGGCCACATGCCTTGGTGACGGCCAGTGGCTCAACAATTGGCCATGACGCGAGCCGACGAGCTCGAGGCTCAACCGATCCAAGAGAGCCTAAGCTGGCTGAGGCAACCGAGCTTAGGGCTCACCAAATCCAGGCCACCTCGCGGCTCAACTGAGGCCAATAAGCTTAGGACTCGCTAGATCCTAACAAGCTCACAGCTCGCCCAATGCTGGTGAGCTTGAGGCCAGCAAGCTCAAGCCCACCTATGGTGATCGTTGCAGGGCAAGCCTCAAGCTCGCCTATGGCCATTGCCAGCTGATTGTAGAAAAGGAAGTCCCGAAAAAAAAAAAAAAAATCGATTTTTTTTTTCCTGAGATTGAAATTATTTTCCAATGAAGTCCAAACATCCAAAAATGTGTTCAATCATATATCACCAAATAAAGAAAAACCAAGGAGCCCAGCAAAAGCCGAGCCAACCTTTAGGAGAGACTTCGGGCCACCATGTCTAAGACCAACTTCTGGCCATCGTCATCAGACAAATCAATTATTACGTGTACTACTCTCGAGCGTAGGCAAGCCTTACTCAAGGCTAGACATAAGATATCCCTTCGGCACAACACGAGTCATCAGGACTCACTAAAGCACGAAAGCTAGGATCTTTCAGGATATGAATTCATCTTCGGCTAGGTCGTGCTTTTCAATTTTGAGACAATCTCCGAGCCCACCCATTCGCACTTCAGGCCTGGACCGGCCTAGCAGCTGCCAAGGCCTTGAACAGGCGTGTACTCCCATACTCCATGGTAGTCCTTGTACTCAGGCCGAGCTTTTCAATATGTTGGTTCAAATCATGTTCTATGGAAGGCAAGCTCACCGTTCACATGTAATCAACGCAATTATTATACCAAGGGGAACACATTGCTCCAGCAATATAATCAATTAATCAATCAATCCGACAAGCACGCAAGAAATAACATTTCACAAGTAGAAACTCACGCCCTCCTAGTCCCTCTGTATTGTACTTAACTGTGCTCTTAACTGTACTGAACCTATATGGCAACGAAAATACAAAGACGGCAATCAATGTACTTGCTGACTTCATAGGGAGAAAGGTTTTGTGTACACGTCAAACGTCTGGCAGGCAGTTAATTGTGGCTCCTGTGGAAAGAACATTCAGAAATCAGTCCAGAAATCTGAAATCAGTATGTGGTTTCTTATGAAGTCCCGTGCAATGTTCCAAATATTCATTCCCCTGCCACTTTCTTTGACGATGCTAACCTGAATTACCCATCTCATACCTTTTCATGCCGGGTATCACCGCTAAAAAGAGTGAATCTATCTTTTATGTGACGCCAAAAATTCTATGGAACTAAAACTAGAGCGAGACTATACAATATCGTTTTTAACTACCTAAGAGAAATAAAACACAGTTACCACTAAGAACACATGCGTTCAGTACCATCACATCTTGCGAAGGTCGTTGACTAGGTAGTGTGCCTTTAGTTTCTCTATCTGAAAGAAATATATATCAAAAGGGCACTGTTTTCTTGAGAAAAGGAAGGACACTATGAGGAGCCATGACTGTCTCTAGTACTGACTATTATTAAAATGTGGATCATGCAGTAGTCAACACAACCATAAGGAAGCACCTGTCTTAGCCCACCGCCAATTGAACTACCACCAGCCACAAGCATGGTAATCAAAGATGTCACAACACCACCTCCAGCAAGACCAAGACCACCATCATTTCCTGTATTTCGTATAGTGGTGCGCATGGAACTGAGTATGCTACCATATGTAGATCCATGTCCACGCTCAATCGCTTGGATGAAGCAGAAGGTCATAGCTCCAGTTGATGTAATCCGTGACAAAGCCTGTATGGAAAGACACATGAAGTTAAACAAATTCCTTTATTGCATTCTGAAGCTGGATACTGCAATTATGATGCTCGTAGATATTGTGCATACTCTCTTGTAAATACTTACAGATGTGTCCGCAGAAGTTTGGTCATCATCGCAGCCACTGAATGAAATGACTTCTCCACCATTTGTTCCCTTGTAAATACCAGATCGAGGGCGATGATCCTCCCATATGTAACGGCCAGCCCTTTAACCATGAAAGAAAATCGCATTAAGGATGTAGATAAGAACTGGCATCACAGCTTAACATTGTAGCCAGAACTTGCATGTTGGATGTGGAACAGAATTAATATTGACGGTCCAAAAATGATCCATAATTTATGTGGAGAAATCAACATGCTTTCGGTCTGGCAATGTCAAAACCAGAATCATTCTTTTTTTCGGATAGAAAGATGTCATAATCTCAGTCATACCTAGTAAATAGTAATAGTGAATAGAAAAACTGACCTGTCCATTCGGCAAAGGAACGGTAAATCAAGTACAGTGCCGCTATGGCAGGCATCTACTATCGCATGAAGCTTAACACCATGAGGAAGAGGTCTCACAATCGTTGCATTAATCTCATCATCGACAATCATACCCTGGGTTTCAAAGTCAAGGGGACACAATGTTTCATCATAACCATCAGCTTCATCACCATTATAGTTTCTTTGCCGTGAACCATGACCTGAGTAATGGAATACAAGGGAATCTCCAGGTTGAAGGCCTTGGACAAGCCAACACAATGCCATCCTCATGTTCTGTTTCGTTGGAAGTCTGTAAGGGTCGGTTTCTTCTTCTGCAACACAAGTTTAAAAGGACAACTTCCCTTTTTAAAAGGTGCATGCAGTGATGAAGAAACTCGCAAGCTGACACAGCCAGAGGCGGGTTCCTCATAGAACTAGAGTCCAGATTACAGCATGTTCAAGAAAATGGCACAAATTCTAAACCACAGTGGAAGAGTGTCCCGACGTTCTCGGAGGTAAAGTTCGTAATTTCGCTACAGTTGGTTGGTTACTACTGGCTTTCGCAGCATAATGCTTTCCAGAGACGACTTTCCATTGAGATGATCGGTGGATGGTCACGAAAACAAAGCTCGGTTAAATTTCCACATAACATGATCAATGCCTACTCACTTTTTGAAGCCACGCATTGCAGTATTACTCAGGAAAAAGCAAGACTCATCTACGACTGGCGAGCATCAAAGTATCCGCTCAATAATGTCATAAAATCTACAGTAAAATCAGAACTTTTTTTAGGGTCGAACTGCAAAATCAGAATAGTAGCTAGCGAATCTAACATCACCAAACGATTTCCTTTTTGGCCTAAACTATCGCATAATAATCAAGAAAGATAACGTGCGATTAGCGCCGAAATGCAGTTAATGACTCAAAGGCCGAATCTCCAAAGCGAGCAAAAGCAGCGAATCCAACCCTAGCGTCGGCCGACCTACGCTTCTAGACGGATGGATGGAGATACCGCGAAAAATTCTAACGCGCGGAGGATTTGATCGAAGCTCGATCGCAGCAGTACCTGTAAGCATGAGAATGGATTCCTGCGGGAAATGGAACTTGTTGATGAGCAGGTACCGCATGCACTTGGCATCGTTGAGGCACCCCTTGAGCTCGTGCCTCGAGTACTTGTACGATATCCCGCAGATCACCGCCCTCTTCCGCCCGTGGGGGCTCGGCGGGGCGCTCGGCGGCGCGTGGCCGTAGGGCGATGGCGGCGGCGGGGGCGCGTGGGCGGCGTGCGGCGCCGGGGCCGCGAGGGGAGGGGCCGCGCGGTGCTCGGCGATGTGCGTGACGGCCTGGCAGATGGCGCAGCGGATGGATCGGGCCCCGGGGGGCA
The DNA here is from genome assembly GCA_016097605.1 of Eucalyptus guilfoylei. Taxonomy (NCBI): domain Eukaryota; kingdom Viridiplantae; phylum Streptophyta; class Magnoliopsida; order Myrtales; family Myrtaceae; genus Eucalyptus; species Eucalyptus guilfoylei. Next base: position 21,174,829 of record CM027864.1, on the reverse strand, counting down.
GCTGCAGCGGGGTGCTGCAGCCGGAGCAGTTCACCAGCATCACCGGCGGCGGCGGCGGATACATGTCGCCCTCACCGTACCTCGCCGGAGGATCGGGGGCGCGAAGGTTCCAGTCGTGGTCGTCGGGCGGGGGGGCGGCGATCCGGCGAGCCGAGGGGCTTTTCTGGACGCGTCTTGAAGACGAGGAGGAAGGAGGAAGGAGGAAGGAGGATGAGGAGGGGCCTGGCCTCGGTAATTACGAGGAAATCGTCTGAATGACGTTGACATTTCGCATTTGGCACGCCGTTATCGTTGACCAGTGTGATCGGAAGGGATGGGCGGGCGGGCGGGGCGCCGTGCCGACAGAAGGATCCGACCCGACCCGACCCAATCGCCTTCAAGGCATAACGAAGCCAATATCAGCCATGGTCCGGATGGGCAATTCCCATCCTAAAATCAAGATCTGCCTACTAGAGATCGGTTCCAAAAAATTGGAATCGAGAACTATCCGCTTGCCCACGAATCCACTCATGAATGAAACCGCACCACTTGTCCCACCAAACTTTACATGTTTAATATGAAAAAAGTAAAGCAAAAAACAAAGAACTTCCATATTCTTAATTGTAATATCAGTAAAAAGATTGAACTCATAAGCCGTGAGTTGATGGGTGTTGAGTTTGAGAGTTGAAGCCGTGAGTAAGAGATAATAAGGCAAATCAAACAAGATAAGAGTGAGACCAGACGAGTATTTAATTAATGAATGTTGAGCTCCAAATTAAGGGTTTTAGGGTTTTCCTTTTTCTTAAATTATTTTTTGGTCTGAAAATTTTCTAAAAAATTATATATATATATATATATTTATATATTACCCATTCGATTCGGATGGGCGGTAGGCGAGCCTCCACACCGAGAACAAAGAACCGGATCAGTACCCACTAGTTCTAATAAATTGGAATCGAGAACTAGACCAGCTTCTTTGAGAACCATTGATTCCGACCTAGTTCGGTTTGGTTATGGGCAGTTCCCGATTATTTTGTACAATCCTACCAGCCAATAACACTTTTTATTTATTTATTTATTTATTATAAAAGTAATATTGTTAAAAAAAATGGCCCCAAACTTGGCAAGGGCTGTTAATTATGCCTAGAAAATATGCTGCTCTTAAAACTGTATTTTTTTTCTTTTCAAGTTTCGGAGTAGGTGGATAATGCGTTTTCTTTTAAACTTCTTTTGTTGATTTTCTTAAAATAATAATAAATGCGCGTGTTCTAAAGCGTAATTGGGCCGGAATTTATTGTTTCACTATAGCCGAGATGACAAGTACTTGTCAAGACACTAATTAAGCATGCTTAATTTCGAATGATCACACACGACATGAGGAGATCGCTTGAATTAATTACTCTGATAAGTAACTATTGAGGCGCTTTTCGACAAAGCGCTTGTTAGATAAAGAGGCCATCTCGAGGCAGTCCGAGAATATTATCTCCCTCGAGACTCGTTCAAGATCACGCTTTTCAAATTTTTATTTATCAAGTTCAGGGACCGCCGTCAACACTATTATTGTAGTACATGTTGAATAGAATATCCCAAGTGTTGGAAAGGGCACTTTGGATAAAGCCAGTAGACGTGACCCTTTTCTCAAAGCATGACGCGTTTTTTTATTCAAGATTTCATTAGATCCCGAATAGAATAACCCAAAAGAGAGTCTGGAAAGGGACTTTGGATAGAGGCAGCGGGCATGACCTCTTTTCTCAATGGACTTTAAGAAAACACAAAAAGGGGCAGTTCCATTGTGGTCCAAAGTTAGGGTTGACGATGGACCTTCCCCAACTTCCCATCCTTGCAATGACGTCCGATGGTCTACCGCACCAATCCTTAAGGCAACGCTAAAGAATTGCTTGTCCGAGATCATACCCAGGAGGGAAATTACACAATCAATCCTAAATCTATAGGGAAATTAATTCGATCTTAAATTTTTTTAATTTTTTTTTAATATAACCCTAAATATTTGTGCGAAATTTTAATGAAGCCATTTGAGCAAATGCCCCATTGTCAATGGGCCAAGTTGGATGTCGCATTAGCAATTTTCAGAGGCAATTGGCCGAAAAAATGGCATTGACACTGGCACAAAGGTTTAGAACTATAATGATAAAATTGAAAAATTTAAGACTGAATATACATCTTCATAATAGGTTTTGAACTGATTGGGTCATTATCCTATGTTTTGAAGTTCCGTAGCTAGGAAGCAAAGCGGAGGATAACAAAGAAGCAACTGGGCTTTTAAAATGGATCCCATTCCCGTCTTAAAATCATTACAATCTAACTGGGCTCTTGGGGCGACATAATTTTCTTCCATGGGGCACCGGAAATTTGTACACCGCAGAATTCCGGACACCGCCCGGAATGGTCTAAAATTTCCACAACTCGCAAGACATTACACCGATTTAGGGGGCAGGCAACAAGCAATGCCGGGCAGGGCGGGTATCAGCGTTATCATAACAACGGTCGACCACCGTGATGACAGATAAGACCCCATCGCTATGGTCACCGTTGATAACGGACAACAACAAAAGCGGACGCAGTTGACAGGAGAAACGACGGTCACCCAATTCGGCCAGACATCCCGATCGAGAGGCCGATGTCAATCTACTCTCCTCAACTTCCTTTTGTGGAGGTGGCCCCTCCCAAACGACAACGTCCACCACGACAATAAATGAGATCATTGTATTGTCAACGGATCAAATTTTTATCAGTATCTCCAACTTCTCATGTTACATCGGAGGACTTTGCGACAATTAAAACGATTGTTGTTGCATGCTTGATATTGCGGCTTATCATACATTCATTACGCCATAACTTTTTTCTTTTTTAATAGAAGAATACTATAGCAAAACGCTTATCGGGTTGAAAGAAAATCCGAGAGTTATCGCAACAGGTTTAGGACAAGGTTTGATTATCCATACCTGTCCCATTTCCTAACGGCCTAAGGCCAGGACATCAATGACTCGCATCAGAAGATTCTCTCAAGAGGAGAAAACCTTGCCAGAATTTCCGTCGCAATCCCTGTTTACTTGCATGTTACAGAAGGAAAAACAGCAAAAGGAACAAACTGCTGAACTCTAATGTTGAGACCAGCAAAAGAAGCCCCCAGGGCTCCGAGATCATCACCACCGTGCCCAATGTTAGAACTTCATTTCTTCACCAAAACAAATGAATAGATTTGTTACTTCACAGACAGACAAAATCCTAGCCAGCACACATGTATGTTGGGAGTGGTGACCGGATCAAGCATGACATCAAGAGCACCAACCAAGCTCATGATCAAATCATGAAGCCTACGACTGCTCTAGTATGAAAGAACACACACCTGTAAGACTGTTTAGCCCGAGCCATAGTTCAATCAGCCATCAATATAAACGAAATCTATTCCAGTTGCTGTGCCCATCAAGGTTTGGCAAGTGTGCTAGCCTATGGCCATGCCCGTGGATCTGCAAAGATTCAGAGACTTTTACAAGCATCGGTACCCGAATTATTAAAACTCCACGGGATGGTGCCTTCCACTTCACACGTTAAGACTTGTGAATCTTGAAGCCGAAAACTCTTGGAACATAATTCTGTACTGGCTTTTGAGGCTTTAGGTGCCCATACGTCATCAAAAATAGATGAGGAAATGTTGTTCCAAAATATGCTCCATCGATGTCTTGTTCAAGTTAAGAAATTTCTCAGATGAAAAAAATATAGGACACAACAAACTTGTCAAGTATTGTAGGTAAATATGGTGCATAAAACCAAACTAAATAAACAAAAGACAGACTAGCATCAAACTTACAGAAATCACAAAAAAAAAATCCAATCTGCCATATTGGACCCTAATTATGGGGAAACTACAACAGACCATCTGCCCTATAAATCATAAAGCAGCCAATTATACCAGCCATAGCAATGGCGGCTATATCCTCTGCAACTCTTTTAACACTAGCAAATTACTTGCAACATGTTCTAGCAGGAAATTTCTTATGCATTTTTTTTTAATATCGTAAGATTCTCCTCAAGTAATCCCACGGAACTCTACTATAAATCCAGGACTTGCTAGCAAGTATAACCTAGAAGTTGGCTACAAGATAAATCGACAGAGCATTCACCATCCAAGACATGAAAATCATGCCCAAATGCATGAACATATAGTGAGACTCAACCAAAACTTAGTGTAGCATCTAGCTCTTAAACAGCTAAAATTTCAATGGTCCAGTATGCTAAGATCAATATGAAACAATCCATCCAGTTTTGGGGTTCTGTATCTTTAGTGAGAAACTTTACTGAGAGATGAAAAACGTTTCAGGACAAGCATGTCCACAAATTGGTTGTAAGCAAAACAGAGTAGCCAAGGAGACAAAAAATGGCATTAAAAAAAAAGAGAGAGAGAGAGAGAAAGAGACCAGTTTCATTTATATGCTTAACAGGCCTATCCCATCAAAGATCAACAGTAGTCAGGAGAAAGAGACATACAGCCAGAGTACAACTTTAAAACAATCAATCAGCTTCACAAGAAAATGTCAGGGTGGCCAGTCTGCAGTTGCACTGTCTAAGAACTACTGCCGCCATTGCCTGGCTTTTTTCATCCTCTATGTGCGAGGCTTTTTTATTCAGCAACCTTATATATGTAAAGCACCTACCAAGTGTTCAGGCTTGACAATTATGTAATCGACCGACACTAGCATTATGACTGAGCTTTTCGGTTCTCTAGGCCCCTACACCTCTAATAGATTTATGAATTTTTACCTATAATTCAAAAAGAAAGGACATCACAGATTCACAAATAATATAATCTTGTGAGAAGAAATTCATAAAAAATTCTCACATGAAAATAAGGATACTGCCTTGGTACTTGGACCGTGGATAATAAATATCTTCACATTTGGGACAGTAGATCTTCACAGTGCTTGATCGAGGAATGTCTGATTGACCAACCGGAAGGCATGGTTGACCACAACAGTAAACTCTAGGACATCTGCTAAAATCACAATTCCTGTACTTCTCTAACTGCATCAGATGCAATTGCAACATTATAGAACAATAAATTGCATGAAGAATTGATATTTCTTTGGCAGATGAAGAAAGTACACTCGGGTCTTACCATTGCAGCCATTCCCTTGCTAGTCAAAATGTACCTAACATGAATTAGACCATATAGCATCTCCGCTGCTGATTCAACTAATTCGTTTTGTTCTTCAGTGAACATATCACCTGAGCATACATTTATAAGAGAAGTTACAGACAATACCACCCATATCTATAATCAACAATTCACCAGATGTTAGTTGGCCTCTCAGTTACTGAAAAGGTTGGTTATAATAGAAGTCATTCGTTCATTAATATTTAATTAGAACTTCAACATTAAACTTAGATAATTACTTTGAAACTATAAACCAACTAAATATTGAAGTCAAAAGTGAGCATACACTTATACCAAAAGTCACAAACCATACCACCCATTTCTATCAGGTGACTGACAATTCAGCAGATGTCAATCAGCCTTTCAAATACTGAAAATTTTGATTACCTCACTAAAAACTATAATACAACTAGAAGCCATTCAAGCATTAATATTAAATTTGAACTTCATCATTATTTAATTTGAACTTCAACACTGAACTTAGATATTTTCTTTAAACCTATAAACCACATAAATATTTAAGTCAAAATTGACAAGATGCCATTGGATTAATAGAACAACCTTCCACATGCTATAAAACAGACAAGCAACCCAATTAAGTATGGCTTTCTCCAGCGCCCTCCGAATTTAGGGGTGAACTAACATCTTCAATCCACCCCGTAGGGAGATCACTCAATTATACTAGAGAGATCTTATGGTTAAGAAAGAAGCAACTTTTTCTCCATAAAATATTTACAATAATTTCCTGATGCTGAAGTGCAAATAGAAGAGTAGTTATCCTGTAGGCTGTAACTGAGTCAGAAGCAAAGGATTTGTCTATTCCTTCGGAAAATGACGGAATGGCATCTCAAGAGGTATTACAGATGTCAATTGACCCCCCTAAATAGAGAATATCCAATCCTTCTCCACCATTCAAATAACTTTGAATCTACAATATCTGAGTCTATAGTCCAGTCCACAGATAAAACCACCTTCAAGCATAAATGTCTCTCAATCTCAATTCATAAAGGTGAATCCTTAAATTAACTAAATTTTGACCTGAGGTAATAGAAAATGCAGTCCTTAGTTGTTTTAAAAAATCTTTAATTGACAAGTGTTCTCCCAAAAAAGGTCACTTACAAATGGGTGAAGAGCATTCCCTGCATCCCATATTCAACAGAGTACTTTGTTTGCATATACTCTTGATTGCTATACTAAAAAGAGCTTTCTCCCGATCTACTGTATATGAAAGTGGTCCTTTATAGCAAATCCAAGGGTCACTTCATTATTCTTGTAAAAGAATGTTGAAAACGTAACTATCCATTTTGCAGCCTCTAGCAAATTCAACATGGAAGAGATGTCCAAATGGTAGCAACTACTGCAGTGATTGAATGTAGCATATACCCCTAGAATTTAAGCACTGAAAATGGAGGAAGATTCAAAACAGACGAGGATATCAATGTCAAGAGAAAGGTCAGGATGAACTTACTATGAGAGGATTCAACATCCAAGATTAGATCAAGTGCATAATCATAGTATGGAACTTGACTACTCAACCCACAAAGGTTAAAGTCATCTTGGATGTATTCGTCGTCAACTTCACAAAAAAATTCATTCCCTCTCAAGTTGCAGAACCATGAAATCCATGATGTGTCATCTCCTTCAGAACCACTGACATCGGACTCTTCACTGTCTGTTTCGTGTTCCTCTGTTCCAAAAGGACATGCTGGTGAGTAATAACCAAACAAAACAATAGGAGATCTCTCCCCTTCCTAAGAAAATCGTACAATACAACCAAAGCTCTTTCTTCATTCTGTTAATTCACACTACTTAATATGAACTTCAGAAAGCTCAATAAAAAGCATGATGTCGGCATCAATCATTATTTGGCAAAAAACGAAAAAGAAGAAAAATGAATCACCATAAGCATGAACCATAAGGGATATAATTCACTCTGAAGAAATACTTTAGGGGTCAGATAAATGACATTGAAAATTAGACAGTAAGATTCAGAATAACATATGCACCATAATGTCCCATAGGAGGAAGCTAAAGGAGCCAAATGGATAAGAAAGGCCTCCGTTAGAAGTTAGAAAGCACAAGGTCTCAAACAAGAGGAAAATTTTGCATAGATAACATATATTAACTGCACAGAAAATTGACAGCAGATTCACGTTTAAGGGGGAAAAAGACAAGAAGCTAAAAAATGCAGGACAGGAATTGTTTGTAGAAAGAACAAAAGGTTGACGAAAGAGCAGTCCAAATCTTTTAAACTAATTCAACACAATAAAGAATATGCCAATGAGTACAACAACCACATCTGAAACAAGGCCATCATGAACCTTGTATCTACCAGCATTGAAGTAGAATCTCTCAGTCATGCAGCGGATTTCTTAAGAGGTGGCATTCCTAAATGTCGACTGGCTCAAAAAACTCCACAGTATAAAACTGAAAAGGGGCTAACAGTAGGGAACTACGAGAATGAGACCATAAGGTTCTTTACCACCAGCCACCATACACAAGTAGAAGAAAAGAATAACATAAAAAAAGGGAACTTTCCTACCACACAAGTGAACACGCGAGCTCTGATTGATCTTTGGTCATGGCAGCTCACTCCATATAATCGACCAAAATATTTATCGAACAACAACTGACGCCAACTTAGATACATGAATGAACTACGAAAGAGTTTCAGAACAACGAAGCGTGCTCCACATTGCAAGCTAAGACATACAAATTCAAATCTAAAGCATCTGAGGGAAAAAAAAAAAGAAGCATCCTCAACGAGTTCACCCTTCGGTAAAAGGCAAACCGACCTTTTCTTACCATCATCACCTGATGAGCTAGAACGAAAACTAACAGGGTTTATCAACCTCCACCACGCGCGCACACACGGCATCGATCGCAATGCGCATCGAAATGTCAGGGCAATAGCCAAACGGAAGCTGGAAATGGCATTAAACACAACAGATCCAGGGCTCGAAGCACGAAAATCCCCCCAACGAGAACCACCGCAGACCTCACGCGCCGCGCAAAATCCACCGCCCGCCAATAACAAAACCAACCGAGACGCCGAGAACAGCCACAGAGAGAGAGAGAGAGAGAGAGAGAGGAAGCGAAACTGACCATCGGAGCACTTGCTTTTCGACAGGGAAGCGGCCGGGCGAGAGTCGCGGTGATCGAGGTGGGAGGCCTTGCCGGCGGAAGTGGAAGGGACGGGGATCCTCTCCTTGTCCTTGGATCTCGAGGTGGAAGGGGAGGACTTCTCGAGCTGCTTGTCCAGGGCGTCGTTGATGATCCTCCTCCGATCGACCACCTCCGTCTTCGACGAGCCGCCGCCGCCGCCGCCGCCGCCACCTCGGTCCCTGTACATGTCGATCCCCCACCGCCGGGCCGCCGCCGACGATCGCGACAGTGTGAGCAGCTACGACGACGTCGGTCGCTGCGTCGAGACGGCGTGCGAAGGGGACACGATGCTCTTGCGCATCGGGAGGAGATGATGCTTCGGGGCTCTGAGCTGGACCCGGAGATGGCGAAGGAAGAGGCGAAGTATCAGAGGACGGAGAGAGAGAAAGGGGACGGAGGAAACTAGGGTTTCTGCAGAAGAGAGAGAAGGGGGGAGGATGCTGGATCACCTTACCAGCTTACCCGCAGAGAAAGTACAGGGGGGAATTACCTCTTTGTCCAATTGCTTTTGGACATTTTCGAAGTATGTTGTTTCCGAAAAGCAATCATTCCTGTAAAAAGATATTTTCCAAATACATGGATTCTAAGATGTTGTGTTACGTTATTGTGAGATAATCTCATGATATGTTATCACAATTTTCTTTTTGTACTTAATCACGTTATGGAAATATTGAGAATAAGGGTGTAAAGTGACTTTATTTTCTCATAATAAGGATATGAGGCGGACATTATTTCAAATAAGCCGTGTTAAATTCTAATAAAGACTTAAAATAGTTATGACAACTTTAAATAAAGGTCTCACATCACTGGTCATAGGTCGACTAGATTTTTCGACCAGTCAAGGTGTTTTTTTTTCTCAAAATATAAATTTAATTTTACATTATTTTTGTCTTTTTTATTTTTTTTTTTTATTTTTTTTTTTTTAATGAGGACTCACCTTGCGCAAGGCGAGGGCACAAGGTGAGGGTTGGCTTGTCGAGGCAAGGCCATCCCTCACCTATGGTTGGCGAGACGGCCCACGCCTAGCCCTCGCTAGTGGCCGGCCATCATTTGAGAACGGCCACCAGTGAAGAAGACAACCAAAGAAAAGAAAGAAAAAATAATAAAATAAAGGAAATAAAGAAATTTTTTAAAAAAAATATAAATGACGAAAATGCCCTTGATCAATTGGGCAGTTAGGTCTTTATTTGAAACTGAATAATTGCCGTGAGCCCTTATTTAAAATAAAATCTACTTTAGATCATTGTTTGATAAGATAATAGCACTTTAAATTCTTGTTTGAAATAATGTACATTTTAGGCCATTATTTAAGAAAATGAGAGTATTTCAATCTTTTATTCGAAATTTTCCCTTACGTTAATGCGTATATAAGCCAATTTTGAGGTAGTGGCAGCTTGCCGTTAACCTTTTGAATTTGCAATTTACCCCCTAATTCAATGAATTCATTCACAATTTACCCCTCGATGTCGGCTTCAACGGCACTTTGGTCACAGCTCAAATATGCGATGGGATATGGAAGTATATCAATCATAAAAAATATATACATAAAATGAGGGAATAATTAACATTCAAATAAATACTTAATAAACATTAGTAAAGAAAATTGAAAAAAAAAAAAAAAAACAAGAGGAAGATAGATGAGCAGTTGCAAAAACTACCATTGCCGTGGCTGGTGTGACACAGTTCCACCATCGCCACCGGCCGCACCACAGTCGTGTAGCCTTACATGTGCTTGTGAGAAAAAGAGAGAAAAATATAAAGAGACCAGAGTCGCTACCAAGGCGACGAGGACTTCCCCAAGATTGGAGTTGCCCTTGTCGGGCCCGTGCAACCCCAAGCAACCGGATCGCCACATGACGACCAAGGCCAGGGCGTCCTTGCCCTCACTTGCTCGTGATCTCACTCTTGGAAACTTGCAAATAGAGTGCGACGACGAAATGTCGTTGGCCGCAATGGTGGAGCAAGTGCCATTGGTGAATTCGCTGTGGTCGTATTGGCGACCATGATGCGAAGTTTTCAATGGCCATGGCCGAATCCCACTGTTGCACTGTATCCGCGTGCGCATAGCGGGTCGACATGTGCGTTGTGCCAAAAGCGTCGCCCGTAAGATGGCAAGGGAGAGCTTGCGACAATGACGGGCAATTATGGGTGCGTTTGGTAACGTTTCTGTTCAAAAACTGTTCCAGGGAACAGAAATAGAAAAAACTATTTCTGTTCTGGGGAACAATTTTTGACCAGAAAGACGCGTTTGGTAAACTTGTTCCAGGAATAAAAAATGAATAGAAACACGTTTGGTAAATTTATATTCTTTTTTTATTTCTTTTAATTTTTTAATTTTATTTTTCCTTTTTTCCTTTCTTTTTTTATTTTTTTTTCTTCTTTTGGCCGGCGGCCTCGCCGGCCCGGCGAGGCGAGGCCGAGCGTCGCTGGCGCGGGCGAGGCTCGGCCTCGCCTAGATCCGGCGAGGCCGAGCATCGCCGGATCTGGCGAGCTCGAGCTCGCCCGGCCATGGCGAGGCGAGGCCGAGCGTCGCCGGCGCGGGCGAGGCTCGGCCTCGCCTTGGCTGGGCGAGCTTGGCCTCGCCCAGATCCGGCGACGCTCCGGCGAGGTCGCCGACCCTCGACGGCGTCGCCGGCCAAAGAAAAAAGAAGAAGAAAAGAAGAAGAAAAGAGAAGAGAGAGAAGTGTTTCTTCAAAAGTGTTTCTGGAGCAAGAAACAATTTTTTTTTGTTTCTCATTTCTGTTCTTTTTGTGTTTCGGGAACAAAAAATCTGATTTTGAACAAAAACGCAAACAAACGCGTTTCTGTTCTTTTTTTGTTCTCGGGAGCAAAAAAACAAAATTTCTGTTCTTAAACAGATTCCAGAAACAAAAACATGCACGCCCTATGTTACGTCGTGAAGGAGAGACAGGATGTGACATAGAACGATAGAATCTAGGATCTATGGCGGTAAGGGTATTTTAGAAAAGAAAATTACAAAACTTTGTAAGGAGCAATTGTGGATTAAAATTGTTGGCTTTAAACATCAAATGTGCAAATTATGATAGAAGTGAAAGCTAGGGCTGATAGAATCCAATCGAAAATCGAAAGTCTAACCAAATTTTCGTGTATTTTAGGTTGGGTTTGGTTTGGATAATAAAATAAAATAACCGTTTTTATTCTAGTTCAGATAATTTTAGTTTGGTTTGATAACAAACCACACTGAAAATCGTCTCTCTTCTTAATATTACAATACACACAATTTTTCTCCTTTTTCATTAAATTTCTTTTTATTATTTCAAAAGAGAAAACCGAAAAATCAAATCGAGTCTTCAGTTAAGATTATATTCGATTTAGGGTGTGGTTTGATTCAAGGTTAATACACACCCCGACCGTGGAAACCCAGTGAAAGTTACAAAGGATCTTTGAAATGTTCCCTTTAAACAAACTAAGCGCCTGAGCACGCGCTATGCACGTGCGGTTGCTTTTCACGCTCTTTTGAATTGGTTGATAAGATGAGTTCATGATCTTTGGAACTAGTGGACAAGTTAGCATGCATTTCGCTTGCCGCTCTAATTTTTTGTCCTTCTCTTTTTTCGCAAGTGATAATGGTTTAATTTATAATATGGGATTCCAACGAAATAATAAAAGGATAGAAAGATTAAGGACATTTTTTTGTGAATTTCGGAGGGAGCACTAAAATAAAAGTTGGCTTTATATGCGATATAGATAAACTTTTAGGAACTCGTATCATATTGAATTTTGTAACGTATGAATCACATTGAAAATGGCAAAAATGTCTACAAAGATCTTAACTTACTATACTTTTATTAATTTAGTTCTAAATATTTTTAATTGTGTTAATTAATTTTTAAACATTTTTGCGTTTTACCAAATAAGTCCATCCGATGAATCTTGATCGAAAATCTTTGGCATGGATGCTAGCTGTCTAACATGGTGCGATCAATGCTCACGTGGACAATTTTTTAAAATTTTAATAAATTTTTTCGAATTATTTATTTTTTCTTCTCTTTTCCTTTTTTTTTTTTTTTCTGTGGCTAACAGGGGTTGTTCAAGCCTCGCCCAGATCTAAACAAGGCATTGCCATCAGGTAAGGATGAGCGTGATTTCAAAGTGGAATCAAGAACTAATAAGTTCCAATGTGCTCCAATCCAATTTTCGATTCCAATTTTTAGGGAAACTAAACCGGGGGAATCAAGGATTCGAGTAGTAATATATCACTGGAACATGGCACACTACTTTATATTCTAAAAGGCATCAAAAGAAACTAGATGTATCATGACGATATCAAATAGTCAATGACTCGTCAACGCATCTTTCCTTGAGGAATGCCTTCCAAGTAACACTAAAGAAATGCTCGAGTGGTTGGTCAAACTATGCATTCCCACAAGATGCAAGCCAATGGACGATGCAGCACGATGCAACCAGTATTTCCAGGAATCTGCCAAGAACAACATAAGGCAGAAGTAAGAAACAGGGGAGCACAGTTATGCAAGAAAATAAGGCCTCAATGGGTTAACTTGCGATTTGACCCCCCAAAAAAAAAGTATTGACATGCAAAAAGGAAATTAGCTACTGTCAGAATTACTAGTCAATGGTGCCATCCATCAGTGTATACCCCAAATGCAATCCTCCTTAATCGAACTAGCTCAAACATTGTAGGTACAAAAATCTAATAGACAAATAAGGGATAAGAACGATAGGAGTGTCATAAAGCGCGTATTTGAGTGTTATAATTTTTTTTTTCGCTCACTTAACTGAAACAAATTTAAAAAATCGATCACTTGAGTGTTATCGGCGATTTGTCTCACTTGGAAAGTCTGATGTGAATACGAGTCATTCTACATGATTTCACTGGCACTAATGTATAAAAGTATTTTTATTTTATTTTATATATTTTGAATTTTTTTATTTCTTATTCTCCCTTCTTTTTAAGGGCCAACAAGGGTCATTGGCCACCCTTGTCGACCATGATACCCTCACCGTCGACTGCGAAGGCCTTGTCAGCCGTGGGCAGCCTCGCTTAGGGCCTTCGTGGTCGAGGGCGAGGTGGCCCTCGCCCAATTTGGGTGAGGGTTTTGCAACTAGCAAGGGTTGTCGGTGACCCTAAGAAAAAGTTAAAAAAATGAAAAATTCAAAAATTCAAAAGAAAATTTAAAAATATCCATGTAGGATGATTTGTTTGAATTGTCACTTAAATAAATAAATAAAAAGTTATGGTATTTAAGAGAGCATTGTATGAAAGTTATGGCAACCTTTACCATTTAACGAGACTTAGCATTGGGTAACAGAGACTGCGACGATTAGAGTTGAGCAAGCAAATGCAACGTTTTCAACACAGGTGACCTATTTTAGAATACTACCCGAGGAGACACTAAAACGACTTGAAGAAACTTATATGGCGAAGGACCCTGCAGCGGCTTCCTCGTTCACGAGCGATTGCGAATCCTGTTCATTGTCCCCGGGGAATGTTCTTTCCAAGTCCTAAATAATCGACATTGCCGTATTTCAGCTTTTGGACTGAACTGGTTTCACATGATGTTCTATTTTGGCATTATCGTTGTGTTTGTTGACGTCAAATATGCATATCGTGCTAACATTGGTGTCTTGTTATAATTTATATCATTCTATATTGTTGATATATTGAGATAAATTAATCTACGATACGTTATCCGGTGAAAATATGCAACGGGAAATTTTCATTTTTCTTATTGCATTCAATTTCATTGTACTTAATTAAAAATGAAACCAAAAAAGGAACCTGTTAGACCATGAAACTTGTAACATGATAGATTCTAGGGTATGAAGGATAGATTATATGTTTTGAGAAATCTGTTGCGACGGGTAGGTTTTAGATTTTCAGGTGATACTTGTAAGGAACTTAAAATCGTTCATCCCCATCATCAAGGCTATGGGCAAGGCAACCTTGTCTAGATCCAAGCGAGACTGGCCTTGCTCATGGTTGGCGAGGCCCTAGCCCATTGACGGCAAGGGCCAAGTGACTCTCACCAACCACAATAAGAAAAAGAGTAAAGAAGGAAAAGAGGAACAATAGAAAAGAAAAAGAAAAGAATATAAATAATAAAATAAAGAAAATATCAAAATATTATTAAAAAGTATGCACGTTAGTCTTGATCATGTCACGTAGAATGACTTGTATCCACGTTAATAATTTATAATCAAAATTGACCGAGTTGACTAAATTGGCAAAACATGAAAAATTCTATGACTTAGTTGATCAAATTGACTAAATTGCTTGCTTAATTTATTCGTTCCGATACTTTGTGATTATTTGCCTCATAGTTATCTTTTGTTACTACCCTACTCTTAGCCAATCATGTTTAGGGAAAACTACCTTTTCGTATATGCCTAGGTTAATGAATTCATATATATAAAATTTGAAATGTGCATCTTAAATCAATAACTTGGAAAATAAAAAATAAAAAAGGACACCAATCTCATTTATCTAATAATCTTTATTATAGCGATAAGATTTTGCTTGGACTAGCTTCCACGCAACTAGATTAGTCCACCCCCTTGGTTGCACTTTTCCATTGGGATTAGTGCACTAAGAATTTACTCTTAGGCTACGTTTGGTCGTCTGGATTTCTAATCAGGATGAAACTGGATAGGATAGGATATGAAATTCTAGGATTTTTTTTATATCCAATTCATTATTTGGTGAATTGTAGTATTAAAGTCGGATATATTAACGTCATATCATGTACATTTTTTTTTTATATAAATGGCATATTATTATAAATGAACCTAAATGTTCATAAACGGAGCTGGTGAAAATCTCTCATAACATTATTCCTTAATTTATTTTTATTTTATTTTTCCTCTTTTTTATATTATTTTCTTTATTATTTCTTTTTTCCCCTTTCATCATTCTTTAATAAAATTTTATCAAATAGTAAACTGTAACATACCTAAAATACAAAAATACCTAAAATATATAATAAATATAAATATTTAATTTATAGATTAAATGTTTATTATAAGATAGAATTAAAGTTGAATATATAAATTAAAATAAGATTAATTTAAAATAAATTTCTATTTTTTTTTTTCATTTTTAATTTCTTAAATTAGAATTCAAATATTATTTATATTGAAATATAATTTCAATTTTGTTAATTTAATAAGTTTATTATTTGAGAAAAATAACTTTCTTATTATGGACATTAGAAATCCTATTTACATTTATCACACTTTCCTTATGGGATAATTTTATCTTGCCTATGTTCCCCTTATATCTAACTTTATTATGTCCTAAGTGAGCACCAAACATAGGATATGATAAATCATATCCTATCTCGAATTTTATCCCGACTGCTAAACGCAGTCTAATGGTACTCCCCCGGGATGGACTCAAGTTCATAGTAAGAGGAGCAAACCTTTTGCTTTTTAGGCCAACACCCTGTGGGTAACCAACTAATAATTGAAGTCCTCTGTATAATCGTTCCAAAGAGGCAACTAACAGTAATATGCACGTGCAAACGGTGAGAGATCTATAATTCTAGTCCCCCTTGGTATTGAAAAAAGTTATGTACTTTACGATGTTGAGTTGGACAAAAGAAAATCTCTTAGAACTAATTAAGCCTTGGACCAAAACTTGTCAAATGGATAGATCGAGTCGAAAATGGTTAGATTCAAACTGATTAATTTTCATTTTTATGTAATACAAGTCTAGTGATCTATACCCGACTTGACTTGTTTTGTTAAAGCACTTTGTGAGTGAGCGCGATATCGAATGGGTGTATGATCAATTTTGACAAGTCTACTTGAACCTAAGAGTCTTGTTTATACTTATAATTTATGAATCCCTCGTGTCAATTAGTAATGTTCAATTACACGATATACATCTTGACACATTGGGTCATGAGATGAAGTACCTAATAAGGAATCCATTGAGAGAATAGTGAAGACCGTATTTGTTGATTGAACCAAAACTTTTAACCAGTCAAATTAGAAAAAAATTTTGTTTTCTATATTATTTCACATTTCAACGTAATATAAAATCCACCTAAAAACTTATGACCAACATAGAATTATTTGAATGCCCATCTCGATGAGTTTATGTGAAATACTAGTCGACACGGCACCGAGCGAGGGGGCGAGTTGTATGGACATGTCGCTATTGGGCATCGTTTCTCATTGATAATCATTTGAACAATGCATTTGTTTTGCGAAAAACTCAATAATAAGTGAAAATGCTTTCATAAAAAATGAATAATATTACTTTCCCTTTTATTGGTGATATTTGATTGGAAATATTTTCTAATATTTGGATCTTATTGGAAAGTGATTTCAATTTCATAATTTTATTTTAGGAAAAATCAATTTTTTAATAAATTTTTAAATTTTTATTTAACAAATAGAAATTTTATTTTATTTTATTTTTACTTTTTTCTCTTTTTTTCTTTTATATTTTTTAAAATTCGAATTTTTAATTATTTTTAATTTTCTTTTCCTTGTTTTTTTCTTTCCTTTTCTTTTTCCAACTTCCTTTGTTGTGACCTATAGGTTAGGAAACACTGATACTCTCCAAGAACCTCAAGTCATGTTGAACATTCTGACACGTGTCCGACACTTTCTGATACTATCGGACACTCTCCAATACTAGATCAACACGTGTTGGAAAATCGACATCTGGTCAACTTTCCAACACTCTTCGATACTTGAATTCGAATTCTGACATACGAGTTTTCTACATGCGAAGTCAATTTTGAAAATTTTCAATAAATGATGGATCAAAATGTATGTATGTGAACAAAATAAAAAAATAAAAATAAAATTAATAAATAGGAAAAGAAGAAAAATTTAGTCTTTTCTTCTCTTTTGACTCTCACTTCCCATGATACACAATTTACTCTCAATTTTTTTTTCTCTTCTCTTCCAACACTTTTGACATGCGAGTCTAGAAGATGAATTACTTGTTTTCTTCCTCCAAGTTTTATGAATTATGGGAATGGAGTTGAATTTATCAAATTGAAACAATGAATGATATTAATAATTCACCTCCAATTTTTTTCTCTTCTCTTCCAACACTTTGGACGTGCGAGTCCAGAATATGAATTATTTATGTTTTTCCTCAAAATTTTATGCATTATTGGAATGGAGTTAAATTTGTCAAATTGAAATAATAAATGATATTAATAAATGGTGGATTAATGTTTTTAGTGTAAATTCATTCTAGAATTTTTATTATTATTTATTTATATGTGAATTTGAATCAAATTAAGTTGATTGAAATAATCATTAAAATGATAATTTATTATGCACAAATAAAAATGTACATTTAACATAAAACATGTCCAAATGTGTCGAAATTTTTTATTTTTTAAAAAACGACATGTCAATGTCTAGTGTCGTGTCACGTGTTGCGTGACGGTGTTGGTGTTACTTAGTCTGCTAGTAATGACCACAAGCGAGCTCGTCCGCCCATGTCATGGGCCCATGGCCGGTTGGTGGGCTATCGACCGTTGCCAAGGCACATTGCTGGTAGAAGTATAAGAAAGGAAAAAAGAGAAAAGAAGAAAAATAAAACAAAGAAGAATAATGAAAAGAAAAATAACAATAAAAGATTCTATTTTTTTTAAAAATAAATAATAGTTAAAAAATCAAATCGTAAGAATATAAGTTTTATTAACTAAGGGCCATAAGATTAGGACAAATTTTGGGAAACTGTTTTCCGATTCTTTCAAAGGGGCAATTATTTATCTGAAATTAAGGTTTGATAGAAAAACATTTTATGTTGACTAGGAACACATTTTCTGTTGACTCATTCTCCGAAGCGATTCAAACGTCGAAAAATGAGGAAATGTTTTTTTGGGAAAATGTTTTCCGCGAAACAAACAAACCCAAAGATTCGAGTGGAACTATAACTTATTAAGGGTGTATAATTGTATATTGTCAAGGTAAATCGAGACTTATCTTACCAAAAAATGAGATATTCTAAAAGGTCCCATGCTACGTTTTTATTATCTCGGAATTTAGAGCAAATTGTTGCTCTAATTCTTAAATACGTGAACTCATCATACTAATTAAACGTCACTAAATTGATACTTAATATATCAATTAAAAAAAGGAATATCATCACATAAGATCCCAAGTTTGTACACCTATAAAAAAATCTCAACTTTGTACACGCCTGACACATTTTCTTGAAACTAATTTTTAATATAAAAAATTACAAACTGATACATTCGTAACAAATTTACCTTTCGTTAACTTTTGTTTGATATCTTTGTTGAACTGCTGACGAGGCAATGCCTAATGTGGATCTAACATGGAAATTCAACATAAATGGCTTTTTAAAGGATGTCGTTGTGAGAAAGCTGAATTTAAACAAAAATGAATTGAGATTCGAAAAGGGCAGAATTGAATCTGCTCCTCCTATCTCTCCCAAATCACCAAAATTAGGATGAAATGGAGGCAAAATTAGAGATTTCAGCAAATTTCTAAAACGTAAGGGAGCCCTTATCTGTAAGGGAAGCTACTGGAGATGGCAAGAATAGAGAGGAGTTGCTAATGTTGTCTGCAGCACTGCAGTACGAAGAAAGTTATGACTCTACTAGTTTGAGATTTTTTTAAACCAAAAAATTAGTTCGGGATAAATTGTATGCTGAGTTGGAACTTTTTGTGAACCGGAAAATTAGCTCGGGGATAAATGTGTCAAAGACGTATTGATTTGAATTTTTTTTATGTTATTATCTAATTAAGGGAAAACAAAGACGTCAGCAACACAATAGTTAAAATGCTTGTCATGCCAATCCTACTCAAAGAAACATGTTCCCTTTGGAGGATTATTTTATGACTTGTCAGGAGACGAGTTAAATCAATTCGAGTCAGCATTAACTTGGCAAATCATCTCATCAGCTAAAAAGCCTGCCTGGTGCAAAGAGTTTCATCATTGTGAAATTGAAGGCAAATGAGAGTTTAATTCACTGTCTCAAAATGCGAAGTGACAATGCACGCATTTGGGAAAATACCTAATCGGTCTTAAACATATTGTACGGATATTAATTTATTTCAGTTTTAAACTTTTTAATTTAATCCGAAACATTTGCGCAAAGTTCCAATATAATTCTTTCGTTCAATTTCAGTCGAAAATCACTAACATGACAGGCCAATATCAACTATCCTACATAATACCCCACTAGGTCAATGATTTCCAATAATATTTTGTGTAAAATTTTATCACTAAGTTGACAAAATTGGAAAGTTTATTAATGAATTGACATTCGTACAATAGGTTTGAACTTATTGAATAATATTTGAAATTGTCTCTCGATACAGATTATGATACAACAAAAACTTTTGAAACTGATTTGAGCATTTGCACGAGAGTTTTGGGGGATTTTGCAATTGTGAAATCTCATGAGAGAGCTCTACCATATGCATTTGCAATTCTTATAAGAGAAAAACATGTGGCGAAATTCTGGGATCATAGATTCGATCTGTGGGTGCACATGGGAAATGTAGATGTACTAAGTATGACACGGCACGTATGTGCACATTTTTCTTTCGATTACATGTAAAGCATAAGCTTTCTAACTTCAACGAAGTCCATGACAAATTCAAACCCCTCTAAAACCTTTTTCAAACCCATGAAAAAATAAATCAAAACTCTAAGCTGTTACCTACCAGTCAAATCTTAAGAATATCAACTAGCAAATTAGTATAGTTTTGTCATTTCGTTGAAAATGTTGGTGACAAAGACCGCAATCAAAAGGACTAAAAACACTATAGATAAATCAATCAATTATAGTAATTGGCAATCAAGCAAATAATAATTTTGAGAAGGGTCATCCCTAAAAAGAGCAAATTGAATTAAAATAAAGATAGATTAGAAGCTCTAGGATCACTGACTAGGTACGAGCATAGAAATGAGGGAATTGTTGCGAGCCAAGTGTCGCGAGAAGGCCGGAAGTTGTCGCTTGATCGAGCCTAAGGTGGCACGAGGAAGAGACGGAAGGTGGGAGCGGTTAGTGGTTGGGCATTAGCTCCAACCGAACATGCCTAATCCCACCCATACATCTCCTAATTTTTACTTGCCCTCGATGGTTTCGAATCGAATCGAATCCTTCTAGTAAAAGCTGCTATGTTCGACAACGCATTGCTTGCGACATCGATATGAGATTCTTTTGTCTGGATCCCGATCGACTGGGCTAGGCACCTCGCGCTTTCGTGGGTGGCTTCAAGAGACGTGCAAGTGTGAGGATTTGAACCGTATATTGAGTGAGAAATATGAGAATTACCACGTATTGATCCGGTTGAATTGAGCCGTGCAATACTTTTAAGTTATAAGTAGTGCTCGGGGGTGCAAAATGGTTTTGTATACACCGGCAGGTGAAAATACGACACCACTATGTGTTATTCATTATTTGTAAGCTACATGATTTTATAACTTTCAACCATGATATATCTTATATGGCCGAAGCTTATTATGGTGTCACAGAAGCTTTTATGATCATTTACTCATCTAGCAATTCTCGTTTTAATAACATGATGTTACGTGACGCAATATTGACGTGGAGAAAGCTGAATTATTTCCCTATTCCGCCACTAGTAATTAGATATTGCCCATCTAATTCTTTGCTTTCTCCACATTCGACTAGTTTTATCGAGTCATGAGAATTCCGGTCCCTATATTATAACTTATTTATCACAACCATAGTAAATAGTAATTTTTGAAAGCTTAATATTGAGCGATGTCTGGTGAATTTCCGAGAAATTGCTGAACATGTTTGAAAGGATGAAGGAAAGTGTTTGGTGCTTGAGGGGAATTAATTTTGGAATAGAAAGAGAGTTTGCCATTGAGGCAGTAAAGAATGTCGCACTAGTTACCACAAAGAATTGGATAAAGCACTCACTTAAGACAAATTCTCAAATAATACTAACTCAAATCTGTATGCTTTCAATTGACAATGCACCTTATATATATTGACAAATTAATACTAGGAAACACCAAATTAAAAAATCACTTGCATTAAGAAACCAACTTGAACTTAAAAACATATTCAGAACAAGAAATTTCTCCAAATATGGCCAGTAAAATTTATTTCTTAAACTAGTAAAATTTATTTCTTACTTTCTTTATTTTTCCTTGCTCTCCCACTTTAGATTTAGATCTGGGAGCTTTGCTCTCCCCATCTTAGACTTGTGAGCCATTATCTCCGATCTAATTCTAGATTTAGGAGTTTTAATGAATAAGTACTCCACCTCCAATTTCAATGGTGGTCATAGCAGCTTCAATGTTGAATCTATGCTCGTTTAACATGTTATTGTTAAAAGTCTTGGTGCCTCACGCTTGCTGAATATCTCATTCTCATAGGTGTTAAATCAAGGCCTGTTTAAAATTTATATTGTCTTCGTACAATGACGATATTGTGGACACCAAATTTAGGTGCATATTGCTAAAAGGTAGAGCCATAATTGAAATTCCAGCATATATTAATTACTGATGATGTATGATTCCGTAATTGACTGCTGATCCTTTTGCCCGGATGTAATCGCAGATCTGTTCTTGATAAATGAACATGCGATTATCTCTACTAACCATGTTATGATGATATCTTTGGTTTGTTTAGAGCTCTAAGGGCTTGCTTTGTAATGGTAATCTTTGAGGTTTCCTCATTTCATATATCATTCGAGTAATGAATTGAACTTTCTTTTGACCAAACAATATTAGGAAACTTCGTTCAACAAGCAAATCCACAAGGCTTTAATTAGGAAACAAACTCAAACTTGCAAAGTTACTCATTTGAAAGGATCAACTTATAATTAGAGAATCTACTCATATTAGGAAAAAAAGACACTAATTAATTCGCCTACTAAAAATCTATGAATCGACCTAAATCTAAAAACAACTCTTCAGCCTAGACCTAGCCGAGGTTCTCCAATTTCTAAAAACTCCATCTCGGACGCCTTCTTTTCTTCATTAGACCCCTTCTAGATAGTGATGTGGCCGAAAAATCTCCCATCATTTGGCACAAAATGTCAACTGGCCTAATAATGAAAATTATTAGGTGGAGTCGTGAGTTGATCTTCAATGGATTCAAAGTAAAATCCCTCTGTAAGGTATAAAAGTCACGGCTCCTCATTTTTTTCATGGGCAATTTTCAGATCGATTAGCGTCTCTCTCTCTCTCTCTCTCTCTCTCTCTCATGTTCGTGATCAAACTGCACATCAACCGACTCTGCTGCCGTAAGTCTCACAGGAATCAAGCCCAAAGCTACAGACCCACCAAGAAAAATTTCACCTTTCGCGCACTCGCAATCGCGCCCGCATGGATCACTCCAAGAACTCCGTCTTGAACCTCACCGTCCTCTCCCTCCTCTCCTCCGCCGTCATCCTCCTCTGCTTCCTCTCTGCAACTCGCTTCCCCCGCCCCTGCCCCGCCCCGACCCCGGTAAGTCGCTCGACCCATCAAAGCTCTCTAAAATGTCTTCCGGCGTCGCTCACTCCGATCGTCTTTCAGGCCTCGGTGCACGCTCCGGCGGACAGCCTGGGGTCCGCGCTGGCCCGGGCGGCAATGCCGGACAAGACCCTGATCATCGCCGTCGTGAACAGGGCATACGCAGAGCAGGGCGCGGACTCCGACAAGACCATGCTGGGCCTCTTCCTCGAGAGCTTCTGGCTCGGGGAGGGCACGCGGGGGCTGCTCGACCACGTCCTGGTGGTCGCCGTCGACGAGGCCGCGCACCGGCGGTGCCTGTTCCAGCGGCTCCACTGCTACCGGCTGGAGACGGAGGGCGTCGACTTCGGGGGAGAGGCGGTGTACATGTCGAAGGGCTTCGTGAGGATGATGTGGGCGCGGACGCTGTTCCTGACGGAGGTACTCCGGCGAGGGTACAGCTTCATCTTCACGGTACGCATGGCCGCGGCCATTGATTGCGTCATTCATTTCTCGATCTTCGGTTTCGAATTTGAAGAGATTAGGGAGGAAGATTGACCGCGATCCGTTTCTGCTTTGCGAATATACTTCACCCGTAATGACGGCAATAAAGAAGGCAGGAAATGGAATTAAAGCTGAGATCATACATCGAACCAAATTTTGGTAAAAATTCATTAAAGAAGGAAAATGTTAGGATATATTAGGGTTCTAAATGAATTAATAACGTGACATATAAAGAGATGTATTACGGTTCTCGGGTTATTTTTTATAAAATATCACATATAGTATTGCGACATTAGTTTAACTAGTTGTCAAACGTGCATGCTAGGTGCATGCTCCATGATTTTTGGCTGACAGATTGAAATCATAGATATTTTAGTAGCAATAATTACTATTGAAAGAACTAAATTGCTCAATGTAATGTTTATTTTTATGGGCGGTCGATTTTAAATTAGGAATGTTTGGAATGACTAAATTGATTCCAAGTTTCTGGAATTGAAGAAGTCAAATTTCGAAACTGACCCTTTGTTTCTTTTTGTTTCATATTTTTATTATTTGAAATGTATGAATATCCCATAAAAAACAAACATGATCAAATAAAATACTTCAACGTAAGAAAGTAGAAAGTGTTTTAGATATATAGATTTAGGTTTGATTTTAAACCGATTACTATGGAAACAAACAGTCTAGGTCTAGTCCCAAATTTTTTACTAGAATACGGCTTTGCGTGAATTGGCCGGGAACCGGTCGTATGAAACCTGTTCGATTAGGTTCGTGGGTTGAACCGGCCTGATTACTCAGCTTAGTGGATTTTCATAATTTTTAACTTTATTTCGTTGGAATCAGGAAAAAAAAGAAAAAGAAGAAGCTATAAATATCATATTTTAGATAGTTTGAGAATGGATGGCTATCTCCAAATCCCTCCTTTCCCTTTTATTGATGGCATAAATGAGTTGCATATCTAGCAAATCTTTCCAAGGGTTTCTCCACGTCGGTTTCAGATCAGCAACCCAAAATGTCAAATTTCACCTAAATTAAACTAATACATGACAATTAGGTAAACTGGATGCACCAAACCGCTAATTCAATATTATTTGCTTAACCAGATACCTTCACGCTTCAAACCAGTCCTACTTAAAGTCAATTTCGGAATTTTCATTCATCTCTTTTTCTTAATTTCTCCATATTATTCCAATATTATTTTATTTTTTTATAATAGGTTCAAGTTTCACATGATCATATGCATACGTTGTTATGTCAATATGCAGAGCATTTTATCAACAACGTTTCCCATTTCGCAGGACACCGACGTAATGTGGCTGAGAAACCCGTTCGCGAGGTTGAGCCGCAACCAGAGCGTAGACCTCCAGATCAGCACCGACCTGTTCAACGGCGACCCGAGGCCGGAGAAGAACCTCATCAACACCGGGTTCTACTTTGTGAGGTCGAACAACAAGACGGTCGCGCTGTTTGAGATGTGGTACGCCCAGAAGGACAACGCCACAGGAAAGAAAGAGCAGGACGTCCTGCAGGACCTTTCGAAGGAGGGCGCGTTCGGGGAGCTCGGGCTCAACGTGCGGTTCCTGAACACGCGCTACTTCAGCGGGTTCTGCCAGGACAGCAAGGATATAAGGGCTGTGTGCACAGTGCACGCCAACTGTTGCCGGAGCATAGGCGCCAAGACCTTGGACCTCACGGCGGTCCTCCAAGACTGGAAGCGGTTCCGACAGTCTGACAAGGAGGCAAACTCCGTCGTCGGCGGTGCCAATGGAACCATGGCGCCATACAGATGGTCGGACCATGTCGGCTGTTGGAGGTCATGGAAGAGGGTCAGGAACAGCACCCTGATTTCATAAGAACAGAGAGGGGTCCGATTCGTTTAACAGTACCAAAATTTAAGAGGATAAACGTTTCTCATGGTGATTGTCTTCCTTTTTGTATATCTAACGGGTACATTCAGTCATGCAATGTGTTTGGAAACTCACCAGTCAGAATTCAATCCATCGCTCATCGACGTCAAAACATGCAAATTCGGGCGACATTGCACTGCGCAACGATTTCACTCGGGACCCTTTTGCATTTTCATCTCGAAGACGGCCTTTTGATATCGTAAAAACCAAAACAGAACAGGCATTTCACCAAGATTTTGAACAGTATCAAGCTTGTCATATGACACAGCATTTCATCACGGATGCAGCAGTTAAAAAGGGTGTAGTCGCCCACGTGGGTAGTTAAATTTTTCCATGGGCCGACACTAAGTAATCAATATACAAGTCCCACTGACAATTTTATCAGTCAGGACCGTGTGCAGACAGCAGGAAATGGAACCGTCTTCGAAGGAATCGAATCCACATCCAAGAGCTTTGGCTCATCCACATCTAAAGTAAAAACCAAAAGGAAACATGGGAGGCAGACGGCAAGATCAAAGCTACAGAAAGACTACAAGATCAATGTGCATAAACCACTGCATGTATCTTCAAGACTGATGTGCAAAGACTCCCTCCAGGCATCAGACCCACATCAATTGGAACATCTGGAGGTCCATAAAAACAAAGCTCAAAAGGACTTTGCCAAAGCGTAAATGGGACACTGAGCTGACATGGAAACCAGATAACAAGGTTCCCAAGCAGATCAGACAGGACCAGGTAGAGAGAGAGAGAGAGAGAGAGAGAGAGAGAGAGGACCAAAAGATGAAGTGTGTCAAGATAAGCTTAAATTATCCAACAAAGGTATTACCTTATGCATATTCCAGAGTCCCCTATCACTAAAGACATCAAACAAAAAGAGAAAAAAAGAAAAAATCCCACTGCAAAATAGATCTATCTTAGCTCTCCTAACAATCAAATCCTACATAAAAACCAAAGCTTTTGCTTTTGCTCTTGCTCAGCTTTGTCCAACTCCAATCACTAACCCCTGATCTACAATCTCCCCTTAACCCTCTTGATAAGCGACCATCATCATCATTAGCCAACAGAAGCGGCAAGAAGCAACAGCAAAATTCAGAAATTTTTCATCTTCCCTGCCGGTCGCCAATTTCGAATTCAGGCTTCCGGAGTAGGCATCCTCTTGGCCTTCTTTTTCCGCTCCGTGACCGCCTTGGCGAAGGCCTCAACGATCCGCTGCTGCGACTCGAGGATCATCTCCGTCCGCTTCATCTCCATCTCCATCCGCATGCTCTCGATCTCCCGGGCCATCTCCATCTTCATCTGCTCCATCCTCACGAACCCATCCCCCAAGACCTTGATTGCCCCTACCATCTCCTCCAACGGGTCCTTCTCTCTCCCCCTCTTCCCCATCCCGCTCATTTCCCTCGCGACCCTAGCTCCATATCCGGCCGCGCTGCTGCCGCCACCGCTTCCTCCGAAATTAGGGCCGAAATTGGGGCTAAAATTAGGGTTCGCATCAGTGGCGGCAGGACCCATGTTGAATTTCTTGTCGAACTTCCGGTAATTCACTCCAGGCTGAGCTATGCTCACTCCGGTGGGGATCTTGATACGGAACCCGCCTGCCGATTTGCTCCCGCTGGCGTGCTCGGTCCCGATCCCGTTGTGGTACAAGCCATGGAGGTTTCTTGAATTCGCGGAGGAGCCGTTGTTCTTGAACTTGTGATCGAACTGGGCGCTGCCCAGGAACTCGCTCTCCTCGTCCTCCTCCTCGTCGTTGAAGTTGTCCTCGTCGCTGTCGGCCTTCTCGGCCTTGGCCAACGTGGCGGAGGCCTGGTTCAAGGAGTTGGAGCCCTTCTCCATGGAGTCCATGCGCTTGAAGTGGACCCAGGAGGAGATGAACCGGGAGACGGGTATCGAGCGGGCGCGCTGGAGCTCGGTGCGGTACCGCTTCCGGAGCTTCTCCATCTTGTGCCGGCACTGCACCGCCGTCTTGGCCGGGGACGCGGAGGGGCAGCAGGAGGACACCGCGTCGGCGACGTCCTGCCAGTGGTTGGCCTTGAGGTTCCCGCGGCGGAGGGAGTACCACTTGTCGCGGTACGCGTCGATGAGGGCCACCGTCTCGTCGTGGGACCAGCACGGCGGCGGGAGCCGCCGTGGGTTGGTGATGGCCGGCTGGGCCAGGGTGATGGTGGGCTGCCCCATGGGCGGCGAGGCCGGGATGGCCGCCGACGTGGGGAGGGGAGGCGAGGAGGAAGCGGGCGGCGGCGAGGGGGAGGGCGATGGGGAGGGGAGGGCCGGGAGGGGGAGCGGCTCCGCCTCGTCCTCGTGGGGCTGGGGGGAGCCGAGGGGCTGGACGGGGTCGGGAGGAGGGGAGTCGGCGGCGGCGTCGGCGGCCGTGGCCATGGGCGGCGGCGGTGGGGGACGAGGGGGTCAGATCTGAGCAGATCTGGGGATGGGAGGAGGCGAGGGGGCGGCGGAGGGGCGGCGGGGGGCGGCGGCGGGGGGAGGAGGAGGGAGGGAGAGAGGGGGAGGAGGAGGAGGAGGAGGAGGTGGGTGGTGGAGAAAAAGAGAAAGGCATGGTGGTGGAGGAGGGCGGAGGAGGATAAGGTTAAAAGAGGGGGAAGGGGTGGGCGTTGGGTGGGTGGGGGTAGGGAGGCGTGTGCGGCTGATCTTGAGATCTAGAGAGAGAGAGAGAGAGAGAGGCCACCGCTGAGGTGGTGGTGGTGGGGGTGGGGGGCGAGGCTAAAGTGCGCGGGGTTGGGCCGTGTGCACCGCCACGGGCAGGGCAGGAGGCGGGGGGGCGGGCGGGCGGGGGGAGGGGGAGGGGTCCACCCTCCTGGCCACTGGCCACCCTCTCTCCGTGAAGATATGCATTGATGACGTCGGCGGCCACGTCCGCCGCCCGCGGCTGTGGATGGTGACGTGGTCGGCATTTTCAATGTGGTCGTGGCTGTGGCGGTGGCGGTGGTGGGCTGGTCTGGTGGCGAGGCGAGAGAGAATGCTGAGGGGAGGGATGATGAGTTTTTGGAATGAGGGGTGAGGTACACTAATTTCGATCGTGGGGTTTCCGTGAAAAGAGCTCCTCCTCCTCCTCCTCCTCTTTGTTTTTTTTTGTTTTTTTTTTTTGGGTCGATGGAGGATGATGATGGTTCCTGCGATTTTATAACGGCATTTTGATCTGGAGTTGGGTTTTGCCAAAGAAGATATGTTGGCCATTGGAGCGTCCAAATGACGGAAAGCCCAGAACGAAAAAATAATGACGCCCCTTTCGTTTGGAAAGGACACGTTTGCCCTTCCGATTCGGCGAGGTTTTGCGCTTAATTTTCAAATTGTGGGGGGCTTTACGAGTACTCGGTTTCGCACGTCCGCTAGTGAACACGGCGAATCCTGACCCTCAATCGCCTGCTACCCCCAAACAAACCCCCGTCCCCGGGGCGGCCGCCGCTGTCCTCGTGGCGGGGCCCACCACCGTTGACGAAGGGACCGTCCCACCATTCCCTCTCTCTCTCTCTCTCTCTCTCTACATCGGGCGGCAATTAATGGCCCAACACCCATTGGCCAAAGTTTGTATGTGTGGGAAAGGATTTTCAGAAACCGCCTCGAAGGAGGCCGAAAGTGTTCGTCTTTCTCGTCATTCAAGTTCGGCAATTTTTTATTTCAAAATTGCCATCGCTAATTTTTTTGATTTTTCAATTTTAGCCAAGTTTATAACTATTTGTCATCTTCCCCTTGTGAAGTCGACCGGTGAGGCTAGATCTAGCTGTCGGTGAGATTGCGCAAACTAAGGGATTATCACCCGGGGTTACCTTAGGCAGCCCTCGTGTCGTGCGACCCTAGGCAAACCTTGTCAGGGGGTTGCTAGGGGCCACTTGAAGTTGTGCAATTTCAAATAATAGTAGTCGATACCAAATCTCGATGGTCGGCTTTATTAGAGAGTTTGGGTTTTTTTTTTCTCCCTTTTTTAATAAAAGAAAGAAAAGTCAATTGCAAGAATGTTTTTTCCAAATACTATTTAATCCAAATAGCTTCATAATGGATTCTTAACTTATAATTTACATTTAAGAAAAAAACTACTTTAATTTAGACTTCATTTATTTTGTAAAAAATAAATGATTTGAAAATTATTTTCTAAAAAACGATTACTTATATCATTTATAAAGTATGAAAAATTTTACATATGAGTTGGTACGGATAATGAAAATATTATCAATTAAATAATTAGTTTAAGTAATAAAAGCATTAATTTGCAAAAAAAAATTTAAATAATTTATTTTTTATGAAATAAATAGAGTCATAAAATCCTTCGTGGTTTTCTTTAAACTTTTCTCCGAAAGTCCCAACAAATACAATCTCCAGGCGGTGCGACCTCCATCCAAAGTCATGAAATCTTGTGAAGTAGATTCTATCCCTTTTACTCCGACTGAGAAGAAAAAACTCCTTATCTCTTTTAAGCTCGTCCTTTCCTTCTTTCTTCTTCACTGCACATGGCCAAAATTTTCCCAAACGAGCAAACCGAAGCAGAGCAAGCCAGGATCCAGAAGTCCGCGAAATACCGAAGTTCATCGTTGGAATCTTTTCAATTGAAAACAAAGAAATAACGAAGTTCAGTGTTGGAATCATTTCAATTAGAGTCGTGTGATTTCAGACAATGGCCTGTTGGCGCCAAATCTTAATGGCCGGGTTTATTAGAGAGTTTGGGTTATTTTTTACCCCTTTTTTATAGAAAAAAGAAAAGTCCTTTGGAATCTTTTCAATTGAAAACAAAAAAATTAACTCCCCACGAAATCCTTGGAAATGGGGGACCAAAGAAAGGGACGAGGGCTTGCGACCGAATCAGAACCATCTCTCTCTCTCCCTGAGCTTCTGCAATGGAGAAGTGGAAGAGCAACTTCCCGAAGTCATTGCTCCTTCGTTTGTCCCCGACCGTCCGGTCCTCCATCCACAACCTTTCCTTCCGTAGCCGCTGAGGATGATTTGCTCACCATCAGCACCAGCACCGGCACCAGCACCGACCGCGGGAGTGCGACTTGATCGAGGAATAGAAGTCGAGGAGGCGGCTAATGGCGGAGACCGTCGGCGAAGACCCTGGTGCGGTGACCTAGCATTTCAGCTGTCATAGAAGATGAGCAGTGGCCGAGTGAGAGCAGGAACAGAACTTGATTAAAAAAAAAGAATAGCGGGAGCAATTTAGGGAGAACATAAAAGTTTTGGAAAATTGCATTTGTAAAATGTTGAAAGTCAAGACAAGTAATTTGACTTTGCCAAAACCAATTTTCCTTCCAAATGGTTAAAAAAAATTAGGTTGTTTTTTGGAATTTATTTCCCAGGAAAGTTAAGCACACTGAGGCCTATTTAATTTCAGGTAGACCCTCTACTAAAGTCAATAAGCTCTATAAGGAGTTTGTAATTTATTGGAATAGTTGATAATTTCTAAATGCTTAGAATAAACGCTAGTGAGTTAATAATTCACTAGACAAACGCACCAATCGCTTTTTTTACCAGCATTATGTAAAATTCAATGCTCTAACTAGAAATTTACCAACATTATTTTTTTTTTTGAATTTTTCGCCAATGGACCTATAGAATTTTGTGGGTGTGTATCGAACAAAGACATGGGTTTGTCCAATACTCAACAAAACGACCCTAATTTTCTGATCCTTTGAATGGGTAAAGTTGTTTTCAAGGTAATTTGACTTAGTGATGACGATCATTAGGCATTGAGCAAGTGCTATTGTAACAAGATACTGCTTTGGTCGATTGGTCGATCGAGCCTGGCTACTTTGCCATGAACTTGAATATGCCTAGGTAGAAATGCCCATGACTTCATCCTCTTATCCCGTTCAAAGGTGGATCGCCTTTGAACGGGAGGGGCTTGACACCTCCCGATGTCTTGTCCCTCCTCGAAAGGGAAGCTGGCAAAAGAGAGATAAAACGTAGTTCTCGCAGAAGCCGAGAGTGCACGAGAGCCACTCGCCCATCGAATGTAAAATATGGGTTTTTTTGAAGTCAAAAAGTCAAAAGAAAAAAAGAGGAAAGGCAAAAATGAAAAGTTGAAAAGTCAAAAAGTCAAAAGTAGCAACTCTCCGGATAAGGAAAAGAAGAAAGAGAGGAAGAAGGAAGAAGGAAGAAGGTGAGGAAGAAGTAAAAGAAAGGGCAAAAAAAGGGGGGTTTTGTTGTAATATCAACGTGCAGAGGTTCTTGTAAATTAAGTCAATGTGAAAATACTAAAGAAATGAATGACAAATAATAAAGATATTAAAGATTTACATGATTTGATATGACTATTCAGAGTTATAATTACTTGCATATTTGAATTTTTTCCATATTTAGCTTTAAGCTAGAATTTAAAGAATTAACAAATAAATAACTCCGATTGAGCAGGCGGCTCACTTTCTCAAGGAGCCTACTGGCTTTTTCTTGTGCGGCGCTGTTCACTGAGCAAGCCCTTGATTTTATTTTATTTTAATTTTTCTTCTTTCGTGTAGTTTCACGGAGTCAAACGAATTGCCCCTTTGTTGACCGACCAATCGCAGAGCACAAAGGAGACGTTCATTGTATGGAGCTAAAGAGGATTTCTCTTAAACGCAGTCTTCAATATTTTCTTCAATAGAAAAAACTAATATCTTCATGATCAAATACAAGAACTTATCCAAGCGCGTCATATTTCGTAAATGGCTCAAATTGGAGACATGATCTAATAGGTTTTGTGCCACGGACATCTTGATGAGCTGGATTTACTACATATCGCAACTCGGTAAGTGATCACGCTCTTCATTCATGTAATCAAACCAATATTTGGGGCTAAAGCATACGAGATTTGTTTAAGGAGGCGTTAGCTATAAATATAAATAGAAATAATAGTTTAAGATATTGTGAAACCGTAGGATTCTATGAAATTCAATTCGAGCTTAAGATTTGCTCGAAACAAAATTTTGAAATTGGCTGCAAGTTATGAACAATGATCAACGGCTTTCTGGCCCAATTTTGTTGGTTTTTGGCTCAATTTTGGCTAGGCCAAGTTGTGGGTCTTCTAGTGCTATGGAAGATCTTTTTTTTTTTTAACTGTAAGAGTTATGGCGTGACCAAGTTTTGCATTCAAGCTTCACATTGCAGATAATTTTGCATATCCACTCTTATTGAAAGTTTTGCGAGCGAGTATGAGTCGTTTTGTTAGCATTTAAAATTAATATAGTTGTTTTTTATTTGTTGTAGTATTTTATTTAATTTTGATGTTGATTCTCATTTAATTGATAAGATTACAAGATCGTTGGCTCATATAGCTGTGGGTTATTGGATTTTGGGCATTCCCGATGAGTGGCAATATCTCTTTTTTGAGTTTGTAAATCCATATCTCAAAAATGAAATGGATTAGTTATGTTATGAGTTAAGAATGAACATATTTCTTGCATAAATTGAATCGGGAATTTACTACCATTTGCGTATTAAATATAAAAATATTATCTTTGTATTATAGTCAAAACCGATTGCCTGCAAATGGGCTTATGAAACCTTTTGGGAAAGATTAATGAGAAGTCCTTGACTTTACATATGGTTTATGAATAATTACATATTGATTCGTGGGCCGGTTTATGAAATGGAGTTTGGAATAGTTTGGGAAACGTATCATGATATATGGAATGGTTTCTAGATTTGACTTTGTGAATTTTAGAGGATGTTGTGGATTTGTGTTGATACTCAATATTGTTGTGAGCCCATTGAGAGGCTTGTGGATATGCATACTAGTTTTGGATATTCTTGTGAGTCAAGCCACCAACAATATAGGTGGAGACCATGTCAAAGGAAGAACTTGGTTCCCTTGTCACGGGACACTATACGTGATCATGGTTGATATTTGAGATTGAAATTGGTCATTGGAAGAGACTATTCACATGTGTGATGAGATTGATTAGTGGATTGGACTATTGATTTTTGTTTCGATGTTATTGAATTAAATGAATATGTTATTTTGATCTTAAGATTTGTTGTAGTTTGGATTTGGTGTAAATGAGTTGTGTGTGTGTTTTAAATGAGCACAATGATTGCTTGATCTACGTAGAAGAGATGTATTACTTACTAGGTTGTAATTGTTCATTTCATTCGTCATTTGTGTTTTTAGGTTCCTCGATCAATGACAAGTAAAGCGAGGGTATTGATGGAAAACTTTTGATAAAAATGTTTTGGGAGTTATATTTTGGATATGACTTAAGGGAGCTGTATATATAATTATTAATAGTTTGTTGGGTTATTTAAGTTCTAAATTGTACATGTTCTTTTTGATGAATTATAGAAGCTCTAATATTGTAACTAACATGTAGTTTTATTTGATATATATATATACACACACACACATATATATGATCGGAGGTATACATATTGATAGCAAGTTGTTGGTTGTCGTTTGAGATTGCGTCCTTTGAGTAGAAGGACGGTCGTGTTATCTCCTACTCTCCTTAATCTTGGGGTTTGACACTTGCAAACTCGTTTGAAACTTGAATCACGAAGAAGGGTTACAAGGTGACATGCAACCCCTAGCTTGTCGTGGCAGGGCTCATACTCACGGGGAGCTAGCAGGCCGTGCTTCAACCCCTAGGTGGCTTGGGGCAAGATGATTCAATAACAAGATTACACGCATTAACGGTACTAATACGATGAGCTTTAAGACTTTATTGCACAAGGCCAGCCGAGCAATTTTGAGTACCACATATTACTTTGGATGCGGCCTTGTTTGGCCACTGCTTGGCCCTTGCATGGACTGCCTTGGCCTATGCTTGGAGCTTTACAAGAATTCAAACACTTGTTTACTACTTCAACCACTTGGACAGTGAGTTCAATCACAAAAGGCCTAACGCAGTTTACCCACACAAACACCTCTTTTGACAACTCTAACCACACACCTAATACCACCATCTAAACTTGCAGACCCCCAACCATTCATTCTCCACCTAAACAGACAGCAACGTTGGCATTGTGTGATCACAAATGCAAAGATCCTAAACTCCAAACCACCTATAAATCCATTGCCCATCTTGAACATAACCCATGCTAATCAACCGAGGTAACAACAGCATTGGGAACACGGAGGCAGTAGTAAATCACAAGCCATGAAATCAGGCCCCTGAGTAACAGCTTCTCTCTCCCTTCGGCTTTGTAGAAGGTCAGCTTCCACTAACTTCGTCATTCACAAGAGCAGAAAAACGATGCGCCGGGAGCATCCATCAACAAATGGATCATCAACCTACATGAAGAAGTCAGAGTTACCACGTTGCAAGCACATAATACATGTTAGCTTCAAACCTGCATAAACTCTCTGTTAAAACCCTAAATTTCCAAAAGATGTACAAATTTCACTTACCCCATGCTTTTCGCATGCAAGAAATCGTCTCCATGGGTTCACCTCAGTCCATGATGTCCTCAATCGACCCTTTCTTTCAGATCTGCAGTTCGGATTCTCCATTTCCGACCGTACAAACCCTAGCACTCTTCTTTCCCAGTTTGGGGAAATAATTTTTCAGATCAAAGTACCCCAATTCAACGGTAATAAATGAGCATGTGGCCATCACATGGTCGCCGGCAGGTGCTTTTTATTGTTGGTGACGAGGGGGGTCATTTGAAACTCAGCGGTCTGATCTCGGGCTCATTTGAGAAAAGTGTCACTCTGGAGATTCTTTTGAGAAAATGCATCTAATAGAGGTGTAATTTGGAATGTTTCCATAAGAAAAAAAAAGGTTTCCAGAACCAAACTCAAATCTTTTTCTTTGCTCTTCTCTTCTCTCTCCACTCTGTCTTCTCTCTTCGAATCCCAAAGCCATGGTTGTCCAGTCTCACCGCCACAATGCAACTTCGCCTGTTGCAACCACAACCCTGCTTTGCTGCACTCGACCCAGTCACTGAACCCCTACTATAGTTGATGGCGGATGGGGCATGGTGGCGAGCCATGGCCATGGAGGCTGACCATTGATTTGAGAGAGAATAATGGACGAACAAGAAGAAGGGGCGAGGAAAAAAGGGAAAAGCAGATGAATAACAGCATGAGAAGATGTAATAACAACCAAATTTGAAACCTAAATCTTGATTATTAGTTGGAGGAAAGACAACATTTTAGCAGCACGGAATGTTTCCACTCTCGATAACTTCAGAACTTTTTTAAAAACAACCGTTTGTTGCTAGCTTCAATTCAACGAATTGGTAGGGAGAACGTACGCGGGATTGAATCTTGAGAACTCTTACGTGCAGGGAATGGACATGAGGAATGGAGAATGAATGCAACAATCATCGAAAGAATAGACGTTCTCTAAAATCGTGCATGCAGAGAGCAAAGAACAAACCGAGGTTAGATTTGCAAGGTTTTGGGGGACACACGAGATTATCTGAAAAGTCGAACTCAAGTGATACTAGAGGACCTTGAGGAACGATTCGAACTCGATTGATTTACAATTTTGAGAATTTCAGATCGAGGTTAGCCATTGCTCACCAAATTCTATATCTATTATTCATACTACATGTTGGTAAAATGAATTAAGTGCGAAAAATATTTGACTAATATCTTTGATTTGGCGCCTATAACCTCTTTTGAATTTTAACTTTTAGACATAAGAACTCGAGGCATTATAAAATTCATTGTTGGAAAGACCAATTTTACATGCATTTCATTCTTTTGAGAAGATTATAATTTGCTACGACACTTATAAACAAGTCATCGTTACCGTATATGCGATGACTAATGAGACATTCTTTTGTATTACTTGTGAGACCACGCTGCAATTTTCCGATGCTATTGCTATTGCTGTACTCGTAGTAAAGTTAGCGATTGGTGGTGGACTCACACAGCAAGGAATTCCATTCAGCGATACCAATATCTATGCATATTGCAATATCGAAATGGTTATGCTGACGTGATATATTAGAGGTATTTATACAATGATAACGTTTACAATTTTTTGCTTTTTTAAGGTGATGAAAAATCAAGTAGAATATCAATATTAACTCTCGTGAAACAAATAGGGAAATGCTTGCATGACCGTTCACTGCCAAATGACAGTGTAACGGTCACAAGACAGCCACAAATTCATTTTGTGGAAACTGGTGGACTTCTTAAACTGGTTTCAATTTTTGACTCTGTTTCCTTTTTTGTCACTTCTATATATCCTTATTACAAACTTAAATATAGAAATGAAAATCAAAAGAGAGCCCACTAAATCAATGTTTTTAAATGTTATTACTTTGATTTTTTTTTTGGTAAGTTTATTACTTTGATTTGTTCTTTACATAAGTCAAGAAAATCGTTCTTGTTGTATGCATTAGTGATATCATTGATCTTAATTTTAGGTCATTGAAGAGTTCTTTTATAGCAATTTGATTCGAGCGAAAAAAATAAAGAGCTATTTTGGCCAAAATGCCGATGTAGCATTTTTCTAACAAGACAAATGCAAAACGACGTCGTTTTACCTTTTATTTGAATTTTGATATAAATATTAATTAAACTACATTTAAAAAAAAAAACAAAAAAGGGATTGCAGGCAAGGGCTATGCAAGCCCTCGCCGCTACCTCCCCACTGTTGCCAAGCCTTGGCTAGGGGTCAATGACCCTAGCTAATCGACGGTGAGGGCCTACAAGCCTTCTCCCAGATCCCCCATGGGCAGCAGCCTTTGGCCCGACTGGGTGAGGGTGGGCGACCCTTGCTGGATTTGGGGAAGGATTGTGACCCTCGCCACTCACCTCAAATCAGGGTGAGGACTTGAGGCCCTCATCGCCAATTGGCTAGAATCGCTAGCCCTTGGCCAAGGCTCGATGACCCCAGCCAGCCCTCCCCCCACGGTCGTTGGCCCTTCTTGGTGACGATGGGGAGGTAGTGGTGACGGCTTGCACAGCCCTCGCCCGCAATCCCTTTTTTGTTTGTTTAAATAAATAATTTTGTTTTAAATTTTAATTTAATTAATATTTATATTAAATATAAATCTAAAGCAAAACTACATTGTTTTCACCTTATTTAGCCACGTTAACATGCAAAATGACGTCATTTTGCTTGAAAAACGCCACGTTGGCATTTTGACCAAAATTTCTTGCCATTGGCATTTAATTGATTCATTTTACTCCTATTTTGACACTTAAGTGTACTTCTATGAACTTTTGGCACTTAAGTATTATCTCGTGTCAAGTTTTGACACTTGATATGTCGGGGACTCATTAATTTCATTTTTAGTTGTAAAGCTAATGTTTAAAGTTTTTTTTTAATAAAACTTTATAATGACATTAATGATTCTTTTTAATAAGTGATAACTTTTTTCTACTTATAATTATTAAGATTTTTGCATTTAATTTATTTTCTCTTTCTTCATATTCAAGAACATTAATTCGGTGGGTTCCCTTTTGATTTTTGTCTTGAAGAAAAAAAAGAAAAAAGAAATGGAGTCTAAAATTGAAACCGGTTTAAGAAGTCTACCGGTTTCCACAAAATGAATTTGTGGCTGTCCTGTGACCGCTCCACTGTCATTTGGCAGTGGACGGTCATCCTAGCAGCACCCAAACAAATACACAAGAGCCAAGATTTATTTCCATATTCAATCGTCGCTTCCCGCGCATTTAGGCTTTGATCATATGGAGTTCACGATAGCACTCACACAATTAATGATTTAGGTGATATTAGTCTACATCATCTATAATAGGAATGTGTACAGGTCACGCTTTTGTTAAAATAGAAAAGTTGTTAAGTTTAGGAAAAGTCCAAATAAATGTTGTTAAGAAACTTAAAAAAGAGTAAGTAAACCACAACTAATTGATAAACTAATGAGAGAAAAGAAAGTTAGTCACACAAACAAAAGTTGGTAGATTCATATAAAAGTTGATAAATTTAAGGCGTTTGTAAGAAAGACATATACAAGTGGTAAAAAAATAACACAACTTTGAAATCGAAAATAAACAAAATCAATGTGGGCGAGTAAGAGTGCTAGCAAACTTTGGTTGGAGATTAAGACTCTATTTGTTCCACAGAAAATAGAGCATTTCTAGAAAATGTTATCTAGAAAAATGAAAATATATTTTTGTATTTGGCTGAAAGCTAAAAATAAATTAGAAAATATTTTAAGCCATTTGATAAGGAAAATCAAATTCATTCGTTCTTTTTAAAGATTTTTTATTTTTTTTCTTTTCCTCCTTCTTCTTTGGTCGGTCATTGGCCGTTGCTAGATGGGAGTGCGAGCTCACCGGCGTCGGGCGATTTTGATCATTGCCAGGTTCTTCCGTTTCTACTGATCTTCATCCGGTTTCGTTTCGGTAATGCGTGCCATTATCTCCGATTTCAACCCCAACCCGAGGTCTCACAGATTGACTGCGGACTTCCCATGGCCTGATCTGAAGAGATCATCGGGCAAGCAGTCGAGGAGGAATGTCAAATCGGAAGTCGTCAACAACGTGGATGATGATTTCGAGGCAAATGGAACGCATCGAAAAATCCATCCAATTATGTTATGTATTATTCTAGAGCAACTACTACTTGTAATGTCTCATCAATAATATGAATCATTACATTAATGTTAAGGCCTAACACAACATCTTCGTATAACTTCCAGTATTATTTAGATTAACAATCCAAAATTAATTTAGCTCCTGAATTTTGGAAGAATTACATTATCTCTTCTCCAAAGTCCTCGATTTTGTCCTCTATTCTTATGTAGGATGTGAGTTGTTGGGAGATAAGTGGGCACGACCACTCAGCAAGCCACTAATCTCCTCCTTACTATGAGATGCAAGCATGATCAAAGCAATTTACTATAAAGCCCATAGGCCATTGAAAATTCGCAATAGGGTTTTATCATGAGTAATAACGTCAATTCTTTAAAAATAAAATAAAATTAAAGCATGGAAAGATTATTAATAAGGGAAAATGTTTATAACTTTTGAAAAGCAAAAAATACTTTCCTCGCTCAATTTTTCTCTTATCTCCATTTATTTTTTATTTACCTTTTTCTAAAAAATTCAATTTTTTATTTTCTTTTTAAAGAATTGACGTTATTACTCATGATAAGACCCTATTGCGAATTTTCAATGGCCTATGGGCTTTATAGTAAATTGCTTTGATCATGCTTGCATCTCATAGTAAGGAGGAGATTAGTGGCTTGCTGAGTGGTCGTGCCCACTTATCTCCCAACAACTCACATCCTACATAAGAATAGAGGACAAAATCGAGGACTTTGGAGAAGAGATAATGTAATTCTTCCAAAATTCAGGAGCTAAATTAATTTTGGATTGTTAATCTAAATAATACTGGAAGTTATACGAAGATGTTGTGTTAGGCCTTAACATTAACGTAATGATTCATATTATTGATGAGACATTACAAGTAGTAGTTGCTCTAGAATAATACATAACATAATTGGATGGATTTTTCGATGCGTTCCATTTGCCTCGAAATCATCATCCACGTTGTTGACGACTTCCGATTTGACATTCCTCCTCGACTGCTTGCCCGATGATCTCTTCAGATCAGGCCATGGGAAGTCCGCAGTCAATCTGTGAGACCTCGGGTTGGGGATGAAATCGGAGATAATGGCACGCATTACCGAAACGAAACCGGATGAAGATCAGTAGAAACGGAAGAACCTGGCAATGATCAAAATCGCCCGACGCCGGTGAGCTCGCACTCCCATCTAGCAAAGGCCGATGACCGATCAAAGAAGGAGGAGGAAAAGAAAAAAATAAAAAATAAAAATTGAAAATCAAATTTAAAAAGAGAAAAATAAAAAATAAAAAATAAAAAATCTTTAAAAAAAGCGCATGGATTTGATTTTCCTTACCACATGGCATAAAATATTTTCTAATTCATTTTTAGCTTTAAGCCAAATACAAAAATATATTTTCATTTTTCTAGATAACATTTTCTAGAAAATGCCCTATTTTCTGTGGAACAAATAGAGTCTTAATCTCAAACCAAAGTTTGCTAGCGCTCTACCTCGCCCACATTGATTTTGTTTATTTTCGATTTCAAAGTTGTGTTATTTCTTTTACCACTTGTATACGTCTTTCTTACAAACGCCTTAAATTTATCAACTTTTATATGAATCTACCAACTTTTGTTTGCGTGACTAACTATCTTTTCTCTCATTAGTTTATCAATTAGTTGTGGTTTACTTACTCTTTTTTAAGTTTCTTCACAACATTTATTTGGACTTTTCCTAAACTTAACAACTTTTCTATTTTAACAAAAGCGTGACCTGTACACATTCCTATTATAGATGATGTAGACTAATATCACCTAAATCATTAATTGTGTGGGTGCTATCGTGAACTCCATATGATCAAAGCCTAAATGCGTGGGAAGCGATGATTGAATATGGAAATAAATCTTGGCTCGTGTATTTGTTTGGGTGCTGCTAGGATGACCGTCCACTGCCAAATGACATTGGAACGGTCACAGGACAGCCACAAATTCATTTTGTGGAAACCGGTAGACTTCTTAAACCGGTTTCAATTTTAGACTCCATTTCTTTTTTCTTTTTTTTCTTCAAGACAAAAATCAAA
Source organism: Eucalyptus guilfoylei (assembly GCA_016097605.1). Lineage (NCBI taxonomy): Eukaryota > Viridiplantae > Streptophyta > Magnoliopsida > Myrtales > Myrtaceae > Eucalyptus > Eucalyptus guilfoylei. The sequence continues at coordinate 21,134,207 of CM027864.1, read as the reverse complement.
AGGGAACCCACCGAATTAATGTTCTTGAATATGAAGAAAGAGAAAATAAATTAAATGCCAAAATCTTAATAATTATAAGTAGAAAAAAGTTAGCACTTATTAAAAAGAATCATTAATGTCATTATAAAGTTTTATTAAAAAAAAACTTTAAACATTAGCTTTACAACTAAAAATGAAATTAATGAGTCCTTGACATATCAAGTGTCAAAACTTGACACGAGATAATACTTAAGTGCCAAAAGTTCATAGAAGTACACTTAAGTGTCAAAATAGGAGTAAAATGAATCAATTAAATGCCAATGGCAAGAAATTCTGGTCAAAATGCCGACGTGGCGTTTTTCAAGCAAAACGACGTCATTTTGCATGTTAACGTGGCTAAATAAGGTGAAAACAATGTAGTTTTGTATTAATTAAATTAAAATTTAAAACAAAATTATTTATTTAAAAAAACAAAAAAGGGATTGCTGGCGAGGGCTGTGCAAGCCGTCACCACTACCTTCCCACCGTCACCAAGAAGGGCCAACGACCGTGGGGGGAGGGTTGGTTGGCTGGGGTCATCGAGCCTTGGCCAAGGGCTAGCGATTCTAGCCAATTGGCAATGAGGGCCTCAAGTCCTCACCCCGATTTGAGGTGAGTGGCGAGGGTCACAACCCTTCCCCAAATCCGGCAAGGGTCGCCCACCCTCACCCAGTCGGGCCAAAGGCTGCCGCCCATGGGGGATCTGGGAGAAGGCTTGTAGGCCCTCACCGTCGATTAGCTAGGGTCATTGACCCCTAGCCAGGGCCTGGCAACAGTGGGGAGGTAGCGGTGACGGCTTGCATAGCCCTTGCCTGCAATCCCTTTTTTGTTTTTGTTTTTTTTTTAAATGTAGTTTAATTAATATTTATATCAAAATTCAAATAAAAGGTAAAACGACGTCGTTTTGCATTTGTCTTGTTAGAAAAATGCTACATCGGCATTTTGGCCAAAATAGCTCTTTATTTTTTTCGCTCGAATCAAATTGCTATAAAAGAACTCTTCAATGACCTAAAATTAAGATCAATGATATCACTAATGCATACAACAAGAACGATTTTCTTGACTTATGTAAAGAACAAATCAAAGTAATAAACTTACCAAAAAAAAAATCAAAGTAATAACATTTAAAAACATTGATTTAGTGGGCTCTCTTTTGATTTTCATTTCTATATTTAAGTTTGTAATAAGGATATATAGAAGTGACAAAAAAGGAAACAGAGTCAAAAATTGAAACCAGTTTAAGAAGTCCACCAGTTTCCACAAAATGAATTTGTGGCTGTCTTGTGACCGTTACACTGTCATTTGGCAGTGAACGGTCATGCAAGCATTTCCCTATTTGTTTCACGAGAGTTAATATTGATATTCTACTTGATTTTTCATCACCTTAAAAAAGCAAAAAATTGTAAACGTTATCATTGTATAAATACCTCTAATATATCACGTCAGCATAACCATTTCGATATTGCAATATGCATAGATATTGGTATCGCTGAATGGAATTCCTTGCTGTGTGAGTCCACCACCAATCGCTAACTTTACTACGAGTACAGCAATAGCAATAGCATCGGAAAATTGCAGCGTGGTCTCACAAGTAATACAAAAGAATGTCTCATTAGTCATCGCATATACGGTAACGATGACTTGTTTATAAGTGTCGTAGCAAATTATAATCTTCTCAAAAGAATGAAATGCATGTAAAATTGGTCTTTCCAACAATGAATTTTATAATGCCTCGAGTTCTTATGTCTAAAAGTTAAAATTCAAAAGAGGTTATAGGCGCCAAATCAAAGATATTAGTCAAATATTTTTCGCACTTAATTCATTTTACCAACATGTAGTATGAATAATAGATATAGAATTTGGTGAGCAATGGCTAACCTCGATCTGAAATTCTCAAAATTGTAAATCAATCGAGTTCGAATCGTTCCTCAAGGTCCTCTAGTATCACTTGAGTTCGACTTTTCAGATAATCTCGTGTGTCCCCCAAAACCTTGCAAATCTAACCTCGGTTTGTTCTTTGCTCTCTGCATGCACGATTTTAGAGAACGTCTATTCTTTCGATGATTGTTGCATTCATTCTCCATTCCTCATGTCCATTCCCTGCACGTAAGAGTTCTCAAGATTCAATCCCGCGTACGTTCTCCCTACCAATTCGTTGAATTGAAGCTAGCAACAAACGGTTGTTTTTAAAAAAGTTCTGAAGTTATCGAGAGTGGAAACATTCCGTGCTGCTAAAATGTTGTCTTTCCTCCAACTAATAATCAAGATTTAGGTTTCAAATTTGGTTGTTATTACATCTTCTCATGCTGTTATTCATCTGCTTTTCCCTTTTTTCCTCGCCCCTTCTTCTTGTTCGTCCATTATTCTCTCTCAAATCAATGGTCAGCCTCCATGGCCATGGCTCGCCACCATGCCCCATCCGCCATCAACTATAGTAGGGGTTCAGTGACTGGGTCGAGTGCAGCAAAGCAGGGTTGTGGTTGCAACAGGCGAAGTTGCATTGTGGCGGTGAGACTGGACAACCATGGCTTTGGGATTCGAAGAGAGAAGACAGAGTGGAGAGAGAAGAGAAGAGCAAAGAAAAAGATTTGAGTTTGGTTCTGGAAACCTTTTTTTTTCTTATGGAAACATTCCAAATTACACCTCTATTAGATGCATTTTCTCAAAAGAATCTCCAGAGTGACACTTTTCTCAAATGAGCCCGAGATCAGACCGCTGAGTTTCAAATGACCCCCCTCGTCACCAACAATAAAAAGCACCTGCCGGCGACCATGTGATGGCCACATGCTCATTTATTACCGTTGAATTGGGGTACTTTGATCTGAAAAATTATTTCCCCAAACTGGGAAAGAAGAGTGCTAGGGTTTGTACGGTCGGAAATGGAGAATCCGAACTGCAGATCTGAAAGAAAGGGTCGATTGAGGACATCATGGACTGAGGTGAACCCATGGAGACGATTTCTTGCATGCGAAAAGCATGGGGTAAGTGAAATTTGTACATCTTTTGGAAATTTAGGGTTTTAACAGAGAGTTTATGCAGGTTTGAAGCTAACATGTATTATGTGCTTGCAACGTGGTAACTCTGACTTCTTCATGTAGGTTGATGATCCATTTGTTGATGGATGCTCCCGGCGCATCGTTTTTCTGCTCTTGTGAATGACGAAGTTAGTGGAAGCTGACCTTCTACAAAGCCGAAGGGAGAGAGAAGCTGTTACTCAGGGGCCTGATTTCATGGCTTGTGATTTACTACTGCCTCCGTGTTCCCAATGCTGTTGTTACCTCGGTTGATTAGCATGGGTTATGTTCAAGATGGGCAATGGATTTATAGGTGGTTTGGAGTTTAGGATCTTTGCATTTGTGATCACACAATGCCAACGTTGCTGTCTGTTTAGGTGGAGAATGAATGGTTGGGGGTCTGCAAGTTTAGATGGTGGTATTAGGTGTGTGGTTAGAGTTGTCAAAAGAGGTGTTTGTGTGGGTAAACTGCGTTAGGCCTTTTGTGATTGAACTCACTGTCCAAGTGGTTGAAGTAGTAAACAAGTGTTTGAATTCTTGTAAAGCTCCAAGCATAGGCCAAGGCAGTCCATGCAAGGGCCAAGCAGTGGCCAAACAAGGCCGCATCCAAAGTAATATGTGGTACTCAAAATTGCTCGGCTGGCCTTGTGCAATAAAGTCTTAAAGCTCATCGTATTAGTACCGTTAATGCGTGTAATCTTGTTATTGAATCATCTTGCCCCAAGCCACCTAGGGGTTGAAGCACGGCCTGCTAGCTCCCCGTGAGTATGAGCCCTGCCACGACAAGCTAGGGGTTGCATGTCACCTTGTAACCCTTCTTCGTGATTCAAGTTTCAAACGAGTTTGCAAGTGTCAAACCCCAAGATTAAGGAGAGTAGGAGATAACACGACCGTCCTTCTACTCAAAGGACGCAATCTCAAACGACAACCAACAACTTGCTATCAATATGTATACCTCCGATCATATATATGTGTGTGTGTGTATATATATATATATCAAATAAAACTACACGTTAGTTACAATATTAGAGCTTCTATAATTCATCAAAAAGAACATGTACAATTTAGAACTTAAATAACCCAACAAACTATTAATAATTATATATATAGCTCCCTTAAGTCATATCCAAAATATAACTCCCAAAATTTTTTTATCAAAAGTTTTCCATCAATACTCTCGCTTTACTTGTCATTGATCGAGGAACCTAAAAACACAAATGACGAATGAAAGGAACAATTACAACCTAGTAAGTAATACATCTCTTCTACGTAGATCAAGCAATCATTGTGCTCATTTAAAACACACACACAACTCATTTACACCAAATCCAAACTACAACAAATCTTAAGATCAAAATAACATATTCATTTAATTCAATAACATCGAAACAAAAATCAATAGTCCAATCCACTAATCAATCTCATCACCCCTGAGAATAGTCTCTTCCAATGACCAATTTCAAGCTCAAATATCAACCATGATCACGTATAGTGTCCCGTGACAAGGGAACCAAGTTCTTCCTTTGACATGGTCTCTACCTATATTGTTGGTGGCTTGACTCACAAGAATATCCAAAACTAGTATGCATATCCACAAGCCTCTCAATGGGCTCACAACAATAGAGTATCAACACAAATCCACAACATCCTCTAAAATTCACAAAGTCAAATCTAGAAACCATTCCATATATCATGATACGTTTCCCAAACTATTCCAAACTCCATTTCATAAACCGGCCCACGAATCAATATGTAATTATTCATAAACCATATGTAAAGTCAAGGACTTCTCATTAATCTTTCCCAAAAGGTTTCATAAGCCCATTTGCAGGCAATCGGTTTTGACTATAATACAAAGATAATATTTTTATATTTAATACGCAAATGGTAGTAAATTCCCGATTCAATTTATGCAAGAAATATGTTCATTCTTAACTCATAACATAACTAATCCATTTCATTTTTGAGATATGGATTTACAAACTCAAAAAAGAGATATTGCCACTCATCGGGGAATGCCCAAAATCCAATAACCCACAGCTATATGAGCCAACGATCTTGTAATCTTATCAATTAATGAGAATCAACATCAAAATTAAATAAAATACTACAACAAATACAAAACAACTATATTAATTTTAAACGCTAACAAAACGACTCATACTCGCTCGCAAAACTTTCAACAAGAGTGGATATGCAAAATTATCTGCAATGTGAAGCTTGAATGTGAAACTTGGTCACGCCATAACTCTTACAGTTAAAAAAAAAAAAAAGATCTTCCATAGCACTAGAAGACCCACAACTTGGCCTAGCCAAAATTGAGCCAAAAACCAACAAAATTGGGCCGAAAAGCCGTTGGTCGTTGTTCATAACTTGCAGCCAATTTCAAAATTTTGTTTCAAGCAAATCGTAAGCTCGAATTGAATTTCATAGAATCCTACAGTTTCATAATATCTTAAACTATTATTTCTATTTATATTTATAGCTAACGCCTCCTTAAACAAATCTCGTATGCTTTAGCCCCAAATATTGGTTTGATTACATGAACGAAGAGCGCGATCACTTACCGAGTTGCGATATATAGTAAATCCAGCTCATCAAGATGTCCGTGGCACAAAACCTATTAGATCATGTCTCCACTTTGCGCCATTTACGAAATACGACGCGTTTGGATAAGTCTCGTATTTGATCATGAAGATATTAGTTTTTTCTATTGAAGAAAATATTGAAGACTACGTTTAAGAGAAATCCTCTTTAGCTCCGTACAACGAACGTCTCCTTTGTGCTCTGCGATTGGTCGGTCAACAAAGGGACAATTCGTTTGACTCCTTGAAACTGCACAAAAGAAGAAAAATTAAAATAATAAAATCAAGCGCCGCACAAGAAAAAGCCAGTAGGCTCCTTTTTTTATTTTTGGTCAGTCCTACTCTAATCCTACTCTAACACCCACTTTCAGACTTTTGCCCTGCCTCATTGCAGGGCGTGGGAGTCGAAACCCACTCCTGAAATCGTCCCCACCCCCACTCCCCCCTGAGAAGGTGGGGATTTGAACCCCCAACCTCCCCCTTCCAAGCTAGAAGGGTGGTCACTGGGGCGAACCCCCGGTGGTTTCCAGTAGGCTCCTTGAGAAAGTGAGTCGCCTGCTCAATCGGAGTTATTTATTTGTTAATTCTTTAAATTCTGGCTTAAAGATAAATATGGAAAAAATTCAAATATGCAAGTAATTATAACTCTGAATAGTCATATCAAATCATGTAGATCTTTAATATTTTTATTATTTGTCATTCATTTCTTTAGTATTTTCACATTGACTTAATTTACAAGAACCTCTCCACGTTGATATTACAACAAAACCCCCCTTTTTTGGCTCTTTCTCTTTTTTCTTCCTCACCTTCTTCCTTCTTCCTTCTTCCTCTCTTCTTTTCCTTATCCGGAGCAGTTGCTACTTTTGACTTTTCAACTTTTCATTTTTGTCTTTCCTCTTTTTTTCTTTTGACTTTTTGACTTCAAAAAAACCCATATTTTACATTCGATGGGCGAGTGGCTCTCCTGCACTCTCGGCTTCTGCGAGAACTATGTTTTATCTCTCTTTTGCTAGCTTCCCTTTCGAGGAGGGACAACACACCGGGAGGTGTCAAGCCCCTCCCGTTCAAAGGCGATCCACCTTTGAATGGGATAAGAGGATGAAGTCATGGGCATTTCTACCTAGGCATGTTCGAGTTCATGGCAAAGTAACCGGGCTTGATCAAGCAATCGACCAAAACAGTAACTTGTTACAATAACACTTGCTCAATGCCTAATGACCGTTGTCATTGAAGTCGAATCACCTTGGAAACAACTTTACCCATTCAAAGGATCAGAAAATTAGGGTCGTTTTGTTGAGTATTGGACAAACCCTTGTCTTTGTTCAATACACGCCCACAAAATTCTATAGGTCCATTAGGGAAAAATTCAAAAAAAATAAAATCATGATGGTAAATTTCTAGTTAGATTAGTAAATTAAAAAAAAAAAAATCTTGATAAAAATCACCCCGCGTTCAAATTCAAAATAAAACATCGAAAACAAGAATTCCTTTTCTTGACCACGTGGGTGGCTCCTCTTTAGCTTGACGTTGTGCGGCTCCTATTTTCTCGTAGGGCTTCAATGGCTCCTTGTAGGGCTTCAGCAGCACGCAGCACACCTCGTGGAGAGATTCTGCTTTATATTTATATGTGCCCAAGGTCTCAAGTTTGACCTGAACCCATCAACTTTTTAGCTCTACGTGCAAAGGCTCCTTTCTTTTATTTCCATCAGCTAAAAAAAAACCCAGGCGTGGAATATTGTGGAGGCAAGTGACGTCATCCTAGGGTCATGAATATGACGTAATAGTTTTAGCCTACGAAGACCATGGCATTGACTTCGCTCCTGCCGCCGGGAGACATTTTCTTTTATTTTTTTTGGTCTGTGCCGCCGGGAGACATTAGATGGCATTGACTTCGCTCTCGCCGCCGGGAGACATTAGATACTCTGCTCTCTTGAGATAAAACAAAACACCAGACCCCAAGAAAAGAAAATAAGATAAGACAAAACGACATAGAAAGGTGCTTCGAAAGGTGCCGTTTCATTTCACAACCCTAGGACAATAAAATTGCTTGCCCCCACAAACCCGTGCCGCACGATTTCAATGCTGGTGTTCCCTTAATTCGTGGTCCTATTGGTTGGATCTGTGCTTTGATATTGTCATTATTTTACTGAAAAGCTGAGTTATCACAAGTGGTAGAATGGAACTTTGCTGTTGCTAGTCTTATTTTATCATCCAACAATGAGCTTCTTGATGCTCGGAAAACTCTATAAAATGGGTCGATATAATTTAACGGATATCCAAGTCCAAAGGCGTCCCAGAAAGAGAGAGAGGCCATTATTAGTTCCGATTAAATGGAGCGAAGAATGTTAGAAGCAGCTCGGAAGGGCAATGTCCATGAGCTGGGAGACTTGATCAGCAGCAATGAGCTCATCCTTGAGGAGATGGATCTTGAAGGAGCCAGTCACACGCCGCTGCATGTCGCCTGTGTGGCTGGCCATTTAGATTTTGTCCGAGAGCTCCTAAAGCATATGCCGAAGCTTGCGGAAAATGTGAACGCCTATGGTTTCAGCCCGCTGCACATCGCGGCGGCTCGAGGTGATGTCGAGATCGCGAGGGAGCTCTTGACAGTGAAACCACACCTGTGCCCCGTGAAGGGACGGGAGAGAAGAATCCCTTTGCATTATGCCACCGCGAACGGGAAGGTCGATGTCATGAAGGTATTGCTCGCTGCTTCGCCTGAGTCTGTTGAAGACACGACTGCCCGAGAGGAGACCGCACTTCACCTCGCTGTGAAGAACAACCGGTTCGACGCAGTGGTTGTGTTGGTGGACCATCTGAAGCAGCACAAGAAGGAGCAAGTGATCAACTGGAAGGACCACAAAGGCAACACTGCCTTGCATCTTGCTGCCGCAGGCAAAAATTTTGAGGCAAGTCTCGTGATTCCCTTATTTTATCGTGCTTTTCTTTGTGCATTACTTCAGTGAGGGTGTTGATTTGGTGCCCCTACCATATTCAAAGATCTTCTAGGCAAAGGAATTTATTGAATCGGGTCTGTTTTGATCATCACTAGAATAAAGGATGTCCCGTCTATGGCTGAAGTCTTTCCGTATTATCTTAACGCTTGGAAAATGGAAAATAATTGCAGGTGGTGAACTTCCTGCTTTGTAAGCATGCTGTGGAGTCTGAGGTCGTGGAGGTGAACGCTGTGAACGAAAGTGGGTCGACGCCTCTAGACGTCTCAACTCCCTCGCGAAGGGAAGCAGGAGATAGAGAGATAAGAGAAATCCTCATTCGAGCGGGAGCCAAACACGGAAGAGGAAGATCAAACTCACCCGCATCAAGCCCAGTCTCGACGGACGACAACGATTTCGGGGGAGGCAACAATCATCAAGCAGTTGGGGAGGAACCAGTCAAAGATGCTCCTCAGTCATCACCACGTTGGCAATCGAAGAATTCAAATGTGGAAAAGGAGTCGTTTGGGGACATCCGCAATGCCCTGTTAGTCGTCGCCGCGCTCATCGCGAGCGCGACCTACCAATCTGTGCTTCAGCCACCAAAGATAATAGAAGTCGACAACGACAAATTAGTTCCTTTTTGGAAATCCATGACTGGTGCGGGCTTTGTGTACTCTCTCTTCCTGGGCGGCAACACACTAGGATTCATGGTGTCGGTCCAGATGATCATTTGCCTCACCAAATTTGTCCCCAACCACGCCAGGCTGCCGCTTAAGCTGCCGCTTAGGCTATCCCTGGTCGCCATGATTCTAACTTATTTTTGCTTCGCGTTATCTCTGTTGTTCACGACAATGAGTAAAACGAGTTCAGACAAGAAAGCTCTGCGCATGATGCCGCTAATGATATCATTCGTTCTTCTGGTGATGCAGCAGTGGTTGGCACGCCCTATAGATTATTTCTTGGAACGGCTTGTTCGATTGCACCTTCTAGGTGATATGTACCGGCTAGAGGACAAGGACTCAGAGAATAAGGACTTAGAGAAGAAGGGCAAAAGTAAGGGTTGTAAATGATGATGGTATCTCTCTTTCCTTGAGGTTGAGCTGAGACATGCAAGCCTTTAGCAGTATGGTATTTTAGTTTGTTCGTCGAGGTCGGGCATCAGATTGATGTCCTTAGATTCTCTACAGTTGATTGTATGATGTTTGCAAGTGATCCGCTGTATCGTACTCCCTAATAAAGCGTGTTGGGGGCTTATACCCAGTTTTGTAATTTCGTGGACAGCGGTCGAGATTTTGAGATGTGGTCACACAAGTTCCGTCCTAAATACTCATTTGGTCTTTGCTTCTTCAGATGGATCGGCCGTGAAGTTTAACATCTTTGTGAGGTTGAGAATGAATTTCTATGCTAGAGCAAGGAAATAGAAAAAAGAACATAACGGAGGAGGCAAAGAAGGAAGAAGAAGAAAAAGAACAAAAGCAAAAAGAAAGAACAAAGGTTTTTCTTTTAAAAATATATAATTGAGCTGAAATTTCACGTCTTCGATGACGGTTTAAGGGAGAGAAGTGCATATGGAATTGGCACAATGAACTTTAACGGCAACATTGGACAGAGAATAACGGGGGCTGGATTTTGATAAAAGTGAAAGCCGATAACTTTTTATATAAAAAAAAACTCAAGATAGAATTAGGATCCAATTAAAAGTCGGTGCTTTTTAACTGAATTGGAGCATTAGAATAAGGAGATTAATAATAAACTTATAAACAAAAGCATTCAATCACTCCACGAGCTTTTTGGACATCAAAAGAAATAAATACTTTGTCTCTATAATATAAAATTAAAAATAATCTCACGTCACAATAGCATATGAACTTTTTTTTGTAATGATTTTTTTCCTCACTAAAAATGAATTACTAAAGTCCCTGTAATCGTCCTACTGATTTCAAAAAAAAAAAAAAAAAAAAAAAAAAAAAACAGAGAGAAATTTCTTCTATTGAATTATCTATTACTAGAATGTGATAAAATTAGGATTGGCAACTTTATAAGGTCAAGATCAATGACACCATAGGACGAAAAGATATATGGTGTCCCAACACCTATTTGATGCGATAGAAGAAAAATATTATAAAGGACAATAATTCTGCCTAGCTAATAGTTAAGAATTCGGAGTTAGAAATTATCGCAAAAAGCCTAATGTCGTTTTCTTCTCGTGCTCCATATGAAATTTCACCTTTTTTTTTTATTTTCCTATTTTCAATACTTTGTTGTATCTTCTTCATCCGATTTCCATGCGTGAGGGGTTTTTAAGTTATCTAATACAATCTACCATTGAGGCATTTGGCCTAGCGATAAATAGGTTAGTTGTTTTTCCCTAAATCATGGTTCGACTATGAATAACATTTTTATTAGCTTGTGATGCGTGATTGTAGCATATGTTGTGCGGAAAGACTTTTTAATCGTTAGCATCTTGGTGGGGTTTAGGTCACAGACGGGATAGAATAATTATTGATCAATGCGAACGTTAAACAAGCCACAAAGTGTGATCATCTGAAGAGGTCACAGAGGCAATTGGCCAGGGCATTGACTTTATTTCCACGGAAAAGAGTTAAAGAGAAAAAACATTGCCTTTATAACATATGAGGTCAGCCAACGAGAAACGCAAGCGTATGTTACAAAATAATGGTCCAGTTCCTTCAAAAATTCCTTTAAAAAGCACAAACTTTAAGTGGGATCTTACCCTCTTAGAGTTTTCATCCAATATTGCCGCTAAAGGTCCGCGAATCAATTTCATGTGTGCATGTCTCTCTCCCTTCATATGTCATTGGCAATGTGAAATTTCAATTCAATTCAATATTTCCTTGATAATGAAAGAACCTGATTTTTTTTTATTTTTTATATTTCCTTATTTTCTTTTCCTCGTCCGAAGTTCCTTGCAACCTCCATTATTGGAGGTGGAGCTGCTCATGCTCAAATTTGTAAGTCTTAACTCTCTACTTTGCCTTCTATCTCAGCTCCTATTTAATCTCACCAGCTGATTTCTTAGTTTCACATGGCACAAGAATATGGATTTTTGTCCAAAAAATCCTAAACTTATGGTACGATAGTCAGTTCAGTCCTAAACCTTTTAATTTTGTCAATTTAGTCTTAAATCTTTTGAATATTTTCCATTTTATTCCTAAATCTATTATTTGGATAATTGGCCGGAAAGATTGCAATGACAAATCATCAAAAAGTTTAGGGCTAAATTGACAAATCGTCAAATGGTATAAGACTATATTGACACAATTAAAAAGTTTATAACTAAATTGACAAAATTGTTAAAAGGTTTAAAATTAAATCGGTACAATTGAAAGGTTTATGACTAAATTGATCACTGTGCAATAAGTTTATGATTTTTCAGACAATTTTTTCTAGGATAATGAGCCACAACGATAACAGATCTAAACGTGCCTTTTGTGAATAGAAAGGTCAAAAGCCATAGCGTTAAGTTACATTTTCCCTCTACTCATCGACAACTAAAGTGAGTTTAGCTTCACTTACCACATCTATTCCACATCTATCCAACAGGTTCCTACGGTCCCTATAATCATCATGCGGATGCATAAGTGCGCGCTCTTAATCATGAAAGGGAAAGATCAAATGTTTGATGGGGCAGCACTAAACTTCAGACTTTGAGCAAGAACGGCAGCACGGATGACCTTGTGTATCACATGGACCACTTGACTCTCTCAGAGATGTATCTAGTAGATTCTATATATCTCTCTTGATTATACAAATCTCACTTAATTCTCCATATTTCTTAAGATTGTGTATATATTGCATTTGATTACTCATATCCTTAATTGATTGTAGATAAATATTGTGATATCTTGTTAACTTGGTTAGTCACCTTCTATAGCCTATAAATAGACTAATATAGTCTTCATTATGGAACATGCAGAAATAACAGATTTCTTTCCTCTGCATTTTCTTAATGTGGTATTAGAGCTAAGTCATGCTTTAAATTTATTTCACATGAATGGCTTCACGCGCCATTCTTAATCCAACTTTTCACGTGCCATTCTTAATCCAGCTTGCACATGAGAGAGGATACTAAAGTATTTCACAATACTAATTTATGAGTTTTATACTCTCTTCATATACATGTGATCTCCCGCCATGTATTGATTTAGGCTTTTGGGTAAGAAAGTTTCTTCTGTGGTATCAAAGCAAATGGATCATTGTGGGAAAAGATTGTTCATCTAGGTCATATTTCATGCGGACCCAGATTGACCATCAAGCTCATGCCACTACTCATCGATGTTCATCATCTTCTTCACATGGCCTCTCTCAGCCACAGCTTCATCGGGCCTCATCCATCACCACCAAAACCTCCGATGCCGCGCCATGACCTCCAGCAACCCTCCATGATGGTTGGCAGTTGTTAAAAAAATCTCCTGCAAGTTCGGCAGAGACCTTATTTCTTGTTCCAATTTTTCAAGCTTCAAGAAGGCATTATCATCGGCCACCACTTTCACTCAGCTATCCTCGAAGCTTTATAGACCAAATCCGCTCGGAGCAAAGACAAAACAAGCCAAAGCTTTCTATAGAACCACCGTTGCTGAGAAGGTTCAGATCGTTTCTTCCATTCTGTGCCCTATGGTCCACCTCCATTAATGGAGGTTGCCACCCGCGATTGAGGCCGACAACCTCAAATTTGGGGTCATGCAACTCAAATTGGAGGTCACGCGATTCCACTCCGAGGTTGTGCAAATCTGATTTGAGCTTGATCTCCTCTATTAATGGAGTTCGCAAGGAACTAAGAAGGAGAAAGAAAGAAAAAGGAAAAATGAGGTGGGAAAATTTATCGTTGACCAAGGTGAATGCTACACGTACTAAGATATTTTTATCAAATGATCTGGCAATTTGTGGCGTATCCGTGTCATCAATTATTTGTACAATAAGCTAGAATGATACTGATAGAATAGAGTGGAAAAATGAATTTTTGTATATTACAGTGTGTGTAATACTAATAATACAAGAGCCTATTTATAGGTTGTTCTATGCAACTATCTAAAGTAATAAAATATTACAATATCATAATCAAATCAATTATAATCGATATGAAATCAATTATAATCAATCAGGAAAATAAATATCTCTAACATCCTAAGATAAATATCTCTAACATCCCCCCTCAAACTCAAGGTGAGATAGAAGATGTCAACTAGAGTTTGGAGAAAAGATCTTTAAAACGCCTAGGTGATGTGCTGTGCCTTCGTGAAAACATCAGCCATCTGATCAATTGAGGAGGTGGGAACAAGACGAACATCGCCACAAAGCACATAAGAGCGTATGAAACGACAATTTATTTTAATATGTTTGGTACGCTAATGAAAAACATCCTTATGAGCTATTTGGATGGCACTTTGGTTATCACAATGAATGACCGTTCCACCATTATGACGAACTCCCATGTCTTCTAGTAACCACCGTAACCATAATAATTCCGAAGTTGTATCAACAAGGGCACGATATTCCGCTTCCGTACTCGATCGAGCGATAGTAGTCTGTTTCTTACTCCGCCAAGAAATAAGGGACTTCCCTAAGAAAAATCAATAGCTTGTAGTAGAGCGATGATCAAGAGGATCACCAGCCCAATCAACATCAGAATAAGCTATTAACTCTAAGGATGAGTTAGCAGAAAAGTGAAGACCATGAAATAAGGTACCCTTGACATAGCGAAGAATCCAAAGAACAATAGCAAAGTGAGTCGTCGCCGTCGCAGTCATGAATTGACTCACAACCGACGACTCACAACGTGAACAACATAAGCAATGTCAGGGCGGGTAACAGTGAGATAAACCAAACCGCCAACTAACTGTCGATAAAGTGTAGGGTTTGGAAGAGGAGTCCCATCTTTTTAATCAAATTTGGCATTATTCTTAATGGGAGTGGTAGCAGTCTTGTTATCAGTAAGTCCAACTCGAGAAAGAAGATTAGTGGCATATTTCGCTTGAGAAAGATAATAGCCAGAGGAATCTAAAGCAACCTCCAATCCTAATTTCAAATTGTTGACTCAAATACAGCTCTAGTTTTGTAATGCCTTCGTGATCATCGCCAGTAATAACCATGTCATCCACATATAACAGTAGCAGAATACTCCCACAAGATGTTCGTTGAACAAATAAAGCGTTATCATAGGGACTATATACAAATCCAAGGCGTTCCATAGTAGAACTAAACTTGGAATACCATGCACGAGGAGCCTGTTATTTCAAGGTGCTGCGACAATGGCGACCACCTTCTAAAACAAAACCTCACTTTGATACTATGATATAATAGAGTGGAAAAATGAATTTCTGTATATTGCAGTGTGTGTAATACTGATAATACAAGAGCCTATTTATAGGCTGTTCTAGGCAACTATCTAAAGTAATAAAATATTACAATATCATAATGAAATCAATTATAATCGATATGAAATCAATTATAATCAATCAGGAAAATAAATATTTTTAACAAGTTAACATTGCAGATGCTTTCGTTGTTACGAGGTAAGTCTCATAATTTATTTGTTGCTTTCTTGGGTGTTAAATTTGTGGTTTGCGTGCTCGCATGGTCACCTCATATATTAGAGAAGTAAATTAAAATCAATTCAAACTGCCTGTAAGACATTTTTTCGAAATAAAAAGGGAAAGGTACTAAAAGGGCATTAGAAAAGTCTAATATAACTAAGTCCCCGTACCCAAAGTCTCTAGTTCGTAGGAGTAAAATAATTCTCCAATTATTTTACTTAGGTGTCTAATCGACCTACCGTAAACTGATTAGTGGCGACTCCTAACTATAAACTTTTGCATGCTAAATATTTGAACCTAAGTCGCAAATTGGTATGGGCTTGAGAGAGCCCGAGCTAAGTTTAGACTTAGTAGTTCATTAGCCTAATCATAGGTGGTGAACCTGAAATTTAGGTCGCGATAGATAAATATCTCTAACATCCTAAGAGAAATATCTCTAACAGATAGAAGGCAAAGGGAAAGAAAATTACAAACATACGGCTTATAAAAGAATCAACAGTAACGATTTCGGACAAGTAGCACATTAATTGTCGCATCCCTTGCCGGGCTTGGTCCCTCTCTTCGTAATAAAACTTTATGTTCAACGCTTGCCTCATAAGTAGAGGTGTCAAAATGGGTCATTGACCCATTTATAAACCAATTTATAATTAAATGGGTCGTTAATGGGTTAAGCCTTATTCCCCAAAACACCCATAATGGGTTTTAAAAATAAAGAGGATGAGATATATGGGTCTTAAATGGGTCTATTCTCAGACCCATTTAAGACCCATTTATCAACATAAACAGACCCATTTAAGACCCATTTATCAACATAAACAGACCCATTTAAGACCCATTTATCAACACATTAAAAGTGAACTCATTTACAGAGAGAGACTCTGGGTGCGTTTGGTTGGGCATTCTCTATTCTCTATTTAACTTTACAAAAATATTTTTTTTATAAAAATCGAAATTATAAATTTTTTTATTTTTCTTTTCTTTTTTCTTCCTTTGTTTTTTTTTTCTTTCTTCTTCCTCCGGTCGTCGGCGACCGGCCAAGCGATGCCGATGAGCCTCGAGCTCGCCGGATGCGGCGAGGCGGAGGCCTCGCCAACGTTCGGTGAGGCTTGAGCCTCGCCAGATCCGGCGGGGCGAGCTCAAGGCTCGCCTGTGGCCGGTCGCCGGCCGCCGGCCAAAGAAGAAGAAGAACAAAAAAGGAAAAAAAAAAAAAAAAAAAAAAAAAAAAAGAAAATTATATTTAAAAAATAAAAAATAATTAAAATTTTAATTTTAGAAAAAATAAAATAATTAAAAAATTCGACTTTTTAAAATAATTATTTTAAAAATTATAAAAATTGTCCATTAAATTTGTGTTGTATAAAACTATTTTAGTAATACCATTTTTTTTAAACATATATATAGGAAATAAGCTTTTTTAAGTTTAGTTAAATGGGTCGGGTATGGGTCGGAAAATTTACATTAGGCATAAAATGGATCATAAATGGGTTAATGGGTCAATTTGGGTCGGACCATTAATGACCTGACCCGACCCACCCGTTTAACACCTCTAATGTCAAGACCGTATCGCCCTTCTTGTCCTTCTAATTGATCACCTGTCCCTTGTTGTGCAGCTTCAGATGCTCCACCAACACAACGACTGCGTTAAACCGGTTGTTCTTCACAGCGAGGTGAAGCATCGTCTCCTCTCTGGCGGTTCTGTTCAACAGACTCAGGCAAAGTGGAGAGCAGCATCATCATGACATCGAGCTCCCTGTTTATGACCACATAATGCAAAGGGATTCTCCTCTCTCGTCCCTTCACGGAGTAGACGTGTGGACCCACTCTCTAGAGCTCTCTTGCGATCTCAACATCACCTCGAGCTGTTGCGATGTGCAATGGGCCGAAACCATTCGCGTTCACTTTTTTTGTGAACTCAGGCATCAACTTCAGGAGCTCTCGGATGAAATCCACATGGCAGGCCAGACAAGCGACGTGCAGTGGCATGTGACCGGCTCCTTCGAGAGCCATCTCCTCGAGGATGAGCTCATCGCTTATATTGGCTTATTGGGTTTATACTAAAGGGGATAATTGTCATTGTATTGTTTTAGCCCTAAACCCTATGTATATATTGTAAATTACTTCATTAATGCAAGTAAGTTCGCACAATCTCTACATTGTATCAGAGCGGTGATTCTTGGAACCCGTCTCTCACGTCTCTCTTTGGCCTTCTCGCTTGAACCAACAACCACAGAAACTGCGACAATGTCTACCTTCTTTGCCTCAGGAACTAGCCCACGAAGTGTGTCGAGATGCGCGTTGATCCTCACTCTCCACCTCACTGTGATTCTTCAGGGCATCAACATTCCTCTCGGCAGGTGCCGTTTTCCTCTTGGCGCTCACGGAGGCCTTGACGAACTCTCCTCTCCTATGAACAAAGTCACTGATTTCTCTCGAGAATGAGGGAAATAACATATTACACCTCCCATTGATTTGGAAGTCCTTTGGAAGTCCCACAGATTCCACCTCCCAATGATGACCCATTTATCTGCAGTGCTCTAATCCCAAGGTTAATCGGAGGATCATCGCTCAAGACCTCAAAATCTGAGTTGTTCATTCTCTGATTTTTTGGCCGCAAGTAATCATGGCAACCGAGTCTCAAAATTCTTCAGCCACTCTTCCCGCACATGAGCGGGTGGGCAGCCCTTATTTTTTGCATCATTCTGATAACCCAGGATCTAATCTCGTTGGCATGGTCCTTACGGGTGACAATTACAACAATTGGTCTCGTGCCATGAAGATTGCCCTTTCCGCCAAGAACAAGATGGTGTTTGTTATTGGAGAAATAAAAAAACCAGTTGCAATAGATCTTGCTTATGCGTCTTGGATTCATGTGAACAATATGATTCTATCTTGGATCCTTAATTCTATCCATCCAGATTTGGTGCCAACAGTTCTCTACATAGAGTCAGTTACGGATGTCTGGGCTGATCTTCATGAACGTTTTTTACCATTGAATGGTCCTAGGATTTTTCATCTCGAGCAAAAGATATGCACCCTTGCTCAATGTGACGATGCTGTGACTAAGTACTACAACAATTTGCGAAGCTGCTGTGATGAATTGAATAATTTGGATCTGTTACCGCAATGCTCTTGTTCGGCTCATTCTATCATCACCACACAACAAGAGAATCGGCGCTTGTTTCAATTTCTCATGGGTCTCAATCCGAGGTACGCTAATGTTATTAGTCAGATTTTACTAATGAATCCGTTACCTAGTGTTGCACGTGCATATGCACTAGTTCTTCAAGATGAATCACATTGCCATATCCAATTGGACCACCCACTATCTGACCAAACCAGCACTTTGCTTAGCATTCACGGAAATAATGCTCCACGGTCGTACACGAATTCCTCATACCATGGACAGCCCAGCTCTCTTGGTGCCCCCACTCCGTCCGCTAACCTAGCTAAACGGACGAACACGTCTCGCAGCCGAGAAAGATGTGCCCACTATGGCATCCCGGGACATACGCAGGATGTGTGTTATCGACTTCATGGCTTCCCTCCTAACCACAAGCAACGCCGTGGACAGCCATCTACTTCCTCCAGGCTCACAGATAACAAGTCCGGTCATACTTTTGATGCGGCAACTCCACCATTCACAAATGATCAGTATAAGCAGTTGATGTGCTTGTTGCAAGAGGTAAACATCCCAAAAGCCAACCTCTCAGGTAATGTTCTCGGCTTAACTTCGAATTCATTTAATTCAAATACTTGGGTCATTGACACTGGCACCACCAATCACATCACATTTGAACCCAATTACCTTACAAACCCGACATACTATTCCTCTCCACATCCCACCATTGAAATTCTGAATGGTGTTGGTGTCCCCGTGACATCACACGGTTCAGCCCACCTTACCTCAACTATCTCCCTTGATAATGTCCTTTGCGCTCCCTCTTTCAAATACAATTTATTGTCAATCTCCAAACTCACTCAAACTTTAAACTGCTCAGTCATTTTTTTTCCTAACTACTGTCTTTTTCAGGACCTCTTGACGAAGAAGATCATTGGTCGGGGCCATGAGCGTGGTGGTCTCTATTATTTGGAGATTCCTACCGAACCTGCCGTTCTTTCTACTACAACCTCTTCATCTCATCTTTGGCACACCCGCTTAGGACATCCATCTGAGTCAGTTTTATCTACTTTGCAACAAACTTTATGTTTTAGTCCAGCAAAACAATTCAGTCCATGTGATGCTTGTCATTTATCCAAGCAAACACGTCTGTCTTTTGCGTCTAACACTATTACTACTTCATGTCCTTTTGAGCTTATTCATGTTGACATTTGGGGACCTTATTCCCATTTTACACATGAGACATGTCGTTATTTTTTATCTATTGTTGATGACTATTTGCGCTATACTTGGATTTTTTTGCTTACTTTTAAGTCTAATGCAATTGACTCTATGATTCGCTTCTTTACTTTTGTTGAGACTCAATTTCAAACCAAAGTCCAAAATGTTCAATTTGATAACGGGACTGAATTCCTTTCCTCTCGCTTACAAGAGTTTTTTTGCGCACACGGTGTTCACCACAAACGTAGTTGCCCTCACACTCCTCAACAAAATGGAGTTGTTGAGCATAAGCATCGTCACTTGCTCAATGTTGCTCGTGCATTGCGTTTTCATTCTAGCATACCTCTTCACTTTTGGGGGGATTTTGTCTTAACTGCTACTCATCTCATTAATAGACTATCTAGTCCTCTCCTACACAATAAAACCATGTATGAACTTCTTTATGGCAAACCACCTTCCTATTCTCATCTTCGTGTATTTGGCTCATTATGCTATACTTCCACTGGTCATCTTCACTCCAATAAATTTGGTCCTCGATCTCGCCGATGTGTTCTAATTGGTTATTCCACAAACCACAAAGGTTACCGTCTCTATGACCTTCAAGACCAAACAATTTTTACTAGTTGCGACGTCATCTTCTATGAACAAGATTTTCCTTTCCGTCAAACCATCAAACATACCACAACCGAACATACCTCAGTACTTCCATTACCCATACCTGACCTTGGTGAAACATACCCACCTCTCTTAACCCCAGTCCTTACACCGACCTCAACTCCTCAACCTCCTGCACCCACAATCGCACCATCACCAATTGAACCCGAAGCCATGCCTCGGCCATCTCGGCAACGCCATCCACCCGGATATCTTCGAGACTACTACTGCGCTATTGTGGCCTCTGATCAATCCTCTTCGGACTCTAAGGTAACTGAATCATGTACTCTTTACTCTTTATCCAACTGTTTATCATACTCGCGTTTTTCACCCACTCACCGTGCCTTTTTAGCCTCCATATCCTCTGAACAGGAACCTGAACTTATGACACTGCGTGTCAATCTCCCAAGTGGCGAGAGGCAATGTCTTCTGAGATACAAGCTCTTGAACAAAATGGCACTTGGGAAATTGTTCATCTTCCTCCTAACAAACATCCTATTGGATGTAAATGGGTTTACCAAATCAAATATAATTCTGATGGCACCATTGAGCGTTACAAGGCTCGGCTCGTTGCAAAGGGTTACACTCAAATAGAGGGGATTGATTACCATCACACATTTGCGCCCATTGCTAAAGTGGTAACTGTTTGCACTTTATTAGCTCTTGCTTCAATTCGTCATTGACCTCTCTACCAATTAGATGTGAATAATGCTTTTCTGCATGGTGATCTTGACGAAGAGGTCTACATGAGGTTTCCACCGGGTTTTCATACTAAGGGGGAAAATTTGGTTTGTCGACTTACGAAATCACTCTATGACCTTAAATAGGCATCAAGGCAATGGTTTGCTAAATTTTCTTCTGCACTACTTGATGTTGGTTTTCAATAGTCAAAGGCAGACTATTCACTTTTTACATTAGTTCGTGGCTCTCTCTTGACCATTGTCCTTGTTTATGTTGATGATTTGGTTATAACGAGTGATGATGAAGTTATGATTCAACTTCTCAAGCGATTTCTCGACAGACAATTTTGTATTAAGGACTTGGGCACTCTCAAATATTTCTTGGGCATTGAAGCTTCTCGTTCCGAGTCTGGGATTTTCTTGTCACAAAGGAAATACGCTCTTGATATTTTGTCTGACATTGGTCTTCTTGGTGGACGTCCTATTGATACTCCGATGGAACCCAATATACAATTTTCGGAGTCCTCTCCAACTCTTAAGGATCTAGGTTCATATTGACGACTTATTGGTATATTATTATATCTTATAGTAACTCGTCTAGATTTACTCTTTGCAGTGCAACATCTTAGTCAATTTATGCACTCTCCTCATGAAGATCATTGGAATGTTGCCCTTCGCATTGTGCGGTATCTCAAGCATGATCCTGGCATTGGTTTATTTTTCCCATCTGATTCAACTCTCCAACTTAATGGTTATACAGATTCTGATTGGGCATCTTGTTCTACATCCCGACGGTCTGTTTCTGGCTACTGCATGTTTCTTGGTTCTTGTCCTATCTCATGGCGTTCCAAAAAACAAACCACTGTTGCCCGTTCCTTAGCAGAAGCCGAATATCGTGCTATGGCGTCTGCCGCATGCGAAATCACATGGCTTCACATGCTTCTGTTGGATCTCCATGTCAACACTACTACTGCCAATCTTTTTTGTGATAATAAAGCGGCCATCCACAGCGCCACTAATCCCGTCTTCCACGAACGAACCAAACACATCGAGATTGACTGTCACTTGGTTCGTGAAAAAAATT
Source organism: Eucalyptus guilfoylei (assembly GCA_016097605.1). Lineage (NCBI taxonomy): Eukaryota > Viridiplantae > Streptophyta > Magnoliopsida > Myrtales > Myrtaceae > Eucalyptus > Eucalyptus guilfoylei. The sequence continues at coordinate 21,112,346 of CM027864.1, read as the reverse complement.
CAAGATGGCACTTTGCGTACTCTTTATGTTCCCAGTCACTCCCAACTCGCGGACTTGTTCACGACGCGGTTGCACGTGATTTATTTTGTAATTTTAAGAACAAGTTGTTGACTTGTTTACATTCACTAACTTGAGGGGGAGTATTGGCAAATTGGGTTTATACTAAAGGACATAATTATCATTGTATTGTTTTAGCCCTAAACCATATGAATATCGTGCTATGGCGTCTGCCGCATGCGAAATCACATGGCTTCACATGCTTCTGTTGGATCTCCATGTCAACACTACTACTGCCAATCTTTTTTGTGATAATAAAGCGGCCATCCACAGCGCCACTAATCCCGTCTTCCACGAACGAACCAAACACATCGAGATTGACTGTCACTTGGTTCGTGAAAAAATTCAAGATGGCACTTTGCGTACTCTTTATGTTCCCAGTCACTCCCAACTCGCGGACTTGTTCACGAAACTGGTTGCACGTGATTTATTTTGTAATTTTAAGAACAAGTTGTTGACTTGTTTACATTCACTAACTTGAGGGGGAGTATTGGCAAATTGGGTTTATACTAAAGGACATAATTATCATTGTATTGTTTCAGCCCTAAACCGTATGTATATATTGTAAATTACTTCATTAATGCAAGTAAATTTGCCCAATCTCTACAGCTTATGATCAAGTCATTCAGCTCTTTGTTATTGCCCTTTTGAGCTGCTTCTTGAATCCTTCGCTCCATTTGATGGGATCAAGTAGTGGTCTCTCTCTTCTTGGGACACCTTTGGACTTGGAAATCTGTTAAATTAGTGATCCATTTTATAGAGTTTCCCCTAGATTTCTCTGTAAATTACAATTATCCAGAAGCTCCCAGGCGAAGTGCTGTGGTAGTTAAGAATAGTGGCTAATAAATTGTCCAGCATGCAAATTGAAGCAAATATATCTGACAAAAGCAGATGAAATAAGTCTTGGCTGAGACTGAGAGTGTGAATAGGCATGGACGTTATGTCATATGCAGTGGAGACCAACTAGCAACACCAAAGTTCCATGCACATTGCCACTTGTAATACCTCGACTATTCGATAAAATAGTTTGTCCCATTGTTGCTGCATTTGCCGAGATTCCCCACATATTCTTGCATCCCATAATGCAAATACTAACAACATCTAAGAACGACATTGTTTTTTATCCAACGGTTTGTTTTTTGGTAATAAAATGACTTTTCTAAACATCATAGATCAAGAAACGAGAAAAATTTTGGACCCCTTTGAAGCGAGGCATTTTTTAAAATACTCTTGGAGCAGTGTTTATCTCAAAGTAGCCTTTGAAATTGGAGTTTTCCATCTCGACTGACCTCTCATCTCACCAGCGGCACAAATCCTCGCCGGACAATGACCACGTGCGTGTCACGTGTCATTATTCGCACCACGGATGGGAGCTTTAACGGTTCATTATTTCAGTGAAAAGTAATTTTGTAGTCCTATAATTCTGGAATGGACATCACCTACGGAAGTGCCTCGCTATACAGTTGATGGTATTCATTACAAAGCAGCATCTTTTCGGGACCAAAACAATAAAGTCACGAGCTAGGTTTCACCTACTACCACAACGTGAAACTCATTTTGTTTTGTTTTATAGGGACGGAGCATCTGTCTCCTCCCAGATCTGACAAGCTCGTGGAGTTATCGACTGGTAAGGCAATATTCGTCGCTTCCGCCGATGGAAGTATAGTCGATTTCTAGGTCTGTGAAGCCTGCCACTATTACGTCATAGTCATGACCTTAGCCTGTCGTACATATTTAAGGAGACACTTTATACAAATTGATGAACTGCTTTGGGGCGCTATATCTTAATTCTTTGATTTACAGAAATGTAGGGCATCAATATGGCATTTTTGTATTTGATCCGGTGTCTATATAGTTTGATTCAGAATCGATTTTACATTTACATTAGCCAAATTCGAATATTGTCATGTCTTTAGATTCTTGCGGCTCCCTTTTTTTCTTTTTTCAGGATTGAGTTAGGTTTGAATGGAATTAGTTATTACCATTTCAATTGTTTTTTTTCCCTAGACTTTTCCAAGTCCGATCTTGGCTCATCTTTATCTCAAATTAACCAAATGGGTTAACTTCTTATCCTTGTTTTGTTTTTGGATAAGATTGTTGTCTCTATTTTTTTCTCTTATTGAAAAACTTGGGCAAATTTCTTGCATTAAAGAAAAAGAATTTAAAAAGTTTTAAATTTATTGTATTGGTATCAATTTGATATTAAAATTTTCAATGAAATTTATTTAATCATAAACATTTTCACATTAATACTAATTCAGTCTATCTAATCAATTTAGATAGGAAATTGTTGACATGAATATTGGCTATCGTACATGGTATAGCTATCTCGTACATGGATAATTTTTTTAAAATTTAAATTGTTTGACATTTTTTAAAAAACTCTCTCTCTCTCTCTCTCTCTCCTTCTCTTTCCTTTGGCCTGTGGGTAGTACTCAGCAATAGCCAGTGACGCTCTCGCCAACTTTAGTGAGGGTGACCTTTGCTTAGGTTGTGCTGGCAAGGGCAACCCTTGCTTGTGGTCAGTTGTTGGCCATGGCCGAGTAACACCCATAGGCTAAAGGAAAGAGAGGGAAAAAAAAGAGAAATTTTTTAAAGAAATTAGTAAAAATTCAAAAAATATTTGACAATTAAAAAAATTATTCACATCAACATTAGTTATGCCACGTATGATAGTTGACATTCACATCAGTAATTTCTAGCGTAAATTGACCAAATGGATTAAATTTGTACAAATTAAAAAAATGTTTAAAACTAAATTGGTCTGATTGAAATGTTTAGAATTGAAGTGGTACCATCTTTTCATTAATGATTATCAAAAGATGGGAATGCTTATGCCACCGGTCCATTTTACCCTTCATCAATGTTAGTCCTCATTTTCGGTTATTAAATAGCAAAATTGGGAAGATAGGCCAAAACCCGTAAACGTTTTACACGGACTACAGTGAAAATCTAAACATTTCATTAAGTTTCAAATGCCAATACAGTTAAGCAAATCACTATTGTCTATAGAATACCGGAATACGTAGTGGGTACGGACAATGAACTTTACCCCTGAAATGACATACAGTGCTATTTTTTTTTTTTATAAAGTTTGTGCAAGGACGTTTCGGTAGTTGAGTTATTGGATTATCACTTGACCTCCAAATTTAGATGAAGCCATTTAGGCCATTGATCATGTGGAGTCTATGGTGGCACCCACTCAACTAATGGTTTGGATGATATTAGCCTACATGGTGCGTGGTAGAGGTGCGCATAGGCCTGATTTTATCAAATATACAGTTTGGCCCGAACATATTGGGCTTGCTCACTCTAAACCCGAACCCCAGCCTAGACCGCAACAAAACATATATAAGACCTGGCCTTTTTGGTTCGGTCTGGGTCAAGTCCGAAAAACTGTTGGGAAGCTCAATAAACCTGCTACTCCACAACATTTGAAACCGAACCTTAGAGGAGATTTGCATTTTTGATTCTTCCATCAGGCGACGAAGATCTAAAATTGGCACCAAAAAATAAAACAGTTTCACGGCTAAACTTGAAGTCCCAGCTGCTCCGCAGTGAATTGCATGACGATTTATGCATGGCGTTGCATGGAGATTCATATGGACGCAAAATGACATGAGAGTGGATAGGAATGAGAGGAAACTTCTTCCCCAGTTTGATTGTCTCATTTTCCCATCATGTAGCCAATGTAGAAAGTCCATGGTATGCTTCATTATAATGGAGTAGTTATTATGGTTATCAATATTTATTAAAGAAGCACATCGACAATGTTGAACATGCTCTATTTGACATTAAGGGCTTTTTGGATTTTTTTTTCTTACTGGGTAGCCTACAAACAGATATTGAGGATCAAATCACCTAGCGCGTGTTGATTAATCCCGATGCTGCGTTGGATTATAAGTTACACTAAAGGGAGGGCGAAACTTTTTGGAGTCAAAATCCAATTATATACATGTCATTGCAATATCAATGGTTTGAGAAATTAGTTAGATGTAGAACCTCAGTTCAATTGAAATTGGTGTTTTCCATGCTACTTCTTTGAGGCCGGACTCTAGTTAATTTAATAAAGCAAGATTATCGCATCCTTTTGAAACATTCTTTTTGTTTGTACCACTCGTTCCAATGATTTGACATTGCCTAGCAGGCAAAGCTCCATTTTACGTTCACAACTCAAATGTAACGAGGTAATATATATATATATATATATATATATATATATATATATATGTATGTATGTATGTATGTATGTATTGTAAGAATTTTCCTGATGTGGGCTACATTAATTGAGATTGTAATTGACTGTTTTTACGAAGTTGATCTAATAAAGTAGGATATAAAGTTTCTTAACAGTCGAATATGGGCCTGACTTGTGTGGGCCGAGTTGGGCCCGACCCGTGATGAGAGGGCCCGTCCAAAACTCTATAAATAGCGCTAAGGTCCCTCCTCTAGCCCTCACTTCTTCCAAAATTCTCTCTCAACTCACATAAGGAAAACAGAGAGTGGCGGTCTCATCGAGCCAAGAACCGAGGGTGATAGAGGAGAAGATCTTCAGCATTGAAGCTTGGATTGCTGTTAATTTGTTCCAAGAACAATGAACTCAAAACCAGGTACACAAATCCTCGTCCATGTTCGAGTTTTCTAGCTATGTTGATCTTGGGAAGCCGTTTAGTCGGCCTACATTTGGTATCAGAGCCTGCATAAACTAGAACTCGAACATATTTATTTGTTGAAATCAGTTGCCTGTACCCAATTCGGACTTGGCTCAAGCTCGGACCCTTTTGCTTGATTTTCATGAATTTTCGTCCGATGAAAGTGATTTTTTATTGCATATTTGGCTTCTCCTCTTCAATACGAGCATTTTGGTGGGAAGAACGCCTCAAGACGATGCCGGAAATGGCCGCACGCGCCTCCACGCGCCGAGACGGAGCTTGGAGGCGGCGCCACGCGCCGCCGAGCCGCCTCGCGCGCGCGCTGACGCGTGGCTCACGCGCCCGCACGCACGCACATGCTCGCCGACACGTGGATCGACACGGGTCGCCGCGCGCCCGGACCGCCTCAGCGGTTTCGCCACCGCCGACACGTGTTGGTGATGACGTCACATAAGCCGCCTTACGTGCGGCCGCCACGTGGCATGTGACGTCAGACCCGACCCGGGTTGACCCGACCTGGGTTGACCGGGTTGACCCGACCCGACCCGGGTCAACCGTTGACCGGTTCGGTACGCCGGCGCGTGCCGCTCACGCGCCGCACACTTCAGCGGCGCGTGAGGGCACGTGCGACGTCCGTTTGGCGTGTGGTTGATATCGTCATGCTCGTTTGTGAATTTCCTATCTTGTGGTGTGCTTATTTGCATTTTTTGATGCCTTTAAGGATGTGAAAATGCATGTGAAACCCTAAGGTACGTTATTTTGGGGTAATTTTGGCGTATTTTCATGTATTTCTCTATATGATTTTGGAAATACAATTGCATGCTTATGATTATATCATCACTTGTGGAATATGTGTAGTGTTGATTTATTAATGGTGAGTATTAGTGGATGGAGCAATACAATTAGCATGGCTTGTGGTTTTAGTGACAAACAGCCCCTGTCATCAAGTCTAAAATCACACATAAAAGGTGAATGTGAGTCATAAAGATATATCTCTTATATGAGAGAGTTTCGATAATTCAGTTGGGTTGTGACTGCCAAAGTGGCACACTTGATTGGATTTGAGAGACATCATTCTCATATTGTAATGGGATGTCTCCTGATCTGATGCATGATTATACTCCCAAAGGAGGTGATTATGTGTTAGTTTATGGAGGGATACATGTACAGCATATGGTTGAAAATTGACTAACCCTAGTGGTTCATACACCCAAAGGTGGTGAATTCGCGAAATGTTAGAATATATTTTCATGGACCGCTGTCGTGTGAAGAGTATACAATTGCATGTCATGTATTCTGCCCAAAGGTGTTTATATGATGATGTGTGTAGCTCTTGAGATGTGTGTTTAGCACTCACATGATGCTAATTATATGTATTGCTTGTATAAATAGTCACCTTCTTTGTAAATGGCAATTCCATTGTGATTGAGGTTCTTACTGGATCAAACTTCAAGAAATGGAAAGATGATTTTCTGTTTGGGATGGAGTTGGCAGATGTTCATATTGCTCTTACTGAGGATAGGCCGGCAGACCTTACTAATGCTAGTACAGAAGTCCAGAAAAGTACGTTTTGCTGCCTGGGAAAAGAGTAATAAAATTTGCTTGCTCATTATGAAACGGTCAATTCAGGAACATTTGATGAGTGGCTTGCCAACTGACTGTACTGTTAAGGAAATGATGGAAGCTTTGGAGGCAAGGTATCGTGTCTCTTCCAATGCTGAGATAGGTACACTTATGCAGTCACTTTTCAATATGAGGTATGATGGTTCGACTGGAGTTAGAGATTATGTGCTTAGGATGGTAGATCTTCAAACAAAACTTCGAATTCTTCAGGTTGATATCCCTGAAGCCTGCATTGTGCATCAAGCATTAAATACTCTTCCTCCTGACTTTGGAATTATCAAGACGAATTATAGTTCGCAAAATGAAGCTTGGTCAATCAATGATCTTATAGTTAAAGTGGTGGCAGAGGAAGAGAAACTGAAGAAAGAAAGAGGGCATCTTGCTATGTATGCCTCTAGTTCTGCCAGTAGAAAGGGTAAATGGATTGCACATCGAAGGGGAAATCCTGAAGCTGCTGGCCCCTCCACCACTATGGCTCCTAGAAAGGCACCTTTTAAGAGGGAGGGTGCCCTTTGCTACTTTTGTAGGAAAATGGGACACATAAAGAAATACTGCGATAGCTATAAAGCTTGGTTGTCTAAAAATGAGCATAAATGTAATGATTCTTTGGCACTTGTCTGTGAATCCAACCTATCTGAAGCCCCATCCGGTTCTTGGTGGCTAGATAGTGGTGCAACTAATCATGTTGCATTTACCATACATGGATTCACAAACAGAATGACGCCAAATCAGGATGAATCAAAGCTCACTGTGGGAAATAACGACAAGATCGACGTTGAGTTCGTGAGAGATGTCATTTTGATTTTGGATACTGGTTTTAATATGATATTAAGAAACACTTTCTATGTACCTTCCTTTAGACGAAACTTAGTTTCCGTATCATGTTTGGACATGTGTGGTTACTCTTTTGAAATAAAGAACAATACAGTATCTATGTTCTTTAGTTCAAATAAGATTGGATGCTGCAACATGTTCAATGGATTGTACATATTGTGTTTATCTCCCAATGATATATACGTCGCTAATACAGTTGAAAGTGTCATTCCCAAAAGACCTCTACCTAAGGAACAGTCTTATGCGTTATGGCATAAACGACTAGGTCATATATCCAAAGAAAGAGTAGAAAGGCTGATAAAGACAAACATCCTGCCTACTCTTAAAGGTGACCTAGAGACTTGCATAGACTGTTGTAGAGGAAATATGACTAAGATTAAAAAGAAAACCGCAGTTCGAAGTTCTGACTTACTAGAAGTTATTCACACCGATATCAGTGGACCCTATACTGCAACTTTGTGTAGAAACTTTTATTTTATCACGTTTATCGATGATTATTCTCGGTATGGTTACCTATTCCTGATTAAGGAAAAGTCTGAATCTCTTGAAAAATTCAGGATTTTTCAGACTGAAGTTGAGAAACAGTTAGGAAAGGTAATAAAGGTGGTAAGATCTGATCGAGGTGGAGAATATTATGGCAGACATGGCAATGTTAGGCAAATTAAAATGCCATTTGCTAAATATTTAGAGGATTCTGGGATAGTAGCTCAATTCACAATGCCTGGAAGTCCTAAACAGAATGGTGTGGCTGAAAGGCGCAATCGTACTCTCATAGATATGGTAAGATGTATGATGAGTAGAACTAATTTGCCTGATTTTTTATGGGGTGAGGCTTTGAAAACAACCCTTTATATATTGAATCGTGTTCCTACCAAAGCTGTTGCATCGACTCCTTTTGAGTTATGGACTGGACGCAAACCAAGTTTGAATCATTTCAAGGTCTGGGGATGTCCTGCAGAAGTAAGATTGTATAATCCAACATTAGGAAAGTTGGGAGCCAAAACCATTCGATGTTATTTTGTATCTTACTCAGAATATTCGAAGGGATATCGGTTTTATAATCCAAGTGGAGGAACAAGGATTGTGGAATCACAAACGGCCAAGTTTCTGGAATTCGATATAGCTGAAGAGCATGATTGCTCACAAATTAGTGAACATGACAACATCATGAGACCTACTATGTCTTTCTGCTTACCAAATCAGACGATTATGGAACCTACAGTGCCACAAACTGAACCTGTTATCCCTGAGGATCCTATTGATGAAACAGCCACAGATGAAGTCCTTCAAGTTCCTTAGACTCAAAATGAGGTTACAGTGGCTCCATTAAGGAGGTCTACTAGGGAAAGACGTTCAGCTATACCACCGGACTATATAGTCTATTTAGGAGAACATGATTACGATATAGGCTGCATTATAGATCCGGTGACTTATATAGATGCCGTTTCCTGTCCTCAATCAAATTTGTGGTTGGATGCAATGAGAGATGAGATGCAATCTATGAAATATAATGGTGTTTAGGAGCTTGTTGAATTACCGGAAGGTTGTAAGCCCATAGGTTGCAAGTGGGTTTATAAGACTAAAAGAGATTCAAAAGGAAAGATTGAGAAATTTAAAGCCAGACTTGTGGCCAAGGGCTTCACTCAAAGAGAAGGAATAGACTATGAAGCGACATTTTCTCCAGTTTCTTCTAAAGACTCCTTTAGAGTGATCATGGCGTTAGTAGCTCATTTTGACATGGAATTACATCAGATGGACGTTAAAACTGCCTTTTTAAATGGAGACCTCGATGAGGAAGTTTATATGATACAACCTGAAGGTTTTGCAGCAAATGATCTAAGTAAGTTTGTATGTAAACTGAAGAAGGCTATTTATGGTCTCAAACAAGCTTCCAGACAATGGTACTTGAAGTTTCACAATGTTGTTACTTCTTTTGGTTTTGTTGAGAACAAAGTAGATCAGTGCATATACTGCAAGGTCAGTGGGAGGAAATTTATTTTTCTAATACTTTATGTGGATGATATTCTGCTTGCAAGTAGTGATATTGGGTTGCTGTGTGAAACAAAACAAATGTTGTCAAAGAATTTTGACATGAAAGACCTGGGTGTGGCATCCTTCGTTTTTGGTATTGAAATTCATAGGGATCGTTCTCGTCGTATGTTAGGCTTATCTCAAAAGGCATATATTGATCGTGTTTTGGAGAGATTTAACATGCAGGATTGCAAATTAGGAACTGTTCCTGTAGTTAAGGGTGACAAGCTAAGTCTCTCACAGTGTCCTCAATTAGATTTTGAGAAAAACCAAATGAAGGATGTGCCTTATGCTAATGCACTTGGAAGTATCATGTATGCTCAAGTTTGCACCAGACTAGACATCACCTTTGTAACAGGGCTTTTAGGTAGATATCAGTCAAATCCAGGACACGATCACTGGGTTGCTGCCAAAAAGGTCTTGAGATACTTGAAAAGAACAAGAGACTATATGCTGATTTATAGATATGTCCATGATTTGCGATTGTTGGCATATTCAGATGCAGATTTTGCTGGTTGTGAGGATGATAGGAAGTCGACAACAGGATATATATTCATGTTAGCAGGAGGTGCAGTATCGTGGAAAAGTGAGAAACAGAAATCTATATCTTCTTCTACCATGCAAGCAGAGTTTATAGCATGTTTTTCAGCTGCTACTCAAGCAATATGGCTTCGGAACCTCATTAAGGAATTGACCGTATTTGATATTGTGGATAGACCCATACAGTTATATTGTGCTAACAATTCTGCTGTGTTATTTGTCAATAACAACAGAAGTCTCAAAGGGTTTAAGCATATGGAGGTCAAGTTTTTGACCATAAAGGAAATGGTACAGAATGGTGACATTATAGTAGAGCATGTTCCCACAGACGATATGTTGGCAGATCCACTGACTAAAGGCCTACGGCCTTGTATATTTGAGCGACATGTCATGAACATGGGCTTAGGAGAATCGGTGGATACTGTCGTTTAGTGAGAGTTTTTTCAGATTTGCTCTAATAAAGTTTATGTCTGCACTTTGTTACTTTATGTAACATTTAGATATATGTCAACTCCTTTTGTATAAACTGTTATTGAGTTGCGTACATATTTGTAAGGAAAATCTCAAGATACTGTGTAAATCTTGAGTAAAGGCTAGGGGCATTCAGTTATTAGCCTTGTACATATGTCTCAATTACACATAAAGAAAGGTTAACCATAAAGATAAGACATATGTGGGTTCATTAGAACCATAAAGATATTCTCTAGTGCCACATCCGGTTTTCTGTGACACTTAAGGTAAGAGAATAGTGACCAACAAATGGAATAACACATAAGGTAAAACTCTTTATGAGAAAACTCTTTATGAGGTGTTATCGATTTACCACACAACCATATTGAATCCATGTCAGTAAAGTTGATAGCACTTGTGACCATGGAAGGCTCTGTGTATGTATATGCAGTTACCGCCATGATCCGGTGTTGGAGATTTTATGGGACCGAATTGACTGTTGAGAATTATCTCTAGATCAACATAAAGGTGCGCACATACAGTACGGTCTCAATTAATATAGCTCAAGTGGGAGAATGTAAGAATTTTCCCGATGTGGGCTACATTAATTGAGATTGTAATTGACCGTTTTTACGGAGTTGATCTAATAAAGTAGGATATAAAGTTTCTTAACAGTCGAATATGGGCCTGGCTTGTGTGGGCTGAGTTGGGCCCGGCCCGTGATGAGAGGGCCCGTCCAAAACTCTATAAATAGCGCTAAGGTCCCTCCTCTAGCCCTCACTTCTTCCAAAATTCTCTCTCAACTCACATAAGGAAAACAGAGAGTGGCGGTCTCATCGAGCCAGGAACCGAGGGTGATAGAGGAGAAGATCTTCAGCATTGAAGCTTGGATTGCTGTTAATTTGTTCCAAGAACAATGAACTCAAAACCAGGTACACAAATCCTCGTCCTCAACCTTTTGATGTTCGAGTTTTCTAGCTATGTTGATCTTGGGAAGCCGTTTAGTCGGCCTACATATATTTATAGGCATACACATAGCTGGTTTAATTGAACCACACTAAAATTTATTTGGGTCAACTTATACGTTTACGCATTGTTATCGAGGTATTCATATTATATTATTGAATCAACTTGTAACATGCTATATTCGTATCCGTATTCACATAAGTTTATCCTTAAAATCTAAATTTTCTATACTCAAAATTATTCAGATGCATCGACATTATGCTTATTGCACACATACTTGATGATATGACATATGCCACATAGATTGCTCCATCGTCTAGTACACATTTCTTAGCCCGTGGAGCATTGCTTGGTCGATATATAGGTACTTATTTTTCTGTATGAATGTTACTAGCATGGAGAAGCTAATGGGCCCAAGAGATTGGAAGTTACATGTCCTCCTAGTTGGATGTTCGTAGAATTCTAAACAAATGTGTTGAACAACTAATATAATGATAAGATTAAATATCGTCCCATAGAGATTGATGATTAATAAACTAATTAAATAATAAAATTGGATTAATTCTAAAATTTATCTAACAAATGAAAATAGAATTGAGAATAAATTAAAACAAAAAAAATCTTAAAAGCAAAATTTGGAAACTAAATGTAATAAATTAATTAGATAAGTATGTTATAATATCTGATTTCACCATAACTACTAGATATGAATTTCACATTGTTATGCATACAAGAATGAGTTTTTGGATCATCTTATCATCGAAAGCTACACAAATAACGTTGTATATCTCTGTTCACGTTTAATTCATGATTATATATTATAAGAAGCAATTGTATATTATCACTTCTCAATCTCAAACATGTACATCAGATCATTCAAGTGGTGGCCAATCACTTAAAAGCATTAAGCACAATAATATATAACTTACGTGAATGAAATTGCTTGCACGCATAAAAATTATGAAATTCATATCATTATGATCATGCTACATTATAGCCCTAATAAAGAAAACTAAAACATAGTAGAAGAAGAAACGAAAATATAAATAAAACCAAATATCTTGAATCAAAGAACAATAATTTTATCATCACTTTGTCTTCTCTTCAAAAATACTTGAAAACTACTAGATTAATGAAAAACAATATGAAAATAAAAATCTCGTTGTCCCCTCAGGTTCCCAATGTTCTTTTATTTATAGGATACATTCAATACCGTTATCCCCAAGGAGTAAATCAAAGAATTTTTGATTTGATATCTATTTTCCAATGCTTTCTCATTTGAATTTCTGATTTTTGCTATTTTTTCCTTATATCTCATTATGTTGCATAAACAAGGAAAATTCGAATAATTAGAAGGAAATCCAAATATTTTCCCATAGAGATTACATTATTTATTGCTAAAATAGGTAAAATAACTCTATTTTTATAGAGTTATCATTGGACCTAAATACAAAAGCCCTATCTCTTGTATGTTAGCCATTTTATAGGATTATGTGTACTTGGTACCGATGCCACGATAAGATATGCTTGTACATGGAATCCAACTGAAATGCATAATAATTCTATATATAATATATATGTATATATTTTTTGTTAATCGAGGAACCACCGGAGATCACCATTCGGGGATCACACGACCCTTCTGCCCGGTGGCACCGTTGGGTCTCGCCGCAAGCTGTTATTTACACGTAAACCTTGAGGGAGGTTAGCCTAGGACCCCAACATTAGGACCCCTCACTTCAGACTCTTTAGCAACGAGAGGGTTTGAACCCTCGACCTCTGCGATGAGGGAGAGAACTCACACCAACTGCGCTGCCTGTGGTTGGGTTCAATATAAAAGATTTTCCTCCTCTTAAAACCCAAAAAGACATCCCTTCCACTTGAGAATTCCCCAAAAAATATTCCCATTTTCAGTTATGTTTTAGGATGAGTTTCATATTCATGTGTGTACATAAGCGCAAAATTTATAAATTTGTGTAGAAATACTGTTGGTTAAAAGATGACCGGTGAGTTTTTTCAGTTAGTGTTGGTAAGTGTTGGTTAGGAAAAATGACCTGTGAAACTTGGATAATATCGGTAGTTTCTTTTGATTGGCTATGCATATTGTTTTAATTAATAATCATAATAAAAACAAATATGGCGCTCCATGTTTAGCACTTACATTATAAAGTTTGTACGTCATGATTCCAAGCATGTAATTGTTGGACATACATATGTAATCTAATATAAAGCAAATTTTAGTTGCATTTTTGAGGGGTTTTCGTCTTAATTATTCAGATATTGAAGCGAACTTACGTTTGACCAGTTGGATATGTTTTTCTCCATTCTTATTTGGAGGAATTCATTCACGGATTGATAGATTTTTGAAGAATCCTACACCTGTGGATAACCAAACTCTTTTCTTTTTTTTTTAAAAAACTGATCTCTCTCGCTCAGCCCTCCTCCTCGGAACTTTCTTTCTTCATCCTACTCAAACGATGCTGTTGCTGGCTGCCGGCAGCCGCCGCGCCTGAACTGTTGCTATCCTTATATTGCCATGTCGTTCCTGTCGCCTTTGAATGGTCAGAGAGAAAGAAAACCCCCCGGGGGGGGGGGGGTGTGTGGTTTGTGGGAGAAGGTTGGGCCTCCTTCTCCATCAAAGAGAACTACCTATAAATGAAATGCCGGAAAGCAAAAGAAGGAATGGCAGGACCACACATGTTCAGATGATTTACCATGAACCGCCAAGAATACTTCTTTCTCGAATCTCTGATCTTGGGCCTTGTCACTTTCACATGTGAAAAAGTTTAGTTATAGAGTATGTCACTCATCAAATAATGAAATATATCCTGATATCTATCTCTTAAGTTATGTTCTTTTCTTGTTGTCAATGGTCACTTTAAAATGCTTGATCTCATTGCATTTCATTCATAAAATTCATAAAGTTAATTAGATATTTCTCTTTCCACATGCGAGATACAAAATTATGTCTTCAATGGATGCGCCACGCGCAATCTCTATCATGAAATCTTTCTTTCTTCTATGCTAGGTCATATCATTTATAGCCCCAAATTCTCTAAGCAACTCCAAAAATCGCCACCAAAGCGCACCTACCTCTTAAAGAAATCGTGCAAAATGTCCCCTCTATTTCTTTAACATAACCATCAAAGTAATTCAAGACCTATCCAAATGAAAATCTGTAAAGAAAAACAAAAATTGAGCAGATTCATCAAGATCTCGATGAGAATCATTCAACTACAAGTTAAACATCAACTTCCAACCTGTATCTTCCACCTGATAATCAAAATCACGAGTCAATGAAAAACAAGCTAAAGATGTAAACGAAGAGTGACCCTTCAGGTTACATCAAAGAGGCAGATAGCTCACAAAAGACAATGCCTCGACTCCTGGACCAGAAATTGATGAATGTGATAAGTTTAATAAAGGGATTAGCAAACCACTGACTTAGTAAGTGGACCCTCAAACCATAAGAATTCACATAATAAATTATGAATAACGGGTATACAAGTATTTTGATCGGGTTTCAAATTCAAGATAAAATCCTAAACCTATTATGTTTGTATCAATTTAGTTCTCAACCTTTTAATTAAAACAATTTAGTCATGAATGTATTTGTGCCAATTGAGTTCATCCAGCCAAATTTGGCTAAAAATTGTTGACGTTAATCTCAACTGTTTAATGTGGCGTAATCGATGCCGACATCGAAATTTTTTACTAATATTTTGAATATTTATAATTTTATGGTTTTTTTCATTTTTTTCTTTAACTTTTTTTATAGAGTTGAGGGGCTGCAAAAGGTCCTTAGCTGACCCTCGCTAGTACTAGGCAAGGGTGTTGTTGTTACGAAATCGCACGTCGATTCCAGAAAAATAACGCTCGCAAACAATTCACCAGACAGAATATAGTAATAAAAGAGCAGAATCAGATGAATACGCTAGAAAATTTGTTATCGAAGTTCACCCAAACCTGGGCTACGTCTCCGCGCAGAGGCACTCTGCGAATCCACTAGACTTCGAAAAAGTTGGAATACAACGACGATCTTCTCTCAAGATCAGGGCACAAAGAGATTGAGAACCCTCATCAAGAAAAAACTCACTTTTTTCTTCTATCTTTTTCTTGCCTCTCTATTTCCCTTTTCTTGCGTCTTGACGGCTAGGATCTTGCCATCGTTAATATAAAGATACCACTTTTAACCTAAAAGGAAATCTAATAGAAAAGACAAAAAAGCCCCTAAAAACAAATATTTGGCTTCATCTATAACAATCTCCCACTTGAAGACAAATATACCCAAGCACCTAGCAACTTTGTATCCATCTTCTTCAAAAAATAGTAGTTGAAAAACTTGTGCCTCTGCGATACTCCTCATCAATCAACATGGAGTAATACCAATGGTAGTAGTACATAAAATATGCTTCTCTCTGTCTACTACCTTGGTCATCATGTCAGCTGGATTCTTGGAGCCATCAATCTTCTGTAACTTTAACTCATTATCTTTCAATGCTGACCTGATAAAGTGATAACGCTTCTTGATATGTCTAGTTCTTGAGTGATAAGCTGCATTCTTTGCTAAGTGCACTTTGCACTTTGACTATCACTCAAAGTGTCTTGATCGGCTGTTTTCGATGTAACTCCTCCATATAATCTTGTAACCACATGATTTCCTTGGAGGCTTCTGTGATCGCCACGTATTTTGCCTCTGTCGTCGATAAAGCCACTACTTTTTGTAATTGAGATACCCAGCTAACTGCTGTACCTACAACTGTAAAGATATATCCAGTGGTACTCTTACCACTATCTCGATCACCTGAATGATCTGCATCTACATAACCCTGTAACTCTAGAGATGTACCACCATAACAAAGTGAGTAATTGGAAGTACCTGCTAGATATCTCAATATCCATTTCACTGCATTCCAATGCTCTCTGCCTGGGTTCTGCATATATCGACTCACAACTCCCACTGCTTGTGCAATGTCTGGTCTCGTGCTCACCATGGCATACATCAAACTCCCCATTGCTGATGCATATGGAACTACCGCCATCTCATCTTTCAAAACCTGAGTGCTCGGACACATATCCTTTGAAAGTTTGAAGTGATTTGCTAGAGGAGTTGCAACCGGTTTTGCCTTGTCCATGTTAAATCTCTTTAACACCCTGTTCACATAGTCTTCTTGCGACAACCATAATTTCTTATTTTTCCTATCCCTGATGATTTTCATGCCTAAAATATTCTTGGCCTCTCCCATGTCTTTCATAGCAAACTGTGATGATAACATCTTCTTCACTTCTACGATTCTCTTCATATTGGAACTAGCCACTAGCATGTCATCCACATATAAAGAGATACACAATGTCACCATCATCATATTTGCGAAAATAAACACGGTGATCAGACTCACAGTGTGCAAATCCTTTTTCTTGCATGAAACCATCAAATTTTAGGTACCATTGCCGCGGAGCTTGTTTCAAGCCATACAAGCTTTTATTCAAGCGACATACCATGTGCTCCTTACCTTTGACTTCAAAACCTTTAGGTTGTGCCATGTATAGTTCTTCATCTAAGTCACCGTGTAAAAACGATTTTTTTACGTCTAACTGCTCAAGATGAAGATCCTCAACTGCAACTATACTCAGTAGAACTCTAATTGATGTCATTTTGACTACAGGTGAAAATATCTCGGAGTAGTCGATCCCTTCTTTTTGAGAAAAGCCCTTGACTACAAGTCTTGCCTTGTATTTAATACTACCATCTGCTTCATTCTTAACCCTGTACACCCATTTGTTTAATAAAGCTTTTTTACCTGTGGGCAACTTGGTCAACTCCCAAGTTTTGTTCTGAAGTAACGAGCTCATCTCATCTTTCATAGCACACTCCCACTACAAGTGAGAAGTGTCTGCCTTTGCCTCATTGTAAGTCTCCGGTTCTCCCGAATCGTATATAAGACATGGCTCAAAACAGTATTAGGCGATAGATCAAAAATTACCTTTGGCTTTCTCACACGTGTAGACCTTCTCAAGACAGTACTTCAGGGTCATTCGTTTGCTCCGAATCATTGCGTTCTTCTTGAACTACCTCTTCACTGATAATAGGCTCATCTTGAACCTCTCTTTCAGGTGAACTTTGATCTACCGGAAACATCTTCACGGGCATTGTGTCTAATTCAACATATTCTGGTTGTACTACCTTCTCATGCTCTGTCTCTGTCTGACGATCCTTGTACATCTTTTCTTCATGAAATACCACATTGCGACTGCGGATGACTTTGTTATTCTCGTAATCCCAAAGCCTATAGCCATACTCGTCGCCACCGTATCCGATAAAGACGCACTTCTGGGACTTAGCATCAAGCTTTTTCCTATCCTCCCTGTCAATCAAAGCATATGCAATACAACCAAACACCTTTAGATGTGAATAATTAATCTTTTTACCTGACCACCGTTCTTGTGGTATTTCTCCATCCAACGCACTAGATGGACTTTTGTTGATAAGATAAACAGCTGCATCAACTGTGGCAGCCCATAAGTGTAGCGGGAGACCCGCGTGTAGTCTCATGCATCTCGCATGTTCTAGAATAGTCCTGTTCATTCTTTCAGCTACACCGTTCACTTGAGGAGTTCTAGGAACAGTCTTTAGCCCGTGTATGCCTTCTCGACTCAGATATTCTGCAAATTCCTTACTTGTGTATTCTCCACCATTATCAAATTTCAGAGCTTTAATCTGATAACCTGTTTCTTTTTCTACCTTGGTCTTCCACATTCTGAACATCCCGAATACTTCTGATTTTTCTTTAAGAGCATAGACCCAAGTCTTCCTTGTTGCATCATCAATGAATGTGACAAAATATCTCTTACCACCATAAGAGAGTTCTTGAGCAGGTCCCCACACATCAGTATGAACCAACTCTAACTTCTGGCCTTTATTTTGTCGCCCATTCAATTGAAAACTAACAGCCTTCTGTTTTCCATAAATGCAACTCTCACAAAAATCTAACTCAACTTTTTGTAAACCTGGAAGTAATTTCCTCGAGTGTAACTGCTTTACACCTTTTTCACCAAGATGTCCCAAATGATAATGCCAAAGAGTAGATAAATTACCTGTAGTCATTGTAGTTGCAACCATATCACTGATATTGTCTCCTTGGAGAAGGTAAAGTGTACCCGTACGCTTTCCCTTTGCTACTACTCTTACCCATGAGGTTATCTTCCACTCTCCGCAGCCAAAGGTTATTACCAAACCTTCTTGGTCAAGTTTACTGGTTGAAATCGGATTTTTCTTTAATTCTGGAATATGCCTAGTTTCACGCAAAACTAGACGTCCTCCACCTGAGATGTTCACAGTCACAGTTTCTTTCCCAACAATAGGACACATGTGGCCGTTTCCCACAACCACTTGTCCGAAATCTCCACTGGCATAATCATCAAATATGTCTCTTTGTGAGGTGCAATGAAAAGAAGCACCAGAATCAATAAACCATTTATCTGTTGTTAAGTCAAACCCTGCAGACAAACACAAGTTATCTAGCAAAGATTCATCGCTAACCATATTAGCTCATTGATTCTCATCTTGCTGCTTCTTTTTGTAGGCTTCACACTGAAACCTCCGGTGTCCGGTTTTGTGACAAAACCAATACTCATCTTTTGCAACCTGTCTCCCACCCCTTGATTGTGATCTGCTACGCCCGCTGAATTTTCCTCTACTTTTACTTCTTCCACGATTCTCCACTGCGAGGTTGAAGATGTAGATGCAGAAAAATTATCTCCACCTGAGACTTTCCTTCGCATCTCTTCATCCATGATACTACTCACAGCATCATCAAGAGTTAAATCATCCTTCATGGTGCTCGAAATTCCCTGCACTGCGGTATTGTAGCTTTCTGGAAGAGAACATAAAAATAATAAAGCTTGAAGCTTCATGTCTAAATTTATGCCTGCGGATTCCAATTGACCTGTGACCTGCGTGAAACTATTAATATGCTCTGCCACAGAACCTCTATTAGATAACTTCATATTAACCAGTTTCTTCAGCAAAAATACCTGATTTGATGTGGACGGTTTCTCAAAAATATTCATTAGAATATCCATGGCTTCTTTTGCAGTTTTTGCTTTCGCGATGTGGTACCCTGTCTTTTTCGTCAACCCTAGACGAATCGCACCTAATGCCTTTCGATCAAGAATTTTCCATCCAGCTTCTGCTGTCGGATCCACTTCCGCCATCTCGGGTTTCCAACCCTCAAGTGGTGCATAGAGATCTTTTTGATAAAGATAATCCTCTATTTGTAGTTTCCACCATCCGAAATCCTCTCCATTGAACTTATCGATTTTGATTTTATCTTCTGCCATCCTGTTTGCTTTCAATCGAACGTCACCGAAAACCCTCGATGTTCTCGATTAGCCAACCCAGGCTCTGATACCAATTGTTACGAAATCGCACGTCGATTCCAGAAAAATAACGCTCGCAAACAATTCACCAGACATAATATAGTAATAAAAGAGCAGAATCAGATGAACACGTTAGAAAATTTGTTATCGAAGTTCACCCAAACCTGGGCTACGTCTCCGCGCAGAGGCACTCTGCGAATCCACTAGACTTCGAAAAAGTTGGAATACAACGACGATCTTCTCTCAAGATCAGGGCACAAAGAGATTGAGAACCCTCATCAAGAAAAAACTCACTTTTTTCTTCTCTCTTTTTCTTGCCTCTCTATTTTCCTTTTCTTGCGTCTTGACGGCTAGGATCTTGCCATCGCTAATATAAAGATACCACTTTTAACCTAAAAGGAAATCTAATAGAAAAGACAAAAAAGCCCCTAAAAACAAATATTTGGCTTCATCTATAACAGTTGTGGCCCTTGTCAACTCTGGGTGAGGGCGGCAATGCCCTCGTCAACCATAGGGCAAGGCCTTGAGAGCCTTTGCTGTGGCCGGTGAGGGCCTTCTACTCAAGAATTGATAATGGTGGATGTGCATGAAACGTGCTTTTATAGATTGGAAATTGCCTGATCAAGGGAATATCTATATTACTTTACTAACACTTAATTTCTTCGAGGAGTTTGTCCTGTCAAAAGGTTACTCCCGAATGGGGCAATTCTTTAATCCCTTGAAGCATTAACGTCAAACCGGTTGGGAATAGGATTGAACTAGTTGGAAATAACATTTGGACCGGTTGGAATACAGACAAACTGGTATGAACCGGCCTAAATAGAACCGAGCTGATCTAAAAAGGGACGAAGAGGTTTGAAATTCGATTGAACCTATCCGGTCAATGAAGTTAAATGGGTCGGATTGGCAAACTGATGTTACAAATTATATCAGCCGCATGGGAGTGTCTAGGTGACAGCAGGTGCATGGATTTCACGCGCAGAGCGAATGTGGCATGTCAAGGCACGTTTTGCATCTGAAGGCGATGTGGTTGAGTTGAGTCAACTCACCAAAGCTTCAAGAGGCTGATGGTGGTGGTTGTTGGTGAATATGAGCAACGGAAATGGATGAAATAACTCCCAAAGGCTTGGGCTTGGTGGTTCGCCGGGGTAGTGGCGTGTGCTACAACATCCAATCTTCGTTATTGATAGTTTTAGGTCAAACTCGTAGAGGATGGTGGTTTGTGGGTGGGTCTTGGTTTTTCGAAATACTCGGTGGAAGGTGCCAAATCAGCACAGAACAATGGGGGCTTCTTGGATCCGAGATGTGGCAGTGCGTAGAGAGGATTCTAGCATTCTTGGACAACAAATTTTCAAGATCCTGATAGTGATGTCTATTCTCTAAAATTAGCAGCGGAAGAGTCTCGATCAACTGCAGAATTGAGGGTGAAATCAAAGTGACGCGGCCAATGCAACTGTCGTTAGACTGAATGGACGCTTCCTTAGAAAAGAATGGCCCCAAAACCAAGTTGAGAATTATAGTGACAAAAAAAAGTAATATTCCACGAACCTATTTATAAGATTTAGAGGCTAATTATCTAAAATAGCGAAATATCAATTGCATCAAATCATAATCAATTAAGAGAAATCTCCAAATATATCTATTATCTCAAACATAAAATTCGAGCGTATATCTTGCATTGCAATGCTACACCCATCCAATTTAAGAATTTTTAAAATCATATCTCGTTGGAACCTTGTGCGATTCCATAAATATCTCTGCAAAGATGTGAAACATTTAAAGTGGTATTATGCTTATGCCACCGTTCCATTGTAGCCTTTATATACTAATCCTCTATTAAGTGACCTAGTTGGAAAAATTTGTCAAAAGCCGTAACTTTTATATGGTGTCCGATGAGAACCTAAACATCTCAAAAAGGCTCAGTGAACGCTACGTTGAATGACTTTGATATGCTTGTCCTAAGTAAGATATGATTATCTTAGATCGCCCTTCCAACGAATATAACTGGCTCAACTTGTTTATGAGGCAAGCGTTGAACATGAAGTTTTATTACGAAGAGAGGGACCAAGCCTGGCAAGGGTTGCGACAATTAATGTGCTACTTGTCCGAAATCATTACTGTTGATTCTTTTATAAGCTGTATGTTTGTAATTTTCTTTCCCTTTGCCTTTGTATCTACTAGAGATATTTATATTAGGATATTAGAGATATTTATCTATTGCGACCTAAATTTTGGGTGCACCACTTAGGATTAGGCTAATGGACTACTAAGTCTAAACTTAACTCGAGCTCTATCAAATCCATACCAATTCACGACTTAGGTTGAAATATTTAGCATGCAAAAGATTATTAGTTAGGAGTCGTCACTAATCAGTTTACGGTAGGTCGATTAGACACCTAAGTAAAATAATGATAGAATTATTTTACTCCTACGAACCAAAGACTTTGGGTATGGGGATTTGATTATACTAGACATTTCTAATGCCCTTTCAGTACATTTCCCTTTTTATTTCAAAAAAATGTTTTGCAGGCAGCTTGAATTGATTTTAATTTACTTCTCTAACATATGAGGTGACCATGCGGGCACGTAAACCACCAATTTAACATCTAAGAAAGTAACAAATAAATTACGAGACTTATAGCAACAAAAGCATATGCAATGTTAGCTTGTTAGAGATATTTATTTTCCTGATTGATTATAATCGATTTCATATCGATTATAATTGATTTGATTATGATATTGTAATATTATATTATTTTAGATAGTTGCCTAGAACAGCCTATAAATAGGCTATTGTATTATTAGTATTACACACATTGCAATATACATAAATTCATTTTTCCACTCTATTCTATTAGTATCATTCTAGCTTATTGTACAAATAATTGATGACACGTATACGCCGCAAATTGCCAGATCATTTGATAAAAATTTCTTAGTACGTGTAGCATTCACCTCGGTCAATGATAAATTTTCCCATCTCATTTTTCCTTTTCTTTCTTTCTCCTTCTTAGCTCCTTGCGAACTCCATTAATAGAGGAGATCGAGCTCAAATCAGATTTGCACAACCTCGGAGTGGAATCGCGTGACCTCCAATTTGAGTTGCATGACCCCAAATTTGAGGTTGTCGGCTCAATCGCGGGTGGCAACCTCCATTAATGGAGGTGGACCATAGGGCACAGAGTGGAAGAAACGATCTGAACCTTCTCAGCAACGGTGGTTCTATAGAAAGCTTGGGCTTGTTTTGTCATTGCTCCGAGCGGATTTGGTCTATAAAGCTTCGAGGATAGCTGAGTGAAGGTGGTGGCTAATGATAATGCCTTCTTGAAGCTTGAAAAATTGGAACAAGAAATAAGGTCTCTGCCGAACTCGCAGGAGATTTTTTTAACAACTGCCAACCATCATGGAGGGTTGCTGGAGGCGTGGCGCGGCATCGGAGGTCTTGGTGGCGATGGATGAGGCCCGATGAAGCTGTGGCTGAGAGAGGCCATGTGAAGAAGATGATGAACATCGATGAGTAGGGGCATGAGCTTGATGATCAATCTGGGTCCGCATGAAATATGACCTAGATGAACAATCTTTTCCCACAATGATCCATTTGCTTTGATACCACAGAAGAAACTTTCTTACCCAAAAGCCTAAATCAATACATGGTGGGAGATCACATGTATATGAAGAGAGTATAAAACTCATAAATTAGTATTGTGAAATACTTTAGTATCCTCTCTCATGGGCAAGTTGGATTAAGAATGACTGGATTAAGAATGACATGTGAAAAGTTGGATTAAAAATGGTACGTGAAGCCATTCATGTGAAATAAATTTAAAGCATGACTTAGCTCTAATACCACATTAAGAAAATGCGGAGGAAAGAAATCTGTTATTTCTGCATGTTCCATAATGAAGACTATATTAGTCTATTTATAGGCTATAGAAGATGACTAACCAAGTTAACAAGATATCACAATATTTATCTACAATCAATTAAGGATATGAGTAATCAAATGCAATATATACACAATCTTAACAAATATGGAGAATTAAGTGAGATTTTGCATAATCAAGAGAGATATGCAGAATCTACTAGATACATCTCTGAGAGAGTCAAGTGGTTCATGTGATACACAAGGTCATCCGTGCTGCCGTTCTTGCTCAAAGTCTGAAGTTCAATTCTGCCCCATCAAACATTTGATCTTTCCCTTTCATGATTAAGAGCGCGCACTTATGCATCTGCATTATGATTATAGGGACCGTAGGAACCTATTGGAGAGATGTGGAATAGATGTGGTAAGTGAAGCTAAACTCACTTTAGTTGTCGATGAGTAGAGGGGAAATGTAACTTAACGCTATGGCTTTTGACCTTTCTATTCACAAAAGGCACGTTTAGATTTGTTATCATTGTGGCTCATTGTCCTAGAAAAAATTGTCTGAAAAATCCTAAACTTATTGCATGGTGACCAATTTAGTCCTAAACCTTTCAATTGTACTGATTTAATTTTAAACCTTTTAACAATTTATCAATTTAGTCATAAACTTTTTAATTGTGTCAATATAGTCTTATACCATTTGATGATTTGTCAATTTAGCCCTAAACTTTTTGACGATTTGTCATTGCAATCTTTCCGGCCAATTATCCAAATAATAGATTTAGGAATAAAATGGAAAATATTCAAAAGATTTAAGACTAAATTGGTATAATTAAAAGATTTAGGACTGAACTGACTATCGTACCAAAAGTTTAGGATTTTGTGGACAAATATCCATAGTCTTGTGCCATGTGAAACTAAGAAATCAGCTGGTGAGATTAAATAGGAGCTAAGATAGAAGGTGAAGCAGGGAATTAAGACTTACAAATTTGAGCACGAGCAGCTCCACCTCCATTAATGGAGGTTGCAAGGAACGTCGGACGAGGGAAAAAAAAAGGAAATAAAATAAATAAATAAATTAGGTTCTTTCATTATCAAGGAAATATTGAATTGAATTGAAATTTCACATTGCCAATGACATATGAAGGGAGAGAGACATACACACATGAAATTGATGCGCAGACCTTTAGCGGCAATATTGGATGAAAACTCTAAGAAGGGTAAGATCCCACTTAAGGTTTGTGCTTTTTAAAGGAATGCTTTTTGAAGGAACTGGACCATTATTTTGTAACACACGCTCGCGTTTCTCGTTGGCTGACCTCATATGTTATAAAGGCAATGTTTTTTCTCTTTAACTCTTTTCCGTGGAAATAAAGTCAATGCCCTGGCCAATTGCCTCTGTGACCTCTTCAGATGATCACCCTTTGTGGCTTATTTAACGTTCGCATTGATCAATAATTATTCTATCTGTGACCTAAACTCCACCAAGATGCTAACGATTAAAAAGTCTTTCCGCACAACATATGCTACAATCACGCATCACAAGCTAATAAAAATTTTATTCATAGTCGAACCCATGATTTAGGGAAAAACAACTAAGCTACTTATCGCTAGGGCAAATGCCTCAATGGTAGATTGTATTAGATAACTTAAAAACCTCTCACGCATGGAAATCGGATGAAGAAGATACAACAAAGTATTGAAAACAGGAAAAAAAAAAGAAAAAAGAAAAAGAAGAGAAAGTGAAATTTCATATGGAGCACGAGAAGAAAACGACATTAGGCTTTTTGCGATAATTTCTAACTCCGAATTCTTAAATATTAGCTAGGCAGAATTATTGTCCTTTATAATATTTTTCTTCTATCTCATCAAATAGGTGTTGGGACACCATATATCTTTTCGTCCTATGGTTTCATTGATATTGACCTTATAAAGTTGTCAATCCTAATTTTATCACATTCTAGTAATAGATAATTCAATAGAAGAAATTTCTCATTTTTTTTTTAAATCAGTAGGATGATTATAGGGACTTTAGTAATTCATTTTTAGCGAGGAAAAAAATCATGACAAAAAAAAGTTCATATGCTATTGTGACGGGAGATTATTTATTATAGAGACAAAGTATTTATTTCTTTTGATGTCCAAAAAGCTCGTGGAGTGATCGAATGCTTTTATTTATAAGTTTATTAGTCTCCTTATTCTAATGCTCCAATTCACTTAAAAAGCACCGACTTTCAATTGGATCCTAATTCTATCTTGAGTTTTTTTTTTTTTATATAAAAAAATTATCGGCTTTCACTTTTATCAAAATCCGGCCCTCTGTCCAATGTTGCCGTTAAAGTTCATCGTGCCAATTCCATATGCACTTCTCTCCCTCAAACCGTCATCGATGACGTGAAATTTCAGCTCAATTAGATATTTTTAAAAGAAAAACCTTTGTCCTTTCTTTTTGCTTTTGTTCTTTTTCTTCTTCTTCCTTCTTTGCCTCCTCCGTTATGTTCTTTTTTTCTATTTCCTTGCTCTAGCATAGAAATTCATTCTGAACCTCACAAAGATGTTTAACTTCACGGCCGATCCATCTGAAGAAGCAAAGACCAAATGAGTACTTAGGACGGAACTCGCGTGACCACGTCTCAAAATCTTGACTGCTGTCCATGAATTTACAAAACTGGGTATAAGCCCCCAACACGCTTTATTAGGGAGTGCGATACAGCGGATCACTTGCAAACATCACACAATCAACTGCAAAGAATCTAAGGACATTAGTCTGATGCCCGACCTCGACGAACAAACTACAATACCATATTGCTCAAGGCTTGCATGTCTCAGCTCAACCTCAAGGAAAGAGAGCATTTACAACCCTTACTTTTGCCCTTCTTCTCTAAGTCCTTATTCTCTGAGTCCTTGTCCTTTAGCCGGTACATATCACCTAGAAGGTGCAATCCAACAAGCCGTTCCAAGAAATAATCTATAGCGCGTGCCAGCCACTGCTGCATCAGCAGAAGAACGAATGCTATCATTAGCGGCATCATGCGCAGAGCTTTCTCGTTTGAATTCCTTTTACCCATTGTCGTGAGCAGCAGGGATAACGTGAAGCAAAAATAAGTTAGAATCATGGCGACCAGAGATAGCCTAAGCGGCAGCTTAAGCGGCAGCCTGGCGTGGTTGGGGACAAATCTGGTGAGGCAAATGATCATCTGGACCGACACCATGAATCCTAGTGTGTTGCCGCCCAGGAAGAGAGCGTACACCAAGCCCGCGCCATAATATTTAGTCATGGAAGGATCGTTTGATTTGTTGTTGTCGATGTCGATTTCTATTATCTTTGGCGGCTGAAGCACAGATTGGTAGGTCGCGCTCGCGATGAGCGCGGCGACAACTAATAGGGCATTGCGGATGTCGCCAAACGACTCCTTTTCTGCATTTGAATTCTTCGATTGCGAACGTGGTGATGACTGAGGAGCATCTTTGATTGGTTCCTCCCCAGCTGCTTGATGACTGTTACCTCCTCCGAAATCGTTGTCGTCCGCCGGGACTGGGCTTGATGCGGGTGAGTATGATCTTCCTCTTCCGTGTTTGGCTCCTGCTTGAATGAGGATTTCTCTGATCTCTCTATCTCCTGCTTCCCTTCGCGAGGGAGTTGAGACGTCTAGAGGCGTCGACCCACGTTCGTTCACGGCGTTCACCTCCACGACCTCAGACTCCACAGCATGCTTACAAAGCAGGAAGTTCACCACCTGCAATTATTTTCCATTTTCCAAGCGTTAAGATAATACGGAAAGACTTCAGGCATAGACGAGACATCCTTTATTCTAGTGATGATCAAAACAGACCCGGTTCGATAAATTCCTTTGCCTAGAAGATCTTTGAATATGGTAGGGACACCAAATCAACACCCTCACTGAAGTAATGCACAAAGAAAAGCGCGATAAAATAAGGGAATCATGAGACTTGCCTCGAAATTTTTGCCAGCGGCAGCAAGATGCAAGGCAGTGTTGCCTTTGTGGTCCTTCCAGTTGATCACCTGCTCCTTCTTGTGCTGCTTCAGATGGTCCACCAACACAACCACTACGTCGAATCGGTTGTTCTTCACGGCGAGGTGAAGTGCGGTCTCCTCTCGGGCAGTCGTGTCTTCAACAGACTCAGGCGCAGCAGCGAGCAATACCTTCATGACATCAACCTTCCCGTTCGCGGTGGCATAATGCAAAGCGATTCTTCTCTCTCGTCCCTTCACGGGGCACAGGTGTGGTTTCACTGTCAAGAGCTCCCTCACGATCTCAACATCACCTCGAGCCGCCGCGATGTGCAGCGGGCTGAAACCATCGGCGTTCACCTTTTCCGCGAGCTTCGGCATATGCTTTAGGAGTTCTCGGACAAAATCTAAATGGCCAGCCACACAGGCGACATGCAGCGGCGTGTGACCGGCTCCTTCAAGATCCATCTCCTCGAGGATGAGCTCATTGCTGCTGATCAAGTCTTCCAGCTCATGGACATTGCCCTTCCGAGCTGCTTCTAACATTCTTCGCTCCATTTAATCGGAACTAATAATGGCCTCTCTCTCTTTTTGGGACGCCTTTGGACTTGGATATCTGTTAAATTATATCGACTCATTTTATAGAGTTTTCCGAGCATCAAGAAGCTCACTGTTGAATGATAAAATAAGACTAGCAACAGCAAAGTTCCATTCTACCACTCATGATAACTCAGCTTTTTAGTAAAATAATGACAATACCAAAGCACAGATCCAACCAGTAGGACCACGAATTAAAGGAACACCAGCATTGAAATCGTGCGGCACAGGTTTGTGGCGGAAAGTTAGTTATTTTGGTCATAAAATGGCTTTTTAAATACATCGGAAATCAAGAAGAGAGAACATCTCGAAAACCCTCAAGAGTGTGGCATTTCTCTCAAAGCACCTCCGAGATAGGTGTTAGCCTGAAATTAATCTCCATAATTTGGTGATTTCGTCTCAATTGAACGGCCCAAATCTCGCTAGCGACACAGATGTTCGCCGGACAACGACTACTTGTGTCTCACATGCCATTGTCCACGCCATGGACGGGGGCATTTTTTGTCCGAAAGAAATTACCTCTCGGCCTCCCGCTCCGCTTGCTCTTCCGTCCCCACCACTCTGCGTGCCAGGTAAATAACAGAAAATTCAGTAGAAGAAATTTCTCATTTCTTCATTAGTAGAACGGGGAAATATACAGAATTGGGAATTTAGTACTTCATTTTTAATGAAGGGCAATTTTATTGTCCTAGGGTTGTGAAATGAAACGGCACCTTTCGAAGCTCCTTTCTATGTCGTTTTGTCTTATCTTATTTTCTTTTCTTGGGGTCTGGTGTTTTGTTTTATCTCAAGAGGGCAGAGTATGTAATGTCTCCCGACGGCCGGAGTGAAGTCAATGCCATCTAATGTCTCCCGGCGGCTGGAGTGAAGTCAATGCCATGGTCTTCGTAGGCTAAAACTATTACGTCATAGTCATGACCCTAGGATGACGTCACTGGCCTCCACAATAAATGTTTCCTTTTATCTAGAGGAGTTTAATATCCATGGTGGGGCCCAAAGTCAAATATTTGACTTTGGGCACACAATATTTCACGCCTGGTTTTTTTTTTTTTTTAGCCGATGGAAATAAAAGAAATGAGCATTCGATGTAGACCAAAAAGTTAGTGGGTCAGGTCAAACGTTGGGCACATATAAATAAGAATCTCTCCACACGAGGTGTGCTGAAACCCTACGAGGAGGCTGCTGAAATCCTACGAGGAGTTGCTGAAGCCCTACGAAAAAATTAGGAGCCGCACAACGTCAAGATGAAGTGGAGCCACCCACGTGATCAAGAAAAAGAGTTCTTTGTTTTCGGCGTTTTGTTTTGAATTTGAACGCACGGTAATTTTTATGCAGTGAGTTTACTTATTTATTTATAAGTATTTTGGATTTGGGGTTAAATATATATGTGGAAAACACTCGAGCGTGTGAGCGATTGTAAACTTTGATTTTTTGATTATAGTGAATTATTTACTATTAACTCTCTCCGTGGACATAGGTATCGATACTCGAACCGAATCACGTAAATTTCTAGTATCCTTATTATTTTTCGTTTATTTTTCTGAAGTTTATGCATTGACGTAAATTGTAAGATCTTGTCATTTTCGCATGAGCTCCCTTTCCTCTTTTTTTTTGGGTCGATGGAGGAGGATGATGATGATGGTGGTTCTTGCGATTTTATAACGGCATTTTGATCTGGAGTTGGATTTTGCCAAAGAAAAAAAAAATCCGGAGTTGGATAAGTTGGCCATTGGAGCGTCCAAATGACGGAAAGCCTAGAATGAAAAAATAATGACGCCCCTTTAGTTTGAAAGGACACGTTTGCCCTTTGGATTCGGTGAGGTTATGCGCTTAATTTACAAATTGTGGGGGGCTTTACGAGTACTCAGTTTCGCACGTCCGCTAGTGAACATGGAAAGGATTTTGAGAAACCGCCTCGAAGGAGGCCGAAAGTGTTCGTCTTTCTCGTCATTCAAGTTTAGCAATTTTTAACCACTGGGGGTTCACCTCAGTGGCCACCCTTTCAACTTGGAAGGGGGAGGTGGGGGGTTCAAATCCCCACATTCTCAGAGGGAATTGGGGTGGGGACGATTTTATTTCAGGAGTGGGTTTCGACTCCCACACCTTGCAAGGAGGCAGGGCAAAAGTCTGAGAGTGAGTGTTAGAGTATGATTAGAGTAAGACCGACCAAATAAAAAAAAAGTTCAGCAATTTTTTATTTCCAACATTACCCTCACTAATTTTTAAAATATTTCGACTTTACCCAAATTTATAATTGTTCGTCATCTTCCCTTTGTGAAGTGGACTGGTGAGGCTATATCTAGTTGTGAGTAGTCGGTGAGGTTGCACAAACTAAGGGATTATCACTTGGGGTTGCATGATCTTAGACAGCCCTTGTGTTGCGCAACCCTAGGCAACCCTTGTTGGGTGTTGTTAGGGGCCACTTGAAGTCATGTGATTTCAAACAATAGTCGTCGATGCCAAATCTCGATGGCTGGCTTTATTAGAGGATTTGGATTTTTTTTCTCTCTTTTTAATAGAAGAAAGAAAAGTCAATTGCAAGAATGTTTTTTCCAAATACTATTTAATCCAAAGTAGCTCTATAATGGATTTTTAACTTATAATATACATTTAAGAAAAAAACTACTTAATTTAGATTTCGTTTATTTTACAAAAAATGAATGATTTGAAAATTATTTTCTAAAAGACGAGTACTTGTATCATTTACGAAGTATGAAAAATTTTACATATGAATTGTCACAGATAATGAAAATATTATCAATTAACTAATTATTTTAAGTAACAAACGCATTAATTTGCGTCCTTTCCTTCTTTCTTCTTCACTGCACATGGCCAAAAATTTCCCAAACGAACAAACCGAAGCAGAACAAGCCAGGATCCAGAAATCCGCGAAATCCCGAAGTTCATTGTTGGAATCTTCTCAATTGAAAACAAAGAAATAACTTCCCATGGAATCCTTGGAGATGAGGGACCAAAGGAAGGGACGAAGGTTTGCGACTGAATCGGAAACCATCTCTCTCTCTCTTTCTCTAATGGCGGGATAGAACGGCCCGTTGTTGGCCATGCTCACCACATCGAAGTCATTGCTCCTTCGTTCGTCCCCGACCGTCTGGTCCTCCATCCACAACCTTTTCTTCCGTCGCCGCTGAGGACGATTTGCTCACCATTAGCACCAGCACTAGCACCAACTGCAGGAGCGCGACTCAATCAAGGAATAGAAGTCAAGGAGGCGGCTAATGGCGGAGACCCGCAGCGAGCGACCCTAGAACTTCAGCAGTCATGGAAGATGAACGGGGCCGAGTGAGGGCAGGACCAGAATTTGATTTTAAAAAAAAAATAGCGGGAGCAATTTAGGAAGAATATAAAAGTTCATTAGCCTGCGAAGTTGCATTTCCGAAATGTTGAAAGTCAAGACAGGGGTTTCAACTTGGCCAAAGCCAATTTTTCTTCAAAGTGGTTAAAAAAAATTAGGTTGTTTTTTGGTAGCTTTACTACCCAAGAAAGTTAAGTACACCGAGGCCTATCTAATTTCACGTAGACCCCTTACTAAAGTCAGTAAGCTATATAAGGAGTTCGTAATTTATTGGAAAAGTTGATAATTTCGAAATACTTCGAATAAACGCTAGTGAGTTGATAATTCACTAGACAAATTATCAGCATTATGTAAAATTTACTAATCTTGCTAGAAATTTACCAACATGATTTTTGATTTTGAATTTTTCCACAATGGACCTATAGAATTTTGCGCGTGTGTCGAACAAAGATGAGAATTTGTCCAACAATTAACAAAATGACCCTAATTTTCCGATCTTTCGAATGGGTAAAGTTGTTTGCAAAGTGATTCAACTTCAGTGAAGATGATTATTAGGCATTGAATAATTGTTATTGTAACCAGTTAGGTCGCCATTTTGATCGATTAGTTGATCGGGCTTGGCTACGTCACCATGAACTCGAACATCCCTCGGTAGAAATGCTCATGACTTCATCCTCGAAAGGAAAGCTGGCAAAAGAGAGATCGAAGACGGTTCTCGCGGAAGCCGAAAGTGCAGGAGAGCCACTCGCCCGTCAAATGTAAAATATGGGTTTTTTTGAAGTCAAAAAGTCAAAAAAAAAAAAAAAAGAAAGGCAAAAATGAAAAGTTGAAAAGTCAAGAAGTAGCAACTGCTCTGGATAAGGAAAAGAAGAAAGAGAGGAAGAAGGGGGAAATAAAGAAGAAGAGAAAGGAAAAAAGAAAAAGAAAAAGAGAGGGGTTTTGTTGTAATATTAATGCCAAAATTACCTTATAAATTAAGTTAACGTGAAAATATCAGAAAAATAAATAAGAAATCATAAAGATATTAGAAATTTACGTTGTTCGATCTAAATATTGATATTAAAAAATCAGAATTATATTTACTCACATACTCGAATGATTTTCACAGTTAAATTTTAGCTCGAACCAAAAGTGTTCCCAAATGAAGAACTCCGCCTTGGGGCGGCGGCTCACTTCCTCAAGGAACCTACTGGCTTTTTCTTGTGCGGTGCTGTTCACTGAGCAAGCCTTGGATTTTTATTTTATTTTATTTTTTCTTCTTTTGTGTAGTTTCAAGGAGTCAAACGAATTGTCCCTTTGTTGACTAACCAATCATAGAGCATAAAGGAGATGTTCGCTGTACAGAGATAAGATAAAGGGGAAAATATCATAAATAGTCCATGAACTTTCATCTAATGTTCAATTTCATCTCTAAGCTTTCGATTTACTCAATTTGGTCCCTGAACTTTCATCTAATGTTCCATCTAGTCCCTAACTATTTGAAAATTGACCAATTTCTCTTTTTTTGTAATACCAAATTGTTTTTTTTTATAAAAAAATACCAAACGGGGGTTTTTTTTTTTGTCGAAAAAATACCACATTTATGCAAAGTAATAAAGGTCAATATTTCTTTCTTTTCTTCATATTAAAAAAAATGGAAAAAAGGGACAGTAATAATAAACAAAGGTGAATCTTGCATTTTGATTTCTTTTTTGTATATGCAAATTACTTGAATAATGTCCAAAAGCCCATCAATCGATTTTTCCCTTTTCGGTGAAGTCCATAAAAAAAAATCGATTGATGGGCTTTTGTACATTATTCAAGTAATTTGCATATACAAAAAAGAAATCAAAATGCAAGATTCACCTTTGTTTATTATTATTGTTCCTTTTTCCATTTGTTTTTAATATGGAGAAAGGAAAGAAATATTGACCTTTATTACTTTGCATAAATGTAGTATTTTTTCAACAAAAAAAAAAACCCAATTTGGTATTTTTTTTATTTATAAAAAAACAGTTTGGTATTAAAAAAAATGGAAATTTGTCAATTTTCAAATAGTTAGGGACTAGATGGAACATTAGATGAAAGTTCAGGGACCAAATTGAGTAAATCAAAAGCTCAGGGATGAAATTGAACATTAGATGAAAGTTCATGGATTAAATTGAGCAAATCAAAAGCTCAGGGATGAAATTGAACATTAGATGAAAGTTCATGGACCATTTGTAACATTTTCCCAAGATAAAAATGATTTCTTTTGAGCACAGTCTTCAATATTATCTTCAACAGGAAAAAATAAAAAATCTTCATGATCAAATATGAGAACTTATCCAAGCGCGTTGTATTTCATAAATGCCTCAAACTGGAGACATGATCTAATAGGTTTTGTGCCATGTACATCTTTGACGAGTTGGATATTCTACATATCGCAACTCTATAGGTGATTGCGCCTTTCATTCGTTTAATCAGAGTAATATTTGAGGTTAGGGCACAAATTCTAGGGCTTTGCGGATTTTCAACTAATGAGCATGTGGATGTCCCGTAGTCACTAGGAGGTGCTTTTAATCGCTGGCAACGAAGGGGGTCATTTGAAACACGGTGGTTTGATCTCGGGTTCATTTGAGAAAAGTGTCACTTTGGAGGCTCTTTTGAGAAAATGCGTCTACTAGAGGTGTGTCACGATCTAACCTTGGGTGCACCACCTAGGGTTTGGCTAATGGACCATTAAGTCTAGACTTAGCTCGGCTCTCCCACGCCCATACCTATTCACGATTTTGGTTCAAGTTCTTAACATGCAAATGATTTTTAAATTAGGAATTGCCACTAATTTATTTTTAGTGGGTCGATTAGAAATCTAAGTAAAGTAATGGGGAATTTATTTTACTTCTGCGAACCAGAGATTGTAAGTTCGGGGATTTGATTACATTAGATTTCTCTAACGCTCTTTGGGTACCTTTATCTTTTATTTCGAAAAAATATTTTTCAGGTAGCTTGAATTTTCCTAACATGTGAGGTGATCATGCGAGTTAGCAAACTACCAATTTAACATCCAATAAAAGCAATAAATAAATTATGGGACTTACCTCATAGCAACGAAAGTATCTGCAATGTTAGATCATAATTCGCATCAACAGTTCTAGATATGATTTCAAATAAACTCGCGATCACTCAATCTTTTTCAAGAATTTTTTTTATTTAAATGAAGTATAGAAATTACGTGCAATGCAATGACGTACAAATTTGTTTAACTAAAATGACATGCGACATGCAACTTAACATGCGAACTATATGTCACGACATTTATTAAATGACCTAATCTAGTGATAGGAAAATATTAATGCAACTATTCTAACATTTACACATTTAGATGATGTACAATGGATGGCCTAACTCTACATGACATGTGCATGATAATTTTTATGTTTTCTTTTATTTTTAATTAAATTTCAAAATTAAAATTACTCAACAATTAAACATCCTAAATTAATGTTTTTTGGAATTTTTATTTTAAAAATTTGAAATAAATAAATTTCATATTCTAAACATGCAAGAAAACCCTAAAACAAGCAATATTCTAACATGAAACTAATCTAACTCAAATATATTTTGTTGGGTTTTATTTTACGAAAACAAAATCAATTCAAACAACACGACAGTAAATTAGGCAAAATATGATTGATATCCATCTAATAAATTGACGAATCGTATCTCGTGCATGAGATTGGATTAGCCAATTTTTAACAAAATCGCGAATTGTAGGCCGGACGTGATCGAATTGGCGATTTTTCCGTGTGATTGCGAGTCATATTTCGGGCACGAAATCGGATTGTTAATCATATGGACGTTGTGAAATTAGGAAGATTAATCCCTAATTTAAAAAAAAAAACTAATCGATCTTTTGTGGATATGATAATTGTTGCGAAAGGCAAGTGATCGAACAATAATATAGACAGAAGAAGAAAATAAATTGGACACCGGATTTACGTGGTTCGATTGTAAAGATTTACGTCCATGGGGAGAGCAACAACGAATTTCACTATAGATCAAGCAATACAAGAAGATTACACACTCAAGTCACTCAAACACTCTCTCGGTGTTTCCCAAGCCCCAATTACACCCAATAATGCACGCAGTGTTTAGCCCCGAAATTCCTCAAGAAATAATCTCTCAATTTCACGAAGGAATTACATGCAAATCTTACCCAAGATTTAATTGACTTGAACACTAAATCTTCTTGGATGTAATTCACGACAAAGAAAATCCCTCCCAAGCACTCAACGACGAGATGGCGTTTCAAGACCAATTCTTCATGATCCACCTTCTTCCATCCATGGCCATAAGTCTATATATAAGTAAGACCCTTATTCCTTTGCCAACTTCTCATAGGATTCTGTTTTCTATCTTGCCTATTTTAACCAAAATATATCTCTATATATTTTAAACAAAATCCAAATCCAAGTTGGACTTTCCTATTTTAGTGGCCAAACTCTCCAACGCAGATTTGAATTTGGGAAGTTGATCTTTGGATCTTCTTTACTCAATTTCGAACGTCCATAATATATCTAATTCAGAATATTCAGAATTTCACATTAGGCTCAAACTCGAGACATATTTTAACAATCTCCACATTGGCTCGACGTTTGAGCCAAGTTGCAATCACTTCGCAAAAAATTCAAACTCTGCTGTTGCTCTTCCATAGCCCCCGATGGGCTCAACCACCACAGATATTATCCAAGTCCAAGCCTCGCTTGAACTTCGCCATAACCGAGGACTTCATCAGAATACCAACTCCACATGCACCTTTAACTGCTCTGCAAGGATTTTCCGATGCAACCTCCTCAACCGCAAATAAAGCAAAACCATTGTTGCATCCATATCTATCAGGAAATCGAATATATACCTTGTTAATTTCAGCAGTTACAACAACCATTGGCTCTATAGGCTCCTCCTCGCTACAAGTACCATCCGTGTTGATTACTTTGCTAGTACTCGTACTCGCTACCTCAAGAGTTTCTGGTCGCAACTCCACCTCAAGCTGAACACCGTTCAGATCCATATTATCACTGCCACAAACACTCCTAGCCAGAAGTACTGTAGACTCATCAAGGGTAACTTCTTTGCTATTAACAAGTGAATTTATATCTGGGCACCACAATTGATCGCCCTGTTCACCTTGTGCATAGCCATGGAATATGCACCTTGCCCTCCAATCGAGCTTACCATCACTCACTCGAAAATAACACGGGCAACCAAACATTCTAAGAATAGAATAACCAGCAACGTTACCTTACCACACTTCTTCAGGAGTCCGCCATTCAATAGTAGTTGATGGTGATCTATTCACTAGGCAGCTTATCGTACTAAGTACATCAGCTAGGATTCTTCTAGCAATACCAGCACTAGAGATCATTCTTCGGGTCGTCTCTAGTAATATTCTACTCATCAATTTTGCAAATCGTTGTGATTTACCAGCACTAGTGCGGTGTTTCACTATGCCCTCTTTCATGCAGAATTTATTTGCCAGCTCAGAGCAGAACTCCATGCTATTGTCAATCCACACATGCTTGATCGATTTACCAGTCTCCGTCTCGATCAAAGCTCTCAATCGCGTGATCTTGACACCAGCATCAAACTTGTGCATTGGCACAAACACCTAGGTCTTCCTCAAGCAGTCAAAAGAATCTCGAACAGATGCATTCGACATCTCCGCAGCGAAATTTGTCACCGTCTCGCCTTGAAGTTTATACAGGCCTCCATGCTTGATTCCTTTCATTATCACCAGGGCACCTCGAACAACCTTCAGAACTCCACCTTTTGAAGAATACCTGCAACCAGCTGAATCTAGGGCACCCAAGGAAATTAAGTTATTTTTCAATTCTGGAACGTGTCTGACTCCAGTCAATGTCCTCACAATGCCATCATGCATTCTGATTTTAACATCACCAACACCCACAACATTGCACTCAGCGTTGTTCCTTAACTGGACTTTACCATTACCCGTGCATTGATAAGTGATAAACCAGTTTCTATTTGATGTGACATGAAAAGAACAACCAGAATCCATAATCCATCCATCAAACGATGAATAATCAGTGACAGACAAGACATATTCGGCACCATGAGAATCATTCTCAGCTACAGCTACAACATTATCTGTAGACTCAATTCTAATTCCCTTACCATTTTCATTTTTCAGCTTAAAATAGTCTCTTCTAACATGCCCCATCTTGCCACAGTTCCAACAGACAACATCAACAATCCTAAACTGACTACGTCTGTTCATGTTCCTGCTAACACGTGTGCTAGTTCTTCCTCTACTTTCACCTACTAAAGCAGCGAATACAGGTTTGCCAGATTCTAATCTACGAATATCCTCACTCAGAATCAAATCTTGAACCCCATCAAACGTCAAACTTGTTGACCTAGAGGAATTACTAACAGCAGTAACAGTAGTATTCCAACTATTAGACAATGAAGATAATAGAATCAAAGCACGTACCTCATCTTCAAAATAAATCTCAACTGAACTCAATTGACTAACAATCACATTGAATTCATTGATATGATCTGCAACTAACGCACCTTCGTTCATCTTCAAATTAAACAGACGTCTCATCAAATAGACCTTGTTGATCGCAGAGGGCTTCTCATACATATCTGACAAGGCTTGCATCAAATCAGCAGTGGTCTTCTCCTTCAAGATGTTAAACGCGACGTTACGAGCCAACGTCAGCCGAATAACACCCATAGCTCGTCTATCCAGCAAATCTCAATCAGCTTGCTTCATCGTCTCTGGTTTCTCCCCAGATAAAGGCAAGTGCAGTTTCATCTGGTAAAGATAATCTTCAATCTGTATCTTCCAGAAACTAAAATCATTCCCATCAAATCTATCGATTCTCACTTTTACTTCTTCTGTCGCCATCGATTTGCTTCAACTTAGACAAAACCTGGCTCTGATACCACTTGTTGCGAAAGGCGAGCGATCGAACAATAATATAGACATAAGAAGAAAATAAATTGGACACCGGATTTACGTGGTTCGATCGTAAAGATCTACGTCCACGGGGAGAGCAGCAACAAATTTTATTATAGATCAAGCAATACAAGAAGATTACACACTCGAGTCACTCAAATACTCTCTCGGTGTTTCCTAAGCCCCAATTACACCCAATAACGCACGTAGTGTTTAGCCCTGAAATTCCTCAAGAAATAATCTCTCAATCTCACGAAGGAATTACATGCAAATCTTACCATAAGATTTAATTGGCTTGAACACTAAATCTTCTTGGATGTAATTCACGACAAAGAAAATCCATCCCAAGCACTCGATGACAATACTTTAAAACCAATTCTTCATGATCAACCTTCTTCCATCCATGGCCACAAGTCTATATATAAGTAAGACCCTTATTCCTTTGCCAACTTCTCATAGGATTCTGTTTTCTATCTTGCCTATTTTAACCAAAATATATCTCTATTTATTTTAAACAAAATCCAAATCCAAGTGAAAGTTGGACTTTCCTATTTCAATGGCCAAACTCTCCAACGCAGATTTGAATTTGGGAAGTTGATCTTCGGATCTTCTTTACTCAATTTCAAATGTCCACAATATATCCAATTCGGAATATTCAGAATTTCACATTAGGCTCAAACTCGAGACATATTTTAACAATAACATCATTCAAATATTCATACGAGGTAATGATTCCACAAATTAAGCAATAAAGATATATGAAAATCAAATTAAACAAGATTCTTATTTTATTTCCAAATTTGCTTGCAACGCAATCCGACCAGGATAGAATGGCGATCGCAAGTGATTTGCGGTGTTCGACGGTACTCCGTGGCTAGTCGTCGATGGGGTGGAGACGCAGTTGCTCACGTCTTGGTGATCAACTTGGGACCGCTTTAGAAACCTCAAGAAGCGGTGGACCAAAGGAGATGTTTGTGCAGGGAGTGCTCCAGGTCAGTCTTCAATTTTTGTGAAACACAATCAATCCCCGCTCAAAGTTGACCACCCCTTTTTACTGGGAATATCTATGCCCCGATTTTTCTTTTCTCTCTTCATGCATGGATTTATGCATGGGTGCTGCAGAGAAGCGGAGGCACGTGTTCCCTCTCTTCAGGTTTGTCTTGTAGGCGAATCTGTTGGGTTCGCGAAGAAGACTTGCAAAACAAAGGTGGACTCGACCAAAGACGTAGTGGCTGGAATTCGTCGAGTCTCCACTGGATTGAAGAACAGGAACGCCGAAGGGATCGCTGGTATACTCGGTCGAAGATTGGCAGCAGCCTCGTGGTCGCTCGTGGCATCAGGCTGCAGCGTCGTCAGGTTGCTCGCGGAGTCAAGCTGGGTGCAGGCGCCGATTTGGACGTGAAGTAGCAGCGGTCAACAGAGGAAAAGCAGCTGCGGATGGTGGGCTGCGGGCGTCGGCTTCACGGTCGAGCAGCTGGAGGCACCAATCGGGGGAGTCGAAGAAGACCACCCTTTTCCTCTTTTCTTTTACTTCTCTGCACTTGACAGAGAAGAAAAGACCCTTTGTTCTTTGGCTCACGTACTCTCTATTCTCTCACTTTTTCTCTTTTTCTTCTGAACGCTCTCTCAGAATTGTGGCCGTGTGTTCAATATGTGTGGCCTCCCTCTTTTTCTTGACCGAGCGGCATTTTATAGGTGGATAGTATGATCCCATCAGGAAAAGAAAATTTCCGTACGAAATCTCTAATGACTATGCAATCTCTCTCATTTTGAGACAAAAAATATATCGTTCAGTATATCCCCCAAGTGCAATATTCTTTTTTATTATTTTGATATTTCCTCCGAAATCTTGTAATCTGCTGCAAAATATGTCACTTAATGTATATATTGCAAATATATATAATATATTTACCGAATATCGGAAGAATTTTACGAATCTTTTCCGAAAATATCAAATCGTCATTCCTCATAAGTCAATTGTTGGTCATCAGAGAACAACAGACTTGGGCCAATTCCCTCTCGCCGCGGACTTAATCCAACTCGTCTAATTAAAGTTTAGAACCATCAAGTCAAACCCATTTATTACTAGTCCAATGCAAATGCAATAATAAAATGCTGCTAAAACTATATGTTATGTAATTTAATTCTAATATTTTTATTTAGGATCCCTAATTTTTTATGCATTGAATAAATGACTGGATCACCAAAATTTAGGTGTCAATAAGGTGTAATTTGAAATGTTCCCAAAAGGAAAAAAAAAGGGTTTACAAGACCAAACTCAATTCTTTTTTCTTTTCTCTTCTCCTCTCTCTCCATCTTCTCTCTTCGTTTCCCCAAGCCATGGCTGCCCAGCCACACCATGGTCCAGTCTCACCGCCAAAATGCAACTTCGCCGGTGCCAACTGCAACCCCGCCTTTCTGCACTTGTCCCAGTCGCCGAACCCCTACTATAGTTTATGGCGGGTGGGCATGGTGGCGAGCCATGGCCATGGAGGCTGACCATTGATTTGAGAGAGAATAATGGACGAACAAGACGAAGAGGCGGGGAAAAAAAGGAAACGCAGATGAGGAACAGCATGAGAAGATGTAATAACAACCAAATCTGAAACCTAAATCTTGATTATTAGTTGGAGGAAAGACAACATTTTAGCAGCACAGAATGTTTCCACTCTCGATAACTTCAGAACTATTTTAAAAACAACCGTTTGGTTGCTAGCTTCAATTCAACAAAATGGTAGGGAGAACGTCGCGGGATTGAATGTTGAGAACTCTACATGCAGGGAATGAATACGAGGAATAGACAATGAATGCAACAATCATCGAAAAAATAGACGTTCTCTAAAATCGTGCATGCAGAGAGCAAAGAACAAACTGAGGTTAGATTTGCAAGGTTTTGGGGGACACACAAGATTATCTGAAAAGTTCAAGTGATACTAGAGGACCTTGAGGAACGATTCGAACTCAATTGATTTACAATTTTGAAAGCTTCAGATCGAGGTGAGCCATTGCTTACCAAATTCTACATCTGTTATTCATACTGCATGTTAGAAAAATGAATCAAGTGCGAAAAATATTTGAATAATGTCTTTGATTTGGCGCCTATAATCTCTTCTGAATTTTACTTTTTGACATAAGAACTCGAGGCATTATAAATTCATTGTTGGAAAGACCAATTTTACATGCATTTCATTCTTTTGAGAAAAGATTATGATTTGCTACGACACTTATAAACAGGTCATCATTACTATAAATGCGACAACTAATGAGACATTCTTTTGTATTACTTTTGAGACCACGCTGCAATTTCCCGATGCAATTGCTATTGCTGTACTCGTAGTAAAGTTAGCGATTGGCGGTGGACTGACGCAGCAAAGAATTTCATTCAGCGATACCAATATCTATGCATATTGAAATATCGAAATGGTTATGCTAATGTGGTATATTGAACGCATGCAAGCTTTTAACACTTTAAAGGAGAAGTTAATATCAGCACCAATTATGGCTGCACCAAATTGGGATTTACCTTTTGAACTGATGTGTGATGCTAGCGATTCTGCAGTAGGAGCTGTTTTGGGACAAAGGAAGAATAAAATTTTTCAAACCATATACTATGCCAGTCGAACCTTGTCAGGTGCACAATTGAATTATTCAACAACAGAAAAGGAACTTTTGGCGGTAGTATTTACTTTTGATAAATTTCGTTCTTATTTAATTGGCTCAAAAGTTATAGTTTATTCTGACCACTCTGCTCTTAAGTATTTGCTTGAAAAGAAAGAATCAAAACCCAGGTTGATTAGGTGGATTCTATTGTTGCAAGAATTTGATTTGGAAATCAAAGATAAGAAGGGGACTGAAAATCTAATTGTAGACCACTTATCAAGAATTCCAAATTCAAAGGAAGAGGTAAGTCCAATTTTGGAAGAGTTTCCTAATGAGAAAATTTTTTCCATCAAGTCCTCAAAAATTCCCTGGTATGTCGATTTTGTAAATTATTTGGTAAGTAATGTTCTTCCTCTTGAATTATCACATCAACAGAAGAAAAAATTCTTTTCTGATGTTAAATATTATTTTTGGGAAGAACCTTTCTTGTTTAAAGTATGTGCAGACCAGGTTATAAGGCGATGTGTTCCAGACGAAGAGAAGACAAACATTCTACATCATTGTCATGATGGAGAGGCAGGTGGCCATTTTGGTACCACCAAAACTGCAGCTAAGATTTTACAATATGGATTTTATTGGCCTACACTTTTTAAAGATGCGTACTCCTATGTAACTTCATGTGATAGGTGTCAGAGAACTGGAAATATTTCAAGAAAAAATGAAATCCCTTTAAACAACATTATTGTGTGTGAATTATTTGATGTTTGGGGTATTGATTTCATGGAACCCTTTACACCTTCTTATGGAAATTTATACATCTTAGTGGCTGTGGAGTATGTGTCTAAGTGGGTAGAAGCTGTAGTATTGCTAACAAATAATGCTAAGGTTGTGGTCAAATTCTTGAAGAAAAATACTTTTACCCGATTCGGCACTCCTAAGGCAATCATAAGTGATAGGGGGACACATTTTTATAACAAACAATTTGAAGCACTTTTGAGTAATTACGGTGTCACACATAAAGTTACAACCCTTTATCATCCTCAGATTAGTGGTCAAGTAGAGATTTCAAATAGGGAAATCAAGAGAATTTTAGAAAAAACAGTGAATGCCTCTAGGAAAGATTGATCAATAAAACTTGATGATGCACTTTGGGCCTATAGGACAGCGTTGAAAACTTCAATTGGGATGTCTCCTTTTAGGCTAGTGTTTGGAAAAACTTGTCACTTACCAGTGGAATTAGAGCATAAAGCATATTGGGCATTGAAATTTCTGAATTTTGATATGCAGTCTGCAGGTGAAGAAAGATTATTGCAACTGAATGAATTGGAGGAATTTCGCAATGAGGCCTATGAAAATTCTAAGTTGTATAAGGAGCGTACAAAAAGATGGCATGACAAGCACATATTTAGAAGATAGTTTAAAATTGGTCAAAAAGTCTTACTCTATAACTCTCGTTTTAAACTTTTTCCAGGAAAGTTGTGGTCTCGATGATCTGGTCCTTTTACAGTTACACAGGTATTCCCATATGGAACAATTGAAGTTGCGCATGACACTAAGGGTACATTCAAAGTGAACGGTCAACGTTTGAAGCCCTACTTCGAAGGTGGTTACAACAAGCAAAAGACCACCATTGAACTTCATCCTCCAGAATAGTGACATCTGAGATAGTTTGGCTGAAAACTATAAAACAAGCGCTTCTTGGGAGGCAACCCAAGCATTTTAATTATATATATTTTTATTTATTGTTAAATTTATGTTTTACAAAAAAAAAGGATTAACTTTTCTTTGTTTTATCCAGGTTAATTTTTT
Organism: Eucalyptus guilfoylei; assembly: GCA_016097605.1. Taxonomy (NCBI): domain Eukaryota; kingdom Viridiplantae; phylum Streptophyta; class Magnoliopsida; order Myrtales; family Myrtaceae; genus Eucalyptus; species Eucalyptus guilfoylei. Next base: position 21,068,708 of record CM027864.1, on the reverse strand, counting down.
AAGGAGCACCTTTCAAGAGTTTAATCATCACGGTCATCTATGAACTTATCCTACAACCAGGGGAGTTTTCTTCTTCCTATTCTATTTTTCGCATTGAGGACACTGCTTCATTCAAGTTTGGGGGGGAGACAAAATTTTTGGCTAAATCTATTTTCTATCATGATTGCATATTGGTTGTGAATTTTTATGATTCTTAGGAAAATTTAAATTTTATTTAAACTTGCAATTGATATGTGAGTTAATCTTAATTCTGATTATGTTGATCCACTTACTGAGCACTAAAAGTCCTTAATTTTTGAATTGTGTGTAAATTTAGAGAACATTTATGTGAAGTATGTGATTTTCTTAAATTTCACCAAAATCTTAGAATTTGTTTGATTTTCTCTTGAGGTGAAATCATAAGTTAAATCTAATTGAGAAAATGATTTAGGCAATTTTTGGATCGATTGAGCCTTTCAAGCTAACCCTGTTTATTTATCCTTAGTCACCCCGTTGAGCCTTAATTACTACCCAATTTTTCATTGGCACCCATATATATTTAGCCTAGCCGTTATCAAATTATATCCTTGTCCCATGCCCTATGTACACGTTGATTTTCTTTTGGGATAAAAAATTATTTGAGCTTGATAGAAATTTGGGAGGAATGATAGAGTATGAAAAGAAAAAGTGATTACAATGATTGTTTGGGGTGTATTGTCAAAAAAAAAAAAAATTTGCTTTTATGGTTCCTTATCCAACTTTCAATTGAGTGAGCCTTTTGGATACTCAATGAGCTGGAAATTTTCATGTTATATTAGGAGGGACTTTGGGAGAAACTCCACCATAAAGCAATTCAAAAAAAAAAAAAAAAGAGAAAAGAAAAGGGAGAAGAAAAAAAAAGGAATGTTGATAAATGGTGGCAGAAAAATTATCTTAAAGGAGTGAAATTGGACAGTGACATTGGCTCTAATTAGATCCTAGAAATCAACGTGTTGATGGGTGATTTGAGCTTAAAATTTCCATTATCTCACCTTTAGCCCAGCCTTACATTACAACCCGAGAAAAGTCCTATTGATTTTTGGTTGGATAGTTAGCTTACATTAGTGGAGAGAGGAATGAAAAGCAAACCTATGAGATTTGGTCATAATTATTGAGAATTTTTGAGAGATTACATGTCAATGTGAATTTATCTGGATTGCATATAATTCGAAAAAGATGAGGACTCTCACACACACACTTGGATCATATAGTTAGAATTGGTCTTAACTTATAAATCAATTTCAATGTTTGGATGAAATTTGTGTTTTTCTTTGAATTGTGAATTTGAGCAGTTATGGAAAATTGTCATGGAGAAGGTTGTTAGGTTGAGTATGTGTTATGTCTTACTTTTGCTCGAGGACTAGCAAAATGTTAAGTTTGGGGGTTTGATAACTCTATAAAAATAGAGTTATTTTACCTATTTTAGGCAACAATTAATGCATTATCTATGAGAAAATATTTGGATTTCCTTCTGATTATTTAAATTTTCCTTGTTTATATAGAATAATGAGATATGGAGAAGATAAGGAAAAGAATGGCAAATATCAGAAATTCAAATATTAGCAGTAGTGGAAGATGGATATCAAATTAGGAAATTCTTGATTTTGTTCCCTAATGTTATCTGCAAACGTTGGGAGATAGATATTTTGGATCTCCTATAAATAGGAAAGAGAGAGAGTAGTCAGGTTTTAGTTAGATCGTTTTTTACTGTTCTGAGAGTTTTTTCAAGTATTTTAAAGAGAAGACAAAAGTGGTGACATAATTCTTGCTCTTTGATTCAAGATGTTGGGTTTGATTTGTATTTTTATTTCTTATTCTACTATGTTCTAATTTTCTTTTGTTAGGGCTACGATGTAGCCTAACCATGATGATGTGAATTTCATGATTTTTATGTTTTACAATTGATTTCATTCATGTGAGTTATATATTATTGTGTTTAATGCTTTTGAATGATTGGCCACCACTTGAATGATATGATGTGCATGTTTGAGACTGAGAAGTGATAATATGCAATTACTCATTATAATGTATAACCATGAATTAAACGTGGATAGAGATATATCACGTTATTTGTGTAGCTTTCGGTGATAAGACGATCCAAAAGACTCATTGTAAGCCGGGAATATTCATAGTTTTTAATGCACTCTTGTTTATTTTAATTCACATAGAGATATAGTGGATTAATAAGCTGAGTAGGTTTACTATACCTAGAGATAGGATAGTAAATAGATTAGGAAATTCCGCTATCACATGATTGATATCGTTCTTGTATTCACAATAATTTGAAATTCATATCTAGTGGTTATGGTAAAATCGGATGCTCTAACATATTTATCTTATCGATTTACTGCATTTAATTTACAAATTTCGTTTTTAATTTATTCTTAATTATATTTTGATCTATTAGATAAATTTTAGAATTAGTCTATTTTAGTATTTAATTGGTTTATTAATCATCGATCTCCGTAGGACGATACTTTTTCTCATCATTATATTACTTGTTCGACACGTGCACTTGCGTTTAGCATTTTACGAACACTTTCCCAATAAAATCTAATGTATTTTTAAATTCAAATTATCAAAAAAAGAAATAAATTATATGCGCATCTAAATGTCAATATTTATGTACTTTGTAAAATCTCAGATAAAATGGCTGGGACGCTATTTAATTTCAGATTTACTCTTAATTTCATCGAATTTTCATATACGAGTTGAGTAACAAATCATTTAGTGAATGATCATATCTAATGTTCTTCTTCAAAGAACGTTTTGGATCTGGGCTGCCAGTTTTCCTTTTCATCAGCTTTTCATGAGTGCCCCCAACAACAATCCAAACGCTGGGCATGTTCATGTTGCAACTTGTACATGCGAACAATCAGCTCACAACCTAAAATTGAAAAAATGGAAATAGAAAGAAAAAGGAATGAAGGGTTTTCACCAAACTCTACTTTGGGAATAATTACCGAATCAGGCATAAATTTTGAAAGAAAAGTTAATTGTAAGAAAAATTATCTTATATACCCTTGATATAGCAAGCGATTTTTTTTTTTTTAAATTGGTGAAGAAAGTGGTTTGGTTTCCATGAAATATGAATACTCAAGAATGCTCTGTTATTGTCAAAAAAATGACGGTGCCGTTAGCATAACGTAACCCTATTTTAAATTGTGATGATCTCAGTTGCATAGTTATACTCCATAGCATTATCGGTGGATCGAGCCACTAAGATAATTTGTAAGTAGAATCCAAACTATATGCTTGTGGGTGGAAAGTTCAAACTTTTGTTACAACTTTCATGTACTAAATACATTTATGAAGATATATGCTGTAGAATTCCTCGTATCTGTAGGATCTTATAACCATGTTTAGGAAGCTGTATTATCCGAAAGCAGATCCTATCTTGCCTACCACGGACGACATCATCCGCGGCACACTTCAACGGTTGAGACATGTCAACCTTTGTTTCTCTCCTTTTGGCTCTCTCCCTGTCTCCATATTATTCTTCTCTAACTTCTCCTCCAACCCAACGCTAGCCTATAAAACCGTCGAGATCCGGGCGAGGTCTCGACAGCAGCACCAGCTCCACGTTGACATCCGGTGGCAGGGCAAAGAGATGGGAGGTACAGAGAGGGCCATGAGGTGTTGATCGACCTGATGGACAAGAGTCGAAGCCGCGAGCTTGGTGGAAGCCACGGCGTCTCAGGTGGGTGGGAGCCAATCGTGGTGGTGGCACGGTGGAGGCAGGGACGGAGGTAGGGAGAGATAGAGGAAGAGGCCGATAGCCAGCGAGCTAAATCTGAGGCAGCGACGAATTCGCGTCGGTCTTATTTAGTTTAAGATTCTGTAACTTTAACCATGACACGAACGCGCCCACTTGTATTTTCAAGGATTGGATGCTAGAAAGAGAGAAGAAAATACTTGACTGGGGTTGGCTTAGGTTCAGCAACTGACTCATCTCCCAACCATCTACCGTAGGGAAACTATAAATGATTGGACTCTTTCACCTCCAAAAGGTCCTCATCGAATCGACAAAAATAAATGAAAAGCAAAAGGCCAACTGAAACTAGAACGTGTCAAAAGGGGTTGAGCTTTTTGAAAATATACCGGGCCAATACAGTCCCTCCAATGACGATGAAGCTTTGCATGTGCGTACCACGACCAAACATTCTGCATACTCTTTTCATGGTCACGGCCATTACTTTATATTTGACTGAATGGCCAGAAAAGTTCATTATTCCCTTCAAAAAAGTTCTCCCGGGAAATATCATCAGAGTTCACCTCCTCTCTCTCCAGTGGCAAATCCTCCAGAGAGCCCGACGAAATTGATCAAGGTGTTGCTCAACCACCACGGCCGTGACTCCCCAACAGAGGTCCACAACGTCCTCCTCGTGGTCGCCACCCTCATCGCAGCCGTCGCCTTCCAGACTGGGGTCACTTCCCCGCAAAACACTCGGGGTGGCATCTGGTAGGACAACTCCAGTGACCACCTCCCCCAGCAGGCCGTTTACGCCTTCCAATAAGGACCTTTCTTGTCCTCCATCTACCTCATCATCTCTCTCACCTGGGCTTCCCGTTCTTCCTCGAGGTCATGGTGGCCACTGTGTCAATGGCTGCCACTCCCAACTCGCCGGAACAGTTGCAGGACAGCTCTTCACCAGCTTCGTGCCATTCTTGCTCAGGACGCTGGTCCAGATGGGCAAGTATTACGTGTGGGCTATGTCCGAGTGAACTTCATCAAGTAGGAGGTGCAGTTTACTCTCAATTAATTAATTAGGTTGTTTAGTTCTAATCTAATATTTAGCCTCATCTTGCTCTGAGGATCAAGTACAGTGCGATGACTTTGTGGGAATAATTTAATTCGTCAGAATTAATTTGTTCAATTTGGATCATATCTTCTTTAGGCAATTCTACTTTTTACATGCTTGTGCAAAATTTCTATTTCTAATTCTTTTTCTTTTATATTTTGAATTCACCAAAATAAATGACAAAATCATGACGATTTGTCAATATGATTTAGATGTTTCTTTATCTATTTTATATATCATTTTTGATAAACTTCAGAGCATAAACATTGAAAAGTCCGTGCATGGTGACCCTCGAGCCGCCGTTGCCGATCAAATTCCTCTCTCTCTCTCTCTCTCTCTCTCTCTCTCTCCGGGTAGTAAAGGACCCGCTACGGCAGATCAGGGGTCGCCAGCCTCGGGTAGATATAAGGAAGTTCGACGTTTAGGCTGCCGTTTCATGCTGCGACTGTGACAGCAGAGGTTGAGCTCATGGCGTTGCACGAGCGAGCCCTAGGCTAGGTTCACCGCGGGATTGAGGGAGGAGAGAGATAGTTCGACGGTGTAGTGCGGCGATGTGGCGGAATTAGGCAGCGCAACGTCGGTCATGATGGCAAGGTGGCTGGTGCACTGGCTTTTGGAGAAGAGTGATGAAATGTGTTTTAGGCTTTTTTAGATGTGTAGGGAAAATTTGCTTAAAGGCAAGTGGTATTTTGATCCGATGGGGTAACTTTATTGGGTAAAGATAATCATTAAATTATATCCTATCCTTAAAAGTCATTTAATATACGAACTATTCTATGGATAAATTATATTTTAACCAATGAATAAATTCACATTACACTTTATTATGATTGATCATGAATTACACAAAGATTTAGATTAGGTGGTATAATTTCAATTATTCATAAGACCAACGAAGTATATGTGCGAAGCGTGCTCATGCCTTCCAGCTTCATAAATAAACTATTCTATGAACAGTAAAAAATGATGATGATTGAGCTCGTTCCTTTAGCAAAGTTCGAGCTTTTTCGAGTTAAATTGGCAAATTACAAAGAATGGATGCCGTCATGATGTTGAGAGAGTTGGCATTAATGATGAATATTGTGACTCGACTACAAACATTGAGTTAAGATGAAAATTTGTGTGAAAATGCGTTTCAAGTTCGAGCGGCTGAAATAAAACTTGACTCGGAATTAATCAGGAAAATCTGGATTGTTGCCACTATCTTTAGGTGCGTGAAAAAACTAGGAAATGAACTTCCAATTGTAGCCAGCAAAAATCTTCAAGAACTTCCCTTCAAGGTCGGCCAACCCCATCTTTAGGGGCCCACACATTGTTTGAACATATATATTTGAAGTTTGTAAGGTTAAGATATATATATTGCTAAATATTATTGATTTAGGTATATTTTATTGTTGCAAAATACTCAAGCGTGAGAGTAATTGTAACTCTACGATACGTAATTTATTAGTAAGTTTTATGCAACTAACTCTCCCATGAAACAGATATTGTCACTCGAACCGAATCACGCAAATTCTCGTTCTCTTTATTATTTCTCATTGAATTCTTTAGTAATCTGATTTCTCATGTTTGACTTCAATAGTAAGATTCATTAGCTTTAGCATTTTTTCGTGGTAAGATCGAACAAAAGGAGTATGTATTAAAAAGACCTGCATTGGATTCGTGCGCATGGGTTTTTGGCCAATGGGTCGTTCATCTGGTCATTAAATTTAATCCATCAGAAATTAAGAAGTGAGAAAAATTTCAAAAAACTCTTGAAGTGAAGCATTTTTCTCAAAGTACCTCTTTGATTGGTGTCTGCCTCAAAGTTGCCCATGAAATTGACGACGTGGAATTTCAGCTCAATTAGATACTTAATAAAAACCATATTTTTTCCATCTCAGTTTTCTTTCGTTCTTTTTGTCTTCTTGTTTGTTCCTTGCAAACTCCATTAATAGAGGTGCTAGAGCTCAAATCGGATTCGCACAACCTCGGTGTGGACTCGCGCGACCCTCGATCATGACCCAAAATTTCAGGTTGCAGTTGGGTTTATAGAGTTTTGAGGATGGCTGAGTGAAGATGGTGACCGATAAAAATGCCTTCTTGAAGCTTGAAAAGTTGGAACGAGAAATAAGGGTCTCAGACGAGCTCACAGGAGATTTTTTTGACAACTGCCAACCATTGCGGAGGGGTTGCTGGAGGTCGTGGTGCGCCATCGAAGGTCTCAGTGGCAATGGGTGAGGCCCCGTGAAGCTGTGGCGGAGAGAGGCCATGTAAAGAAGATTATGAACATTGATGAGGAGAAGCGTGAGCTTGACGATCAATCTAGATCCAAATGTGCGAAAAAGTTCAACTCAAAAGCCTAAACTAATAGGTAGAGGAGACATGTATATAAAGATTGTTGGAAGATAATCCGAAGAAAACAAACTGTTTATTGTAATCAGAATATCAATGTAATAGATGTGAGGTACGGATATCTGAATCTCCTTAAGGTGATTAGTTCCTGCCAATGGTGCTCCGCAGATTCACGAACTATGCTTTCCAAGATACAACACCTCGAACCTATTTGGATTAACACTATACAAACAGGACTCAATCGAACTGTTCAATTGAACCAGCACACCCAGAAAAATCAGAAGAGTAGAAAAGTATATCAAAGCTCTTTTGGAATTGAGTCGAAAAAACAAAAACCGTCATGAAGCTCTATGCTCCTATTTATTTATAGAGCTTTTTAGTTCATGTACAAAAGAGATACGTGAATTAAATAGACGCATGTATCCATGAAATTCATGAATCAAGGGATACGTGAATCCAAGAGATTCATGATACAGAGATACATGAATTCAAGAGATTTGTGAACTCAATAAATACATGAACTAAAAAATATACGAATCTAGGAAATTCATGAATTCAATGGATACGTGAATAGAAAAGACGTATATTAATTTATTGGCTTTCGTTGATCCATTAACCATAATTATAACAATCCCCCACGTTAATGGATCAACAAAACATTTTTGACTCGAAGAAATCTGAGTATGCCTGTTGAAATACACCGCATCAAGATAGGTATCTTTCGCTTTGAACCTTCTTTAGTGAAAGCCTATCGAACTTACTTAACTAGTCAATGGACTAAGCCTTGAATCGCCAATTGTTTGTGTAAGCCTAGACAATAAACCTCACACAGAGTATTTCCAATTCAAGATTAGTTCTCGGTTGTGTTCGTTCTTTCGGCCCTGAACCTCTCGAGATTCATTCGTGCTTTAGAAAATCTAGCCTTTAAAGATTTTCATAGAGTCGGCCAGCTCCACGCATATAGGTGCATTCCTATTAAAGATATCCTACCATATCTTACTTGGATGTTACATTCCAAGTTATAGGAATCATTAAACGCATAGCGCACCCTTAATAACGCTGTAGGAAAGCACCGTTGCATCATAGGAATGGGAGATAGTGCTTACACTAGAGTTTCTAGAATTTGCGTTGTCCTATTGAACCTAGACCATGGGATCTCCAATCGCATAGGTTAGATTTCCACCCTGGAATCTCTTTATTGGGTCAAGGCTCTTAAACCCATTCCCCTCGATGTGCAGTTTATCTGCTCTCTTGATAAACCTTTTGTCAGCAAATCTATAATATTTTCCTTTGATTTTACAAAGTCTAAAGAAATGATTCCATTTGAGAGCAACTGCCTTACAGTATTGTGTCTACGACAAATGTGTCTAGACTTACCGTTATAAATCACATTATGCGCCCTTGCAATTGCCGCTTGATTGTCACAGTGAATGCAAATTGTTGGCATAGGTTTTGGCCACATTGGAACATCTTCTAAAAAATATCGAAGCCATTAGGCTTCTTCAGCAGCTTTATCCAAAGTAACAAACTCTGATTCCATCATAAAGCACGTTATTAGAGTTTGTTTAGAGGATTTCCATGACACTGCGGCACCTCCTAGCGTGAACACATATCCGCTAGTTGATTTCGATTAATCGGAATCTGAAATCCAGTTGGCATCATAATAACCTTCCAAAACAGCTAGATATTTGCTATATTGTAGAAAATAGTCTTTTGTCCTTTTCAAATATCCTAATACTCTCATCAGAGCATTCCAGTGCTCGTGACCTGGGTTACCGGTATATCTACTCAGTTTGCTTACTGAGTACGCAATATCAAGTCTAGTGCAATTTATGATAAAACACGATGCTACCGATTACTAGAGAGTATTCCAGTTGTCTGACATTATTTCCAGTGTTCTTTCTTAAAGTTAGGTGCGGAAGAAAATGATTGTTTGCATCTTTAATGCCAAATCCTTTAAATCTCTATTACCTTTTCAATGTAATGAGATTGTGTTAAACCTAAGCCATCAGAATTCCTTAGAATTTTAATGCTGAGTATAACATCCACTAAACCTAAATCTTTCATCTTAGAGTTCTTTTTAAGAATGTTCTTGGTGATCTGATGACCTCAGTGTTATCTCCAAGAATTAGTAAGTCATTGACATATAGACAAATAAGTACATATCCAATTGTTATGGATTTAGTGTACACACATTTGTCACACTCATTGATTCTATACCCATTTTGAATCATTACTCAGTCAAATTTATCATGCCATTGCTTAGGGGCTTGTTTAAGTCCATACAATGATTTGACAAGTCTAACACTTTGTGTTCTTGTCCTTTGACCTTGAACCCTTCAGGTTGTTCCATATAAATCTCCTCGTCGAGATCACCATTTAAGAATATAGTTTTCACATCCATTTGATGTATCTGCAAATTGTATTGTGAAGCTATAGCAATCAACATCCTTACTGATGTTATTCTTGTGACAGGTGAATAAATATCAAAGTAGTTAAGACCCTCTTTTTGTCTAAACCCTTTGGCTACAAGCTGAGATTTGTACTTATCAATGGAACCATCAGCTTTTAGTTTTTTCTTGAATATCCATTTACATCCAATTGGTTTATTTCCAGGTGGAAGATCAACCAATTTCCAAGTATGGTTACTTAGGATAGAATGGATTTCATTGTCAACAGCTTTTTTCCATAAAGGAGCATCTGGAGATGACATTGCATCTTTAAATGTTTAGGGCTCACCTTTTAACATGTATGTTAGAAAATCAGGTTTGAAAGATTTTTCAATTCGAGACCTTTTACTCCTTCGAAGTTCGGCTTCTTTGGTCACAACTTCATCATTCTCAGATTCTGATTCTCTAAGCCTTTTCTAAGAAAATTCTCCTTGATTTCTTTTTGCAAGATATATATCCTCAAAAAATTCAGCATCCCTTGATTCTAGGATTGTATTGACATGGATTTCCGCATTTTCAGATTTGTGAACCAAAAATCTATATACGCTACTATTTTGAGCATAACCGATGAATATGCAATCCACCGTTTTAGATCCGAACCGAGTTTGTTTAGAATGAGGAATTGCCACCTTGGCCAAGCACCCCCACACTTTTAGAAAATTGTAGGATGACAACTTTCTATTTCATAACTCATATGGAGTTTTACTTGTCTTTTTGTGGGTTATTTGATTAAGAATATAATTTGTAGTTAAAACCTAGGTAGCACCGACACGTTCAAAGGGCCTCCGTGTCGTGTCGGACACCCCGACACGTGTCCGACACGCTCGGACATGTTCGGACACGCTCGGACACGCGGTCAACACGTGTCAGAGTTTCCGACACGTGGTCAACTCTTTTCGACACGCGTGTCGGAGCGTGTCCGGAGGTATGTGGGCGGATCTGCAGGTGCGAAGGGAAGAAGGTGATGGAGGGTGGAGGCAAGGGTGAGGGAGCCGAGGCGACGCTGCGAGCGACGGCGAGGGAGGGCTGCGACCGCCGACTGCAACGCCGACTACAACGTGGAGAAGGCTGCGACCGCCGACTGCGCCGAGAAGCCTTCTCGATCGTCTTGGTCGGCTACGACCGCCGACTGCAACCCCGAGATGGAAAACCGCAACGCCGCGATGGAGGGCTGGACGCGAGGCTACGACGGCAAAGGGGAGAGCGGAGGCGAGGCAGCAGCGAGAGAGGTGGAGACCGAGCAAAGGGAGAGGAGAAAGAAGGTGATTGCTAGGGTTTTTGCCCTTTGGGCTGTTTTTAGGAAGAAGAGAAAGGAGAGAGACGAGGCGTCGACGGCTTCTGGGGAAAGAAAGCTCGTGCAGGGGAAGTGACAGGCGCAGGGGTAGGGGTGGGTGGGGGTGGGGGAAGAAAACGCCTGCTGAAATAAATGGGGTGGGACCCATTTAACCCTAAAACTAAATATTGAACATTAAATAACTTTATTAATACATGATAAGACTAAAAAATAAATAAATAGAAAGTTAAAAAGTTACTTCGAAAAATAAAAGCATTAAATATTAAATAATAATAAATTTGGATCATCGTAGAAAAATGTAAATTTATTTTGACTCTAATATTTCATTAGTTATTTATTTTATCGATAACTTTTGTTAAAGTAAAAAAATGTCTTTCCAATTTTTTATGAATAAATTTATTAATGTTATTAGTATAGATTTATTATAGGCTCTTTTTTTATTGTTTATTTATTTATGAATTTGAATAAATTAATTTAAATATAATAATTAATTATGTATATATAAAAATATTTATTTAATATTTAACGTGTCGGAACGTGTTGGAATTCTCTACTTTTTTAGAAATTGCGTGTCACGTGTCGTGTCGTGTCGTGTCGCGTGTCGCGTGTCGCGTGTCGCGTGTCGGTGCTACCTAGGTTAAAACTGCCTCCCCCCACAAGTTCTGAGGTAAACCTGAACTCAAAAGCATGGCGTTAGCAATCTCCTTTAGTGTCATGTTCAATTGTTTAGCAACTCCATTTTGTTGTGTAGTATAAGGTGCAGTCATTGGAGAATTATTCCAAAACTAGCACAAAACTCTTTGAAATTGATTGAACTGTATTCTCCTCTTCTATCAGACCTAAGCACTTTGATTCGTTTATCAAGTTGGTTTTCAACTTCATTTTTATACTTGACAAACATGCTCATAGTCTCATCTTTGCTAGTTAGCAAATAAATATAGCAAAATCTAATATAGTCATCCACAAATGTGATGAAGTACTTCTTTCCACCTCTACATTCTACAAACTTTAAATCACATAGATCACTATGGATTAATTGTAGAGGTTCACTTGTTCTTTCAACGGATTTGAAAGGTTTCTTTGCAAACTTGGCCTCAACACAAGTCTCACACTTGTAACGGCATCCAACTCAAATCTTGGAATTAACCCCAAGTTTGCTATTCTCTTCATTGTACCATAGTTTACATGTCCTAATCTACCATGCCATAGATAAGGAGACACAACAGTGTAAACTGAAGACTTTTCTTTATTAATAGTCTTTGGGTACACATAATTCGAGTTTACATCAATGACAGCCACATTGGCTTTAAACAAGTCATTACACAAGTACCATTTCCCCATATACATCCCTCCTTTCGAAAGTACAAACTTGTTAGATTCAAATACAACTTTGAAATCCTTCTTGACAAGTATGGGGCTAGAAATTAGATTTTTCCAAATCTTTGGTACATGCAGCACATTCAGCAGGGCAACCTCCTTGCTAGATGTAAACTTCAGGATCACCTTTCCTCTTCCGGCAATCTTTGCTGATGCAGAGTTAGCCATATAAAGCTTTTCATCTTCTTCAGCCTTCTCATAAAATGAGAACATGTGTTTATTTGCACAGATGTGATTTGTGGCACTTGTGTCTAGCCACCAGCCATTAGTGTTCGACACCAGAGATGCTTCGGACATTACCATAGTAGACAATCTCTCAATATCGTCATGTTCAGTCAAATTCAGTTGTTGGGCTATACCATCGTTCTTGCCTTTTTTCGGGCGCTTTTTGCAATCCTTAGCACGATGGCCAGGCTTGTTGTATATAAAACACGTCCTTTTGAATTTCTGGAACTGTTCATTCTGCTTGCCTTTTCCTTGAAAAGGCATCTTCATTTTTCTATCTTGCTTGGATTTGGAAGATTCCACAACGTTGGCCTTTGGCTCAGAAGAAGGGTTCGTACTCCTTCTATTGTCCTCCTCGATTCTGAGGCGCAAAATGAGATCTTCAAGGCTCATCTCATTTCGTTTGTGCTTCAAATAATTTTTGAAGTCTGACCAGCTCGGAGGCAGTTTCTCAATCACGGCCGCCACTTGGAATGATTCACTAAGTATCATTCCCTCAGCAGAGATGTCACTTAGAAATAATTGCAATTCTTGAACCTAACTCATGACAGATTTAGAATCCACCATCTTGTAGTCCAAGAATTTGGCAACAACAAATTTCTTGGTGCCAGCGTCCTCAGTCTTGTATTACTTCTCTAAGGACTCCCATAACTGTTTAGCAGATTCAATATTACAATAAACATTATATAGAGAATTCACTAAACAATTTAGAATGTAATTTCAGCATAAGAAGTCCCCATGCTTCCAAGCCTCCAATGCACCGAGCGTCATGACATCGTGCTCATTTGGACTAACTACTGGGTACACCTCCAATAAATATTTCGTTAGATTTAGCATGGTCAGATAGAAGAACATCTTCTGTTGCCATTGTTTAAAACCCATTTCGATGAATTTCTCTGGTTTCTCATTAGTTGTAACTAGAGGTGTTGCCATCACAGTAGGCAAGGTTCATTGAACTACTCCTCCAGAAACGAAGCCAATAGCCATTTGGCCTGTACTATTATGAAAAACAGTCCCAGGCATACTAGTCGTATGACTTGTACCCACACCACCAAAATTGGTGTTAGCCCAAGGGCCCGTAGCATTGGCTGCTACAAAGTCAGACCCAGAGGGCTGAACATCCTCCATAGCAACGATCGAATGGACCATAGGAACGTCTCCTGAAACATTCTGGACATTGAAGGGCACTTGATTGTTCTCAGCCATCTCAATAATCTGACAAGAACAACAAACAATGAGTGAATAATCGCCTTAAGATTGTTGGAATATAATCCAAAGAAAACAAACTGTTTGTTGTAATCAGAATATCAATGTAATGGAGGTGAGGTACAGATATCCAAATCTTCTTAAGACGATTAGTTCTTGCCAATGGTGCTTCGCAGATTTACGAACTATGCCTCCCAAGATACAACACATCGAACCTATTTGGATTAGTACTATGCAAACAGGATTCAGTCGAACCGTTCAATTGAACCAAAACACCCAGAAAAATCAGAAGAGTAGAAAAGTATATCAAAGCTCTTTTGGAATTGAGTCAAAAAAACAAAAATCGTAATGAAACTCTATGCTCCTATCTATTTATAAAGCTTTTTAGTTCATGTACATAAAAGATACATGAATTAAATAGACGCATGTATCCACGAAATTCATAAATCAAGAGATACGTGAATCCAAGAGATTCATGAATCCAGAGACACGTGAATTTAAGAGATTCATGAACTCAATAAATACATGAATCATGAATCTAGGAAATTCATGAATTCACTAGATACATGAACAGAAAAAACGTATCTTAATTTATTGGCTTTTGTTGATCCATTAACCATAATTATAACAAAGATAACATAAAAATCATAGATGAATGTGGTGAGATACCTTCAATACCCTCCCCCCTTCTCTCTCTCTCTCTCTCTCTCTCCCCCCCGTGGAACTAGCATGTGGGGCCATACATGTGAAATAAATTAAGGTATGACTTGACTTTAACACCATATTAAGAATACGCAAAAGAAATAATTGTGTTATATCTACATGTTCAATAAGGCTATAGAAGATGACTAAGTTAACAAGATATTACAATAGTGATTTACGATCAATTAGAATCGATTAATGATATGAATAATCAAATGAAGTATATGCACAATCCTGAGAATTAAGGGAGATTTGTAAAATCAAGAGAGATATATAGAATTTCCTAGTTATTGTAACTAGAACAAGGAACAAGGGATCACGATACAAAAGGTCATCCATGCTGTCGTTCCTTCTCTTTCATCATTAAGAGCTTGCATTTGTGCATCCACATTATTATTATAGGAACCAAAGGAACCTATTGGAGAGATGGAATAGATGTGGTTAAGTGAAGCTGAACTCACTTAGGTTGTCGATAATCAAAACAGAAATATAATTTGACGTTGTGGCTTTTGACGTTTTATTGTTATGGCTCATCATCCTGTGTCATGTGAAACTAAGGTGTCAACTGGTGAGATTGAATAGGAGCTGAGATAGAAGGCAAATCAAAGAGTTTAAGATGAAAATCGTTGATACAGATTTGAGCTCAAGCAGCTCCACCTCCATTAATAGAGGTTGCATGGAACGCAAAAGAGAAAGAAAATAAGGAAATATAAAAAATATTTTTTTCTATAAAAGAAATATTGAATCGAGTGGAAGAGAGACATGCACACGTGAAATTGACATGCAAACCTTTAGTGGCAATATTGGATGAATACTTTAGGGAGCTAAGATTCAAGTATGGAGTAAGAGTTGATGATTTTTTCATGAGAGACAGTTCGGGCCAAAATAAAGATTCCATTTAAAGTTTGTGTATTTTAAAGGAATTGGACATTTTTTTTTTTTGGTAGCATATTCCCGTGTTTCTCATTGGCAAACTTCATATATCATAGAGGCAATGTCTTTTCTCTTCAGTTAACTCTTTTCGGTGGAAATATAGTCAATGTGCAGGCCAATTGCCTCTGTGACTTTTTCAAATGGTTGCCCTCTGTGGCTGTCACTAATCTCACACTTTTCTTATCTAATTTTCATATGAAGGATAATTATTCTATTCTATCCATGACCCAAATCCCATCGAGATGCTAATAGTTACAAAATCTCTCCACGCGAGATGTGTTGCAATTAAGCACCATGAGCTGTTCAAAGATTTATTCACAATCGAAGTTGAACTCGTACTTTAGGGGAAGACAACTGACCTCTTTATCTCTAAGCCAAACACCTTAGTGCTAGATTGGGTTAGTTAACTTTGAAACTCCTTGCATGTGGAAATTGGATGTAGAAGAGGTGCCAAAGAGTTAGAAAATGGGAAAGCACAAAAAGTGAAATGTACGTGGAACATAAGAAGAAAAATTCAGACCTTAGTATGTCCTAAGACTACTATATCTAAACTTTGGGATGTAAAATTTAGGAATATTTCCTGAGACCAATTTGGGACTAAGGCATGCGGGTATTAGCACGCTAAAATAAGGAACGTAATCCTATCAGCCCACTAGAGTAATCTTATAGGTTGGCTTTTTATGATAATTTCAAACTTTGAATTCTTAAGTATTAGGTAGGTAGAAATTATTGTCCGACATAAAAATTTTCTTCTCATCACATCAAATAGGTGATGGTACACCATTATCTTTTCGTCCTTTTGTTTCAATAATCATGTAAAATTGCCAATACTAATGTTATCACATTCTAGTAATAAATAATTCGATAGGAGGAATTTCTCATTTTTTTAAATTAGTAGGATGAGAGATATATAATAGGGACTTTAGTAGTTCATTTTTAGTGAAAGTTAATTTTGTACTCTTGAAGTTGTAGAATGAACGGCACTTATGAAAGCACATGGAGCTCGTAACTAAGCACCGTCTCTTTGTGAGGGAAAAAAAAGAACATGACATAAGTTTACATGCAATCGTGACGTGAGACTCATTTTATTTTATATTATAGAGATAGAGTGTCTATTTCCTTCGAGGTTTGAAAAGCTCGTGGATTTATTGGGTGTTCTTTTTTATAAGTTTATTAGTCTACCTGTTTTAAAGGCCCAATTTACTTAAAAAACATCAACTTTCTATTGGACCCTAATTCTGTTTCGAACTTTTTTAATTTTATAAAACATAAATATTCATTTTTTTATTGAAAATATGGTCCCACGTTAACTCTCCATCCCACATTGCCATTAAAGTTCAATGTGCCAATTCTATATGCACTTCTCTCCCTCAATGCGTCATTGATGATTTGCAATTTCAGCTCAATTAGATATTTTTAATAGAAAAACCTTTGTTCTTTCTATTTCCTTATGTTCTATTTCTTCTGCTTCCTTCTTTGCCACCTCCATTATGTTCTTTTTTCTATTTCCTTGCTCGACCTCCATTAATTCTTCCACCTGCTCTAGCAGAGAAATTCATTCTCAACCTCACAAAGATGTTTAACTTCACGGCCAATCCATCTGAAGCAGCAAAGACCAAATGATTACTTAGAACAGAACTCGCGAAACCACATCTCAAAAGCTCGATCGCTATCCGTGAAGTTACAAATGTCATATAAACTCACAATACAATTTATTAGGGAGATATAATACAGCGGATCACTTGCAGACATCACGCACTCAACTACGGAGAATCAGGGACATCAATCTAATACCTGACCTCGTCAAACAAACTCCAATACCATACTGCTAAAGGCTTGCATGCCTAAACTCAACCTCAAGGAAAGAGAAATACCACCATCATTGACAACCATAACTTTGGTCCTCCGTTACTTCGGTACAAATGACCCACAAATCGAAAAAGCTTTCTCAAGAAAAAAAAGTAGAACTGCCACCAGCCACCTCTGTATCGGTAGAAGGAAAACGGCTATCATAAGAGGCAACACGTGCAGCACAGTGGCTACCGCACCACCCGTTGATGTGATCAGCAGGGATAACGTGAAGCAAAAGTAAGTTAGAACCATTGCAATCATAGATACCATAATCAGCCCGAAGAAGTACCGTTCTTGGTTCTTTTCGTCTTCGTGGACCTTTTGGATTTTTTTGTCTTCTCAGTTCTTTTTGTCTTGGATCATTTTGGTGAGGCAAATGATTATCTGGATCGACACCAAGAATCCAAATGTGTTGCCTCCCAAGAAAAGGATGTACACCAGGCCCCCGCTATAACGTAAAATCTCCTTGGTCCCGGGTTGAAGGGCAGGGGAAGTAATGTCCTTGGATCCCCCAGAAGTACTGTCGGCCTTGTTATCTTGTACAACGCTTGGAGGCTGAAGCATGGATTGGTAGGTCGCGTTGGCGACGAGCCTGGCAACGACCAGCAGGGCTTCCTGAATCCAGTCCGACTTTCCACCATCGTTGTTTGATTTTTTCGATGTTGAACCTGATAACGATGGAGAAGCATTTGTCCCCGTTTCCCCATTTGATTGATGACCGTTACCTGCCTCGATATCATCATCGTCCCCTGAGACTGGTCTTGAAGCTCCGTGTTTGGCTCCTGCTTGTACGAGAATTTCTCTAATCTCTTTGTCTCGTGCTCCCCTTCGCGAGGGAGTTGAGACATCTAGTGGCGTCAAGCCACTCTTGTTCGGGGCATTCAACTCCACGACTTCGTACTCCAGAGCATGCCCACGAAGCAGGAAGTCGACCACCTGCAACTCTTTCCCATCTTTGTTTATCTTCATTGATTTCAGACATTAAGATACTGCAGATTTTTTTTTTTTTTTTTTTTTTTTGCATAGACAAAACATCTTATATTCCCGTGATGATCAAATAAATTCCTTTGCATGAAGATTTTCGCATATGGTAGGGATACCAAATTAACACCCTCATTGAAGTAATGCACAAAGAAAAGTGCGATAAAATAAGGGAACCGCGAGTCTTGCCTCGAAATTTTTGTTGGCGGCAGCGAGATGCAAGGCAGTGTTGTCTTTGTCATCCTTCAAATTGATCACCTATTCCTTCTTGTGCTGCTTCAGAAGCTCCACCAACCGAACCAGCACTTTAAATCGGTTGTTCTTCAAGGCGAGGTGAAGCATGGTCTCCTCCCAGGCGGTTCTCTCTTCAACAAACTCAGGTGAAGTGGATAGCAGTATCTCCATGACATCGACCTCCCCGTGGATGACGGCATAATACAAAGGGATTCTTCTCTCCCATCCCTTCATGGAGCACAGGTGTGTACCCACTTTCAAGAGCTCATCCGCGATCTCAACATCACCACGAGCTGCCGCGATGTGCAGCGGGCTGAAACCACGCGGCTCCACTTTTTCCGCAAGCTTCGGCATATGCTTCAGGAGCTCTCGGACGAAATCCAAATGGCCACCCACACAAGTGACGTGCAGTAGCGTGTGGCTGGCTCCTTCGAGAGCCATCTCCTCGAGGATTTGCTCATTGCTGCTAATCAAGTCATTCAGCTCATGGATATTGCCCTTCCGAGCTGCTTCTAGCACCCTTCGCTCCATTTGATCGTGTTGGGAATAACGGATTCCCTAAAACGGATCCGATACTCAATCGAACCCCTAAAACGAACGCGGAAGACGAGCCCAGGAAACACATGTATCATTGATCAAAGATACACTACGGAATCGAGCGTACCTTGTTTTTCACAGATTAAACACCAATGTTGAAGTTTGAGAAAGAATTATGATCCTGTTCTACTGAGGAGTGTACTGTTGCTTCGATGGGGAGAAAAATTCTGAAGAGACATACGTCTATTTTTCTGGAGCGTTGTATCTGAGAGAGACGTATTCCCTCTCTATCTAAAACACTACTTCAAACAACGTAATCCTTCATACCCAAACAATGCAACCTTTCACATCGTAACCATTCCTCCATGGGCCCTTAACTTGCGCGCCGGGTTCTTAGGCCCAATATGGGCGGACGGGCCTACTTAGGCCCATCGACATATATAAAAAACCCATCATCTCCCACTCGCATATGGTGAGCCGAACATGATCCTCTTTACCTCTCTACAACATTCATACCGATGAATAATTCGTGCGACCATCATACTTTGAGAGCTTGTTATCATTCATCTGTTAGGAATATATAACAGCTCATAATGTGCATCACATTCTGAGTATATTTAGTATGCAGTACCCTAGATTGATCGATTACATTTATATCTCTCACTTGATCTCTTTTTAAATAATGATATATTGTATTCACAATTCTAATTATCCAAAAAACAATCATAATTGGTCGACCAGTGAATACAAAACTAGAATGTGATTCTCCAAATTCGATCTTCCTCTTTCCTTCAAACTCTCAATTTCAGTTCAGCTTGCTTTTCTAGAAATGTCTCGTTAGATCGAATCAATCCATGATCATTGGCAACATCCTAAGATAGCAAACATTGAATAGAAATCTTGAGAATAAGTAAGAGTCATGAGGGCACTAAATTGAGGAACTCTTTTCCTCAAGAGTCTCACATGGCATAAAAGTTGAGATCAAACTTTTGCCACTCTTATTGGTCGTCTCATGCATACGTAGTATGAAATGCGTATTACGGTATTAACTTCTTTCCCATTGAGCGTATTTCTACATCATCAATACCGTACAGATGATAGTTCAAACATACCTAATGTCTAACTTGAGTCCACATATCTACTCATTCACATAATTCATCAAAACTCACATCTGGCATCATAGACAGATAAAGTAAAATATGTGGGTTATTTTACTTTCGGACATAGTAAATATTATGTCCTCATCTTAATACTTAGTTAAGGTGACATATATATATTTTAAGCTTGAGCTCTCGATTATCACCTAGATAATAAGCTTAGAAACCGTTTCATCTGTATTTATCACATAGTAAATAGAGGCGATTACTCGTGTGAGTGGGCTAATCTTTTATCTATCCGACATACTTTTTCAACTTTATATAATGCACTGAGTACTACGATGCATAAACGTCAAACAAAAATTCATAGGCATTAATGATGAAAAACACAAATTCATTAAATGTGAACACTTCAGGGAAATTACAATATTTAGTACATCAGTCTCTATGCAGTCCTAGAGATTTTACATGACCACAAAATACATCTCTAGATATTGGCTTTGTCATAGGATATGCTACCATTCTATGCGTAGATATGTACTGTAAGTTCACATCTTTTCGTGCAAACATATCCTTGACAAAATTATACTTTATATCTATATGTTTGGTCTTGCCATGATATTTTAGATCTTTGGTGTACGCTATAGCTGCTTGGCTATCACAGTTAACCAATAATGGATTTGCAATATACCCAATAACACCTAAATGATCCAAAAATTTCTTAAGCCAAACACCTTCTTGTACTGCTACTGATAATGCCACGAACTCAGCTTCCATCGTGGACAATGCTATATATGTTTGCTTCTTATTGCTCCAAGATATGGTGCCATTATTTAGTAAGAAAGCAAAACCAAAGGTAGATTTCATTTCATCTAAATCTTCTCCCCAATCAGCATCTGAATAGCCTTCAAGTCGCAGATCATTTTCTTGGTAATTCAGCTTGTAATCAGCAGTTCCCTTCAGATACCTCAGTATTCTTTTAACGGCCTTCCAATATACTTGACCTGGATTGGATTGGTATCTACTCACCATTCCAACTGCAAAACATATGTTAGGTCTTGTATACATCATAGCGTACATTAAGCATCCCACAGCACTAGCATAAGGAACATGTTTCATTTGTTCCTTTTCTTGTGGAGTCCTTGGACACAATCTATGGCTCAATCCTTCACCTTTTGCAATAGGAGTATCTATGGGTTTACAATCTTGCATACGAATTCGTTCAAAAACATTATTTATGTATGTTTCTCGCAAAAGAGATAATGACCTCCTCGAATGATCTTTTAAAATCTTAACTCCAAGAATGTATGCAGTCTCACCCATATCTTTCATCTCAAAGTTGGAAGATAACCAACTTTTGACAGTATTAACAAACTCCATATTGCTTCCGGCAATTAGTATATCATCAACATATAATGATATGATCACAAATTGATCTTTAGATCTTTTGATATATACACAATGATCCTCATCTATCGTTGTAAAATCATATGCCATTATGGCATTATGAAAACGTATATACCATTGTCTCGACTACTGCTTAAGGCCATATATCGATATGAAAAGTCGACATACATTTTCTTCTTGGCCTTCCATAATGAAACCGGCAGGTTGTTCCATATATATTTTTTCATCTAATTCTCTATTGAGAAAAGCAGTCTTTACATCTATTTGATGTAACTCAAGATTCATACTTGCCACTATTACTAGAATAATGTGAATCGAGGTAAATCTCACTACAGGAGAAAATGTTTCTTCATAATCAACTCCTTCCTGTTGATTATACCCCTTCACCACAAGATGAGCTTTGTGCCTTTCTATTGAGCCATCAGCTTTACGCTTTCTTTTGAGAACCCACTTGTTCCCAATGGCTTTGCGTCCATTTGGAAGATCAACCAGTTCCCAAACATGGTTTGACTTCATTAACTCCATCTCCTCTTCCATTGCATGCATCCATTTTTCCTTACTAGGGCAATTTAGAGCATCATTAACATTTCTTGGCTCATCCTTATTTTGTGGAGCAACTATAAAAGTTTCCCCTTCAATGTCAAAGCGTCGACGGGGAATACTTTTGCGACTTGTTCGCCGTATGGAAGATTATACACTTTGTACATCATTCCCCATTATGCTCCCACTCAGATTAGATAATAACGATATCATCTCATCATGTGGTTGTAATTGAGAGTGAGTTGAATTAAATTCATCACTTTTCATGTTACTCCCACTTGGACGAACTCCACTAAATTCATTATTTGGATCTAAGGTTTCAAATGGGGAGTAATCCTCACCTATTTCGCCCTTCTTAGGAAATTAATTTTCTAAGAATGTGACATCCCATGATTCGAATTCAGTTATACTTCCACTTTCCTGCTCACCTATGAATATAAACCCTTTTGAGTGTTCAGAGTATCTTATGAAAATACTCTTCTTTCCTCTGAGACCCAATTTCCCAAACTTGTGAGAGAGCTCATGAGTATAGGCAACACAACCCCATGGCTTAAGAAAACTTAAGTCTAGTTTTCTACCTGTCCATAACTCATATGGAGTGGAAGTAACTGATTTGGAAGGCACCCGGTTAAGTATATAGGCAGCAGTTAATAATGCATCACTCCAAAAAGTGATAGGTAAGTTAGCATGCGCCATCATGGATCTAACCATTTTCAGTAGGGTTCTGTTCCTTCTCTCCGCAACATCATTTTGTTGAAGAGTATATGGAATAGACAACTGTTTTTCTATTCCTTTTTCATCACGTAAATTTCTGAACTCATCAGATAAATATTCACGATCTCGATCAGATCTCAATACTTTTATTTTCTTGTCTAATTGATTTTCTACCAAGTTCATAAACCTTTTGAAAACAACTCAATGCTTCATATTTATGAGAAATCAAATAGACATATTCGAATCGAGTATAATTATCTATAAATGTGATGAAATAAATAGCCCCATGCCTTCCTTTCACATTCATTGAACCACAGACGTCAGAATGGATTAAATGCAAAGGAAATTTAGCTCTTGTGCCTTTTCCAAATGGTTTTCTTGTTGTTTTCCATATTAGGAAATACTCACATATGGGCAAATCGACTTTTTCAATATTGCCTAACAAGCCCTCTTTGGCTAGTCTATTCATACGTTGTTGGCCAATATGACCAAGTCTAGCATGCCACACATTCACATCATTATCATATGAATTAGAAGATGTGAAAATGGAATAACAAACATTGACATCACCATAGTCAACATTCAATACAATAAAACCATATAGGAAATAATCACAACCATAGTAGTTTGTATCCAAATACAAATCCACACCACTATTATGGAAGTTCATATTAAAACCAAGCTTTACCAACACTAAAACAGACACTAAATTTCGACGAATCTTTGGAGCATACAATACATCATGTAGGAACAAAGTGCATCCACCACGCATGTTCAATTGGCAGGTGCCAATCCCTTTTACTTCAGCTTTAGAGTTATTTCCTATATAGATCTACTTAGTTCCAGTCAGTATTCGTCGAAATTCCACGAAGGATTCTCTATCCTTCGCTACATGGTCTGTTGCTCCCAAATCCACAGTCCACAAATGATGAGATTTAATTAAGAATACATAACTTGACACATTAGCAAAGTTCTTAAGAGTACAAGGGGTGACTACCTTCTTTGGCTCACTACAGTCGCGAGCATAGTGACCCTTCTGATCAGAGTTGTAACACTTCACCTTTGAAATACTCTTCACTCGAGGACGTTTTCTTCTCTTATGTTGGTTAACTCTTGGTTTCTTGCAAGAAGGACTTGATCCCTTACATTTCGACATATTGAACGAATCAATGCCCTTGCGCTTAGAGCTCGAAGCCCCTTCTAAGCTGGAAGCAACACAACAAATATCTGTATCCCACTCATATGCCTTGAGGCGGTCCTCTGCTAACTCAAGGTGGTGTACAGCATCCTCAAGTTCTTCCATAACATGGTCAAGAGTTTTTAGTGCTTCTTGCTTTTCAAGCACATAATGAATTTTCATATTCAATATTTCACAATTCTCGCCGTTCAATTTGTCTTATTTGTTCAATTCAGCAATTATGTTCTTAGTTGCTGAAGCCATCGATTTGAACAGATCAGACACATATGCACGAATTATTAATGCCTATCATTTATGCATCCAATTTTGCACAAACCCATCATATTAATGAATAATTTCAAGTAAGGTTTCAGAATCAAAAGATCACTATGTTTCCAATCATCATCCAAAATATCCTAACTCAAAACTATCATTAATATAATCGTCTATGCAAAATAAGTTCAACAAAGTCACTAAAACTTTCTTGAACTCTCCACAACAAATTGTAAATTAACATACTAATTTACAACAATAAATAACATTGAACTTTCAATAATTAAACATGTCAATTACACTAAGTAATATATTCAGAGAAAAAAATATCAATATAGAATGAGATATTTACACCTAAAACATCTCAAACTAATCTAAAAAATAAATAGGGAAAGTCTCTTTTAATCTATCAGTAAAAATCTCTAAGAAATATGAAGGCACATTGGCCAACCACGGAAAAAACCTTTGGAGAGCCCTCATGCCACCTTCAAGGCGCATTCACTTTGCGCCATGTGGCCCTCAGCCCAAGGGTTGAAGTTTTGGTTAACTTGATCCTATAGAACTCTCTTACAAAAGCTACTGCAAGCCTCCTATAATTCGGGACCACGTCGACTTCCCACAGGCGATCTAACACTGCTTGCCATTCAGGTGGAAGAGTGTTCATTAAGGCCGGCACATTCTCAAAATCTGGCATAGGATAACCATTCCAGATGATTTCTTGTAACATCTGATTGACCCTGACCACGTGTGATACTACATCACCGTCATTCCACCGATAATTAGCTAACTTTGTCATTAGCCCTTTAAGTCTTGCATTTTCTTTGTCCATTCTCGGAAATGCAGGCATGCGTGCATAACGCATCATAGTTCCTGCAACAAATGCAAAACAAAAATGGATTACTTATAATCCGCAATGAATAAAAGGGAAAATACATAATTTTCCATGGTTCCTGTAACAAATGCAAAACAAAAGTGGATTACTTATAATCCCCAATGAACAAAAGGGAAAACAAATAATTTTCCATGGTTCCTGCAACAAATGCAGAACAAAAATGGATTACTTATAATCCACAACAAACAAATTGGAAAATACATAATTTTCCTTCTTTTTTTTTGCCGGTCAACAGTGGTCAACGCAGGTCAACTCCGGTCAACAGTTGTCAACGCCGGTCAACGCCAGTCAATGGTGGTCAACGCCGGTCAACGAAAGTAAACGACAATCAACGGTCAAAGGTCAAAGTCAATGGGTCAACAAGTCGGATGGGTCGGACCGACCGATCCGTTTCGACCCGTCCGACCCGACACGTGCCACGCACATGCGAGGATGAAATCACGATGACGTCAGCTAGCACGTGCCACTCGCGTGCCGCACGCGTGCGTCGCACGCGCCTGGCACTGAAACAGCGCGTGCGACGCACGCGCCCAAGGGGAGACCAAATAGGCATGTGCAATGAGTTTGAAGTTAATCGCAGGGATGTTGTGAAGGTAAAATAAGTTACAACCATTGCGATGATGGATAGCATAAGCGGTAGCCTGAGGGGGAGATCTTTGGTGAGGCAAATGATCAACTGGACTGACAGAAAGAACCCGAATGTGTCGCCGCATAGGAAGAGGCCGTACACCACGAGCTAGACATTACTTTGAGGAGTGCCATAACTTGGAGAAATTCTAGTCACGTTATAGTTATAGTTGTTCTGCTCAACTTCCTTGGAATTTTTGTCATTGACAACTTCTACGATTTTTGTCCTTGGGCGTTGTGTATTTTGCCCAAGGACTCTCCCCCTTGGTTTAATTTTCTAGATGTTGAACTTGAAGATGATTGAGGAGCATTTGTGACTGGTTCCCCATCTTATTGGTGACTGTTACCTCCCTTCATATCGTCATCATCCGCTGAGACTGGTGTTGAAGCGGGTGAGTTTGATCGTCCTCCTCTACGCACAGCTCTGGCTTGTGTGAGAATTTCTCTAATCTCTATCTCGTGCTCCCCTTAGCGAGGGAGTTGAGACATCTAGAGGTGTCAAGCCGCTCTCGTTCAAGGCGTTCACCTCCACGACCTCAGACTCCAAAGCATGTCCACGAAGCATGAAGTCGACCACCTGCAACTCTTTCCCATCTTTGTTTTACTCTCATTGATTTTCAGGCATTTAGATACCGCAGAAATGTTTTTGACATAGACGAGACATCCTATATTTCCGTGATGATCAAATAAGTTCCTTTGCTTAGAAGATTTTTGCATAAGATAGGAACCCAAAATAACACCCTCACTAAAATAATGCACAAAGAAAAGTGCGATAAAATAAGGGAACCGTGAGTCTTGCCTCGAAATTTTTGCTAGTGGCAGCGAGATGCAAGACAGTGTCACCTTTATGGTCATTCCAATTGATCAATTGCTCCTTCTTGTGCCGGTTCAGATGCTCCACCAACCGAACTAGCACTCTAAACCGATTGTTCTGCATAGCGAGGTGAAGCACAGTCTCCTCTCGGGTGGTTGTCGCTTCTAGAGACTTAGGTGAAGTGGATAGCAGTATCTCCATGACATCGACCTCCCCGTTGATGACGGCATAATGCAAAGGGTTTCTTCTCTCCCACCCCTTCACGGAGCACAGGTGTGTACCCACTTTCAAGAGCTCCTCCGCAATCTCAACATCACCACGAGCTGCTGCGATGTGCAGTGGGTCAACGGTAGTCAATGCCGGTCAACGCAAGTAAACGACGGTCAACAGTCGAAGGTCAAAGTCAACGGGTCAACGGGTTGGAACGGGTCAGACCAACCGACTTGTTCCAACCTGTTCGACCCGGCACATGCCACGCACGTGCGAGGATGATGTCATGAAGATGTCAGCTGGCACGTGCCACTCGCGTGACGCGTGCGTGCATCGCATGCGCCTGGCACCGAAATA
This sequence comes from Eucalyptus guilfoylei, assembly GCA_016097605.1. Lineage (NCBI taxonomy): Eukaryota > Viridiplantae > Streptophyta > Magnoliopsida > Myrtales > Myrtaceae > Eucalyptus > Eucalyptus guilfoylei. The sequence continues at coordinate 21,041,656 of CM027864.1, read as the reverse complement.
GTGCGTGCAATGCACGCGCCCGGGTGGAGACTGAATCGGCACGTGCAACGAGTTTGAAGTTAATCGCAGGGATGTCGTGAAGGTAAAGTAAGTTACAACCATTGCGATGAGGGATAGCATAAGCGGTAGCCTGACGGGGAGATCTTTGGTGAGGCAAATGATCATCTGGACTGACAGAAAGAACCCGAATGTGTTGCCGCACAAGAAGAGGCCGTACACCACGAGCTCGACATTACTTGGAAGAGTGCCATAACTTGGAGTAATTCTAGTCACGTTATAGTTATAGTTGTTCTGCTCAACTTCCTTGGAATTTTTGTCATTGACAACTTCTACGATTTTGGGAGGCTGAAGCACGGATTGGTACGTCGCGATCACAATCAACGCAGCGATGACCAGCAGGGCGTTACGTATTTTACCCAAGGACTCTCCCCCTTGGTTTAATTTTCAAGGCATTCACCTCCATGACCTCAGACTCCAAAGCATGTCCATGAAGCATGAAGTCGACCACCTGCAACTCTTTCCCATCTTTGTTTTACTCTCATTGATTTTCAGGCATTTAGATACTGCAGAAATGTTTTTGACATAGACGAGACAACCTATATTTCCATGATGATCAAATAAGTTCCTTTGCTTGGAAGATTTTTGCATAAGATAGAGACCCAAAATAATACCCTCACTGAAATAATGTAGAAAGAAAAGTGCGATAAAATAAGGGAACCGTGAGTCTTGCCTCGAAATTTTTGCTGGCGGCAGCGAGATGCAAGGTAGTATCGCCTTTGTGGTCCTTCCAATTGATCAATTGCTCCTTCTTGTGCTGCTTCAAATGCTCCACCAATCGAACCGGCACTTTAAACCGATTGTTCTACACGGCGAGGTGAAGCGTGATCTCCTCTCAGGTGGTTGTCTCTTCAAAAGACTCAAGTGAAATGGATAGCAGTATCTCTATGACATCAACCTCCCCGTTGATGACGGCATAATGTAAAGGGATTCTTCTCTCCCATCCCTTCACGGAGCATAGGTGTGTACCCACTTTCAAGAGCTCCTCCGTGATCTCAACATCACCACAAGGTGCCGCGATGTGCAGCGGGTCAACGGTGGTCAACGCCGATCAATGCAGGTAAACGACGGTCAACGGTCAAAGGTCAAAGTCAACGGGTCGGATGGGTCGGAATGAGTCGATCTAGGTCGGATCGACCGACCCGTTCCGACCCATCCAACCCGGTACGTGCCACGCATGTGCGAGGATGACGTCACAATGACATTAGCGGGCACGTGCCACTCGCGTGCCACGCGTGTGCGTCGCACGCGCCTGGCACCGAAATGGCGCCTGCGACGCACGCGCCCGAGGGGAGACCGAATCGGTGCGTGCAACGAGTTTAAAGTTAATCGCAGGGATGTCGTGAAGGTAAAGTAAGTTACAACCATTGCGATGAGGGATAGCATAAGCGGTAGCCTAACGGGGAGATCTTTGGTGAGGCAAATGATCATCTGGACTAACAGAAAGAATCCGAATGTGTTGCCGCACAAGAAGAGGCCGTACGCCACGAGCTCAACATTACTTGGAGGAGTGCCATAACTTAGAGTAATTTTAGTCACGTTATAGTTATAGTTGTTCTGCTCAACTTCCTTAGAATTTTTGTCACTGACAACTTCTACAATTTTTGGAGGCTGAAGCATGGATTGGTACGTCGCGCTCCCAATCAGTGTAGTGACGACCACCAGGCGTTGCGTATTTCGCCCAAGGACTCTCCCCCTTGGTTTAATTTTCTAGATGTTGAACTTGATGATGATTGAGGAGTTTGTGACTGGTTCCCCATCTTATTGGTGACCGTTACCTCCCTCCATATCGTCATCATCCGCTGAGACTGGTGTTGAAGCGGGTGAGTTTGATCATCCTCCTCTGCGCACAGCTCTGCCTCGTGTGAGAATTTCTCTGATCTCTATCTTGTGCTCCCCTTGGCGAGGGAGTTGAGACATCTAGAGGTGTCAAGCCGCTCTCGTTCAAGGCGTTCACCTCCACGACCTCAGACTCCAAAGCATGTCCACGAAGCATGAAGTCGACCACCTGCAACTCTTTCGCATCTTTGTTTTACTCTCATTGATTTTTAGGCATTTAGATACTGCAGAAATGTTTTTGACATAGACGAGACATCCTATATTTCCGTGATGATCAAATAAGTTCCTTGCATAGAAGATTTTTGCATAAGATAGGGACCCAAAATAACACCCTCATTGAAATAATGCACAAAGAAAAGTGCGATAAAATAAGGGAACCGCGAGTCTTGCCTCGAAATTTTTGCTGGCGGCAGCGAGATGCAAGGCAATATCGCCTTTGTGGTTCTTCCAATTGATCAATTGCTCCTTCTTGTGCCGCTTCAGATACTCCACCAACCAAACTAGCACTTTAAATCAGTTGTTCTACACGGCGAGGTGAAGCGCGGTCTCCTCTTGGGTGGTTGTCTCTTCAAGAGACTCAGGTGAAGTGGATAGTAGTATCTCCATGACATTGACCTCCCTGTTGATGACGGCATAATGCAAAGGGATTCTTCTCTCCCATCCCTTCACGGAGCACAGGTGTGTGCCCACTTTCAAGAGCTCCTCCGCGATCTCAACATCACCACGAGCTGTCGCGATGTGCAGCCAGTCAACGGTGGTCAACGATGGTCAACGCCAGTAAACGGTGGTGAACGCTGGTCAACGCAGGTAAACGTCAGTCAACAGTCAAAGGTCAAAGGTCAAAGTCAATGGGTCAACGGGTCGGACAGGTCGGAACGAGTCGGACCGACCGACTCGTTCCGACCCGGCACTTGCCACACACGTGTGAGGATGACCTCATGATGACGTCAGCTGGCACGTGCCACTCTCATGATGCGCGCGTGCATCGCACGCCCCTGGCACCGAAATGGCGCGTGCAATGCACGCACTCAGGGGGAGATTGAATCGACGCGTGCAACGAGTTTGAAGTTAATTGCAGGGATGTCGTGAAGGTAAAGTAAGTTACAACCATTGCGATGAGGGATAGCATAAGCAGTAGCCTGACAGGGAGATCTTTGGTGAGGCAAATGATCATCTGGACTGACATGCCGGCGTCGTTGGAATGCCTCGACTGGGAGAAGCGATGCCCGGACAAGTCGACGCTGGCGAAACAAAAGTCACAAGAATTGGATCTCGTTCGGACATATCATCGAGCAATTAAAGCACACTACAAAAATGAGAGTTTTTTGGCTCCGCGGGGGCTCAAACCCAAGCCGAGACTCTCGCCAAACAAACAAATACACACGTGGTAGCCATAAAGAAGAGAGACTGGAGGCAGAGTTCGCGCAACTGGGCAGCCGCAAGCTCTGGCCCGACATGCCCAAAACAGGGCAAAAACAAGGCTGAGGTAGCTCACGTTTGGCTTAGTCAGTACGATGGCGGCTCGTCGGCGCGGTTGAGGTGCGGTGTTCACCGGCGGCCTCTCTCTCTGACTCTCTCCGAACTCACCCTCTCTCAGTTCTGTCTCTCGCTTAGCATCACTGTATCTTTTTAAGGCAAAAAATCCACAATGTATAATGTCATAGTTTATGATTCCTTGAATAACATGAATACCCAATCCAAGAACAACTTACCCGTTGTATTTCTAAAGAACACCGCTATGATAAGACGCAGTATCTGACAAAACATGAGGATTGCTAGAGAACATACAATACGGTCTACTCGCACAAAATTCCTCAACAACTACTTTAAAATTTCCAGATTAGCAACCCACTCTGTAATATTATATGAGAATATCTTGCAACAACATTCTGCTTGACTCTCCACCACCAAATTGCAGGAGGTGAAAACAAAAATGACAAAAGAAAAAAGGCAACTTCCAAGGCATTCACAAGACCCATTAAGTAGACACTAGAAACTGGAGGAGATACGCTAAGGAATTTTCCAAACAAAAAATTTAGCACACAATTCTTTTCATAATTGGAAGTCTTAAAGACAATAATTAATAGTACCCAGTCTGTTGATTAGAGTGCCACAGCAAGTGCACCAAATGGGGCTTGTTGCGCCACGTCGGATTAGGCACTAGGATGTTTTTCATACAAGTCAGCTGTCTTTACCGAGGCAACGTTATACCAGATTTCCCAAAAAGTCATTCTAAAGGTAAAAAAAAAAACAAAAAAACAAAAGACTCTTTCGGCTAGAAGGTGTTGCTTTCACAAAGTACTGACGACTTCCTACTTTCCGAATTTATCACGGTTCTCAAGCCTATCCATTTCATCTTAAAGAAGGACCAATGCTAGACCACATACATCAGGAGTTGTTCATACTGATCCTAAAGAAAAATAACTCTGCAGTTGTTTGTGTTTCACAGTACAAGCACCATGACATAAGAACCAACAGTTTGAAGAAGACACAACCAATAACATACGGTTGCATCTTTCTTTCATAAGCAAGAAGCCATGAGACACTACAGTTCTATAATAATGTCATACTAACTTGTGTGATCTTGTCTTACGAAAGAAAAATTCAAAGAAGCTCTCAAATTAAAACTTCCCGAGCAGAAATTAAAACACCTCACATAATCAACCTTTTAAAAGTGGAAAATAAACAAAACTCCAACCAAGGCAAACCCCGCAAGATGGAAACCTAGAACTAGGCAAATCAAAGAATCAATCCATGCATCCAGATCAAGAGACCCAAAAACCAAACCCCATCGTTCGATGCAATCAACCATGTGTCACGGGCCGAGAGTTTCCTTGGTCTCGGAACGACCCGTGGGTGCCTGACGAGCGGAATTCGCCAGGCCAGCCTTTTTTCTATAGCCATTTCAGTGAACAATACGGCGAATGCTTTTTCGTGTGAGATCCTATCACGCCCAGCTTCTCTTGGGCGTCTAGTCCATCAAGTGAGATAGCAGATCTCTTTAGGCTCAACAACTGGTTTTGGCTTGCCATGGCCTCGTTAGGAAAGCGGCATCAGCTCCCGACCAATTTGTGTACAGGAGTCCTATCCCGCCTTCAGAGCTCCTAAGTGATATAATCCTTCTACCCTAGAACTTCTAGCACCAACCATCTTGACGCTACTCCCACGGACCAATTGTGTTCCACCCTTCTGCCTCAACACTCTTCACCCGATAACCCCAAGCACCACTCGCAAGTGTCACGAGTACGGGAGGATTTACGAACCGTGACACATGCATGAGACATTTAGCAAGCCATTTTCTACGAGAAACAAAGCATCCGTCAACAATCACGAAGCTGAGCCTCATTCACTTGAAAAGACGGTCGAAGCCCTTAGATTGGCAACCCAAGCACCCGCAAAATCCAGAAGCCGGATAAAGCTCAAAATCGGACAAAAGCCCACAACTTTAAAGCACAAACGAGCGTGCACAAAACACTCAACATGTCAATAATGAGTGCAGCAAAAAAATTATAGTGGCAAAAAACGCGCCTATTCCGGTGCCACACTGGCGCTGACTTTTGGAGAAACAGATCAAATGAATAATGTTAAGTAATGTGTGCATCAATGTTACAAATCTCAAATGGGCAAGGTTAACGTCTCACTTTTGTGCTCGCAAAGAAGATCCACGCAACTAGGACAGATGCACCACTACAATAATCACATGGACCTCCTCACACCAGAGAAGCTCATATCAATTTCCCCACAGAACTTTGCCTTGAGAAAGAGGAGGGGTGCATACCTGGTTCTGATTGACGACATTGACGATCACGATGAGCTTACACGATGAAAAATAACAATAATTGTTGGGAATCTATTGAAAAAGATGAGAAAATAAGATCAATTATCTAAGGCATTCAAATACTACCCTTAACGATAATTTCGCCCCTTGAAATACGAAACTCAGTGCGTAAAGCTCTAAAAGCTATCGTCTCAATATACAATAAATATTCTTTTACACTAAATATTCGACTCGGAGTGCAAAACTCGGTGCATAAGGCTATAGAGACTATCTTCTTAATAGATAACAGACCTTTTTCTATACTCTGTACTGAACATTTGAAGGAACACAAACAATGTTTCGTGTATAACCTCGCAAAAAGAAAAAGAAAGATATGAGAAGCCAATGTCTCTTGAAAAATTGTGGTTCGAAGTTAAATCTATATTCAAACAAGAGAGAAACAGCCGTTAAGAAACATTATAAATCCATTGTAAAATAATGCGGGATATATGAAGGAATAAATCAAACGTTACAAAACTGTTATAAAGTCGTTACAAGATCATTTTATAATCATTACATGACCATTATAAAATGTTAAAAAATCATTTTACATTAATAATAGATAAAAACCATTACAAATTGACGATGGTAAAAAAACGTTATAACATTAATAAATTTTTAATATTTCAAAACTATTGAAATATCCAACAGTTTTTTTCTCATTGAGATTTTGGGCGAGTATCTTTATTTTGTATATTGCTGCTGTACGCATCCAATTTTAACCAATTATGATTTCATATAAATACTTCCGAAAGATGTGGAACATTTAAAGAGGCAGCATACCTATCCATTGTAGCCTCTGTCAATGGTAATCCTCATTTTTAGTCATTAAACAACGTGAACTACAATGAAAACTTAACACATCTCATAAAGGTTCAATACAGCTTATAGATGAGCAAATTCAATTATCTATTTAGCGAAGGAATTTGGGGTGGCTATGGACAATGAGAACTCCACCAATGAAATGGAATAGCTTGCCCTTGAGTTGAATAGTTTTGTAGTTTCTACAAGGATGTTCCGGTAGTTTAATCCCTTGATTGTCTTTTGACCCACCAAAAGAACATTATCTATAGACCCTCTACAGCAATTCCATTTAGGCTGCTGATCATGTGTAGTCCACGGTAACACTTACACAATCAATGATTCAGTTGATTTTAATCTACATCATTTGTAGTAGGAACGCGCACGTGTCACGCTATAATTAAAATTGAAGTCCGGCCCGAAAATACCAGGCTTGCTCACTCTGGGCCTGATACCTAGTCCAGACCATAACAAATTTAACTTCGCACCTGTGGCCCAGTGGCCCGCGACGGTCAGCCCACGACCATTACTAGCTTAGAGTTGAAATGAAGATAGAAAAGATAAATAAAATAATTCGGAAAAAATTTTAAAAACTAGAAAAATTATCCACGTGAGCGCCAGCTTTGCCACATTGGACATCCGGTGTTCACATCATTGATTTCCAATCAAAATTGATCGGAAGGACTATACTACAAATGTTATAAGGTTTAGGACTAACTAAATTGACTAAACTAAAAGGTTTATAATTGGATTGACTACTATATAATAAGTTTATGTTTTTTATGATAATTTTCCTATTCGTCTTTAGGATGAACTTGGTGCTGTGGTGTACTTCACCCCGATCTCTCAAGAATATGGAGCCCTAGAGGTGTTGTTAGGGACCTCGCATTCGGATTTTTGGGAAGCTTGTGTTGACGAAGAGAAAGAGCCGAGTAGGTGTAGTTTTTGCAAAGGACGAATTTACCAGCCCTTATCTATGCAATCTTTTGGGTCTACTCGTCGACTATATTTAAGTTCTGACACCAACGAAACCATGAAATATGTTCAATTTTCGACTATCCTTTCAAAAAAAATTTATGTATCACGATCATAGATTATTTCTTGCTCAATTGAAATACAATCAAGTCCTAAAATTTATTAAATTAGCGAAATCAAGTCAATCTATTAACTCCATCTGACTTGACTAATAGATAATGCTGACATTATTTTTTTTTATAAATATTTCTTCCTGCTACGTGATGATGAGGTGGCTAAATCATGAAACATAAGGTTGAAATAATATTGTTTTTTTTTTCCAAATTTGTTTTTCAATACAAATTTTATTTTATTTAAATAAAAAATGAACTAAATATTTTATAAGGAAAACGAGAGCTGTAATCAACCGACGACCACGTTATCACCTTTGTTCTTCCTATTTCCTTATGTTCTTTTTCTCCTTCTTCCTTCTTTGTCACCTCCATTATGTTCTTTTTTCTATTTCCTTGCTCGACCTCCATTAATTCTTCCACCTGCTCTAACAGAGAAATTCATTCTCAACCTCACAAAGATGATTTCACTTCATGGCCAATCAATCCGAAGAAGCAAAGACTGAACGAGTACTTAAAACAGAAACTGCATCTCAAAATCTCGACCACTACACATGAAGTTACAAATGTGATATAAACTCACAACACATTTTATTAGGGAAACACGATACGGCAGATCACTTGCAAACATCACACAATCAACTGCAGAGAATCTAAGGACATCAATCCGATGCCCTACCTTGACGAACAAACTCTAATACCATACTTATAAAGGCTTGCGTGTCTTAGCTCAATCTCAAGGAAAGAGGAATACCATCGTCATTTACAACCATGAATTTTGTCCTTATTCTCTTAAGTCCTTATTCTTTGATCCCTCATCTGGCTTGTACACATCTAACTTGTACATATTACCTAGGAGGGGCAATCCAACAAGCCATTCCAAGAAAAAATCTGTAGCGATTGCCAGCCACTGCTGCATCAGCAGAAGAACGAATGATATCATGAGCGGCAACAGGCGCAGAGCTTTCTTGGATGGACTCTTTCCACCCATCGTCGAGAACAGCAGGGATAACGTGAAGCAAAAGTAAGTCAGAACCATTGCAACTAGGGATAGCCTGAGCGGCAGCGTAAGCGGCAGCTTAGGCAGCAGCCTGGTGCCGTCTCGGCCCTGGATCTCTCTGGTGAGGCAAATGATCATCTGGACCGACACCACAAATCCTAATGTGTTGCCACCCAGGAAGAGGGCGTACACCAAGCCCGCACCATAATATTCAGTCATGGATTGGTGGGAAGCATCTCCAACAGTCGTTGAGTTGCTGGGATTAGGATTGTTTGATATGTTGTGGTCGACTTCTATTTTGGAATTAGGATTGTTTGATCCGTTGTGGGCAATTTCTATTATCTTTGGAGGCTGAAGCACGGATTGGTAGGTTGCGCTTGCGATGAGCGCGGCAACGACCAACAGGGCGTTGCGGATGTCACCAAACGACTCCTTTTTTTCTTTTGAATTCTTCAATTGCGAACGTGGTGATGACTGTGGAGCATCTTTGACTGGTTCCTCCCCAGATGCTTGATGACTGTTAGCTCCATCGAAATCGTTGTCGTCCGGGACTAGGCTTGATGCGGGCGAGTTTGATCTTCCTCTCCCGTGTTTGGCTCCCGCTCGAACGAGGATTTCTCTGATCTCTTTATCTCCTGCTTCCCTTCGCGAGGGAGTTGAGACGTCTAGAGGTGTTGACCCAGTGTCATTCACGGCGTTCACCTCTACGACCTCGGACTCCACAACATGCTTACAAAGCAGGAAGTTCACCACCTGCAATTATTTTCCATTTTCCGGACATTAAGATTATATGGACAGACTTCAAGCATAGACGAGACATCCTTTATTCCAGTAATGATCAAAATAGACCCGATTTGATAAATTCCTTTGCCTAGAAGATCTTTGCATATGGTAGGGACACCAAATCAACGCCTTCACTGAAATAATGCACAAAGAAAAGCATGATAAAATTAGGGAATCGCGAGACTTGCCTCGAAATTTTTGCCAGCAGCAGCAAGATGCAAGGCGGTGTTGCCTTTGTGGTCCTTCCAATTGATCACCTGCTCCTTCTTGTGCTGCTTCAGATGGTCCACCAACACAACCACCACGTTGAACCGGTTGTTCTTCACGGCAAGGTGAAGCATGGTCTCCTCTCGAGCGGTCGTCTCTTCGACAGACTCAGTCGAAGCGGCGAGCAATACCTTCATGACATCGACCTTCCCGTTCGCAGCGGCATAATGCAAAGGGATTCTTCTCTCCCGTCCCTTCACGGAGCACAAGTGTGGACCCACTGTCAAGAGCTCCCTCGCGATCTCGACATCACCTCGAGCAGCCGCGATGTGCAGCGGGCTAAAACCATCCGTGTTCACCTTTTCCGCAAGCTTTGGCATACGCTTCAAGAGCTCTCGAACGAAATCCAAATGGCCAGCCACACAGGCGACATGCAGTGGCGTGTGACCGGCTCCTTCAAGATCCATCTCCTCGAGGATGAGCTCATTGCTGCTGATCAAGTCTTCCAGCTCATGGACATTGCCCTTCCGAGCTGCTTCTAACATCCTTCGCTCCATTTGATCAGAACTAATGACGGTCTCTCTCTCTTTTTGGGATACCTTTGGACTTGGATATCTATTAAATTATATCAACCCATTTTATAGAGTTTTTCGAGCATCAAGAAGCTTATTGTTGAATGATGAAATAAGACTAGCAACAGCAAAGTTCCATTCACATTACCACCCGTGATAACTCAGCTTTTTAGTAAAATAATGACAATATCAAAGCACAGATCCAACCAGTAGGACCACGAATTAAAGGAACAATAGCGTTGAAATCGTGCGGCACGAGTTTGTGGGGGCAAGTCTGTTATTTTGGTCATAAATTCGCTTTTTAAATACATCGGAAATCAAGAAGAAAGAACATCTCGAAAACCCTCCTTAAGAGTGTGGCATTTCTCTCAAAGCACCTCCAAGATCGGTGTTAGCCTCAAAGTAATCTCCATAATTTGGTGATTTCGTCTCAATTGAACGGCCAAATCTCGCTGGTGACACAGATGTTCGCCAAACGACGACTGCTTGTGTCTCACATGCCATTGTCCACGCCACGGACAGGGGCATTTTTTGTCCGAAAGAAATTGCCTCTGGGCCTCCCGCTCCGCTTGCTCTTCCGTCCGCACCACTCTCCGTGCCAGCTAAATAACAGAAAATTCAGTAGAAGAAATTTCTCAATTCTTCATTAGTAGAACGGGGAAATATACAGAATAGGGACTTTGGTACTTCATTTTTAATGAAGGGCAATTTTATTGTCCTAGGGTTGTGAAATGAAACGGCACCTTTCGAAGCACCTTTCTATGTCGTTTTGTCTTATCTTATTTTCTTTTCTTGGGGTCTGGTGTTTTGTTTTATCTCAAGAGGGCAAAGTATCTAATGTCTCCTGGCGGCGGGAGTGAAGTCAATGCCATGGTCTTCATAGGCTAAAACTATTACGTCATAGTCATGACGTCACTTGCCTCCACAACATTGTCACGTGAATCGACCCTCTGGTCAGAAACATCATATCGAGGAGTCGCCGGATACAAATTGTTGAACTGCTTTGAGACCCCCATGTCATAATTTCCTTACTTTACGAATATTTAGGACAACAATGGGGCATATTTGTATTTGTGTCGATGTCTATGTTTTAAAATGCACGTCATTTTCATATAAGGATCTTTTGTCATTTTCAGAATTACTTTTACGTCGGCGCTAATTAGAATATTATTACATCTTTAGGGTCTTGTCCCTCTTTTTATTATTATTTTCTTTTGTTGTTGTTTTGACTGTTTTTCCCCTACACTTTTTCATAGGGTAAATTCATTTCAAATCTTTAGGAAACCTGAACTGAACTAAATCATTTGTGTGTATTTTAGTTTTGAACCAAATAATGACCCGAAGCAATTGGGTTTTCTGTTTTTTTTGGTAATACTAAGAAGAGGTTTAGTGACAAATGGAATATAGTGAGTAAATTGTAATATTAAGAAGAGGGCAATTTTCAGTTCGGTTCAGTAAATTGAACTGAAATAAAAAAAAAATGGTTTTTTTTTTATTTGAACCAAGTCAAAATACACAAAAATTCAGTTTAGTTCTAGTTTCGGTTCAGTTTTTCTATTTGATTTTGACACCCCAACTTTTCTAAGCCTGTTTATATTTATCACAGGTTGACCAAGCAAGTCAACTTTTGATCCCTGTTTATCTATATCTTTTTTTTTTTTTTCCTCATTGAGATTCTAGGCGAGTATGTTATTTTGTGTAATGCTATATGCATCCAATTTAACCAATTGTGATTTCATATAAATATCTGCCGAAAGATATTAAAGAGGCAATATACCCGTCCATTGTATCCTCTGTCAATGCCAATCCTCATTTTTAGTTATTAGACGACACAAACTACAATGAAAACCTAACACATCTCAAAAAGGTTCAATAGAGTTCACAGTTGAGCAAATCTCTGTTATCTATTTATAGATGGAATTCGCGGTGGCTATGGATGAAATGGCATAGCTTGCCTTTGAGTTGAATTGTTTTGTAGTTTGTACAAGGATGTTCCAGTAGTTTAATCCCTTGATTGTCTTTTGACCCACTGAAGGCACATTATCTATAGATCCTGTACCCCAAGCTCATCTAGGCCACTGATCGTATGGAGTCCATGGCAGCACTCACACTATGAATAATTTAGATGATGTTAGTCTACATTATATATGGTAGCAACATGCACAGGTAACACTTTTGCTAATATTGAAGCCTGGCCCAAACATATCGAGCTTGCTCACTCTAGTTCGATACACTAGTCCAAACTATAACAAATTTAGCTTTTCGCCCCTTGCCCAGTGACTAGCGAGGATTTATCCATGACCATCACCAGCCTAGAGTTGAAAGGAAAAAAGAAAATAAAAAAATAAAAAAATTCATAAATATTGCAAAAATTATATACATTAGCGCTAGCTTTGCCAAGTAAAATGTTCAATGTCTACGTTATTGATTTTAGACTAAGGCTAGAAGGACTACATTGACAATATCAAAAGGTTTAGAATTACATTAGTCAAATTGAAAGATTTAGGATTGGTTTGGCCACCATACAATAGGTTTATGACTTTTTTTTGGTAATATTCCCATTTGTCTTGAGGACAGACTCAGTAGCAACTACCAAAGCTTCCACAGCATACAACTTGATCTCTCTATAGAATCGAGCATCCAAAGTTCCAAAGGTGTTGATTTTACTAGCTCTTATTTATGCAATCTCTGGAGTCTTTTAATTGACTATATATAAGTTTTGACACCGTTTAAAAATGTTAAATATGCTCAATTTTGATATAGTTGATGACTATGCTTTCAAAAATTTATTATATGTCTCGATTGTAGATTATCTCTTGCTCAATTGAATTATCTTGGGTTTGGTTCCAATAAAAATGTAATCATTTAATTTGTCTCCTTTTTCCGTTTTTAGTTGGGGTTTGTCTTCGTGAAAATATTGTTCCACGTCTCTTGATAACCGATCATATATATTTTTTATATTCATATGATTTCCTTATATCTATCAATTTAAATTTTTAGAATGAGATTTCTAGCATAGCACAGGAAGTGGGAGGGACTGATGACTAGCGACAAGTGTAAAATGTCTGACTGCGTTCTCGGTTTTAAAGTATGAATTACGAAGCGTGAAAGTTTCAGCATTTCTAAATGCAATTATGACACAACAAAACTATATCAAATAAATCCTCCCATCTCTATTTTCAAGCATAGGAGGCTAGAAGAGAAAAACCCTCAGTTCGGGTTGGTTTTAGGTTCAGCTGCTGACTCGTCTCTCAATCATGTACCGCAGGGAGCTACAAATAATTGGAATTTTCACCTCCAAAAAGCCCTCATCAGATTAACACAAAATGAAAGGGGAAAAAAAAGCCAGAACAGAAGCTAGAATGTGTTTAGCGTGGTTGAGCTTCTTAAATGTAATTGGCCAGCACGAACCCTCCAATTTCAATAAAGCATGCATGTCGTGCCATAACAAAATATTTTGGAAAATCTTCCCATGGTTGGTGACAGCCATCACTTTTCATAAAGCGACCAAATGACAAGAAAAGAATAAACTTGAAGTAAATCTCCGAGAGAATATCATCAAAATTCACCTCCTGATTTATCGAATGAGTAATTTTAATTCCTCTCTCTCTCTCTCAATTTCAATAAAGCATGCATGTCGTGCCATAACAAAATATTTTGGAAAATCTTCCCATGGTTGGTGACAGCCATCACTTTTCATAAAGCGACCAAATGACAAGAAAAGAATAAACTTGAAGTAAATCTCCGAGAGAATATCATCAAAATTCACCTCCTGATTTATCGAATGAGTAATTTTAATTCCTCTCTCTCTCTCTCTCTCTCTCTCTCTCTCTCTCTCTCTCTCTCTCTCTCATTGTCGATCAACCTTATCATCTCCCTCAATTGCTCAATTGGGGCATGCCGTTCTTTCTCGAGCTGGTTCTGGCCACAGTGTCAATGGCCGTCACCTATTGCTCAGCGGTCTTTGCTGTTAGTCCTAAGTCGCCTGACCAATTCTACTGGCTGCTCTTCACCGGCTTTGCGCCGTTCATGGAGTTATTTGAATGGTTTTGTTCATTACTCTATCTATTTTAATACCTAAGCATTAACTTTCAGTCGAATCTCAATTATGCCTCAAACTTTTAAAATCTTATAAAAATAATTACAAATTTTCACTTTTTATCGGAATCGTGCCCCCGTAAGTTCGTCGTCCAATGTTGCCGTTAAAGTCAATGTGTCAATTTCATATGCACATCTTTATCTCCATTCATGTGTCATTAATGACGTGGAATTTCAGCTAAACTAGATATTATTAAAACAAAAACCTTTGTTCTTTCTATTTCCTTATGTTCACTTTCTTCTTCTTCCTTCCTTGCACCCTCCGTTATGTTCTTTTTTCTATGTCCTTGCTCGACCCCCATTAATTCTTCCACCTGCTTTGACAGAGAAATTCATTCTCAACCTCCCAAAGATGTTTTACTTCGTGACCAATCCATCTGGAGAAGCAAAGACCAAATGAGTATTGAGAACAAACTCACCCAACCACATCGTAAAATCTCAACCGCTATCCGTGAAGTTACAAACGTCGTATAAATTCTCAACACAATTTATTAGGGAGATAAAATACAGCAGATATTCCATCACCACTGTGGTCGCCTTTCGTTGAGAGTTACCCGGCGTCCCACCTTGCCAAGCGTCATCTCGAACGAGATGTACAGAAAATATACAATTTCTTGTCTAAAACGCGTGTCATGTTACTCAAACAACACGTATGTGTCGAAAACGTAAATATAGAGCCATCGTTCATGCATGCATATGACAAGGAGAGTAACTCAATAAAATCCAACCATTCGTATCTCATTTCAAAATCCTGACATTTGAACCATTTTATATGAAGAAAGCTACTCAAGTAAATCCAACCACCGGTAATGGTGGTTTACCTTCGCTTTTAAACCCTAACCTTCTAATCTGAACTCCTCTCTTCCTGCCATGGCAGTAATACGCACCAAGTTTACTCACCCCAGACCTCATTGACTCAATTGGTCATGGAATTCGAGCATCCCCATAGCTCGATTCTTCGCTCCGCCTCTGTGAAATCCTTCTCTAGCTTCCCCATCTTTTCTTCCGCTAATTGCACCGAGCAATTGGTAACTTCATGCTAATTTTCCCATAACATCTTCCCCTTTGCCATAGCTCTCCTCGCCAACTCAATTGCGTGTTTCTTCTTTACCCGCAACTCTGCACGCTACCTGTTCGGCAATTGTTCTCAGTTGCATCTCAATTTACTAATTCCTTACCCTTCTAAATGTCCTGTTTCATCGATTCCACTGTGCACTGAATTGGGGTGTCAATTATGGCTCACCATGACCAGGAAGAGATCTCATGTCTCGCCGCCCTTTGTAATAGACTGGGTCGCCTATGGTCTAAGCAGGAAATCGATGTTTGGGACGACACGCCACCTCTGGAAAAAATCGAAGAGTGCAAGAGGTTATTAGTCGGTAAAATCTTCTCAAATCCTTCTATAAATTTTCAGGCATTCCAAAACACTATGAAGCGTGCTTGGCGCACAGAATAGGTAGAGATCACCCAACAGGAATCTGGTCTCTATGTGGCCAAATTCCAGTCAGAAAGTGATAAAGAACGAGTTGAACAGGGTGGTCCGTGGCTTTTCTCTAGTAACTTAGTCATTTTTAAACCTTGGAGGCCAAACACACCTCTACACTATTACGACTTTTCCAAATGTGCATTCTGGGTACAAGTCTTCGGCCTCAACCTAGAGTGGTGCATAGATCAAATGATGAGAAAAGCTGTTAAACATATTGGGAGAATGCTGGAAGTGAGAACTTATTTAAAGGAAGGAATAGCCTTAAGAGTGGGCCGAGTTAGGGTCGAACTCAATCTGAGCGACCCTTTGAAAACAGGGCAACTAATTCGAATTGAAGGAAAGGCAATCTGGCTTGACTTCCGCTACGAACGGCTTCCTCATTTCTGCTATTCATGTGGAAGAATAGGGCATTATGCAAAATATTTTGCGGAGGCTAATGGCTCGGCTGAATTTAGTTATGCCCGGACTCTCCCAAGTCCACGAATTCACGACTTTAATAGTCCAAGTTTTTAACCTGTAAGTCAATTTTAAAACGGAGTCGCCACTAATCGATTTGGGGTGGATCGATTAGAAACCCAAGCGAAGTATCGGTAGAAATACTCGCTCCTGCGCAACCAGAGAGATTAGGATCGGGGACTTGATTACACCAGTTAATCACTAATGCCCTTTCGGTACCTAATCTTGTTTAAACCCTAAGGCTTTTTGGATTTTTGAGGGATTTTCCATTCATTTGTAGAGGAAAAACATGTTTTGGGTCTTTTTCTCATTTTTTTGACATAAAAAGCATTTTTTTTATTTTTGATCTTTTTCTGAAAATATAAATCATTTTTTGGCTTTTTCTGACTTTTTTGGCTTTTTTGGGAAAATATGGGATACTTTTGGTCTTGTTTTTGCTTTTTTGAAAATAAATTATATTTTGATTTTTTATTATATATTTTTTAAATATTATTTTATATTATAATAATATAAAAACGAACCGGGTCGGATCCCCGGGTTGGGTCCGACCCGGGCCATTTGGCCAGAACACGAACGGGCCTGCGTTGCAGGCCCGACTCACTTTTTTTTTCTTTTAAGCATAAAAGCCCAAACCTATTTTTTTGGCCCACTTCACAAAAATTCTAGCCCAACACAACTCAGCCCACGCGTACAGGCCCGACCCGGGGAAACCCTGCCCGGACGCCAACCCGGATCCGCCCGACTTCGACCCGTCTTCCCTTTTGCCGACCCAGTTTTTTGGAGTTCACGAGATCTGGCGATTCGCGGCGCTGATGAGGGATGGAGGGGGTAAAACGAATAGCAGCCCAGCGTCCGACGGCGGCGATGTCGTAGCCAGCAGTCGGCCAATCAATTGGATCGACGACGGGGCTCGTGGCGCGGCGGTAGGAGACGCGACAAAGGCCCCGATTCACTGAGGTCGAGATCCGGTGATGGATGGGGTTCGAGAGAGGGGGGTGCGACGACGGTGACGGGGTGAGCGAGACCCGTCGTTACCTGTCACAGCGATGGCGTCGGCCTGACCCCAGTTGCGGCGACAGTGAGGCAGCATGGCGAGATTTGGCACCGCGGCGGCGTCGGGGCACGGGACCTCCTCTGATCTCCTCTCCTCTTCAGCCCCTCTTCGCGGATCCAAACCCTCCCCTCTCCTTCGGCTTCAACTGCTCACAGATCTGGGCTTGCGGGCGTTCGGACCTCCCTCGAAGTCTCTCAAGGGAAGCTTCCGACGCTCGCAAGCTTTCGACCTCTCCGTCTATCTCTCTGCTTCGGTTCCTCCCTCTCCGGGTTCGCTTGTCGTCGGCCTCCCCCGAAGTCTCTCGGAGGGAGGTCGTTCGAGTTCGCGACCGGATTTCTCTCGCGCGCTCGCTCTTTGAGTCTCCCCTGAAGTCTCTCAAGGGAAAGTCTTCGAGTTCGCCGTGTCCTTCAACGGAGCTTGTGGCCTGCTATTTATAGGCGAGGAGGTGGCCGGTCGACGGGGCTTCGACTGCCGATCTTCACAAGCCAAATGGCCTCCGCCGGCTGAACCGACATCCCATCCATCGAGGCAGCTCTAGCTAGGCCGCCTTGCATTGAAGACGCGTCCCTTCCGCCTGCAGCGTCGCACGTCGCCATCCTCTCCCACCTTCCGACGTCGCGCGCGTATGGCCTCCGGCACATGCTGCTTACTGATCGGGGAAGAAGACAACAGAGGAAGAAGACAAGCAGGAAGGGCCGGGCCAAGGCAAAGAAAGAGAATGGGCCTGAGGGCCCGCGCGGAAGGGAAAAGGGGGCTAGGCGCGAGGCCTAGTCCCAATGGGCTGCTGCTTCTGTTTTCTTTTTGTTTTTATTTATTTATTTGTTGTTTATATTATTTATTATTTATCCAAAGAAAGGAAAAAAAAACATAAATAAGGAAACTAAGGCCAAATCAAAAACCTAATTAAGATTTAGGTGTCAACAGCTGCCCCTCTTTCAAGGTGAGTTTGCAGAGATTGCATTCAAAGACAAACTGATACCTAAATTTTGTCTATGTAGTAGGTTATATCTTATTTGGGACCTAGTGTCCTATGTAGAAAATGAGCAATATAACATTACACATACTAAGACAGATAAGAAGATACCTTTAGTTACTTACCGGGAGTGAGTGAGATAGGGTGTGAACCCCGAGTTTTGGCAAGTATTAAGGCGTCATCGTACCTGTTGCATGAGGAGATTGCTTCTCTAGGACCCGAACCATTCTTCGATCGCCTATTAGAGCAATAAGTGGTTTGTCTAGGACCCGAACCTTTCTTCGGTTGCCTTGACGAGGAATTGCTTTTCCAGGACCCGAACCTTTCTTCGGTCACCTTGACGGGGAATTGCTTTCCAAGACTCGAACCATTCTTCGGTTGCTTGTTAGAGCAATAAGTGATTTGCCTCGGACCCGAACCTTTCTTCGGTTGCCGTGACGGTAAAATGCTTTTCCAGGGCCCGAACCATTCTTCGGTCGCCTGTCAGAGCAGTAAGTGGTTTGTCTCGGACCCGAACCTTTCTTCGGTCGCCGTGACAGGAGATGCGCCGACCTTTCTCAGGGCATCTATTTGTGGGTGCCTGATCTGTATCGAGGACACCAGTTGGTACCCGACCTTTCTCGGGAGATGCGCCGACCTTTCTCAGGGCATCATATTTGTTGGGGTGTCTGACTTCTGTCAAAGACACCAGTAGGAACCCGACCTTTCTCGGGAGGATGCGCCGACCTTTCTCAGGGCATCGATTTGTGGGGTGTCTGACTTCTGTCGAAGACACCAATTGGAACCCGACCTTTCTCGGGAGGATGCACCGACCTTTCTCAGGGCATCGATTTGTGGGGTGTCTAACTTCTGTCGAAGACACCAATTGGAACTCGACCTTTCTCGGGAGGATGCGCCGACCTTTCTCAGGGCATTGACATTCACAGGCATATCAATGAGTACTTGGATATTCACAGGTACTAACCTGAAGGATATTTGGGCCTTTATAGGCATCAAAAGGGGCATTTGGCTGATCATAAGAATTGGAGGGGTACTTGGATGATCATAAGTACAAATTCTTGAAGGATACCTGAATATTCACAAGCATCGAAGGGGTACTTGAGATATTCGTGAAGGTCTCTCACCTCCTGGTATGTGGAAATATCGAGGATGGGTCTCGCATATTCGTGAAGGTCTCTCACCTCCTGGTAGATGGGAATATCGAGGACGTACTTGGGATATTCGTGAAGGTTTCTCACCTCCTGGTGTGGGAATATCGAGGACGTGCCTCGCATATTCGTGGAGGTCTCCTACCTCTTGGAAGTTGGAATATTGAGGACGTACCTTGGATATTCATGAAGGTCTCTCACCTCCTCGTAAAGGGAATATCGAGGACGCGCCCCGCATATTCATGAAGGTCTCCCACCTCCTGGCAGTTGGAATATCGAGGACGTACCTTTGATATTCATAAAGGTCTCTCACCTCTTGGCAAAGGGAATATCGAGGACGCGCCCCGCATATTCGTGAAGGTCTCCCACCTCCTGGCAGTTGGAATATCGAGGACGTACCTTTGATATTCATGAAGGTCTCTCACCTCCTGGTAAAGGGAATATCGAGGACGTGCCCCGCATATTTGTGAAGGTCTCCCACCTCCTGGCAGTTGGAATATCGAGGACGTACCTTTGATATTCATGAAGGTCTCTCACCTCCTGGTAAAGGGAATATCGAGGACGTACCTGGGATATTCGTGAAGGTCTCCCACCTCCTAGTATTGGGAATATCGAGGACGTGCCCCGCATATTCGTGAAGGTCTCTCACCTCCTGGTATTATAAACTTGAATGTGGTATGAGGCTTACCTAGATCGCCGCAGGCACTTAAAAGGGGTGGAACGCCTGGGTAGCCGTAGGTGTACAAAGTACTGGAATACTTGGATGAATACGAGTATTTAATGATACGACCTGGGACCACTCAGCTGGTCCAAGTGTAAGAAAGCATACCTGGGTAGGCGCAGGCACACAAAGCAGTGGAATGCTTGAACAGCTGCTATTATTCGGGGACAACTCGGGCAAGTTGAGTGTCATGAAAAGGGAGTATCCGAACGGTGGTGGGTACTTGACGATATGGGGATACCTAGACAGCAGTAGGTATTCAACGATAAAGGGATACTTGGTCAGTCACAAGTATCAATACTCTGGGGACAACTCGAACAGGCCGAGTGTCAAGAAAAAGGGAGTATCCGAACGGTGGCCGGTACTCAAAGACAATGGGGATGCCTATAAAGCAGTAGGTATTCAAAGATAAATGGATACTTGGTCAGTCACAAGTATCAATACTCTGGGGACAACTCAAATAGGTCGAGTGTCAAGAAGGAGTACCCGGCAAGTGGTGAGTACTCAAAGACAAGGGGATACTTAAACAGTTGTAAGCACCCAAACTCAAGGGACGACTCGAATAGGTCGAGTGTCAAGAAGAGAGTACCTTGACAGTGGTAGGTACTTTAAGACAAATGCGGATAGGGATATGCTTACCTGGCAATATCTCTGATCTCTGAGAGTATTTCTGCTATTTGCACAGTATGCACACATGATTGTATGTGTTGTAAATTCATGAGTTCAAATGAGATTCATGCATGACAATTTTGTCAGTTTTGCATCATCTGAATTCCACTGGGGAAGATTTTGAAAGACATCCTTCATTTAGAATATAGATGTCTTGAGCATGCCAGATGAGGGACTTTCAGTCTGAAAGGACTTTCCGCTCACTCTCATGGAAAAGGCTATCATGACCATTGATGCAGGATTTATAAGGACCACACTATCTCACTGTCATCATGTCAACAGGGGTCCGAGTATTCTCGCAAGTGGTACGACTTTACCAATGTGAGAGGTCTTCGTTGAAATTGTGATGAAGACTTGGTCAACGGCTCATCAAATGGGATCGTCGAGGTCAAGGCTTATGAATGGAACGCTGCACGATTATCTCGGGGTTTACAAGTCAGGAACCCTGCGAAAAGAGATAGAGTAATCTTGCTCGTACTTCTTCGAGCGATGCTTATAGACATATGAAATCCTACGTTAATTGAAGTGCCCTAGTCTAAAGAGACTTTTACAATAGGAATGTAACACAGACTTTGCTCACATGTAAGAGGGTGAGAGTTGGTGACTGTCTCGGCATTTGTCACTGGTCTTTCTTCTCATTGTCAGATGGAGGTTCTATGGACCACAACAACAACTTTTTCTTAGCTGTATTTTTTACTGGGGGCATTGGCCTTGCTTTTACCAGGCACACTGCTTTTTTATGCCCCTAGTTTTTTCATTTTTGTTGCTTGAGGAACTGAAGTAAGCAAGTTCAATCGAAGCACCATTATTTAGACTCTTGATTCTTCATCTTCAGCCGACGCTTTAGGCTATGGCAATAACTTCTCCTTTATCTTAATGTGAGGGTAAAATTACAGACTCACTTGGGTTGTACAATGCATACAAGTGCATAGAAAATG
The DNA here is from genome assembly GCA_016097605.1 of Eucalyptus guilfoylei. Taxonomy (NCBI): domain Eukaryota; kingdom Viridiplantae; phylum Streptophyta; class Magnoliopsida; order Myrtales; family Myrtaceae; genus Eucalyptus; species Eucalyptus guilfoylei. The sequence continues at coordinate 21,019,952 of CM027864.1, read as the reverse complement.
AATTGCTTTTCGTTATTCTAAGGCACTTAAATTAACGCGAGTGTTCATATGCAATAAAGACACCTGAAGATTGATGCAAGTGCGAGCAAAAAAATTTCTATCTCTCTTCTCACCTTGTGATGCTGCTTCGCCTCCGATCTGCCCCAGTGTGGGGTGGTTCTTGACGGGGGTATGAGAGAAGCTTCACCAGTGTAAGGAGCTCAAACGGGTGAGCAATGAAATGCCTCTCACTGTTTTGGTTATCGTACCATTCGCGAGAGAACTCTTTACCCTGTAGTCATGGAATCTTCTGCACTCATCTCACAAGTGTATAGATGGGGGATTGTGTGTAGAGTATGGCTTGCCTTTCATCATCTTGATGCGCCTCATCCAGCATGCTCGATCAATCTTATATCCTTCATTTAGCTGTCTGTTTTGATAATCCTCAGTGGAATCAATGATTTAGACAGACAAAATCATCATCCAGAATTCATTTGGAAAAGGCCTGTAACATTTTAAATATGATGGAGTTTGAACTCTCAAAACAAATGAATGGTTTTGACTCAAACAAAGATCCTATTGATAGCTTTAGGGGTTAACAGAACGGTGTTTCCAAATATGTTAAATCTTGAATATCAAAAGGGTTATTCACAAATGGGTGTCGATGGTTGTCCCTATTGATTAGGGATATGACACATGAATGATCAGCCAAGGATTGGGAATCTGATCGGGCATCTCTGCTTTTGCCCCTGTAGAAGAGAAGATGTACAAGTAGATCAATTAGTCTGGCCAAAATCAAATGTGAGTTGAGGCCTGAAGATTTTCTGTCATTTGCTTTGGCGATACTTGAGACGCCATTTTGCTTAGGAGAGTTTGTCATGCCTCTCATTGATTTGTTATCTTCGTTTTTGACAGTCAGGTGATCCTACAAAAGATATGAAAGAACGTGTCAGTCACGAATTCTCTCAGGAGTTGAACAACTAGGAACGATACAACATTACCCTCCACTGGTTTGCAGATGATTGAATAGACCTAAAGTGTGAGTGGGACACAAAGTCCTATGTCTCTTGCTTCGTTAGGTCAATTATTCTCCTGCTAAGGCGCCGATGGCATTGGTAGTGCGCTTCTTTTTTCATTTAACCAAACCAGCTTCTAGATGACACGTCCTTTTACACGAAGTCAGGTGAATTTGATACGGGTCATATCCATGCACTAGCTTGGCCAATATTGATTTGCCAAACCTAATCATCAAGTTTGGCTCTTGAATCTTGATGCTTCCTGCCAATAGGGGGAATATGTCAAAAGTGAATTTAGAGAGGGGGGAGTATTGGAAACGATACCAAATTACTCTTCTCCAGAGTTTGTATTTGCTGACTCCTAGGGATCTCTATATGTTGATGACGGCCACTTCGCCTCAACACAGTTCAACGTCTCTTTTGATTGGCCTTTCTCATTCGTGGCCATGTATGCATGATTGGTAGTTTGTAACGCCTTCCTTCTGTGGAATTTTCTTCTGTCCTTGACTATATGACTATTAGCAGCATTGGGCAAAGTCATGTACTTCAGGCTTCTATGGAATCTCAACTGTCTAGATTTCCTCCCTGTTGACAGTAGCCAATTCAAAGGAAGATAAGAAATTTCTTCTTTGTGCTTCTTGGCTCGTTGAAGCTGGAAGTCCCATCAATGAACTCGTGACATCCTGCCTTAAGCTATCATGTTATGCATGCTTCAAGTTCGATAGTATGCCTGTGCCTATTACGTCCCATCCTTCGTCTCCTGTAGATGGAAGAGAGAGGATGTCATTTTCAACATTATGTTCAGAGAATAGGACTTACCCTTTTGAAATGTGATGATCCTTTCTATTTGCCCCCGCTTTCTTGGAAGGGTGTTTTTGAATTTGGCGAGCTTACACGATGTGCCAGCTTTAAATGCCTCCTAGTCACACTAAGTCAAAGGGGATGATATTCTGAGACACAAAGTGAATGAGTCAGAAAGACAAACATGATTAAATTTAACATCTTATTTTGACGAAAGCTTTTGGTAATGAAATATTTTTGTTTTCAAAAGTATATATCTTTAGAGGAAAGAAAGCATGAGGAAGCCCAGCCCTCAGTATTCTCCTTGGATGATATTTTCTTTTCATGGTTGGATAGCATCACCGGGCTGGTTTGGAATACCGCCTCATGCTCTCAAAACAAAATATTAGAATTGTACATTATATTACTGGAATGGAAAATACAACATTAGCACACTAGACGGGATAAGAAACATGAAATTATAAAAATAGGCAAAACCCATGAAAACTCCTATGAAAAATGAGCACTTTGATAGTGTTCGTTTTGAAATCAAGTGCCTGAGAGTTCTTCGCCTCCAATAGACTCGAAGTATTCGCACAAGAGGACCACTTCATTGAAGCTATGGAAGTGCAACCCATGCAACCAACAATGGTGCTTGCGAGGTAAAGCTCCTATGAACAGCTTTATCATTTCTTCTTCGGCCAGCTGAGGGTAGGTTTGCATCATAAAAGCCTCCCACCTCCTTGCATATGCTCGGAAATCCTCCATTGGTCTTCTTCTAAAGTGAACCAAGTTCTCGCAAGGCAATTCAGTTCCAATCTGGCTTTGATACTGATGCAAGAATGCGGAAGACAGCTCATTCCAATCCCTTATGAGGTAGATATCTGCTGTGACGAACCATGGTAATGCAGACCCTGTAAGACTTTCTTGGAAGGCCTGAGTTGTGAATGACATCGGGTTGTAGTATTGACTCATTTCAGTGTGGAGATATTGCAAGTGGGTCACGAGGCAAATCGTGCCATTATACTTGCGGAGATTAGGTATCCACATTTCTCTGGGGGTCATGATCCTATGGGTGCAAGACGGGCTTGATGTATCCTGGCTAGGCCACTGGTTTTCCCATTGCATATTCGTTGCGGTGGTAAATTTTTCTGCTTCAGGGAAACTGGACTCTGCCGAGATTATCCCATTGCTTTCTTCCGGGTCAAAATCACCAGACGAGGATGAGGCATTTAAGCCATCTTCATGGTTAGGTGACAAGCTTAGTAGTTCATTAGGATCATAGCGGATAAGGACGAATGTTCCCTCTTTTGACAGGCTTTCGACCCTGTATGTGGGTAAAAAGCAATTATACGATGAATGGCCGATTTCATCTGTATAACACTGGTAGTCCTTGGGATTGTATCCTAGAGACTGGAAGTCTTTAGGGTTGTACTCTAGGGGATGCTCAAAGTTTTGGCACAGTGGCTCATTGGCTATCAGATTTTGCCTATACTCAGTGGCATATGTTGAATTGAATTGTTTAGGCTTTCTTTTCTTGGCTCCTGGTCCAGACCTTTTGAGTAAGGCCCTTCGTTTCGCCAGTTGGGCTTTGTCAAGGGGAGTGAGAGATAGTGGAGCTTCACTCTCTGCTTCACTCTCTAGGTTGATAGGGGTCAGTATTCTTTGGACCTTAGCTCTTGCAGTAAGCTTGGGGAGCTATCCTGTCGTGCCCCGGTCTTGAACAGGCTCTGTGTCTTTGACCTCGTACACAGGCTCCTTGCCTTTCCCAGTGGGAAACTTTTCAGCAATAGGATGTTACTCAGTCGCCCATTTATCATGCGAGGCTTCATTGACATCTTCTTCTCCTATCTCAGCGACTAACGACTCCTCGTGCTCTGTGACCATCGGTTTTTCGTAGGACAATGCGATGTCAAGGATGATGTCAATATTATATTCTTGGTGGAAAACATGAATTAATTCCCCCCAGGTTTTAAGGAGATTAATCTTCCTAACAATGTACCACCGCAAGGCCGGGCCAGTCAGGTTTGATTGGTACGATTGAATCGTCCTTCGAACCAGGTAGGCCTGCAAGTAGGTCTTTGGGCGAGAGGTATCAGCATATCTTTCGCATTTAGGTTCTTTGAGCTCTTCAGGGATCTTAATGCCGGCGTAATTACACAAGTCCATGGGATCCTGCTCCTGCAGCTGACTTAGTTTTTTCATGATCTTTTTAAACTGTCTATCTTGTTGATTATCCTCTGGCAAATTCGCAGGTGTCATGATGGTGTTTAAAGTAGCTACGGAGTTGGGCTTGGCTTGAGTGGATTCCATTTGCCTCGAGAGTTGTTGAAGGACAATGGACATCTGTCCTACGCCGTCTTCAATGTTGGCGAGGCGATTTTGAACATCATTCTGATCGGGCCCTATCACGTGAGGCCATTCACGGGTGGCTGATAATTGACGATTCATAATTACCTAGCCATGAATAAACAAGCATGTGTGAAGACAAGGCGTAAATAGGCAGTCAGGCCATGATGATGATCTAATCCTACTCTTTTTGTTTATTCATGAAAAGGTAGAGGATTTCTGGATTGAAAAAAAAGGCATGTGACATGAGCTAAAAATATATTCAATTTGAAAGGCGAAGAAAGCATGAATTGCAACAAATTTTGAAAAAGATTTCTATCTTTTTTTTTTTTAGGCAAATGAAAGTTGTTGTAGAAAAGAACTTTGTAACATGCTTGAGAAAAAAACATCAACTGAAAGTAAATTTTTTGCAAAAGTTTTTTAAAAAAAAAAAAACTTTATGACAATTACTTCCAAATTTAAATGACCGTGGTATTAAATCCTAGACTAATCATGGACTGCTCAATATATACAGGAAGGTAATTAAATTGCAAAGTACACGAAAAAAAAAAACTTACTTCACACGAGAAAATTGATGACAATCACAATCACATAGACATGCGCATGATATGTGCAGCTCGATTTCTAACTGAGAAGGTTTGTTGAAATTAAAAAGGTATCTGCCCGTCGCAGTCTCGCGTTAGCAGCGTACCCTCTTAACTTCGGCTAGAGAAATTCGGGGAAAAGAAAGGCAACCTCTACATCGCAGTCTTGCGTTCAATGCCGTATCTTTCTTAACACCATCCTAGATATCCTATGGCGGCCCAGGTCCGGCGGCCGGGTTGTGTGTGCCATGTGTAGTGCTAAAACAGTAAATCATACACAACAGTTTATAATTACAAGATATTCTATCAAAATAAACCTTTAAGCTACTAACCTGCATAAAAAAAACAAAAAACAAAAACAAGTCAGTAAAGTGTTTGAACAAGATAAAACGGCCTAAGTCCTCAAATCGTCCCCAACAGAGTCGCCAAGCTGTCGCGACCTCTTTTTTTTCGGCGCCCAATCAGGGGTGGGCGCCTTGCGGAGGCTAATGGCTCGGCTGAATTTAGTTATGCCCAAACTCTCCCAAGTCCACCAATTCACGACTTTAATAGTCCAAGTTTTTAACCTGTAAGTCAATTTTAAAACGGAGTCGCTACTAATCGATTTGGGGTGGGTCGATTAAAAACCCAAGCGAAGTATCGGGAGAAGTACTCACTCCTGCACAACCAGAGAAATTAGGATCGGGGACTTGATTACACTAGTTAATCACTAATTCCCTTTCGGTACCTAATCTTATTTAAACCCTAAAGCTTTTTGGATTTTTGAGGGATTTTCCATTCATTTGTAGAGGAAAAACATGTTTTGGGTCTTTTTCTCATTTTTTTGACATAAAAAACATTGTTTTTTATTTTTGATCTTTTTCTGAAAATATAAATCATTTTTTGGCTTTTTCTGACTTTTTTGGGAAAATATGGGATATTTTTGGTTTTTTTTTGCTTTTTTGAAAATAAATTATTTTTTGATTTTTATTATATATTTTTAAATATTATTTTATATTATAATAATATAAAAACGAATCGGGTTGGGTCCGACTGGGCCGTTTGCCCAGAATGCGAACGAGCCTGAAACGCAGGCCCGACTCACTTTTTTTTTTCTTTTAAGCATAAAAGCCCAAACCTATTTTTTTTGGCCCACTTCACAAAAATTCTAGCCCAACGCAACTCAGCCCACGCGTACAGGCCCGACCCGGGGAAACCCTACCCGGACGCCAACCCGGATCCGCCCGACTTCGACCCGTCTTCCCTTTTGTCGACCCGGTTTTCTAGAGTTCACGAGATCTGGCGATTCGCGGCGCTGATGAGGGACGGAGGGGGTCAAACGAACAGCAGCCCGGCGTTCGACGGCAGCGACGTCGCAGCCAGCAGTCGGCCGCTCAACTGGATCGACGACGGGGCTCGTGGCGCGGCGGTAGGAGACGCGACGAAGGCCCCGATTCGCTGAGGTCGAGATCCGGTGATGGATGGGGTTCGAGAGAGGGGGGTGCGACGACGGTGACGGGGTGAGCGAGACTCGTCGTTACCTGTCACAGCGACGGCGTCGGCCTGACCTCGGTTGCGGCGACAGTGAGGCAGCATGGCGAGATCTGGCACCACGGCGGCGTCGGGGCACGGGACCTCCTCTGATCTCCTCTCCTCTTCAGCCCCTCTTTGCAGATCCAAACCCTCCCCTCTCCTTCGGCTTCAGCTTCAGCTGCTCACAGATCTGGGCTTGCGAGCGTTCGGACCTCCCTCGAAGTCTCTCGAGGGAAGCTTCCGACGCTCGCAAGCTTTCGATCTCTCCGTCTATCTCTCTGCTTCGGTTCCTCTCTCTCCGGGTTCGCTTGTCGTCGGCCTCCCTCGAAGTCTCTCAGAGGGAGGTCGTTCGAGTTCGCGACCGGATTTCTCTCGTGCGCTCGCTCTTTGAGTCTCCCCTGAAGTCTCTCAAGGGAAAGTCTCCGAGTTCGCCGTGTCCTTCAACGGAGCTTGTGGCCTGCTATTTATAGGCGAGGAGGTGGCCGGTCGACGGGGCTTCGACCGCCGATCTTCGCAAGCCGAACGACCTCCGCCGGCCGAACCGGCATCCCATCCATCGAGGCAGCTCTAGCTAGGCCGCCTTGCATTGAAGGCGCGTCCCTTCCGCCTGCAGCGTCGCACGTCGCCATCCTCTCCCACCTTCCCACGACGCGCGCGTCCGGCCTCCGACGCGTGCTGCTTATCTGATCGGGGAAGAAGACAACAGAGGAAGAAGACAAGCAGGAAGGGCCGGGCCAAGGAAAAGAAAGAGAATGGGCCTGAGGGCCAGCGCAAAAGGGAAAAGGGGGCTGGGCGCGAGGCCTAGTCCCAATGGGCTGCCGCTTCTGTTTTCTTTTTGTTTTTATTTATTTATTTGTTGTTTTTATTATTTATTATTTATCCAAAGAAAGGAAAAGAAAACATAAATAAGGAAACTAAGGCCAAATTAAAAACCTAATCAAAATTTAGATGTCAACAACTAGCAAGGATTTATCCATGACCATCACTAGCCTAGAGTTGAAAGGAAAAAAGAAAAGAAAAAAATAAAAAAATTCAGAAATATTGCAAAAATTATATACATTAGCGCCAGCTTTGCCAAGTAAAATGTTCAGTGTCTACGTTATTGATTTCAGACTAAGGCTAGAAGGACTACATTGACAATATCAAAAGGTTTAGAATTACATCAATCAAATTGAAAGATTTAGGATTGGTTTGGCCACCATACAATAGGTTTATGACTTTTCTTTGGTAATATTCCCATTTTTCTTGAGGACAGACTCAGTAGCAACTACCAAAGCTTCCACAGCATACAACTTGATCTCTCTATAGAATCGAGCATCCAAAGTTCCGAAGGTGTTGATTTTACTAGCTCTTATTTATGCAATCTCTGGAGTCTTTTAATTGACTATATATAAGTTTTGACACTGTTTAAAAATGTTAAGTATGCTCAATTTTGATATAGTTGATGACTATGCTTTCAAAAATTTATTAGATTATCTCTTGCTCAATTGAATTATCTTAGGTTTGGTTTCGATAAAAATGTAATCATTTAATTTGTCTCCTTTTTCCGTTTTTAGTTGGGGTTTGTCTTCGTGAAAATATTGTTCCACTTCTCTTGATAACCGATCATATATATTTTATATTCATATGATTTCTTTATATCTATCCATTTAAATTTTTAGAATGAGATTTCTAGCATAGCACAGGAAATGGGAGGGACTGATGACTAGCGACAAGTGTAAAAAGTCTTACTGCGTTCTCGGTTTTAAAGTATGAATTACGAAGCGTGAAAGTTTCAGCATTTCTAAATGCAATTATGACACAACAAAACTATATCAAATAAATCCTCCCATCTCTCAATCATGTACCGCAGGGAGCTACAAATAATTGGAATTTTCACCTCCAAAAAGCCCTCATCAGATTAACACAAAATGAAAGGGGAGAAAAGAAAGCCAGAACAGAAGCTAGAATGTGTTTGGCGTGGTCGAGCTTCTTAAATGTAATTGGCCAGCACGAACCCTCCAATTTCAATAAAGCATGCATGCCGTGCCATAACAAAATATTTTGGAAAATCTTCCCATGGTTGGTGACAGCGATCACTTTTCATAAAGTGACCAAATGACAAGAAAAGAATAAACTTGAAGTAAATCTCCGAGAGAATATCATCAAAATTCACCTCCTGATTTATCCAATGAGTAATTTTAATTCCTCTCTCTCTCTCTCTCTCTCTCTCTCTCTCTCTCTCTCATTGTCGATCAACCTTATCATCTCCCTCAATTGCTCAATTGGGGCATGCCGTTCTTTCTCGAGCTGGTTCTGGCCATAGTGTCAATGGCCACCTATTGCTCAGCGGTCTTTGCTATTAGTCCTAAGTCGCCCGACCAATTCTACTGGCTGCTCTTCACCGGCTTTGCGCCGTTCATGGAGTTATTTGAGTGGTTTTGTTCATTACTCTATCTATTTTAATACCTAAGCATTAACTTTCAGTCGAATCTCAACTATGCCTTATAAAAATAATTACAAATTTTCAATTTTTATCGAAATCGTGCCCCTGTAAGTTCTTCGTCCAATGTTGCCATTAAAGTCAATGTGTCAATTTCATATGCACATCTTTATCTCCATTCATCTGTCATTAATGACGTGGAATTTCAGCTAAACTAGATATTATTAAAACAAAAACCTTTGTTCTTTCTATTTCCTTATGTTCACTTTCTTCTTCTTCCTTCCTTGCACCCTCCATTTTGTTCTTTTTTCTATGTCCTTGCTCGACCTCCATTAATTCTTCCACCTGCTTTGACAGAGAAAATCATTCTCAACCTCCCAAAGATGTTTTACTTCAAGGCCAATCCATCTGGAGAAGCAAAGACCAAATGAATATTGAGAACAAACTCACCCAACCACATCGTAAAATCTCAACCACTATCTGTGAAGTTACAAACGTCGTATAAATTCTCAACACAATTTATTGGGGAGATACAATACAGCGGATATTCCATCACCACTGTGGTCGCCTTTCTTTGAGAGTTACCCGGCGTCCCACCTTGCCAAGCGTCATCTCGAACAAGATATACAGAAAATATACAATTTCTTGTCTAAAACACGTGTCATGTTACTCAAACAACACGTATGTGTCGAAAACGTAAATATAGAGCCATCGTTCATGCATGCATATGACAAGGAGAGTAACTCAATAAAATCCAAGCATTCGTATCTCATTTCAAAATCCTGACATTTGAACCATTTTATATGAAGAAAGCTACTCAAGTAATACCAACCACCTATGACACAAGTTCAACTTATCAAAATAGGCACAACAATCTTTTCACTTGAGTAACCTACATAAGATGAATAAAATTTGACCGAAACGATCAACATAAGTCGAAAATGGGCACACTGGGAAAGTGACCATGTTCAGCTTGCGCACCATACTTTGCTGCTTTGGTTCTCGCACCACGGGTTTCGTTTTTGAGCAAGCCGCACATCATTTCGAAGTAACTTATAACATGTTACATTCGTCTTCTCTACTTATAAAGTTTATCCCTAAAATCTAGATTTGCGATACTCAAAATTATCCTGACGTGTCGGCAGTATGTTGCTTGATAGCTGATTTTACATATGATGCTTATCTGTCATTATTTGCCACTAGCCGGGGTAGCGTCCTTGATTTATTTTGCAAGCTGTATTACTAGTCTTTTTGTGTGTACTACGTTGCATGCACAGAATCAGGGATTAGATTAAAGCTTTTATTATTATTATTATTATTATTATTATTATTATTATTTGAAATCAGATGATTTTTTCTATAGCTTCAATTTGCAAATAAATACATCAAGTACATAAAAAGAAAAAGAAAACGAAAAAGTAGGTCCTTTCATTCCTCTCTTGTGTTTGTCCTGTGATTATTATAGTGAAAGGGGAAGAGTGGCTAATATTTTATTTAAGATGATTTTGCATATAAAAAAATGTATCTATCAATGCACTTGAGACTAAATAATATCATTCAAGTGACTGAAGTGATTCGATTGAAATAACTCTCTTGTTTTGGCCATAACTGATGTGGTTTTAGAGTGCACTTTTTTGTTTAAGGAAAAAAATGGAAATAACTTGTTCGCTTTCCAAATAAAATTTAATGTATTTTTAAATTCAAATTATCGAAAAGAAGAAATAAATTATATGTGAATTTAAATGTCAATATTTATGTGAGGTAAAGAAAAAAATGTCAATATTGATGTACTTTGTAAAATCTCAGATGAAATGGTTGCGATGCTATTTAATTTCAGATTTACTCTTCATCGAAGTTGCATATATGAGTTGAATGACAAGTCATTTAGCGAATGATCATATCTGATGTTCTTCTTCCAATAACGTTTTGGATGTGGGTTGTCAGTTTTCCTTTCACGAGTGCCTCCAACAACAATCCTAACGCTGAGCATGTTCATGTTGCAACTTGTACATGCATCAGCTCACAACCTAAACGTCAAAGAATGGAAATAGAAATAAAAAGGAATGATGGGTTTTCACCTAACTCTCTTTGAGAATAATCACCGAATCAGGCATATATTTTGAAAGAAAAGTTAATTGTAAAAAAAATTATCTTATATACCCTTGATATAGCAAGTGAATAGTGTTTTTTTTTTTTTTTTTGAAAACTGGTGAAGAAAGTGGTTCGGTTTCCATGAAATATGAGTGGTCAAGAATGCTCTGTTATTGGCAAAAAAATGATGGCGCCGTTAGCATAGCATATCCCTGTTTTAAATTATGATGATCTCAATTGCGTAGTTATACTCCATAACATTATTGGTGGGTCAAGCCACTTAGATAATCGGTAAGTAGAGTCCAAACTATATGCTCCTCAAAGGAAGTTCGAACTCGTTTTCAACTTTCTTGTGATAAATACATTTATGAAGAATGCCGTAGAATTCCTCGTATCTGTAGGATCTTATAACCATGTTTAGGAAGCTGTCTAATCCGGAAGCAGATCCTCTCTTGCCTACCACAGACCACATCATCCGCGTCACGCTTTAACGGTCGAACCATGTCAATCTTTGTTTCTCTCTCTCTCTCTCTCTCTCTCTCTCTCTCTCTCCTCTCTCTCCCCCATATTATTTCTCTCTAACTTCTCCTCCAACCCAACGCTAGCTTATAAAACCGTTCAGATCCAGGCGAGGTCTCGACAGCAGCACCAGCTCTATATTTAGAATAATTAATAATGATTCCATAAAATCTCAGTGGTGGTGACACGGCAAAGGCAGGGACGAAAGCACAGAGAGATGGAGGAAGAGGCCAATAGCCAGCGAGCTAAATCTGACAGCACTGCAGAAAAGTGGGTGTGTGGTTGGTAGCAACGAATTCGCGTCCGTCTTATTTAGTTTAAGATTCTGTAACTTTAAAAATGAAATGAACGCGCCCACTTGTATTTTCAAGGATTGGATGCTAGAAGAGAGGAGAAAATCTGCGATTGGGGTTGGCTTCAGGTTCGGAAGATGAGGCCCTATTTGGTAACCATTCAAACAGTGCCATATTCTATTCTTTTGTTCCTGGGAGTAGTTTTGAAATAAAATCGTGTTTGGTAAAATTTTTGTTCTCAAGAACCAATTTCTATTTTTTTGTCCCTGGAAGTAGATTTGGAATAGAATAATAAAAAAAAAAGTTGATTCTTGTTCCCGGGAACAAATCTAAGAATCAAGCCCATATTTTCTCTTCTTATTTCCTTTTCTTCTTCTTCATCTACTGCCACCGCCGCGGTTGTCGTTCGCTGCCGTCCACCGTCCGTTGCCCACCACCACTAGTCGCCAGCAACTGGTTCGGCGAGCTTGCCGGAGGCAAGCCCAGCCATTAGTAAGGCTCTCCCAGCCCTGCTGGTGGCTAGGCGGGCCTCGCCTAGCTGCCGACGAGGCTCGGTCGACGAGGGCCGGCCTTGCCGAGGGCCAACAATGCTCCGGTGAGGTCGCCGGCTTTTGTCTGGCCAGATCGGCGACCGGCCACTTGAAGAAGAAGAATAGGAGAGAGAAAGGAAAAAAAGAAAAGAAAAAAAGTTAAAAGTAAAATTATTTAAAAATTAAAAGAAAATGATTTGGAGTAGAAATTTTGAGAATAATACCAAACACAATTCTATTCCAGAATTAGAAATTTTGGACAATTACTAAACGGCTTAAAATGTTTAGAAATTGTTTTCAGGAATAGAATCAAAATGAATAATTTCTACTCAGAAATTGTTCCCGGGAACAGAATCGTTATCAAATGCGCCCTGACTCATCTCTCAACTACAAATGATTGGACTCTTTCACCTCCAAAAGGTCCTCATCGAATCGACAAAAATAAATGGAAAGCAAAAGGCCACTTGAAACTAGAACGTCTTTTAATGGATTGAGCCTTTTGAAAATATACTGGGCCAATACAGTCCCTCCAATGACGATGAAGCCTTGCATGTGCGTCCCACGACGAAACATTCTACAGACTCTTGTCATGGTCACGGCCATAACTTTATATTTGACTAAATTGCCGAAAAGTCCATTATTTTCTTCAAAAAAGTTCTCCCGGGAAATATCATCGGAGTTCACCTCCTCTCTCTCCAATGGCAAATCATCCAGAGAGTCCGATGAAATTGATCAAGGTGTTGCTCAACCACCACGGCCGTGACTCCCCAACAGAGGTCCACAACGTCCTCCTCGTGGTCGCCACCCTCATCGCAGCCGTCACCTTCCAGACTGGGGTCACTTCCCCGCAAAACACTCGGAGTGGCATCTGGCAGGGCAGCTCCAGTGACCACCTCCCCCGGCAGGCCATTTACGCCTTCCAATGAGGAACTTTCTTGTCCTCCATCTACCTCATCATCTCTCTCACCTGGGCTTCCCGTTCTTCCTCGAGGTCATGGTGGCCACTGTGTCGATGGCTGCCACTCCCAACTCGAGCCTCGAGCCGCCATCACCGATCAAATTCCTCTCTCTCTCTCTCTCTCTCTCTCTCTCTCTTCGGGTAGTAAAGGACCCACTATGGCAGATCGGGGGTCGCCAGCCTCGGGTAGATATAAGGAAGTTCGACGTTTAGGCTGCCGTTTCATGCTGCGACTGTGACAGCAGAGGTTGAGCTCATGGCGTTGCACGAGCGAGCCCTAGGCCGGGTTCACCGCGGGACTGAGGGAGGAGAGAGATAGTTCGACGGTGTAGTGTGGCGATGTGGCGGAATTAGGCAGCGCAACGTCGGTCATGATGGCAAGGTGGCTGGTGCACTGGCTTTTGGAGAAGAGTGATGAAATGTGTTTTAGGCTTTTTTAGATGTGTAGGGAAAATTTGCTTAAAGGCAAGTGGTATTTTGATCCGATGGGGTAACTTTATCGGGTAAAGATAATCATTAAATTCTATCCTATCCTTAAAAGTTATTTAATGTACGAACTATTCTTTGGATAAATTATATTTTAATCGATGAATAAATTCACATTACACTTTATTATGATTGCTCGTGAATTGCACAAAGATTTAAATCGGGTGGTATATTTTCAATTATTCATAAGAACAACGAAGTATATGTGCAAAGCGTGCTCAGGCCTTCTAGCTTCATAAATAAACTATTCTATGGATGGTAAAAAAATGATGATGATTATTGAGCTCATTCCTTTAGCAAAGCTCGAGCTTTTTTGAGCTAAATTGGCAAATTACAAAGAATGAGTGTCGTCGTGATTAGGGATGAGCATCAGTCCAAAGTCAACCCTGGACCGACCCTTGACCGGCTTAACCCTACCGGTCCTAGTTCGGTTCCTAGGGAGACTAGGTTGGTCCTTGATCTTGGAATTACTCGATCAGCACTGTGCGGGTCGGTCCTCGGTCCTGAGAGTTTCGGGTCGGTCCAACCCAGACCAACCCTGAATATATATATTTATTTATTTATATAAAGAAAACCTTAAAATAAATGGCGTCAACAATATTAAATAGCTCTTTAGTGAAGAGTTTAAGTAATTTTACATTGTTTTTTAATAACTTAGGTTTTTAATGTCTTTTATGGCATCAATAGTCATAATTTACAAATGAGGAAAATGTTTTTGTGAGGAGTCCTCACGGCGTCCAAAAAGGCACATTATGACATTCTCCTCTAGTATTCATTCTCTTATGTCTTATTTGTCCTCTTAGTTTTCAATTTTCCAAAATCAAAAGAAATAATTTCTCCGCTCGCCACTCGACACTCTCCTCGCTCGCTTTGGGTCACTCGTGCTGCTCGTCGCTCGATGCTTGCTTGACTTGTTGCTCCCCGCTCGACATTCGATACTCATTCTATTTGACACTCACCCCACTTGACCCTCATCACTTGCCTTTCTTAGCTGACTTTGCTCATCATCGAACCCATTGGGTCAATACAAATCCTGGTTGCCCTTTCAAGAAGTACAAAAAATGAAATAAAAAATTATTGGTTGGTCATGGGTTGACCTTGAAACCGAACCGAATCCATTTGCTCAGTCCGGTCTTCAATCGCTTTTTTAAGGAGTACAAAAAATGAAATAAAAAATTATCGATTGGTCCCGGGTTGACCTTGAAACCGGACCAAACCCATTGGGTTGGTCAATGGGTTTGGTCCGGTCCTCAGTCCCAAGCTCAATAGGGTCGGTCCTTGGTCCCAAAAATTGAGGACCAGCACTGTGCGAGTTGGTTCTAGGGTTAGGGGGTGGACTAGCCCAACCCGGACCATGCTCACCCCTAGTCGTGAATTTTTGAGAGTTGGCATTAATGACGAGTATTGTGACTCAACTACAAACATTGAGTTAAGATGAAGATTTGTGTGAATATGCGTTTCGAGTTCGAGCGGCTGAAATAAAACTTGACTCGGAATTAATCAGGAAAATATGGATTGTTGCCACTATCTTTAGGTGCGTGAAAAAAACTAGGAAATGAACTTCCAATTGTAGCCAGCAAAAATCTTCAAGAACTTCCCTTCAAGGTTCGGTCAACCCCATCTTTAGGGGCCCACTCATTGTTTGAACATATATATTTGAAGTTTGTGAGGTTGATATATATATACATATATATATATATATATATTTTGCAAAATATTATTGATTTAGGTATACTTTATAATTGCAAAATACTCAAGCGTGAGAGTGATTGTAACTCTACGATATGTAATTTATTAGTAAGTTTCATGCAAGTAACTCTTCCTTGAAATAAATATTGTCACTCGAATCGAATCACGCATAACTCTCATACTCTTTATTATTTTTCATTGAATTCTTTAGTAATCTGATTTCTCATGTTTGACTTCAATAGTAAGATTCATTAGCTTTCGCATTTTTTTGTGGTAAGATCGAACAAAAGGAGCATGTATTAGGAAAAAAAAAAGACCTGCATTGAATTCGTGCGCATGGGTTTTTGGCCAAAGGGTCGTTCATCTGGTCATTAAATGGCTTTTCATCAGAAATTAAGAAGTGAGAAAAATTTCAAAAACTCTTGAAGTGGAGCATTTTTCTCAAAGTACCTCTTGATTGGTGTCTGTCTCAAAGTTGCCCATGAAATTGACGATGTGGAATTTCAGCTAAATTAGATACTTAATAAAAACCATAATTTTTCCATCTCAGTTTTCTTTCGTTCTTTCTGTCTTCTTGTTTGTTTCTTGCAAACTCCATTAATAGAGGTGCTAGAGCTCAAATCGGATTCGCACAACCTCGGTGTGGAGTCGCGACCCCCGATCATGACCCGAAATTTGAGGTTGCAGTTGGGTCTATAGAGTTTTGAGGATGGCTGAGTGAAGATGGTGGCCGTTAAAAATGCCTTCTTGAAGCTTAAAAAGTTGGAACAAGAAATAAGGGTCTCGGACGAGCTCACGGGAGATTTTTTTGACAACTGCCAACCATTGCGGAGGGGTTGCTGGAGGTCGTGGTGCGGCGTCGAAGGTCTCGGTGGCGATGGGTGAGGCCCCGTGAAGCTGTGGTGGAGAGAGGCCATGTAAAGAAGACTATGAACATCGACGAGGAGAAGCGTGAGCTTGACAATCAATCTAGGTCCCAATGTGTGAAAGAGTTCAACTCAAAAGCCTAAACTAATAGGAGAAGAGACATGTATATAAAATAGCATAAAACTCATAGATGATTGTGGTGAGATACTTTCAATACCCTCCCGCTCTCTCTCTCTCTCTCTCTTTGGATCTGGCATGTGGGGCCATACATATGAAATAAATTAAAGCATGACTTGACTCTAACGCCATATTAAGAATATGCAGAAGAAATAATTGTGTTATATCTACATGTTCAATAAGGCTATAGAAGATGACTAAGTTAACAAGATATTACAATATTGATTTATGATCAATTAGAATTGATTAATTAGATGAATAATAAAATGAGATATATGCACAATCCTAAGAATTAAGGGAGATTTGTAAAATCAAGAGAGATATACAGAATTTCCTAGTTATCGTAAGTAGAACAAGGAACGAGGGATCACAATACAAAAGGTCATCCATGCTGTAGTTCCTTCTCTTTCATCATTAAGAGCTTGCATTTGTGCATCCACCTTATTATTATAGGAACCCAGGGAACCTATTGGAGAGATGGAATAGATGTGGTCAAGTGAAGCTGAACTCACTTAGGTTGTCGATAAGCAAAATAGAAATATAATTTGACGTTTTGGCTTTTGACCTTTTATTGTTATGGCTCATCATCCTGTGTCATGTGAAACTAAGGTGTCAACTAGTGAGATTGAATAGGAGCTAAGATAGAAGGCAAATCAGAGAGTTTAAGATGAAAATCGTTGATACAGATTTGAGCTCTAGCAGCTCCACCTCCATTAATGGAGGTTGCAAGGAACACAAAAGAGAAAGAAAGTAAGGAAATATAAAAAATATTTTTTTCTATAAAAGAAATATCGAATTGAGTGGAAAAGAGACATGCACGCATGAAATTGACATGCAAACCTTTAGTGGCAATATTGGATTAATACTTTAGGGAGCTAAGATTCAAGTACGGAGTAAGAGTTGATGATTTTTTCATGAGAGAGAGTTCGAGCCAAAATAAAGATTCCATTTAAAGTTTGTGTATTTTAAAGGAATTGGACATTTGTTTTTTTGGTAGCATATACCCATGTTTCTCATTCCTCATATATCATAGAGGCAATGTCTTTTCTCTTCAGTTAACTCTTTTCGGTGGAAATATAGTCAATGTGCAGGCCAATTGCCTCTGTGACTTTTTCAAATGATTGCCCTCTGTGGCTGTCACTAATCTCACACTTTTCTTATCTAATTTTCATATGAAGGATAATTATTCTATTCTATCCATGACCCAAATCCCATCGAGATGCTAGCAGTTACAAAATCTCTCCACACGAAATGTGTCACAATTAAGCACCACAAGCCGTTCAAAGATTTGTTCACAATCAGAGTTGAGCTCGTAATTTAGGGGAAGACAACCGGCCTCTTTATCTCTAAACCAAACACCTTAGTGCTAGATTGGGTTTGTTAACTTTGAAACTCCTCGCGTGTGGAAATTGGATGAAAGTTAATTTTGTACTCCTAAAATTGTGGAATGGACAGCACTTATGAAAGCGCCTTTCTCTATGGTTGACGGAGCTCATGACTAAGTACCATCTTTTTGTGAGGGGGAAAAAATGAGATAAGTTCATATGCAATCATGACATGAGACTCGTTTTATATTATATTATAGAGACAGATTGTCTATTTCCTTCGACGTTTGAAAAGCTCGTGGATTTACTAGGTGTTCTTTTTTATAAGTTTATTAGTCTACCTATTTTAAAGCCCCAATTCACTTAAAAAGCATCAACTTTCAATTGGATCTCAATTCTGTTTCCAACTTTTTTAATTTTATAAAAAATCATCAATATTCATGTTTTTATCGAAAATATGGCCCCACGTTAACTCTCCATCCAACGTTGCTGTTAAAGTTTAATGTGCCAATTCTATATGCACTTCCCTCCCTCAATGCGTCATTGATGATTTGCAATTTCAGCTCAATTAGATATTTTTAATAGAAAAACCTTTGTTCTTTCTAGTTCCTTTCTTCTTCTTCCTTCTTTGCCACCTCCATTATGTTCTTTTTTCTATTTCCTTGCTTGATCTCCATTAATTCTTCCACCTGCTCTAGCAGAAAATTCATTCTCAACCTCACAAAGACGTTTTACTTCATGGCCAATCCATCCGAAGCAGCAAAGACCAAATGAGTACTTAGAACAGAACTCGTAAAGCCACATCTCAAAATCTCGACCGTTATTCATGAAGTTACAAACCTCATATAAACTCACAACACCATTTATTAGGGAGATATAATACAGTGGATCACTTCCAGACATCACACACTCAACTACAGAGAATCAGGGACATCAATCTAATACCTGACCTCATCAAACAAACTCCAATTCTATACTGCTAAAGGCTCGCATGTCTTAGCTGAACCTCAAGGAAAGAGAAATACCACCATCATTGAGAACCAAGACTTTGGTCCTAGTTACTATTGTGCAAACGGCCCAAGCATCGAAAGAGCTCTTCCGAGAAAAATTTTAAAATCATCACCAGCTTCTTCTGTATCAGTAGAAGAAAAACTGCTATCATAAGAGGCAACACGTGCAGGACCTTGGTTGCCGCACGATCCTTGTTTTTGATCAGCAGGGATAACGTGAAGCTAAAGTAAGTTAGAACCATTGCGATCATAGATAGTATAATCAGCCAGAAGACGTACCGTTCTTGGACCATTTGGATATTTTTGTCTTGTCGGTTCTTTTTGTCTTGGATCATTTTGGTGAGGCAAATGATTATCTGGATCGAAACCAAGAATCCAAATGTGTTGCCTCCCAGGAAAAGGACGTACACCAGGCGCGCGTCATAAGTAAAGTCCTTGTGTCCCCTGTAAGTACTGTCGTCCTTCTCATCTTGTACAATGCTTGGAGGCTGAAGGACGGATTGGTAGGTCGCGTTGGTGATGAGCCCTGCAACGACCAGCAGGGCCTCAATCTTGCCCCACCTCTTTCCATCATCTGCGTTCGAATTTTTAATTGTCAAATGTGATAATGGCTGAGGAGCATTTGAGATTGGTTCCCCATCTAATTGATGACCGTACCTGCCTCGATATCGCCGTCATGCCCCGAGACTGGTCTTGAAGCTCCGTGTTTGGCTCCCGCTCGTGTGAGAATTTCTCTGATCTCTCTGTCTTGTGCTCCCCTTTGCGAGGGAGTTGAGACATCTAGTGGCGTCAAGCCACTCTCGTTTGGGGCATTCACCTCCACGACCTCGTACTCCAGAGCATGCCCACGAAGCAGGAAGTCGACCACCTGCAACTCTTTCCCATCTTTGTTTCATTGATTTTCAGACATAAAGATACTACATAATTTTTTTTTTTTTTTTTGCATAGACAAAACATCTTATATTCCCGTGATGATCAAATAAATTCCTTTGCATGGAAGATTTTCGCATATGGTAGGGATACTAAATTAACACCCTCACTGAAGTAATGCGCAAAGAAAAGTGCGATAAAATAAGGGAATCGTGAGTCTTGCCTCGAAATTTTTGCTGGCGGTAGCGAGATGCAAGGCAGTGTTGCCTTCGTGGTCCTTCCAATTGATCAATTGCTCATTCTTGTGCCGCTTCAGATGCTCCACCAACCGAACCAGCACTTTAAACCGGTTGTTCTTCACGGCGAGGTGAAGCGCGGTCTCCTTCCGAGAAGTTTTCTTTTCAATAGATTCAGGTGAAGTGGATAGCAGTATCTCCATGACATCAACCTCCCCGTGGATGATGGCATAATGCAAAGGGATTCTTCTCTCCCATCCCTCCACGGAGCACAGGTGTGTACCAACTTTCAAGAGCTCCTTCGCGATCTCAACGTCACCGCGAGCTGCTGCGATGTGCAGTGGGCTGAAACCATCCCGGTCCACTTTTTCGGCAAACTTTGGTGTATGCTTCAGGAGCTCTCGGACGACATCCAAATGGCCGCCCAAACAAGCGACATGCAGTAGCGTGTGACCGGCTTCTTTGAGAGCCATCTCCTCGAGGATGAGCTCATTGCTCCCGATCAAGTCTCTCAGCTCATGGAGATTGCCCTTTCGAGTTGCTTCCAACAACCTTTGCTCCATTTGATCGGAACTAATAATGGCCTCTCTCTCTCTTCTCAGGACACCTTTGGACTTGGACATCTGTTAAATTATTGATCCACTTTATAGAGTTTCCGAATATCGAGAAGTTCATTGGTGAATGATGAAATAAGATTAGCAACAGTAAAGTTCCACGCACATGACCACTTATGATAACCGAACTATTCAATAAAATATTGACAATATCAAAGTACAGATCCAACCAAGTAGGACCACGTGTTAAAGGAAAACCAGCATTGGAATCGTGCGACATTGGTTTGTGGCCAAAGGTCAATTTTTTTGGTCATTGAATGGCTTTTTAAATACATCAGAAATTAAAAAGCTGGAAAAATCTCGAAAACTCACCTCAAGCGGGGCATTTTTCTCAAAGCACCTCCAAGATCATTGTTCGCCTCACTTAATTGGTGATTTCTTCTCAATTGAAACACCCTAATCTCGCCGGTGGCCTAAATCTTCGCCTGACGAGGACTGCGTGCATGTCACATGATATTATTTGCACCTTGGATGGGGACTTTTTTTTCCCAAAAGAAAATAACTCCGCTCCTTCCGCTCTGCTTCCTCAGCCGTCCGTGCCACTCCCTGACTTCTGCTTCATAACAGAAGATTCGGTAGAAAAAATTTCTTTTATTTTTATCAGTAGAACGAGGAAATACATAGTACAAGGATTTTAGTACTTCATTTTTAAGGTAGGGCAATTTTATTGTCCTAGAAATCTGGAATGAAACGGCACCTATGGAAGTACATTCCTATGTCGTTTCGTTTCATCTTATGAGGGCAGAGAGCGTGAACGTCTCCCGTCGGTGGTAGCGAAGTCAATGCCAGGGTCTTTGCAGACCAAGTTCCATCATTGTCGGTAGCATGACCCTAGGATAACGTCATAGTCATGACCCTAGGACAACGTCACTTGCCTCCACGTCATTATCATATGAATTGATTTACGAAGATCCATCTTGTCGGAGCATCAAATTGACGAGTCCCTGTATACAAATTATTGAACTCATTATTGAACCCCTTTGGGACCCTCTTAATCATAATTTCTTTGCTTTACATATATTTAGGCAGCCATAGGTGTATCTATATTCGTGTCGATGTCTATGTCGTTTGATTGAGAATGCATGTAGTTTATATATAAGGGCATTCCTTTTACGTTGGCACTAGCCAAATTGGATATCACGTCCTTAGTCTTGTGTCTCTTATTATTATTATTTTTTAGTTGTTTTAATTATTTTTCCCCTAGACTTTTCATAGGGGTGTCAAAAAATCAGAAATAAACTGAACAGTTTGGGTTTGCATTAGTTTTTAACCGAATAGTGACCCATACCAATTTGGTTTTCTTTGTTGTAATATTAAGAAGAAGTTTAGTGACAAAGGAGAGAGATTGAATAAATTGTAACATTAAAAATATCGTGGAAAGCGAATGATCGAACAATAAAATAGACTAAATAAGAAAATAAATCGGATATCAAATTTACGTGATTTGGTCGTAGAAATTTATGTTCATGAGGAAAGTAGCGATAAATTTTACTATAGATCAAGCAATATAATGGAGATTATATACTCGAGTCACTTAAATACTCTCAATGTTTTCCACTCCCAATTACATCCAATAATGCATGTAGTGTTTAGCCCCAAATTCCTCGCTAACTAATCTCTCAATCTCACGAAAAAATTCACAAATTTTATCACAAGATTTCACGGCTACAAATACTAGATAAATGTAATTTACGAGTTTCCTTTGCATGTCTTCATCCACCAAGCAACGCTTCAAGTCTTCTCTCTTGCTCTGGACATGGACTCCACCACGAAGACCACACCGCTTTCGATCAACAACAGCGTGCTCTTGCGGCAAAATGAACAAATATATATAATATAATATGCATGACGCGTTCTGTGGCCAACTTCAACTTGGAATAGGGGGAGAAGTACATTATTAGTGCTATAAGTTGTGTACGGCACTCACTTTGGTGCCAAAAGTTTCCGTCGGATCACTTAAGTGCCAAAAATTTTGAAAAACGATCATTTCAGTGACAACGTCGATCTGGTTCGCCGGAAATCTAACATTGCAGTTTTTTATTAATTTTTGACGCTGATGTGGCTCACCGGAGAGTACAGTCAGCATGTAAATCACAAAACGATGCTGTTTGATGTCTCTCCCCCAATTCAAAACCCTAAACCCTAAATCTGCCGGATAATCTCAGCCACCGCCGCCCTCTTCGTCCTCTTCTCCTCCCTTGCTGTCCTCTCCGCCGCCGCCCATGGCGCCGCCAAGCACCGCCACCTCCTCCACTACCACGACGAGTTCGGCGACCGCGGCGAGCAAGTCGTCGTTGACCCCTCCGCCTCCTTCGAAAACCCGTTGCCCTCCAGGTCTTGAAGCAAGCCATCCTCTCCGACCCCAACAACTTCACCGCCAACTGGGTCGGCCCCGACATCTGCAGCTACTCCAACGTCTTTTGCTCCCCCGCCCCCGACGACCCTGGTGTCTGCACTGTTGCTGGCGTCGACCTCAACCACAGCGACATCACTGGGTACCACCTCGAGGAGCTCGGCCTACTCGCCGACCTCGCACTCTTCCACCTCAACTCCAACCGCTTCTACGGCAGCATGCTGCAGAAGTTAAAGAACCTGAAGTGACTCTTCGAGCTGGATCTGAGCAACAACCGGTTCACCGGGAAGTTCCCGAGGGTCATGCTGGAGCTCCCGGCACTCAAGTTCTTGGACTGCCCACATCCCTCGCCTCCGCCTCTGCCGATGATGGGCTAGTCGCCGTCCTCGACCTCGATGATGGCCACTCGGTGGCCAAGTCGAAGGCCGTGATCTCGCTCAAGGGCAAACCTCACATTGCCAAGCGACGACAGCCAAGCGAGCTAGGTCGGCGGCCGACGAGGATCGAAACCTTAATTTCAATCTCCAAATAAAAAAAAAAAATCCCAAAATGAGTTGTGCGGCGTCGTTTTTGTGAGGCCATCCACTTAGGACGGCAAAACGATGTCGTTTTCTTAAGGAGGAACGACGTCGTTTCTCAAGCCATGTCGATTTTTTTTTAAAAATAAAAAAGCAACGTAATCATTTTAGCCGGAATCTTTCGCCGATGGCACCAAAGTGATCGTTTTTCCTCCGATTTGGCACTTAAGTGATCCGATTAAAACTTTTGGCACCAAAGTGAGCGTCGTATACAACTTATGGCACTGATAGTGTACTTCTCCCCGGGATAGGAAACTTAGACACTTTGGTCAACAAGTCCAACTTAGAGTTTCCTATTTTGTTCCTCGGCCGACTCAAGCGAGGAATTTCCGTGTTTGTGCCCGATCAGTAAGCCCATACTTCTTTGAACATCAATTTCCACGGTCAAAGTCGAAAAAACTCTTTTGGACTTAAACGTGGAAGTAACAAGCCAACTCCAAATCTTGAAAAACAAATTGGTCGTGTCATGCTTTGCTCGATTTCGTACATCCATAAATTATTATCTATTTCGAACGATTTTATTTAACAAGCTCAAACTCATGACATATTTTAATAAAAAATAGGGTCAATTTTCAATTTGGTTTCATTGAACCCAACCAAAATAAAAAGATAATTATTCTTCTATTATTTGAATGGAGCCAAAAATGCACGATCATTCAATTCAGTTCACTTTTCCGGTTCGATTTTGACACCCTGCTTTTCTAGGCCCATTCATATTTATCATGGATTGACCAAGTGAGTCAACTTTTGATCCCTGTTTATCTTACGGATCAAATTTCTGTCCTTTTTTTTTCCTCATTGAGATTCTGAGCGAGTATGTTATTTTGTGAAATGCTATCCGCATCCGTTTTAACAAATTGTGATTTCATATAAATATCTTCCTAAAGATGTGGGACATTTAAAGAGGCAGCATACCCATCCGATGTCACCTTTGTCAATGCTAATCCTCATTTTTAGTTATTAGACGACACAAACTACTATGAAAACATAACACATTTCAAAAAGGTTCAATAGAGTTCACAGTTGAGCAAATCTCTCTTATCCATTTACCGAAGGAATTAGCGGTGGCCATGGACGATGAGAACTCCACCGATGAAATGGCATAGCTCGCCCTTGATTTAAATTGTTTTGCAGTTTGTACAAGGATGTGCCAGTAGTTTAATGCCTTGATTGTCTTTTGACCCACCGAAAGAACATTATCTATGGAGCTTGTAACGCAAGCCCATCTAGGCCACTGATCATATGGAGTCCATGGCAGCACTCACACAATTAATGATCTATATGATGTCAGTCTACATTATCTGTAGTAGGAACGTGCATCGTTAATGCTTTTGCTGATACTGAAGCCTACCCTGAACTTATCAAGCTTGCTCACTCTAGGCTTGATACATGGGTTCAAACTGTAACAGATTTAGTTTTGCACCCCTTGCTTAGTGGCTGGTGAGGGTTAGCCGATGACCGTTGTTGACCTAGAATTGAAAGGAAAAATGAAAAGAAAAAATAGTAAAAGAATTGGAAAAATTAGAAAAATTATTCACATCAGTACTGGCATTGCCACGTTGAATGTTCAGTGTCCGCATAATCAGTTTTCGATTAAAATTAGCTGGAAGGACTATATTAATAATATCAAAAGGTTAAGGACTACACTTGTTAAATTAAAAGGTTTAGAATTGGATTGATAATCATATAATAGGTTATATGACTTTTTTGGTAATTTTCTCATTAGTCTTGAGGACAAACACAATAGCAACTACCAAAGCTTTTGCATCATATTTCACCCCCACCTCTCTATAGAACCGAGCATCCAAAGTTCTAGAGGTGTTGTTAAAGACCTCACATTCAAATTCTTGGGTTACTTGTATTGATTTCAGAGCAACCACAGAGGACGACAAAAAGAAAGAGCCAAGTAGGCCTAATTTTTGCAAAGGAGTGTCATAACCTTCCAGGAGATGAACTGCCAAGGGAAAGGCTAAAACTGGAATGAAGGTTTTCCTATCGAGGAAAACGCTTGCATTTTGCATAGGCTCTTTCAAGCCCCACCCATCGCAACCTAGTACTCAATTAAACATGCAATTAAACCTACCTATTAGAGTCACCGCAATGATGATGACAAAGACACATTTCTCCTCTTTTTTTTCTTCTGCCTCTCAATGGCTCTTTAAGTCTCTTCTTATAGCAAAAATTTCCATTACTTATTGGAAAGTCACGAATCTTGCTCCTTTGATGGTGCGGATTGCTAAATTTTAGTCCTGAATTGTGCGTCAAATCCCATCCATCCTTGTAATGCTGCCATGGATGCGTCCATATTCATTCACCATTATATACAATTCCACGGCCAGCTCATTCCACAAGTATGAGCTTCTTGATTGTTTCCCTTAATTTCCTCTCCCCTCAGTTTTTCCTATCGGCTTTTCTTGGTTGTATTGCCTTGCACATGAACGTCCAATATTTGGCCGAGTGTCAATTTTATTCCATATTACTTGATAAGTTCCGTCGATTTTTCTCTCATTATCTTCACAATTTCATTCCAGCAGCCCGAACTTTCCCCAAACGCTATGATTTCTTTCCTTTATTTTGTCCGTTTTCACCAATTTGTCTCTCAATCGCCACACTTTCCTTTCCTGCTTCTACCAATGCTACCGTGAATGTGTCCACATCATTCACTATCATTTTCGTCTTCTTCTCTTTCCATAATCCGCTCAATCTTTTGCTGATTTTGCCTTCCGCCGGCCATATCTTCGAGTAAAAATATTCCATTGATTTCTCCTCTTGTCTGGCCACGATCTCTTTCTTGATATTGCCTCCTCAAATCATGTCAAAATAATAATCCATTTCATATTTAGTGGGCCTGATTTCCTTCGGGATCACTTACCTTTTTCATTCAGAGCAACATACGATTTTGCTCATGCGATTTTCAATCATGGGTCGGCCAAAATTTGCTGGAGAATATCTCCTGATTGATTGGTCTCTTTCCTTCTCGTGGATAACCGGCTATTCACTTCTCCCTCTTGATCTATTTATCCATTTTCTCACATCATGGGCGAGATTCATAATCGAGCACATTCCGAGGACATTTGCTAATCTGTGCGCCAACTGGGAGTATTTTATGGCTTCTTGCATTCAAGCATAATGAGGCTAGCTCATATGAAATTACTAGGGAAAATTGTCAAAAAAATCCTAAACATATTACACTTTTATTAATTCAGTCATAAACCTTTCAATTTTATCAATTCAGATCTAAACTTTTTCACTTTTTACTAATTGAGTCAATCTAACAACTTTTAATTGGAATTTACTGATGTGGTTGGCTGATGTTGACGTGACAAATTTTTAATGATATTTTAATAATGTTTGAATTTTTTATTGCTTTTTTTCTTTTTCTTTTTATTTTTACTTTTCTTTGATTCTTTTTTGGGGGAGCTTGGAGTTTGGCCAGTGATGGTGGCCGACCGACCCTCACGGGCGACAGGTAATTTCCGGTCAAATTAAGACTAGCAATAGCAAAGTTCCATTCACATTACCACTCGTGATAACTCAGCTTTTCAGTAAAATAATGACAATATCAAAGCACAGATCCAACCGGTAGGACCACGGATTAGAGGAACGCCAGCATTGAAGTCGTGTGGCATGGGTTTGTGGCAGAAAGTCAGTTTTTTTTTTTTTTTTTGTCGTAAAATGGCCAAAGTAAGCTCGAATACTTCTCAAAGCACCTCCGTGATCGGTGTTTGCCTCGAAATAAGCTCCATAATTTGGTGAATTTATCTCAATTGAACCCCCAATCTCACCAGTGACACTGATGTTCGCCGGACTGCTTTTGCATCACGTGCCATTGTCCACCCATGAACGGGCGTTTTTTGTCCGAAAGAAATTGCCTCTGGGCCTCCCGCTCCACTTGCTCCTGTCCGCACCACTGTCCGTCGCCAGCTACATAACAGAAAATTCTGTAGAAGAAATTTCTCATTTCTTCATTAGTAGACCGAGGAAATATACATTATAGGGACTTTAGTACTTCAATTTTTAATGAATGGCAATTTTATTGTCCTGGAGTTGTGGAATGAAACGGCAATTTTATCTTATATTTCTTTTTCTGGGGTCAGGTGTTTTGTTTAATCTTAGGAGGGCAGAGTCTCTAATGTCTCCCGGCCGCGGGAGTGAAGTCAATGCCATGGTCTTCGTAGGCTAAAACTGTTATGTCATGGTCATGGCTCTAGGATGGCGTCACTTGCCTCCACAGCATTATCATGTGAATCGATTCCCCTGGTCGCAAGCATCAGACTGAGGAGTCACTGGACCCAAATTATTGAACTGCTTTGGGACCCCCAAGTCATAATTTCTTTGCTTTACATATATGTGGGGCAGCAATGGGGCGTATTTGCATTTGTGTCGTTGTCTATGTCGTTTGATTTAGAATGCATGTTGTTTTGATATAAGGGTCTTGTGTCATTTTCAGAATTTCTTTTCTGTTGGCGCCAGCCAAATTGGAATATTATCACATCCCTTTAGGTCCTGTGCCTCTTTATATCATTATTATTATTCTTTTCAGTTGTCATTTTAATTGCTTTTCCCCTAGACTTTTCCATATAAGTGTCAATAGTTCTGTGCTTTTTTCTTGGTGCCAGCCAAATTGGAATATTATCGCATCCCTTTAGGGTCTTGTGCCTCTTTATATTATTATTTTTTTTTTCAGCCGTCGTTTTAATTGCTTTTCCCCTAGACTTTTCCATAAAAGTGTCAACAGTTCCGTTCGATTCAGATTTGACTCACCAAATGAACATTATCAGTAGGCAGCAAGCTCATTTAGGCCACTAATCATATGTAGTCCATGGTAACCACTCACACAATCATTGATTTAGATTATATCAATCTACATTATCTGTAGTAGGAATATGAACAAGTCATGCTTTTGTTATGGCCAGAACATATCGGGCTTGCTCACTCTGGGCCCAATACACTAGCCTAGACTGTAACAAATTTAGGCTTCACGCCTCTCGCCTAGAGATTGGCGAGGGTCAATCAATGACCCTCGCCAACCTAGAGTTGAAAGGAAAAAAGAAAAGATATTTAATAAAAAATATTCAGAAAAATTTTATAGAAAATTTGGAAAAATTATTTATGTTAGCACCCGCTTTAACCACATAAAACAGTCGATGTCCACATAATCAATTTATTAGCAAAATTGGCCAAAAATACTAGATTGGCAAATTGCAAAAATTTTTAGGACTAAGTAAAATTAAAAAATTCAGAACTAAATTAGCCACTATACAATAGATTTATGATTTTTTTTGGCAATTTTTACCTTTTTTTTTTCTTGAGTATGAACTTAATGGCAGCTAGCAAAGCTTCTGACCTTTGGACTCAGTATTGAACCAGGTGTCTAGAGTTCCAAACTATAAAGTATCAATACTTTTTGGGAGCTTTCGTATCGTGTTGAACACTCCGACACGTGTTAAATATTTTCCGATATTCAGTCAACAGGTGTCAAGAAATCCATCA
Organism: Eucalyptus guilfoylei; assembly: GCA_016097605.1. Taxonomy (NCBI): domain Eukaryota; kingdom Viridiplantae; phylum Streptophyta; class Magnoliopsida; order Myrtales; family Myrtaceae; genus Eucalyptus; species Eucalyptus guilfoylei. The sequence continues at coordinate 20,991,221 of CM027864.1, read as the reverse complement.
CTTGGTCAACTCTCCCGACGCTCTTTAACCTTGTGGCTTTTGAGCTTTGTTCACTTACCGTCCTATGTTGTGTGAAACTAAGGAATCGAGCGATGAGATTGAATGGGAGTTGAGATAGAAGGCGAAGCAAAGAGTTAAAAGATGAAAATTGTCAATGTAGATTTGAGCTCGAGCAGCTCCATCTCCATTAATGGAGGTTGCAAGGAACGTAGAAGAGGGAAAAGAAAATAAGGCTATTTTTCTATCAAGGAAATATCGAATTGAGCTGAAATTTCACATCGCCAATGAGTCATGGAGGATCAAAGACTTGCACATATGAAATTAACACGCGGACCTAATAGTGGCAATATTGGATGAAAAATTTAAATGTCACGACCTCCCTTTTTGGCACCCTTTTAAGCGCAGGCGGGCAGAGGCCAATGGCTCACTAAGTCTATTAGGCTTAGCTCGGACTCTCCCAAGCTCACCAATTCACAATTTATGGTTCAGGTTTTTAACATGCAAGTCAATTTTAAATAAGAGTCGTCATTAATTAATTGGGGTGGGTCGATTAGAAACCCAAGTAAGATATCGGGAGAAATATTTTACTCCTATACAATTAGATAAACTAATAACGAAGACTTGATTACACTGATTAATCACTAATGCATTTTACCTAATTTTGTTTAAACCTTAGGTATTTTTTGGATTTTCTAGGATTTTCCATGCATTTGTGGAGAATAAAAACCATATTTTAGGCTTTTTCTGATTTTTTGGGAAATGTAAATCATTTCTAGCTTTTTTTTTTTATATATCTTCTTAAAAAATATTTTTTAATATGAAAATAATAATATAATATTATATAAAATAAACGGACCTGGGTCGGACTCCCGCATCCAACTCGAGTCTCGGCCAGCTCGGGCAGACGACCCGAGTTGTCAGGCCCTCAGCGGGACTGGGCCGAACGTACGAGCCCAGTCTAGAACAAAATAAGCCCTTACAAGCCTAATTCATCTCAATCAAAAGACCAACCCCTAAAGACCCAACCGGATCCAATCCCAACCCAGATCTGACCCAGCTCCCTCTCGTGTCCCTGCTCCTCCCAGAGACAGAGACTGTGGCATCCCAAAAATTTCATGGTAATTTCTGAAGGCATTACGACCTATGGAAAAGTGAATGGTTGTATCATTGAAGTATGTTGTGGCCTCTAGACCAAAGAATTGTAATAGATTAAGGCCGAGCATTTAATGGACAATTATTTTGTTGGAAATGCATCCTATGTCCATGTGAGACTAAGGATTTTATTGATGAGGAAATTTTGTTTTTGGTCATGAATTTTATAAGTTGGACTTTTATCGATCTATGTTACAAAGTTTTATGGCCATATGAATTTGTAATTTAGTATTTATATAAGTGGGAATTAAGATGGATTATTAAAAGTAAACATGGGCCTATTTAAGAAATTTTTGGGCCATTTAAGTTTGGACTTTAGGCCCAAGAGTGTTGGACCTAAAGTGGGCCAAAAGGCCTGGCCCATGAAGCCCATTGGGCTGTCAACCGAATGGAGGGGGGGAGGAGCCGGATGGCCTCCTCTGTGTGTCTTCAACAAGGAAGACACTTGTCTCCTTCTTGGTGACAAGTGTCCCCCCATGCAAAAATGGAAGCATGCAAGGATTTTATTCAACCAAAAGGAAAAGAGAGGGAGAGGGGGCGGATTGAGAGAGAGGGTTACCGAGAGAGAGAGAGAGAGTGAAATCGAGAGAGGGAGAGCGTGCGAGAGAAGAAGGAGGAAGAAGGAGGCCCGTTGCTGCCAATCGTCCGCCTAGTCGCCACCGTTGAGTCCGCTTTGCCCCGCCGTTTGCTTGCTGTGTTTTGCTCGGATTAGAGGCAAGTAGAGTCCATTGATCTACCCCTTGCTTGCTGTGTTTTGTGTGTGATGAATGGTGGATTTCGGATGTGGATGAAGTGTGAAATCTTGAAGCTATAAGTGTTGTGTTCTAGCCTAGTGTTCTGTTTCTGGAAAAACAGTCCGACCTTTGATGATTTCGTGAGTTGCATGCGATGTTCTAGTGGGAATTTGGCTTCCACTTCTTGATGAAAGTTGTAGAGAACTTCTTGGAGAGTAACATATCAAAATTTCAGAAGAAATGAACAAGTATAGACCGGTGAAACTATTTTTCTTTGAAGAAGTCAGATCTGGAAATCGTCATGCTGACCTAGTGTGATTCCGTGAATTTTATAAAATTCTCCGGTTGAAATTTGATCTTGTATTCTGAATGAAAGTTGAAGATGACATGTTAAGGAGTAACATATTAAATTTTAGAGGAAATGGATGAGTTTAGGTTGGTGAAACAATCTTTATCCGAAACGGTCAGATCTGGAATTCGGTGCCAAGGATTATGGACGATTATGGTTGTTATAGTTCTTAAATTATCACGAATTAGACTTCGAATTCTTCATGAAATATTTACTTCTCGACTTTTTATATAACATATAAAAATTTCAGAATTTTTGGAGCTGATTTAGGAGTTTTACCGAATTTTTGAATGAAACTGTGTATGGCAATATTCCGAAATTATAAAGACTGTGATGCGTGGACTATACTGAATTGTATGATGTTCTTTTGATATGGTGTTCTTCACGAAATATTTTCCTCTAGATCTTTTATATAACATGTCGAATTTTTAGAATTTATTAAGGCTGTTTACTAATTTTTCAAGAATTATGACCAAAGGAGTGCAATCTGTTTTTATCCGAAAATTGCTGCACTTTAAAAAATAAGTGAATTTGCTCCATGTGATATAATGTCTTGAGTGGTTGATTATGCTGCATATGTGGTGACATATGGCATGTTATATGACATCAAAAGCTGGTTGAGACCTTTGATATTGTTGCATCAAATGCCATGTTGAAAATGAGACATATATGTGAATATACATTGAGATAAGGATGATACCGTTAGAGGTGTGAGCCGACAATGCCCCGGGAGTCGGGATGCCCAAAGGTTCGAATGAGTCGATGCCCTTTGGATGCCTGGTTGTATTATGAATACATGCCCAGAGGTTTTCCACGGGAGTGTCGGGATGCCCGGTTGTATTATGATACATGCCCGGTGGGTGAGGGGTTGTATTATGATGCATGCTCGGAGGGTAGGGGTAACCATTTTCATGGCGAGCCCCTGAGATTCCTCGCGATGCCAGGTGGGATGTGAGATGCCCGGAGGTGTGTGCCGGATGCCCAGAGGTGTGTGCCGGAGGCTCCTCGCGATACCAGGTTGGGTGCGAGCGATAAATGAGGTATGCAAACACTGGTCCCTGGAAAGAAAAATGATGAGATCCTTGTGAAAGATAAAATTGAGAATTGAATCATGCGCATGGATGTGTGCATATGGCATGGGATGAACCTCATGGAAATGCAAGCATGAAGTGCATGGTGGTATATGCACGTTGCATGGTGATATATGCTTGGCCGCCTGATGATATATGTACAAGTGCATGGTGATATATGCATGGCTGCCTGATGATATATGTACAAGTGCATGGTGGTATATGCACGTTGTATGGTGATATATGCATGGCTGTATGGTAAGGTATGTTCGAATGCATGGATGATATGTGCTTTATTCGTGATACCTTGATTGTTCTGTCTGACGCATCGTGTAATTTGATGGATCTTTACTATTGAGTGGTTGTACTCACTCCGTTTGGGGACTAACATTTTAGACTAGATAAGATACCTTTGCTGCCACTACCACCGGTAGATGGATCAAGTGGTTGGATATGACCGCGAGGAGGAGGATAGCAAATGAAGGAACTTTTGAACGCCGACACTGATCGATGGACTTTAAGTATACGACTGTTGGAGAAGATGTCGGTCATTTTTTGAAGTATAGCCGAGTATAGAAGACTACGGCATTTTGATGTACCGATGAATGATGTCCGTCTGGTTTAAGTAAATAAAAGTGTTCGGCTTTTACCTATAAATGTTTAGTGGGTGTGCATCGTTTTCTGAATATAAGGAAGGCAGTTGATGGATGTGCTTCCGCCATATAAATTGCGCAGGGACCGATCTAAAAGATGTAAACCCCCAGGATTGATAGACCTTCAGGTCAAGCAAGAGAATGTTAAATCGAACTGTGGCAACCCTAACGGTTCGAGGGCCGTCGAGGGGTGCCATAGAGACGGCTGGCGCGACTGGCGTCAGTCGCCTCGGCCCGGTTGAGGGCGTACACTGGCGACACCTCAACCGACCCGAGTCGAGCGCCTGGCCCTTGCTTGGCCGGCGACGCCACGACGACGGCCACGATGGGGAAATCGTCAGTTGCCCTACACCCCTGAGACCAATGGCCCCCGTGGACGACCATGGCGGCCCTCCCCCCTCCACAAGTCGACAACCTCGCGGCAACCACGTCGGCGTCGTTGGGATGCCTTGACTGGGCGAAGCGATGCCCGGATAAGTCGACACCGGCCGAAACGGAAGTCACAACAACTGGATCTCGTTCAGACATATCATCGAGCAGTTAAAGCACACTACAAAAATGAGAGGTTTTTGGCTCTACTGGGGCTCAAACCCAAGCCGAGACTCTCGCCAAACAAACAAATACACACGCGGCAGCCAGAAAGAAGAGAGACTAGGGGCGGAGTTCGCGCAACCGGGCAGCCGCGAGCTCCGGCTCGACATGCCCAAAACAAGGGAAAAACAGGGCTGAGGTGGCTCACGTTTGGCTCAGTCTGTACCACGGCGGCTCGTCGGGGCGGTCCAGGTGCGGTGATCGCCGGCGGCCTCTCTCTCTGACCTCACCCTCTCTCAGATCTCTCTCTCGCTCACGGACCTCTCCTCTTTTAAATCTCACAGATCCCTCTCACCGATCTCTCCCTCTGCAGTTTTCAATTTTTTTTTTTTTTTAATTCCTTTCTTTGGCTCGCGGACGCGGTGTAAATAGGCAAGGGGGCGGGTCGTCATTAACCTCCGCCCACCCACGTGTAAAAGGGGGCCTAATAGGGAGGTCGCCATAGTAAGATTTGAGTACAGAGCGAGAGTTGACGATGTTTTTATGAGACAAAAGAGTTTGTGCATTTTAGAGGAATTAGATCAATTTTTTTATCATACATACTCATATATTAAAAAGGCAATGTCTTTTTTCATTAAGAGTTAATATCAAGATGTTGGGAATAACTGATTCCTTGAAACCGGATTCGACACTAAATCGAACCCCTAAAACGAATGCGGTAGACGAGCCCAGGATTTACATGTATCACCGATCAAAGATACACCACAAAATCGAGCGTACCTTATTGTCCACAGATTAAACACCAATGCTGAAGATCGAGGAAGAATTTGATTCGGTCTACTGAGGAGCGTCCTTTTGCTTCAAGGGGGAGAAAAAGTTACGTTGGTTTTTGGGAGAGGGAGAAAAGAAAAGAAACGTCTTCACGTTCGTACATCCAAAAGGTACGTGCCTTTTATTTATTTCTCTTAAAGCGTCTCCTCCAAGAGACGCAACCCCTCAACGTAACATCTCATCCAAAAGATGCAACCCCTTAACGCACCATTTCATCCATGGGCCCTAATCTTGCGGGCCGGGTTCTTAGGCCCAACATGGGCAGACGGGCCAACTTAGGCCCATCTACATAAATAAAACCATCACAAGAAAAACTTAAAACTGATATATATATATGATAAATTTATTTTAAATTTATTTTTTATTATAAAAAACCCGAAATTATTACACTTGTGATAAATTTATCAAAAATTAATTTTTTGACCTCTAAAAATCCTAAACCAAAACATTTATCATGAATTTAACTTCCGTTAATTTTTGTAAAATTAGATTAATATTATGAAAGACTCCAAATTGATACACATATGATAGAGAGGGTAGAACCCTAAAGTGATATACCCGTCAATTGTCATTTGTTATCCAACCCAGTAATTTTATAGTAAAATTTAATTAAAACTAACGGAGGATAAATTTGTCATAAGTATACTATTTTGAGTTTTTTGTGGTTAAAAAATTAATTTGTAGTAAATTTGTTACACATGTACTAATTTTTTTATGATATTAACTCTTTCTTTAATTAACTCTTTTTGATGGAAATAAATTCAATGTGCTAATCAATTGTCTCAGTGACTTCTTCTGGCCATTACAATCTCATACTTTTTATCTAACGTTCATGTCAAGAGATAATTATTCTATCCTAGCCATGACCTAAAACCTATCAAGATGTTAACAGTTAGAAAATCTCTCCACAGAAGATATGTTACAATTAAACACAGCAAGTGGTTCAAAGATTTATTCACGATTTGAGTCGAACTCATGATTTAGGGAAAGAGAACTGACCTCTTTATCACTAGGCCAAACAGCTCAATAGTAGATCGCGTTAGATAACTTTAAAATTCATTGCGCATGGAAATCTGATGAAGAAGATATAACAAAGAGTTGAAAATAGGAAGACAAAGGAAGTGAAAAACATATAAAACCCAAGAAGAAAATGACGTGTGGCTTTATACGATAATTTCAAACTCTGAATTCTTAAGTATTAGCTAGGTAAAAAGCATTGTACTTTATAATATTTTTCTTCTCATCACATGAAATAGGCAACGGGACACCATACACCTTTTCGTCCTTTTGTTTCAGTGATCATATAAAATTGCCAACCCTAATCTTATCACATTCTAGCAACAGATAATTCAATAGAAGAAATTTCTCATTTTTTTTTAATTAGTAGGACGAGGAGATACATATTATAAGGACTTTAGTAGTTTATGTTTAGTGAAAATTAATTTTGTACTCCTAAAGTTCTGGGATGAACAGCTCCTATAAAATTACATTTCTTTATCATTGATGGAGCCCATAACTAAGCCCTACCTTTTTGTTTTAAAACTAAAAAGTTTCATGAGAGAAGTTCACATACAATTGTGACGTGAGACTTAACTTGTTAAATGAATGGGTCGGCTTGGATTTGGGTCGGGTCATAAATAGTCCGACTCAAATCAACCTATCTATCTCGTTTATGACGCATTTATCATAGTGCAAAATTTTGACCCATATTCAATCCAATCCATACTCGACCTATTCTCGATCCATTTAACTATATTTTAAAAAAACTTATTTCTTATGATTTTTTTAAATGGTATTGCTAAAATACTTTTATGCAATACAAATTTAATGGATGATTTTTATAATTTTTTGAACATTTATTTTATGCAATACGAATTTTTTATTTTTTAAAAATCAAATTTTTACTTATTTTTATTTTTAAGAATATAATTTTTATTTTTCCTCTTCTTCAATTGACCATCAGCCATGACGACGAACGACGACCGGCCACAAGCGAGCCTCCAGCTCGCCGGGCTTGCCCGACGCTAGTGAGCTCAAGGCTCGCTAGATCAATGAGGCTCAAGCCTCGCCAAACGTTAGCGATGCCTTTGCCTCACTAGATCAGCGAGGCTCGAGTCTCGCCGGATCCAGCTAGGTCGAACTCACCCAACACCAGGGAGCTCAAGTCTCGCTAAATTCGGCAAAGCTCGAGTCTCGCTGGATCTGGCGAGCTCAAGCCTCACCTAGTCGGTCGTTGGCCATCGTCGTGCTGGCCACTGGTTAAGGAAGGAGGAAGAAGAAGGAAAAAAAAAGGAAAGAAAAAAGAAAAAGAAAAAAAAAGAAAATTGAAATATAAAAAATAATTATAATTTCAATTTTTATAAAAAAGAAAATATATTTTTATAAAGTTAAAGAGGGAAGAGAGAGATTGTGAGGCTTTAGTTGAAAATGGGTTCTAAGTCCAACCCATTTAAGACTCATTTATCTTAAATCTTCAATTTTAAAACCTATTTAACTAATTTATTTTAAAAAAAAAAAACCCATACATGACCTATTTATAATTTAAATGGGTCATATTTGGGTCTAAGACCCATTTTGCCACCTCTATATGAGACTCATTTTATTTTATGTTATAGGGATAAAGTATCTATCTCCTTCAAGATTCGAAAAGCTCGTGGAGTTATTGAGTGGTTTTGTTCATAAGTTTACTACTATACTATTTTAATGCCCTAAGCACTAACTTTCAGTTGAATCTAATCTTATGAAAAATCACAAAATTTCACTTTTTACGGAAATCTTGCCCCTAAATTCTCTATCCAATGTTGCTGTTAAAGGGCGAAGTGTCAATTCCATATGTTTTGACCAAAAAAAAAAAAAAAAAAAATCCATATGCACATCTTTCTCTCTCTCTCCACTTGTCAATGATGACGTAGAATTTCAGCTAAATTAGACATTTTTGAAAGAAAAACCTTTGTTCTTTCTACTTCCTTATGTTCTTTTTCTTCTTCCTTTCTTGCCACCTCCATTATGTTCTTTTTTCTATTCCCTTGCTCAACCTCCATTAATTCTTCCACCTGTGCTATCAGAGAAATACATTCTCAACCTCACAAAGATGTTCTCTTCGCGGCCAATCCATTTGAAGAAGCAAAGACCAAATGACTACTGGGAATTGAACTCACGAAACCACGTCGCAAAATCTCGACCACTGTCAGTGAAGTTACAAATGTGATATAAACTCACAACACATTTTATTGGGGAAATATGATACAGCAAAACAATTGTAGACATCACACAATCAACTCCGTAGAATCTAAGGGCATCAATCTAACATCTGACCTCGACGAACAAACTCAAACACTGCCAAAGGCTTGCATGTCTTAGCTCAACCACAAGGAAAGAGAAATACCATCATCATTTCCAACCACGACTTAAGCCCTTATAACTTTAGATGGTACGTATTACCTAAGAGGTGCAATCGAAAAAGACGATCCAAGAAAAAATCTATAACTGCCGCCAACCACCTGCATCAGTAGAAGAACCAATGATATCATGAGAGGCGTCAGGCGCAGAGCTTTCTGGGATGGACTTTTGTTACCCATTGTCGTGAACAATAGGGATAATGTGAAGCAAAAGTAAGTTAGAACCATTGCGACTAGGGATAGCCTAAGCAGCAGCTTCAGCGGCAGGTTGTTGTTGTTGCGGATATCTCTGGTGAGGTATCTCTGGTGAGGTAAATGATCATCTGGACCGACACCACGAATCCTAACATGTTGCCGCCCAAGAAGAGAGTGTACACCAAGCCCACACCATAAGTTTCAGTCATGGATTTTGTTGGAGTATACGCAGGATATTGGAGGATATGCAAGAATCAATCATTCTGATATTATTGAATCAATCAAGATCATTCAATATCAGATCTAATCTGTATATTATTTTATTGCCTTTTCTTTACACATACTTTGTACTATAATATCAGATGTGTACACTGAGTTAACATACAGAAATATACAGAAAATTTCCCAACTCTTCTCTCTCGTCCTCTTTCCTTCAACTTCTTACATGGTATCAGAGCATCGATTCTGACCTAACTTCCGCAAATATTTTTTCTGAGTTGCCCCCGATTGTCTTCTAGTTTGTTGTTGCAAATCCCGTCCTGCAAAACAAATTAGCACCTCGGGTTGGAATTTGTTTTTTTGTTCACAGAGCAGGTTGCACATCTGTGATTCATTTCTTCCTCTTTGTTTCTTCTCTTCTGGTTTTCTGATTGCTTGCCGGAAGAAACAAGCTAACCAGCAAAAAGGCGTTAGCACTCCGACGTAGGAATCAACACCTTGAAGATCTTCTATTAAAACAGACGAAGGAAAAGAAAAAAAGGGGGATCTTGCTTTACCATCATGGCCGACGATCAAGCTCATTTACCTGTGGATACAGCGACCTCAGAAGCACAAGATCTTGTGCGGAACATAGGTTGAACTGATTAGCCCACAGTGGGGCAATTTTTCCCATGGCAACCCAATCTGGGGCAGCCCACTTCGGGGCCTCCTTACCAGTGGGTGCCAATACCTATGTATTATGGGCCAAGCCCAAATGTTTCTTTTTCAGGAGGCCAGATTCAAGACAGCCCACCAGCCGCAAGCGGGGCGGGCCACTCAGAAACAACTGGATTTTTTCATGCGGGTGAGAACCCTAACGGGTCAGGCGACTTGAATTCGAGCATCCCGGGCGGACTCAATCTGGGTCAATTAGCGAATCCCTACCCGAGAATTCCACCCGAGTTTCTGCCGTTTCCCTTCGTGGCCGCCATGGGTTGCCCAGAACTCGGCGACGCGCTTTATGTCTCCACCGCCGACAGGCCGGAGTTGCGGCTCATCAGCTACCATCTCACATGACCCGAAAATTATTCAAGTTGGGCGCGGGAGTTTCGACAAGCACTCGTCACAAAGGACAAGGAAGGCTTCATCGACGAGACTATTCTGATTCCGACCGACGAAAAAAATAGGGAGACAGTGGAAAATATACAACCAGTTGGTTAGAACGTGGATAGGGAGAAGGCTAGAATTGCCGCCAGTTTGCCTCCGATAGAAGATTCAAAAACCATTTGGGACAATATTAGAGAAATGTACGGGAAATTGGATCGGGTGAAGATTTTCTCATTGCATCAAGCTCTTAGCGAACTGAAGCAACGAAACATGTCCGTGATGGCATGCTTCGACAAGCTTTCAGTTCTCTGGAACGAGCTTGAAGCCATCGAAGAAAAGCTTCAAGGACCCGAGACAACCCTTCGGCAATACAAAGAGATGAAAGATAGGGAGAAGGCTACTCGATTTTTATTGATTCTTAACGAATCCTTTCTTACCTTTAGGTCGTAGATATTGGCTATGGAGCCAGCACCCACTCTCGGCCGAATCTTCGAACTGGCTGTGCAAGAAGAAAGCCAGACTCTCCTCATCGGACAGCAAGGCCAGCAAAACCCTAGCGCTGGCGACAAGAATCGAGAGGGGGGAGAAAACCCTAGAAAAGAAGAGTGATCCATCGCTAGGGTTCCACGAAAAGCGAGTTTTTAAAGCATCTTCAATGGACAGTCAGGATCGAGGGCAGCGATCTGACGATTCACAGGGCGTGCGGTATGCGACTAATCTGGACGGCGGAGATGCATCCGGATCTAAGGGATCCAACGGCCCACATTTTTTGAAACCTTATGGGCAGAATTTTAAAAATAGGGGAGAATTGTTTTGTGATTTTTGCAAGCGACCCCACCAAACAATTCAAAATTGTTGGAAATTACATGGCAGACCTAGAGAAAAGGAAATAAAGGGAAAGGATATATTAGCAGCCGCCTCCGCCTATCAAATTACAGGATCGGCGGACCAGCATATCACACATGGGGAATATCAGCAATTAATGCAGGCATTACAAAAATTGGATATTCAAAAAAAGGGAAGCAGCTTCACAAGTATTTCTTGTTGCCTGATAAATTCTATACCAAGAAATGCCTAGATTATTGATTCGGGAGCCAGTGACCATATAGCATGTGATAAAGGATTATTTTTTGTTATTCATGAAGAATTCAATAGTCCTATTACTGTGCAATTAACAAATGGGAACATTACTCATGTTACTACAACAGGAACAGTCACTCTTAACTCCCATATTGTTCTAAGCCATGTCCTTTATGTCCCGGATTTCCAATTTAATCTCATTTTTGCGTCTAGAGCCTGTAAGGAAAATTCATGTCAAGTATTGTTCAATGCTGATGCTTGTTTATTTCAGGCCCTTTCGACTGGGAAACTGATGGGCTGGGGTAATCTCTCTGAAGGATTGTTTTTTTGGAAAAGTTTGCCCAAAAATCTTGATACTTTTCCTTGTAATAAATCATTGTGTAATTTGAATACCAATGATAGAAAATTCCTTTTGCATTCTAGATTGGGCCATAGTTTTTCTTTTCCCTATCTTCAGTGTCATATTTGTCCGCTTGCAAAACAGTCGCGTAGTCCTTTTCCTTTAAGCAAAAGTTGTACAAACAACATTTTCTCCTTGTTGCATCTTGATGTCTAGGGACCATACCATACACCGAACCATGATAGGTCTCGGTTCTTCCTTACTATTGTGGATGATCATTCTAGAGCCACATGGATTTTCCTCATGCAATCTAAGGGTTAAGTTTTGTCCCAATGAAAAACTTTCCTTTCTCTGTCAAAAACCCAATTCGAGCAAACTGTCCAAAGAATAAGGACAGATAATGGAAAGGAATTTTTCAATCATGAATGTGCTGCTCTATTTTCTTCACAAGGGATATTACATGAGAGCTCATGTGTATATACACCACAACAAAATGGAGGGTGGAACGGAAGCATCGCCACCTGTTGGAAGTTGCAAGGGCTTTGAAATTTCAAGCCTCTATTCCAGACAATTTCTGGGGAGATTGTGTATTGACCGCACCTTATTTGATAAACCGTCTAAAATACTAGACGGACGAACTCCCTTCGAGTTGCTTTTTGGGAAGAAGCCATATTTGGATCACCTAAAAATCTTCAGTTGTCTTTGCTATGCCACAATTGTGGGTCCTAGGGATAAGATGGGTCCTTGAGCTCGCAGTTGCATATTCATGGGATATCCCAATTTACAAAAGGGATACTGGGTATTTGATCCTTCTACAGGGGAATTTTCAGTTAGCAGAGACGTTTTATTCCAGGAAAATATTTTTCCGTTTGCTTCTCAGAAGTCAAGCACAGATAGCACTGGAAATTCTCATATATCTCATATCGAGGAACCAATCGGAGATCCCGGCTATGTCTTACTTCCCTCATCAGTCGATACAAGGAACTCCTCTACATCAAGTACCAACTTGACACCCTTAATGGAAGCTGGGATGAAAGCCCAGATAATGTGGTTCCTTCAAATTCACCTCCCATGGAAGATCCAACTACTCAACTTCCCCTAGAGAATGAACCACCATGGCGTTCCGGACGCGCCACACGTCCACCTACTTGAACTAAAGACTACATATGTGGTGTCAGGAATTCACCAGGTATTCCTTTCCCCATTTCCTCTTATGTTTCCTTCGATAAATTATCTCCCGAACATAGATGTTGCATCGCTCGCATCTCCGAGGAGCAAGAACCAACCAATTTTGATGAAGCAAGCAGTGATCCGCAATGGCAGAAAGCTATGGAAGCAGAATTGAAGGCTTTAATTGATAATCACACCTGGGATCTTGTTACCCTACCCTCGCATTGCAAGGCAATTGGATGCAAATGGGTATATCACATCAAATATCGGGCAGATGGATTGATCGAACGATACAAGGCTCGATTGGTGGCAAAGGGTTTCACACAGCAGGAAGGTTTTGACTAACACGAAACCTTTTCCCCAGTAGCCAAAGATGTCACCGTCCGCTCATTTCTTTCAGTAGCGGCCTTCCAGGATTGGTCATTACATCAAATGGACGTTAACAATGCTTTCTTGCATGGAGATCTATATGGAAGTGCCACAAGGTTTACGGAGACAGGGGAAGAATAAAGTATGCCGTCTCTGCAAATCCTTATATGGACTCAAGCAAGCTTCCAGACAGTGGTACGCGAAATTTGCTGAGTCACTGATAGCTGCCGGTTTTCAATAGTCCAGGTTTCATTATGCCGTTTTCACATGGACTCAAGGTACGTCATCTATTTACTTGATGATATATGTAGATGATATTCTTATTATGGGTAACGACGAAGTAGCTATCAAGGGTTTCAAGGAATATCTACATTCCGCCTTCCACATTAAAGACCTAGGTCCTCCAAAGTATTTCCATGGAATTGAAATTGCACGATCAGACCAAGGTATCTCTCTCAGCCAGAGGAAATTTCCTCTAGAAATTATTTCATAAGCGAGTTTATCGGGATGTAAGCCAGCAGTGATACCAATTGAGCAGAATACCAAACTAATTACCGCGGATTACGATGTTGGACTATCTCAAGAAGATGATTCCGTTCTCAGGGATCCATTGGGCTATCAGAAACTTGTTGGGAAACTCATATATTTGATCATGACTAGGCCAGACATAAGTTATGTTGTGCAGACGCTCAGTCAATTTATGCACAAACCCAAGCAGTCTCATTTGAATACTGCATTGAAAGTGGTGAAGTACTTGAAGAAATGTCCAGGACTTGGTATTCTTCTTTCCAAGAAATGTGACATGAGGATGACTGCGTATTGTGACACAGACTATGCAACCTGTCCAATGAGCAGAAGGTCCATAACCGGTTTCTGTATTAAGTTAGGGGATTCCTTACTTTCATGGAAGACGAAGAAACAACCAACCGTTTCTTTATCCTTGGCAGAGGTAGAATATTGTGCAATGGCTAAAACCACATGTGAAATAGTGTGGGTACGAGGATTACTTCGGGATCTTGGGGTACAAGTTGAAGGACCAACAAAGTTATTCTGTGACAATGATGCAGCCCTCAAACTTGCGTCAAATCCCATTGTGCATGAAAGAACGAAACATATAGAAGTGGATTGTCATTTCACTCGAGAGAAAATCCAGCAAGCAATGATCGAGACACAAGGGATTAGAACAGAAGAACAACCAGCAAATGTCTTCACCAAACCCTTATGTCAAAGACAGCATGTGTATCTCTTGAGCAAGTTAGGTGTCTTGGACATTTACAAGCCACCAGCTTGAGGGGGAGTGTTGGAAGATACGCAAGATATTGGAGGATATGCAAGAATCAATCATTCTAATATTATCGAATCAATCAAGATCATTCAATATCAGATCTAATCTGTATATTATTTTATTGTGTTTTCTTTACACATACTTTGTGCTATATCAGATGTGTACACTGAGTTAACATACAGAAATATACAGAAAATTTCCCAACTCTTCTCTCTCGTCCTCTTTCCTTCAACTTCTTACAGATTCCTTGGAAATATTGTCGTTTGGTTTAGTGTGGTCAACTTCTATTATTTTTAGAGGCTGCAGCAGAGATTGGAAGGTCATGCTTGCGATGAGTGCGGGGAACCAACAGGACGTTGCATCTGTCAGCTGACGACTCTTTTTCTTCATTCAAATTTTTCGATGGGGAAACTGATAACGATTGAGGAGCATCTGTAACTCCAATCTGATTGTTGACTGTTACCTCACTCGATATCGTTGTCGTCCACCAAGACTGGTCTTGATGCAGGCGAGTTTGATCTTCCTCTTCCCCATTTGGCTCCAGCTCATGCGAGAATTTCTCCGATCTCTCTATCTCCTGCTCCCCTTCGCGAGAGAGTCGATACATCTAGGGGCGTTGACCCACGGTCATTCATGGCGTTCACCTCCAAGACCTTGGACTCCATAGCATACCCACAGAGCAGGAAGTTAACCACCTGCAATTCTTTTTCCATTTTCCAAACATTAAGATAATAGGAAAGACTTCAGACATGGACGAGACATCCTTTATGCCAGTGATGATCAAAACGGACTCGACTCGATAAATTCCTTTGCCTAGAAGATCTTCACATACGATAAGGACACCAAATCAACACCCTCACTGAAGTGATGCACAAAGAAAAGCGCGATAAAATAAGGGAATCGAGAGACTTGCCTCAAAACTTTTGTCAGCAGCAGCGAGATGCAAGACGGGATTGCCTTTGTGGTCCTTCCAATTGATCACCTGCTCCTTGTGCTACTTCAGATGCTCCACCAACACAACCACCGCGTCAAATCGGTTGTTCTTTACGGTAAGGTGAAGTGCAGTCTCCTCTCATGCGATTGTCTCTTCGATGGATTCTAGCAAAGCGCAGAGCAACAACTTCATGATATCGAGCTCACCATTTATGCGGGCATAATGCAAAGGGATTCTTCTCTCCCATCCCTTCACGGAGCACACGTGTGGACCTACTTTCGAGCTCCCTTGCGATCTCAACTTCGTCTTGAGCTGCCACAATGTCTAGTGGGCTGAAACCACCCGCATTCACTTTTTCCGCGGGCTTCGGCATATGTTTTAGGAGCTCTCAGACGACTTCCAAATGGCCAGCCACACAAGCAACGTGCAGCAGCGTGTGACCAGCTCCTTCGAGAGACATCCCCTTGAGGATTTGCTCATTGATCGGAACTAATAATGGTCTCTCTCTCTCTTCTTGGGACACCCTTCTCTGTCAACTTATTGATCCATTTTATAGAGTTTCCCCTAGATTTCTCTCTAATTTACGGTTATCTAGAAGCTCCCAGGTGAAGTCCAGTGGTAGTTAAGAACAGTGGCAAATAAATTGTCCAGCATGCCAATTGAAGCAAGTATCTCTGACACAAGCAGATAAAAAAAAGTCGTGGTTTGAGGCTGTGTAAATAGGCGTGGATGTTATATACACTACAGACCAACTAGCAACGCCAAAATTCCATGCACATGACCACTTGTAATCCCCCAACTACTCGATATAAATTCCCATACCTTATCCCATTGTTGCTGCATTTGCCGAGACTCCCTACATGTTCTTACATCCCATCATGCAAATACTAACTTCTAAGAATGATATTATATTTTTTTAAGGGAAACTGATCCAAATAATCTTTGAACTTCGATTCAATATATAATATGATCTCTAAACTTTTAATATATTTAATATGATCTCTAAAATTTTGATATATGTCCAATTGAGTTCTTAGACTATGTGAAAATGTTCAATATTGTCATTAAAATTAAATTAATGGTAAGATGATATTAAATATTTTTATATAATTTAGGTCCTAAATAGAATATATACCAAAATTGAACAAATTCAAAATTCAAAAGTTCAAAGACTATATTGCACACTAAATTAAAGTTTATGAACCATTTATGTCATTGTTTATTTTTTGAGGCATGTTATTTGTCAATAAAATGGTTCTTTAAAATATTACAAATCAAAATGCGGGAAATTTTTTAGAAAAACCCTTTGAAGTGGGGCATTTTTCTCACAGTACTCTCAGAGTGGTGTCTATGTCAAAGTAGTCCTTGAAGTTCGCGACTTCGTCGCGATCGACCCCTCATCTCACCGACAGCACAAATCCTCGCCGAATGATGACCACGTGCATGTCGTGTGCCTTCATTCGTGCCATAGCTGGGGGGACATTCTTGTTCGAAATAAAGTGTCTCCAAGCCTCCTCCCGTTCCACTTCGTCAGCCGCAACTACATATTAGAAAATTCAATAAAGGGAGTTTCTTATTTTATTTATTAGTAGAATGATTTTTTTTTAATATAAAAAAGGCATAGATTATAGGGACTTCAGTAGTTCATTATTTCAGTAAAATTTAATTTCATAGTCCTAAAAGTTCTTGAATGAACGGCACCTATGAAAATACCTTTCCATATTGTTGACGAAGTTCGAAACAAAGCACCATCTTTTGTGCGCAAAACGATTAATTCACAAGCTAGGTTTCAGCGACTTCCGTAACGTGGAACTCATGCGTTTTGTTTCTTAAGGATACATCGGTCCCCTCCGAGGTCTGACAAGCGCGGGGAGCTATCGACTGGTCCGGCAAATAATATCTCTTCCATCAATGGAAGTCTTGGTCTTTGAAGCCCGTGATTCTTACGTCACAGTCATGAGCCTAGCATGTTGTCACATGCCACTGTATGAATCCTACCGTGACTTCTTCAAACCGGGACTTGATTTATCAAATTCCATTTTAGTTCGAAGCACCAAATTAAGGAGCCACTTTATATAAATTGATGAACTGCTTTGGGACCCTATATCTTAATTCTTAGACATGTAAGGAGCAATATGGCATGTTTGTGTTTGCATTTGATTTGATGTCTATATTGGTGTCAAGGTCTCCATGGTTCTAGGCTTGGCATTGGAGACCCAAGCATGGGCACTAGGGACCTGATCCTAGGCGCAGGGACCCAAGCATGGGCACAGGAGTAGTAGACACAAGCTTGGGCACCCGATCTTGGAAGCTAGAGCCTTGGGATTGAGTTTTAGTGTTCCTGTACCCGAGCATAAAGTTTTAAATTCAAGCGTTGATATAGTCATATTTTGAAAAGTTATTTTCAATTTTTTAAAGAAGTAATCAATTTTTTGAATTTAAGTATAGATTTTCCACTGATCAAGAAACAAATTTCTGTTAACTTATTTTTCTAAGCAATCCAAACGCTCAAAAATAAAGAAAATATTTTGCTCGAAATATCTTTTGTAAAACAAATGGAGTCTATCCAATCTTGGTCAAACTTTATTATGGGTTGACTAAACGGGTCAACTTCTTATCAACGTTTATTTTTGGATTAGATTTCTCTCTTTCTTTTTCCTTAATGAAAATTTTGGGCAAATTCCTTGCATTGTGTAATGCCACGTATATACAATTTAGGGATTCTTAAAATCAAATCTCGTTGGAACTAATTGCTGGAGAAATAATTATCAAAAGATGAGGGACATTATGCTTATGCCACCAGTCCATTTTACCCTTCATCAATGTAATCCTCACTTTTGGCTATTCAATGGCAAAGTTGGGGAAATACGCCAAAACTAGTAATCGTTTTGCACGAACTACAATGAAAATCAAAACATTCCAAAAAGATCCTTTATCATTACAGTTGAGCAAATCAATAATATCTATAGAGTAAAGGAATATGATGTCACGTCCCGATCCTCAGGCACGCGCACATCCCTTACTTTTGGTCGATTTTATAATGCGATATCCCAGGATTAAGTATCGCCGACCCCTTTCGTTTATTAAGCACATGCGGAAGCAGTTATAAATCCCCAGACAATAACACAATGAGATAGAAAAGTAAGGCCATATTTTTCATATTGAAATCCATAACCGCACTTTTACACAAAGCATAAACCAGAGTACTTCACAACTATTCACATCAAAATGGAGTTCTTAAAAGAAGATAAAATCTCAGTCCATCCGGGTCGTACTCAAGGCCCCTCTCGGGATTATCTTCTTCTTCCAAAATTCTTCTCCTCAGGTTTCACCTCCGAGTTCTCTTTCTCAGATTCCTCCTCCTCAGCTTCTCATCGGGGTCCTGAAATGTTTTCCCCAAACCAGGATGAGACTACGTCTCAGCGAGTTCTACCCCACTAAGGCCCGATTAGCAAACCATTATACTATAGACTGCCTAAGCACGCACAGGTTGGAGGACTTACCTTGGCCTCAGATCCCACCTGCAAGTCAGTACAATCCAAATAGACACCCAAGCAATCACATCAAAGATCGATATCTCGATCAAATCGACCTAGTCGATTACATGTCATCCCAAACCATTCCCCACGATGGAATATCTAGAAGCCAGGCCACGTGCATTCTCTAGGACGACATCCCAAGTCTCCGAGTCACGTGCCTCAAACCTTGGGCCCATGTGAATTCTCTAAGGCGACCTCTTCGCCAAGGTGGTACATCAAATCACCGAGCCACGTGCCCTTTTAGATGCCATTCTTTAATCACCGAGCCACGTGCATTCTCCGAGGAGATATTCCTTATCACCGAGCCACGTGCATTCTCCGAGGTGATGGAACCGATCACCGAGCCACGTGCATTCTCCGAGGTAATATATTAATTTACCGAGCCACGTGCATTCTCCGAGGTGATGTAGAATCCACATTGAACCACTATACATAATGTTCATTCTCCCAAATGACATACTTGGTCATCAAGCCAGCATTCCACTCACATATTCCCTTTCATTTCCACAATTTCTACTGCATCTGGTAGTCTACCACCATGCCTCTATTACTGACAATCAATCCTCAATTGTCCAACAGTCAATTACTCAAATCAATTCAATAGGAACATATTCAAAAATTCACAATTTAAATCAATTTCCAATCAATTTAGGGTAAATCCCTAAAATATCACAATTTATTTAATTCCATACAACGTATAGCTCAATTAAATAAACGGACTGCGCCACGACAATCAGCACGAGATTTCAGTCGTCGGCCATCTCAACCTTAATTTCCGAAAAATAATAATTAATTAATTTCGAAAATTAAATAATTAATATTAAAAATTCAATTTAGCTTAAAATAAAGCCCGATTAAATAAACGGACTTCACCACGGTCATCAGCATAATTTTCTGGTCACTGGCCATTCCATTTGAATTTTCGGAAAATAAATAATTAATTAATTTAATTCCGAAAAATAATATTTAAATACCAAAAATTCCGCTTAGGCCCGAATTGTCAAATTGAAGCCCGATAAAGGGTCGGAAAAATCTCGGGCTACCCTCAATAAATAGTAGACCACGTCTACTTGCTAAATGCACACTCAATTTGTCTAATTCGCATCACAATTGACTAATAATCACTAATCTATTCTAATCTAACCACTTAATTACATTTAATTAAACATAACCAATCCCTAAGCATAATTAGCAAACTAAGCAGGGATTAGTGAGATTACTAACCGGAATCGCGCGCAAATCAGATCAATCCGACGAGGACGGCGCGAGAAACGATAAACCCCAAAGCACGGCTTGGGTTCGGGGCCCGGAAACGGCCCAAAACGGCCCACGAGCCGGCTGGAAACCCACTTCGTGGGTTGCTGGTTTGGCTGCTAAACAGGGGAAAACAGAGATGGTTAGGGGCGGAGAAGGGTCGGGAAGGCAAGTGGCGGTCCGGTGAGGTCGCACGGTGGCTCCGGCGGCTTGCTCGGCCGCTCACAGTGGCTGGACGGGGCGGAACAGGGGCTGGACAGCGGCTGGACGGCGAACGGAGAGGACGGCAGGCGCGGGTGGGGGCGGCGGAGCGCGCGGCGTGCGCGGGCGTGCGGTGCGGCGGCGAACGGTGGGCGCGCGGGCGGCAGTGCGTGGGCGGCGACGGTCTTCGGCGAGCTGCTGCTGTCCGTTCTTCTTCGTTCGCTGGTTTTCACGAGCAAGAAACAAGAAGAAGGGGGGCTCGGTCACGTGGGGGGTAAAGGAGAAGAAAGAGGAGAGAGAAGAAATAAAGATAAGAGAGAAAAAAAAAGGGGGTTTGACTAGTCAAAGGGGGAGAGAGAGAATGAGAAGCCAATTTAAAATTGGCAAGGGGGAGTGTTCGGTGGGGGGTGTTTCACACGAAGGGGGAGGGGAGAGGAGAGAGAAAAGAGAGGAAAAGAGAGAAGAGGGAGAGAGAGAGAAAAAGAAATTAAATAATACCATTATTCCAATTTTCCTTTTCTCTTTTCCTTTTCCTTTCTATTTTTTTTTTGGTCTTCGATTTTTCCTCCGATAATTTTTTTCTTGAAATTTCGGACTCGTCGATTAATTGACGGACAATGAGACGGTATTCAAAAATGAATTATGACATGCCCGAATATTCGATTCCCGGAATCGAATTCAATTTCGTGGTTAAAATCGGGCAGACGCGATTTTAGTCCAATCCAACAAATTAAGTAGTTTTTAGGGATTTTACCGCGGATACATCTCTTAACAGCTTCACTTAATAGGTTAGTTAACTCATGAGTGATCAGCTTAGAGAAAAAGGACCATAGGCGCGTCGACTAAATGCTCATTTCATTTTATCGAAACGGGGTCGAAATTCAAGATGTCACATATGAGGTGGTTATGGACAATGAACTGTACACATGAAATGACAAAGATTGCTAACTTTTTTTGTGGTTTGTACAAAGACGTTCTGGTAGTTCAATCACTTGATTGGCATTTGACCCATCGAATGAAGATCAAGCCATTTGGGCCGTTGATCATATGGGATGTATAGTGGCATCCACACGATTAATAGTTTGGATGAGATATTAGCCTACATGATTTGTAGTGGGGGTGTGCACGGGCCAGGATTTTGTCAAGTTTGCCTGGCCCAAACATATCGGGCATGCCCACTCTAAATCTGAAACCCCGGCCCAGACCGCGACAAAACATCTACTAATCCTAATACCACAATGGATTTTTATGGCAAAGTAAATCACAAACATATATTGAGTGTCAAAATACCGAATGTGCATGTTAACTAATCCCAATACCGCAATGGATTATAATTATTTATAGAAAAGCGAGGGAAAGCCTTTCTAGCATTGATTCTAATTATTTACACGTCAATGCAATATCAATGACTTGAGAAATGAGTTGAACGAGTTCCACTTGTACGTGCATGTATTGTTGTTCAAGTAACCGTACAAAATCATTTTGGAGCAACTTATGAAATACTGCATTTGTTATCCCTATTCACATACCTTTTCCCCTAAAATCTAAATTTTCCTATACTCGAAATTGTTCAGACGGGTCGACAATAGGTTCCTGAGTCTGGATACTACATATGGTCCCTAGCTATCATTATTTGCTAATTGCTGAGGAATCGTCCTTGATTCTTTTTGTAAACGGTATTATTGTAAATTTCTTTCCCTTTTCCTTTGTATCATTCTTACTTATTGTACAAATACTTGATGACACGACATACGCCACAGATTACTAGGTCATTTAGTAAACATTTCTTAGTATGTGTAGCATTGCCCTCGGTCGACAATAAATTTTTCCTTCTTTCTTTCTCTTTCTTCATTCCTTGTGAACTCCATTAATAGAGCTGCTCAAGCTCAAGTCAGAGTTGCGCAACCTCGGAGTGGAGTCGCATGACCTCCGATTCAAGTTGCATGACCCCAAATTTGAGGTCGCGTGCCTCAATAGCGGGTGGCCACCTCCATTGATAGAGGTGGACTGTAGGGCACGGAGTGGAAGAAACGATTTGAACCTTCTCAGCGGCGGCGGTTCCATGGAAAGCTTGGGCTCGTTTTGTCATAGCTTGGGAGTCTGTTGGGTCTATAAGGCTTCAAGGATAGCTGAATGAAAGGTGGTGGCCGATAAAAATGCCTTCTTGAAGCTTGAAAAATTGGTACAAGAAATAAGGGTCTCGGCCTAGCTCATAGGGAATTTTTTTTTTACAACCGCCAACCATCTTGGAGGGGTTGTTGGAGGTCGTGGTGTGGCATTGAAAGTCTTGGTGGCGATGGGTGAGGCCCAATTAAGTTGTGGCCGAGAGAGACCGTGTGAAGAAGGTGATGAACATTGACGAGGAGTATGAGCTTGATGATCAATCTGGGTTTCGTAGATGGTCAATCTTTTCTTACAATGATCCATCTGCTTTGATACCTCGTAAGCAAGTTTCTTACACAAAATCTCCTAGATACATCTTTAACTAATTCAAGTGGAACGAGGGACGAGGGGTGGATGTGATACACAAGGTCATCCGTGCTGCCGTTCCTGCTCGGAGTCTGAAGTTCAGCGCTGCCCAGCTGAACATTTGATGTTTTCCTTTCATCATCAAGAACCTACACTTTTGCATTCACAAATTTTTCTCTCTCCCGAGATCTCTGCTTCTCGGTCCTGCTTTTTTTCTCTGTCCTGCCCCTTTTTTCTTTTGCTACTGTTCTCCTCCCTCCTGCTTTTCTTGCAGGTTGCGTGCGAAGGACGCCGGGAAAGAGAAGGCTGGCGTGGGCCAGGCCAAAGGGGAAACGGGCCTAGGCCGCGTAAGGGAAAGAGAGGCGGGCGGTGGGCCGGGCCAATGCTGGATCCGGCCCGGCCCGACCTCTAGGTTTTTTTTTTCTTTTCTTTTTCTTTTTTTGTTGTTTTGCTGTTTTTCCTTCTTTTTTTCTCTTTTTTCTTTTTTTTTTTTTCTATATATTTGAAAACACAAATTAGGTGTCAACAAGAGGCAATGTCTTTTCTCTTCAGTTAACTCTTTTCGGTGGAAATATAGTCAATGTGCAGACCAATTGCATCTGTGACTTTTTCAAATGATTGCCCTCCGTGGCTATCACTAATCTCACACTTTTCTATTCTATCCATGACCCAAATCCCATCGAGATGTTAGCAGTTACAAAATCTCTCCACACGAAATGTGTCGCAATTAAGCACCACAAGCCGTTCAAAGATTTGTTCACAATCAAAGTTGAGCTTGTAATTTAGGGGAAGACAACCGGCCTCTTTATCTCTAAACCAAACACCTTAGTGCTAGATTGGGTTTGTTAACTTTGAAACTCCTCGCGTAATTGGATGAAAGTTAATTTTGTACTCCTAAAATTGTGGAATGGACGGCACTTATGAAAGCACCTTTCTCTATGGTTGACGGAGCTCATAACTAAGTACCATCTTTTTGTGAGGGGGAAAAAACAAGATAAGTTCATACGCAATCATGACGTGAGACTCGTTTTATATTATATTATAGAGACAGATTGTCTATTTCCTTCGACATTTGAAAAGCACGTGGATTTACTGGGTGTTCTTTTTTATAAGCTTATTAGTCTACCTATTTTAAAGCCCCAATTCACTTAAAAATCATCAACTTTCAATTGGATCTCAATTCTGTTGCCAACTTTTTTAATTTTATAAAAAATCATTAATATTCATGTTTTTACCGAAAATATGGCCCCATGTTAACTCTCCATCCAACGTTGCTGTTAAAGTTTAATGTGCCAATTCTATATGCACTTCGCTCCCTCAATGCGTCATTGATGATTTGCAATTTCAGCTCAATTAGATATTTTTAATAGAAAAACCTTTGTTCTTTCTCGTTCCTTCTGTTCTATTTCTTCTTCTTCCTTCTTTGCCACCTCCATTATGTTCTTTTTTCTATTTCCTTGCTTGATCTCCATTAATTCTTCCACCTGCTCTAGCAGAAAAATCATTCTCAACCTCACAAAGATGTTTTACATCATGGCCAATCCATCCGAAGTAGCAAAGACCAAATGAGTACTTAGAACAGAACTCGCGAAGCCACATCTCAAAATCTCGACCGTTATTCATGAAGTTACAAACGTCATATAAACTCACAACACAATTTATTAGGGAGATATAATATAGTGGATCACTTGCAGACATCACACACTCAACTACAGAGAATCAGGGACATCAATCTAATACCTGACCTCATCAAACAAACTCCAATTCTATACTGCTAAAGGCTCGCATGTCTTAGCTCAACCAAGACTTTGGTCCCAGTTACTATTGCGCAAACGGCCCAAGAATCGAAAGAGCTCCGAGAAAAATTTTAAAATCATCACCAGCCTCTTCTGTATCAATAGAAGAAAAACTGCTATCATAAGAGGCAACGCGTTCAGGGCCTTTTTGTCCCCACCACCCTTTGATGTGATCAACAGGGATAACGTGAAGCAAAAGTAAGTTAGAACCATTGCGATCATTGATAGGATAATCAGCCAGAAGACGTACCGTTCTTGGTTCTCTTCTTCTTGGACCATTTGGATATTTTTGACTTGTCGGTTCTTTTTGTCTTGGATCATTTTGGTGAGCCAAATGATTATCTGGATCGACACCAAGAATCCAAATGTGTTGCCTCCCAAGAAAAGGATGTACACCAGGTTCGCGCCATAAGTTATTTTCTCCTTTGTCTGGGGTGCAGGGGCAGGGGCAGTATTGCTATTGGATACCTCGGAAGTATTGTTGGTCTTAATAAGTTCCACAACGCTTGGAGGCTGAAGCACGGATTGGTAGGTCGCGTTGGCGATGAGCCCTGCAACGACCAGCAGGACCTCAATCTTGCCCCACCTCTTTCCATCATCTTCGTTCGAATTTTTATTTGTCAAACGTGATAATGGTTGAGGAGCATTTGAGACTGGTTCCTTATTTGATTGATGACCGTTACCTACCTCGATATCGTCGTCGTCCCCCGAGATTGGTCTTGAAGCTCCGTGTTTGGCTCCCGCTCGTACAAGAATTTCTCTGATCTCTCTGTCTCGTGCTCCCCCTTGCGAGGAAGTTGAGACATCTAGTGGCGTCAAGCCACTCTCGTTCGGGGCATTCACCTCCATGACCTCGTACTCCAGAGCATGCCCACGAAGCAGGAAGTCGACCACCTGCAACTCTTTCCCATTTTTGTTTATCCTCATTGATTTTTAGACATTAAGATACTACAGATTTTTTTTTTTTTTTTTTTGCATAGACAAAACATCTTATATTCCCATGATGATCAAATAAATTCCTTTGCATGGAAGATTTTCGCATATGGTAGGGATACTAAAGTAACATGGGAAAAGTACCAAAAAAGTTTTAAATCTATTATATTTGTACTAATTCAGTCCTAAACTTTTCAATTGTAACAATTCAGTCCTAAATCTTTTAATATTGGTACCAATTTAGTCTATCCAGCCAATTTTGGCCGGCTAGTACTGACGTGGACGCTGACCGGTGGCCGGACGCCGACGTGGCAATTTTTTTAATATATATATATATATATATATTTTTTTTTTTTTTTGAATTATTTTTTGAATTTTTTCCTTTTCTTTTCTCCCTTCTTCCTCCTTGGACTGTTTCGACCATGGGGTGAGGGCCGTGAAGCCCTCGCCTGCCGTCGGCGAGGGTCGCCGCCCTTCGCCCAGCCTCTCTCAGGGCCGCCGGTAAGGAGGCTTCGCCCGGATTTGGGCGAGGTTGGCCTTGCCGCGGGCAAAGGTGGCCTCTGCTAGTGATGGCCGTCTTCGCTCGCGACAAGGCCTAGCGAGGGCTGCGTTAGCCTCGCCGGTCGTAGGCGATGGCTGCGACCCTTGCCGATGGCTGGCGAGGGCTTAGCGGCCGTCGGCAAGGGTCTTGGCAAAGCCTCCTCCCTAGTGGCCTTGGGAGAGGTTGGGCGAAGGGCGGCGACCCTCACCAATGGTAGGCGAGGGCTTCGCGGCCATCGCCCAGTGGCCAGCAAGCCTCATCGGAGGCTCGTCGGCCAACGTCGGAATAGTCCAAGGAGGAAGAAGAAAAGAAAAAGGAAAAAAAAAAGAAAAAAAAAAAAATATATATTATATATATTAAAAAATTGCCACATTAGTGTCCAACCATTGGTCGGCGTCCACATTAGTGTCGGCCAGCCAAAATTGGCCAGATCAATTGAATTTGTACAAATATTAAAATGTTTATGACTAAATTGGTCCAATTGAAAAGTTTATGACTAAATTGGTACCAATGCAATAGGTTTAAGACTTTTTTGGTACTTTTCCCAAATTAACACCCTAATGCACAAAGAAAAATGTGATAAAATAAGGGAACCGCGAGTCTTGCCTCGAAATTTTTGTTCGCGGCAGCAAGATGCAAGGCAGTGTTATCTTTGTGGTCCGTCAAATTGATCACCTGCTCCTTCTTGTGCTGCTTCAGATGCTCCACCAACCGAACCAGCACTTTAAACCGGTTGTTCTTCACAGCGAGGTGAAGTGCGGTCTCCTTACGGGCAGTTGTCTTTTCAACAGACTCAGGTGAAGTGGATAGCAGTATCTCCATGACATCGATCTCCCCGTGGATGACGGCATAATGCAAAGGGATTCTTCTCTCCCGTCCCTCCACGGAGCACAGGTGTGTACCCACTTTCAAGAGCTCCTCCGCGATTTCAACATCACCACGAGCTGCCGCGATGTGCAACGGGCTGAAACCACGCGGGTCCACTTTTTCCGCAAACTTCGGCATATGCTTTAGGAGCTCTCGGACGAAATCCAAATGGCCGCCCACACAAGCGACGTGCAGCGGCGTGTGGCCGGCTCCTTCGAGAGCCATCTCCTCAAGGATTTGCTCGTTCCTGCCGATCAAGTCGTCTAGCTCATGGATATTGCCCTTTCGAGCTGCTTCTAACATCCTTTGCTCCATTTGGTCGCAACTAATAATGGCCTCTCTCTTTTTGGGACACCTTTGGACTTGGACATCTGTTAAATTATTGATTCATTATATAGAGTTTTCCGAGTATCAGAAGCTCAATGGTGAATGATGAAAAAGGACTAGCAACAGCTAAGGTCCATTCACATTACCGCTTGTCACAAATCAACTTTTCAGTAAAATACCGACAATATCCAAGCACAGATCCAAACACGACAGATGTTCACCAGAAGATGACCGTGCCCGTGTCGCATGCCATTATTCGAGCCATGGACATGGGCATTTTTTGTGTGAAAGAAAATGCTTCCAGGCCCGTCCGCGCTACTGCCCTTCACCGTCTATATGACAGAAAATTCTGCAGAAGAAATTTCTCATTTTTTCTGTTCTTTGTTAGTGGAACGAGGAAATATGCAGTACGGGGACTTTATTAATGAAGTGCCTTTCCTTGTCGTTCTGTGTTATCTTTTTTATTTTTTTTGGGGTCATGTGTTTAGTTTTATCTTACGAGGGCGGGAGTGAAGTCAATGCCATGGTCTTCGTTGGCCAAAACTATTACGTCATTGTCAGGACTTAAAATGACGTCGCTTGCCTCCACGACATTATCAGATGAATCGATCCATCTTGTCAGAAGCATCAGATTGAGGAGTCACTGCATACGAATTATTGAACAGCTTTGGGACCCCCCAATTCATAATTTCTTTGCTTTGCATATGTTTATTGTATTTGTATTCAAGCCGATGTCTATGTCGTTTGGTTCAAAATGCAGTGTCGTTTTCATATGAGGGTCTTGTTTCGTTTTCAGAATTAATTTTTTGTTGGCGCCAGCCAAATTGAGATATTATCACATCTCTTTAGGGTCTTGTTCCTCTTATTATTATTATTTTTAGTGGTCAATTATTTTTTCCCTGGACTTTTCAATAGGAGTGTCAAAAGTTCTATTCAGTTTGGTTCGGATGTATATTAGTTGTGAACCGAATAACAACTAGAACTCCACCAATGAAATGGCATATATTGCCCTCGAGTTGAATTATTTTGTAGTTTGTACAAGGTAGTTGTGGTAGGTTAATTGCTCAATTGTCTATTCACCCATCAAAAGAACATCATCTATAGATCTCGTGAGAATAGAGTTCATGGTAGCCACTTACTCAGTCAATGATTTAGATTAGATCAATCTATATTATCTATAGTAGGAATGTGCATAGGTCGGGCTTTTGTTTAAATTGAAACTTAGCTCAAACATATTGGACCTATCACTAGGGGCTTGATACGCTAGCCCAGACTATTACAAATTTAGGCTTTGCATCCCTCGCCTAGAGGCTGTCAAGAAGGAAAAAAAGAAAAGAAAAATAATAAAAAATCAGAAAATTTTATACAAAAGATGTGGAAAAATTATTCACGTCAACATCGGTTTAGTCATATAGAACGGTCGTCATACACATTATTGATTTCTTACCAAAATTGGCCGAAATGACTAAATTGACAAATTGTAAAAATGTTTAGGATTAAATTAGCTAAATTAAAAAGTTTAGAATTAGATTGGTTGCCATATAATAGACTTAGGATTTTTTTTTTTTTTTGTGGAAAATTTCCCTTTTTTTTTCTTGAGGATGAACTTAGTGGCAGCTAGCATAGCTTTCGCAGCATACTTCACCCTGAGCTCTCTACTAAACGAGGTGTTGCTAGAGAACTTGCATTTAAATTCTTGGATTGCTTGTGTTGATTTCAAAGCAACCACGTAGAGGACAATGAAGAGAAAGAGCCGAGTAGGCCCAATTTTTGCAAAGAATGACTTAACTAGCTCCTATATGTGCAATCTCTTGAATCTATTTGTTGATTATATACAAATTTTTGACACTGGTGAAAACCATGGAATATATATAGTTTAAAATTATGCTCTCAAAAATTTATTATATGTGAGAATCGTAGATTATCTCTTGTCCAATTAAATTGCCCTAAGTTCGATTCAATTAAATTTTATTGTCAAATTACTGAGTTGGATAACATATAATAATTGACAAATGTAATAGTTTGGAGTTTTATCTCTGTTTGTTTTAGATTTACTAGTCTTAGGTTCTTTATAATATTAATCAAATTTAACAGAAACTAATGAAGAGTAAATTTGTCATAAATGTGTCAATTTGAGAGTTTTTGGTTGCCAAGAAATTAGGTTTAGATAAATTTATCATAAGTGCATCAGTTTAGGGTTTTTAGTGGTCAAAAAATTAATTTTTGAAAAATTTGTCATAGATATACCAGTTTAGGATTTTTCGTGATTCGACTCAAAGTAAGCTCTATAATTGGTGATTTCATCTCAATTGAATACCCCACCAATCTCACCAGTGACACGGATGATTGCTGGACAATGACCACGTGCATGTGGCGTGCTGTTATTTGCGCTGTGAATCAAGGCGTTTTTGTCCGAAAATGCCTCCGTAACAGAAAATTTGACAGAAGAAATTTCTCATTCTTTCTAGTTAGTTGAATGAGGGAATCTACATTAAAGGGACTCTAGTAGTTCATTTTTAATGAAGGGTATGGGAGTACCTTTCCATATCGTCTCTTTTTTCCTTTTTTTTTGGGTCATACGAGGCAAGAGTGTCTATGTCTTCCATTGGTGGAAGCGAAGTCAATGCCACGGTCTTCATAGACTAATACTGTTACGCCATAGTCATGACTCATGACCCTAGGATGATGTCATTGTCATATGACTTCATTATGGAGTCCCACCATGTCGAAAGCATCAGACATTATTGAACTACTTTTGGACTCATGTATCATAATTTATTTGCTTTACATATATCTAGGGCAGTCGATGGTCTATATGGTTGGATTCAAAGTGCGTGTCATTTTCATGTCAAGGTCTTGAGTGGTTTTCAGAATTGCTTTTATGTGGCACTAACCAAATTGAAATAGTATCACATCTTTAAAGTGTTGTGCCTCCTTTTGTTATTATTGTCTTTTAGGTGTCGTTTCAATTGTTTTTCCCCTGGACTCTAGGCACGTTCATATTATCACTGGTTGGCCAAGCGGGTCAACTTTTGATCCCCATTTTTCTGAAGGATCAGATTTCTATTCTTTTTTTCTCATTGAGACTCAGGGCGAGTATCTTAATTTGTGTAATGCTAGACACATCTAATTTAACCAATTGCGATTTGATATATAACAGTCCAACATTTAACGAGGTGGCATGCCCATCCAATGAAGCCTCTAGCAATGCTAATCCTCATTGAGTTATAAAACGACATGAACATGAAACCTAACACATCTTAGAAAGTTTCAATATAATTCATAGTTGAGCAAATCTCTATTATCTATTTACCGAAGGTATTCGCGATAGCTATGGATAATGAGAATTTTACCAATGAAATGGCATAGATTGCCCTCGAGCTGAATTGTTTTGTAGTTTATACAAGGACATTCCAGGAGTTTAATCCCTTGATTGTCTCTTGACCCACTGAAAGAACATTATCTATAGAACCTGTGCAGGAAGCCCAAATAGGCCGCTGATAATATGGAGTCCATAGTAGCTCAAACGATCAATGATTTAGATGACTACATTATCAATAATAGGAACGTGCACAAGTCACGCTGCTGCTAAGATTGAAGTCTGGCCCGAACATATCAAGCTTGCACACTCTAGGCATTCAGTTCGTAACAAATTTAAGCTTCACGCCTCTTGCCTATGGCTAGTGACCCTCGCAAGACCAGAGTTGAAAAGAAAAAACTAAAATAATAAAATAATAAAATTTCAATTTCTTTTCAAAAGTGGAAATATTGTCCATGTCAGCATCGATTTTACCATGAGCCTAACTTTCACGTTATCGATTTTCGATTAAAATCGGTCAAAAGGACTAGATTAGCAAATTTTCAAAATGTTTAGAACTTAATTAACTAAATTGAAAGGTTTAAGATTAGATTGTCCATCAACAACAAATTTATGACTTTTATGGTAATTTTCTCATTTGTCTTGAGGACAAACTCTGTGGCAGCTAGCAAAGCTTCTGCGACGTACTTCACCCCGACCTCTCTATTGAACCAGGCATCTAGAGTTCTAGAGGTGTTGTTAAAGACCTCGTATTTGAACTCTCGGATTGCTTGTGTTGATTTCAGAGCAACTTTATAGAGGACGGCAAAGAGAAAGAGCCGAATAGGCCTAACATTTGCAAAGGATGGTTTTACGAGCTCTTATTAATGCAATATCTTGAGTCTATTTGTTGACTATATATAAATTTTGACACCAATGGAAACCATGAAATATGTTCAATTTTGATATAGTTGATGACTGTGCTTTCAAAAATTTATTACATGTCACAATTGTAGATTATCTCTCTCAATTGAATTGCCTTAAGATTGATTTTGATACAAATGTAATAATTTCATTTGTCTCCTTTTTTGCGTTTGGTCAAGGTTTGTCTCAATGGAAATATTATCCCACACCTCTTGACAACGGGTCATATGTGCTTGTTATATCATGTAGTCTCCCTATACCTATCAATTTAAACTATATAGTATGGGATATGGGGAGGGCAGATAATAACGACAAGTGTCAAAAATCCAATGGTGTTGTAGAGAGTGCGTGTTTGGGAAGTTGGGATATGGTTCATCCTCCCTATAGATAGCAATAATACACGAGGATCCCACAAGGGGGAGGAAACACAATGCAAAGAGTCAAGTAAATATCAAGTTCAACCTCGATCTGGAGCTTTTACACACTCTCTTCGACTTGAAAGGCGTAGTAGTTGGTCTTGATACGAGATTTAGCGGGGGTTACTTTGATCATAAGTAAGAGCACCTCAATTTACTTGAGCTAAGAGCGAGAATAGTTACGAATTTCATTAGCTTGTGTGAGAGAAGGAGGTCATTGCAAGAAGGACGATCCCTGTGAGAGTTACTGAACACGCAAACATGGGTAAAAACAACGACTTTCTTACTCGGGCAAAGCAATTCCAGCGGGGTAGGCTTCATCCAATGCAAAGCAATATTCAACATGGTGACGGGGTATGCAAGCCGTGAATCTTGACCTAATCAAGTGCATCTAATGCAAGAGTAATTACGTGCACAAGTTTGCGCACATTAGTTTCAACTCACGCTTCCCTCGGCTTGTTGCCAAAAGCCCATGGATGATCGGTATGTCTTTTAACGGGAACCTCAGCAGTGGTCCCCGGATTCAAAAATCAGATTGGGTATTGATGAGCTGCTGGCCTCCGAAACAATCTGCTCTAAACTGACCAGTCCGATTCATAGATGTTGTATAAAACTTTGTCTCTCAAATACAATTATTCGAATAGGTGGTCATTCATGTGTCTTCATATTGTACCATGGAGTCCATGGCTCAAATCATGGCAAGAAGCAACATTTCGTCAAAAGAGAGAGAGGCGTTCCCGTAGTTGGAATGGCCGGTCCGCCCGGTTCTTGAGTTGAACAAATCCCAAATGCACACCGCTGTGCAAAGGTAGTCAAATTCAATATTATAACGGACCATATTTATGTTGTCTGAGCCTCGATTATTTATACATTGATGCAAATAATACTTTCCATTGATCCAATTTTTCATTTGACGTGTTTTATATGACTTTGCATTTCCAGCCCACAGGAAATTGAGGATGGTTTTTGAACGTGGCATTCAAGCTACGCAATTCAAATCCATAGCCCTAAATAAACTAGAAGGAATTAGATACGTGCAACTTAAGTGTATCGTTTAGCACTAGCTTGGTGTACGGTTTTACGACTTCATTATAGTTGCATAAAGTAAAACGATTTATCTTATGTAGGTCCATCTCAATAATATGGTCGATAGAGAGTAATAGTGGAAATAATTGAGATCGAGTTGCTCCTTCAAGATACAAGTCAGATAGAATAAGGTAGAATACTATACCATATGCATTACCAAACGCCAGAAGTCAAGAACTTGCCTACGGCCGATGCTAATTCGTCTGGAACAATGCTTTTCCTTGATCCCAAATCCAATTTAGGTCTGTCCCTTATAGTTCACGAGAGCATATACTAGCACATACTCAAATAATATCCGTTGAATCTGCTGCTCCCACCGTCAAATATCATAATTTGTGTATATATATATGTGTGTATATATATATATTGGTAAGTATCATAATTTGTATATTTCTATTGCACTCCTCCAAAAAAAAAAAAAAAAAATAGAAGATAAATTTGGACTTGGTCTGTCTTCCAACGAGTCGGCAACATCCTCAATGCCTCCAGCGACTTAGGCAACTGGGCCTACGTCGTCTCGCCCATCGACCCCTTGATGCTCTCCTGCCTCCGCCACCCTCTTTGTCTCTGCTAGCACCGACGCTGCCGTCTTTGGCACCCCATGGATCTTCTCTATTTCCTCTACCACGTCGTCTCCCGATGCCTCGCCTTCTCATAACTCAAGCGCTTCCGCACAAGCTCTCACCTCCCGACCCTTCTGCCAACAACTCCATCCTCATCGCTGGCAGCTCTCCCTCCAACTTCACCCTCGACAGCTGTCCTCTCCTCAATCCCGACCTCTTCTCATCATACCCCTTGCCGTGCTCGGCATCGCCTGGATCGCTGATGCTGCGTGGGGGCTTTCTCCGCCACAGCTACAGCCAGTGAGGGATGATAGTCCGATGGTGGCAGCGTTCATTTCGCTTGATAAAATAATTTGCCAGCGTTCCGTTATTGTCATTAATTTTTGCCATTCTTTTTCCAAGTTCTCGTCGAGCTACTCAAGCCAGGGGAGATACATTGATTTCTCTTTGTTTTAGTATATTCAGACGCGCTGTGTCAAGTGCCCAATATCTTTGCAATAGAGGTATCAAAATGGATCATGGACCAATTTTTTTTAATTATACATATAGAGCTAGTTGTAAATGGGTTGCTAGAGATTTAACAGGTCAAGTGAATATGAGTTTAAGATATTCGAAAGCTCCATACATGAATCTAGTGTCTGAGTGAGGGCTGTCACCCATATATGGGCGAGCCTCATCAGCACTTGCCTAGTCGGTGATGACCTCGCCCGGGCCAGTGAGGGCCACCCCCTCCGCACCTCACCAATGCTCCTCGACAATGGCAGCGGCAGTAGCAGCAACGCCCAACCACGATCCTTATCCATTTTTTTTTCTTTTTTTCATACATTTACATTTTAACCCTTCAAGTATTTATTTTTTTTAATAAATTAACCATGTACGTGTCGAAATTCTGAACTCGCGTGTCGGAGCGTGTGGGGGAGAGTTGATCACGTGTTAGCACTCATTGACATGTTAATGCGTGTCGAACACATGTCGGAATGTAGGACAAGACACGAAAACTCTCAGAAAGTATTAGAGTTTCTTAGACAATTGGACTCTCATGTACAGTGATTTGTTGAAAGATTAAGGAAAAAAAAATATTAAAAATACATTTTGAGACCAGTCGATTGTGGTCAGGTCGGGTACAGACAAAGAAATTTACATTGAAAATAAATTGGTCAATTTGGATCCAACTATTTATATCCCAACCCAACTCACCAATTTGATTGCCTTATTTCAGTAGAGGTTTGAAACAAAAACGAGCCATCACATCAGACTAAACTTCCGTCCGTAAAAATGAAAACCGGATCGTGTTTTATTCTCAAATTACTTAAAGGGTCGATATCGATTATTCAGAGACACGACCTCACACGTTGCCTTCAACGGCCTTGAACAAAAGGAGAAATCTAACCGACTTCCCATCCAAAACTACGGCCTTGTAGCTCTTCGGGTCGGCCCCGTCCTTGACCTCGACGATAAGCTTGTAGATCGTCCCCAAGAACCCCACCGTCTCACCCTTCGCCACCTTATCCAGAGCCAGCTTCGTTTGGGCGTCCTCATTGTGCTTATTGACCGCAAACTCAGCGATCTCCCGCGCGTGCGGGTCGCTCAGATCCTTTATCGGCTCCCAACCGAATGGCTCCTCCGTGCCGGCGGCCCTGGCGGCCAACCTTGGAGGAGGAGGAGTACAGTGGCGGCCACCGTGGCGAGGACGAGGAGCCTCATTTTCGGAGGTTTTGACAAATTGTAAAAATGTTTATGATTAAATTAACTAAATTGAAAAGTTTAGAACTAGCTTGGTTGCCGTATAATAGTCTTAGGATTTTTTTTTTTGGAAACTTTTTTTTCTTGAGGATGAACTTAGTGGCAGCTAGCATAGCTTTCGCAGCGTACTTCACCCTGAGCTCTCTACTGAACGAGGTGTTTGGAGTTCTAGAGGTGTTGCTAGAGACCTTGCATTTAAATTCTTGGATTGCTTGTGTTGATTTCAAAGCAACCACAGAAAGGACAATGAAGAGAAAGAGCCGAGTGGGCCTAATTTTGCAAAGAATGACTTAACTAGCTCCTATCTATGCAGTCTCTTGAATCTATTTGTTGATTATATGCAAAATTTTGACACTGGTGAAAACCATGGAACATATATAGTTGAAAATTGTGCTCTCAAAAATTTATCATATTTGAGAATCGTAGATTATCTCTTGCTCAATTAAATCGCCCTAAGTTTGATTTCATTAAATTTTACTGTCAAATTACTGAGTTGTATGACACGTAGCAATTGAAAAATTTAATAGTTTGGAGTTTTATTCTCTGTTTGTTTCAGATTTACTAGTTTTAGGTTCTTTGTAATATTAATCCAATTTAACGGAAACTAATGAAGAGTAAATTTATCATAAATGTATCAATTTGACGTTTTTTGGTTGCCAAGAAATTAGGTTTGGAAAAATTTACCATAGGTGTACCAGTTTAGGGTTTTTAGTGGTCAAAAAATTAGTTTTTGAAAAACTTATCACAGATATACCAATTTAGGATTTTTTCTTATTCAACTCAAAGTAAGCTCTATAATTGTTGATTTCATCTCAATTGAACCCCCCACCCAATCTCTCCAGTGACACGGATGTTTGCTAGACGACGACCACGTGCATGTCGCATGCTGTTATTCGCGCTGTGAATCAAGGTGTTTTTGTCCGAAAATGCCTTCATAATAGAAAATTTGACGGAAGAAATTTCTCATTCTTTCTAGTTAGTTGAATGAGGGAATCTACATTAAAGGGACCCTAGTAGTTCATTTTTAATGAAGGGTATGGGAGTACCTTTCCATATCGTCTTTTTTTTTTTTTTGGTCATACGAGGCAAGAGTATTTATGTCTTCCGTCGGTGGAAGCGAAGTCAATGCCATGGTCTTCACAGACGAATACTGTTACGCCATAGTCATGACTCATGACATCATCCCCTAGGATGATGTCATTGTCATATGACTTTATTATGGAGTCCCACCTTAGACATTATTGAACTACTTTTGGACTCATGTATCATAATTTATTCTCTTTACATATATCTAGGGCAGCAACGGGAGGATATTTGTATTCGTGTCGATGGTCTATGTGGTTGGATTCAAAGTACGTGTCAACGCACAACGCCACTTTCACTAAGAAAAATCCGCTACCATCTCACACCACTTACGTCCTACCACTATACGCCCACGTCCAACACAAGGGTACAGAGAAAAGACAATAGGAGGGAGAGGCCTTCACTTGGGAGGCGAACGTCCCCGTCAGACTTCAATTTTCCGCTGCCATTGCCTCAACCAGTTACCGTCCGAGATCTCCACCACCAAGGCGTCCGCGCAGCAGCGTTCACCGAGAGCCCAACTGCTTAGCACCATAGCCACTGCTCCAGTGAACCACACGAGTTGCCACCTCCCCTGACGCCGGCTCGACACCACAGCCGCCGCAGCAACAAGCTGCCGCCAAGCTTATCCAGCAAGCTTGCTGTGACTCGCCCCTGCTCCAAGTCGTTTTTCGTCAATCACCCAGCGCGGACGTTGGATTTGCAAGCAACAACCCAGCAAGCATCCCGTCGTCGCGGGCCTCGGGTGACCACCTCAACCATCGCGATGGTCGACGTTGCTCCCTGTCCAAGACCCTGACGCTGGCGCCTCGCTGCCGCGCCTTGGGAGCCAGTCGCGGGTATCCCACCACCACTGTGGTCGCCTTTCATCGAGAGTTATCTCGGCTTTCCACCTTGCCAAGCGTCACCTCGAGCGAGATATACAGAAAAAACACAATTTCTTGTCTAAAACATGTGTCATGTTACTCAATCAACTCGTATGTGTCGAAAATGTAAATATGGGGCCACCGTTCATACATACATATAATAAGGAGAGTAACTCAACAAGATCCAAGCATTCGTATCTCATTTCAAAATCTTGATATTTGAACCATTTCATAGCTCAAGAGGACATATCCAATCAAGGATTTATAACTATGTCAAATGAAAATCTATTCAATCCCACTCGTTCAAGTTGAGGCAAACCATATCGATCGTGCAGCACTTAACTCAATTACCCACTTAAGTAATCAGGAGATCAATCTACTCTAAATGGTGAGTATTCACTTACCTCAGTTCCAATCAAAATCACAACTTGCATAAAGCCATTCAAGTAAATTCAATTACCAATGACACAAGTTCAACCTATCAAAATAGGCACACACACAAAAAAAAGAAAAAAAGAAAAAGAAAAAGGCATAACAATGTTTTCATTTGAGTAACCTATATAAGATGAATAAACTTTGGCCAAAACAATCTAACATATAGTCGAAAATGGGCACACCGGGAAAGTGCCCATAGCAGTACATAATGTTCAGCTTGCGCATCAAACTTTGCTGCTTTGGTTCTCCTTCCACGGGTTTCGTTTTTGAGCGAAGCACACATCATTTTCAAGCAACTTATAACATGCTACATTTGTTTCATCTCAACTCATAAAGCTTATCCCTAAAAGCTACATTTGCTATACTCAAAATTATCCCGACGTGTTGGCAGTATGTTGCTTGATTGTGAATTTTACATATGATACTTATCTGTCATCATTTGCCACTAGCCGAGGTATCGTCCTTGATTTCTTTTGCAAGGTGTATTATTAGCCTTTTTCTGCGATTGAGTACAATATCTACGTTGCATGCACAGAATCAAATATTATATTAAAGCCTTTTTTTAATATTTTAAATCAGATTATATTTTCTATAGCTTCAATTTGCAAATAAATACATGAAGTACATAAAAGAAAAAGAAGAAGAGTAAATCCTTTCATTACTCTCTTGTGTTTGTCTCGTGATAATTACAGTGAAAGAGGAAGAGTGGATAATATTTCATTTAAGATGATTTTGAATATAAAAAAAAAAAAAAAAAAAAATGTAACTATCACTGCACTTGAGACTAAATAATATCATTCATGTCACTGAAGTGATTTGGCTGAAATAACTTTCTTGTTTTTGTCATAATTGATGTGGTTTTAGAGTGCATTTTTCTTTTCTTTTTTGTTTAAGGAAAAAATTCGAAATAACTTGTTCACTTTCCCAATAAAATCTAATGTATTTTTAAATTCAAATTATCAAAAAAAGAAATAAATTATATGCGTATCTAAATGTCAATATTTATATACTTTCTAAAATCTCAAATAAAATGGTTGGGACGCTATTTAATTTCAGATTTACTCTTAATTTCATCGAAGTTGCATGTACGAGTGTCGCGATCAAAATTTTGGGTGAACCACCTAGGGTTTGGCTAATGGATTACTAAGCCTAAACTTAGTTCGAGCTCTCCCAAGCCCATACCAATTCGGAACTTAGGTTCAAGTTCTTAACATGCAAATGATTTTTCAATCAGAAGTCGCCACTAATTTATTTTTGGTGGGTCGATTAGAAACCCAAGTAAAGTAACGAGAGATTTACTTTACTCCTACGAACCAGAGATTGTGAGTTCGGAGACTTGATTACGCTAGATTTCTCTAACGCCCTTTCGATACCTTTCTCTTTATTTTGAAAAAAAATGTTTTGCAGGCGGTATGAATTGATTTTAATTTATTTCCCTAACATGTGAGGTTATCATGCGGGTGCGCAAACCACCAATTTAACACCCAGATAAAGCAGTGAGTAAATTGCAGGAATTACTTCATGGCAACGAAAGCATCTGCAATATTAGATCAGAATTCACATCGACAGTCCTAGATATGATTTCTAATTAATACACAATTACTTTTTTGTTTTCACTTATTTAATGAGAATCATGTTTTATGCAATGCATGCTACTAATCTAACATGAAATGATATGACATGCAAATGATTTTTCAATCAGAAGTCGCCACTAATATATTTTTGGTGGGTCGATTAGAAACCCAAGTAAAGTA
Source organism: Eucalyptus guilfoylei (assembly GCA_016097605.1). Classification (NCBI taxonomy): domain Eukaryota; kingdom Viridiplantae; phylum Streptophyta; class Magnoliopsida; order Myrtales; family Myrtaceae; genus Eucalyptus; species Eucalyptus guilfoylei. The sequence continues at coordinate 20,951,730 of CM027864.1, read as the reverse complement.
ACGAGAGATTTACTTTACTTTTACGAACCAGAGATTGTGAGTTCGGAGACTTGATTACGCTAGATTTCTCTAACGCCCTTTCGATACCTTTCTCTTTATTTTGAAAAAAAATGTTTTGCAGGTGGCATGAATTGATTTTAATTTATTTCCCTAACATGTGAGGTTATCATGCGGGTGCGCAAACCACCAATTTAACACCCAGATAAAGCAGTGAGTAAATTGCAGGAATTACTTCATGGCAACGAAAGCATCTGCAATATTAGATCAGAATTCACATCGACAGTCCTAGATATGATTTCTAATTAATACACAATTACTTTTTTTTGTTTTCACTTATTTAATGAGAATCATGTTTTATGCAATGCATGCTACTAATCTAATATGAAATGATATGACATGGTAATATGACCTAAACCATGTGACGTAAGTGCAATATTTTGTGTTATTATTATTTTTTTTATAATGAGCATGCAATCTATCCTAGAGAATGAAATTAATCTACTCAAAGACAATTTTTTTAGGTATTTTCCATGAAATTCGAAATTAGAAAATTGCGAAAATCATCTATCCAAATTAAGATATCATCCAACTTACATTAAGGATTAGGTCAGGCCAAACCCTAACTTAAACTTGAATGTAATCTTTAACTTGTTAATCCCTAACCTAAGATGCAATTTATCTAGGAGAAATTATCTAAACCTACAATTAATTAAAAAAATAAACATGCAATCTTATCCTAACATGCAATGACGTGCAAAGAATGCCCTAATTTTAGTTTTTTTTTCTTTTTCTTTTCTATGAAATTCGAAATTAAAATTGACATATAATTAAACGTGCAATTTAAAATTTAAAAAAACTAACATCCTAAATGAATGTATCTTTTTTTGGATTTTTTTTTCAAAATTCAAAATAAATAAATTTCCTATTCAAAAGATGCAAAATAACCCTAAAACAAGAATGAACCAAATCCTAACTCAAAATTTTTGGATTTTCTTTTGCGAAAACAAAATCGATTCAAATAACTTGACAGCAAATCAAGCAAGATAAGATTGATATCCATAAATTGACGAATCATATCCCGCACATGGGATCGAATTGGCCAATTTTAAACAAAACTGTGAATTGAATCTTGAGCGTGAGATCAGATTGGCGATTTTTTCGTGCGATTGTGAGTCATATTTCGGGCATGAAATCGGACCATCAATCATACGCACGTTGTGAAATTAGGGAATAATCCCTAATTTCAAAGGTTTTTCGGGAAACTTTGGATAAGAGATATCATGATTTGAACTTGATCACAATATCAATGAATTAAGTGAGGAAATAACCCAAATTAAATTCGGATAATATCTTTACCTATTTTGCAATATCGTTCCCGAATTTGGACTCGTCGGATTGTGGGACCAGCGATGGCTTACGGTGACACTTAGCCCGGCAAGGGTCATGACCACCGTCGGCTTGGGATTACGGTGAAGTGGCGGTGGTGGTAGCCTGCATATGCTCGGCTCGATGGCTGCTGCTGTACTGATCGGCACGATGGGGCTCGCGGTTGCAACAAAGGTTCTAGCTCCGCGAGTAGTCACAAATTGTGGTTGGTTCAACAATCTACACGTAAACTTCGAGAGGCGACCTACAAAACATAACTTTCGTCGTGGTGGTGGCCTGCGGCAACACAGGGATCGTCGGATCAGCAAACGGGTTGGTGAAGTTCGCCTGGACTATTCAATGAAGTACCTGGATTGCTACAAGGACGTGGTGCTGATGTGGGAGGAACGTCCAGGGGCTGCCACTTGCTCCGGATTCACCAAAAGTCCTGCTAAAAAACTCTACACGTGATAGAATGGCCAAGTGGCTCCAAATTTCTATAAAATAAATGTGCCAAATCCTCCCCCCTTCCAATGTATACGTCCTCCTTAACCCAAAGAACGTGTGCCCTTCTCTTGCGCAGATTTTAGTGACTTGGATGTTTGCTGAATTTTGACCGAGCTCAACGGGACAGCAGCTTGTCTTGGCGTCGGGCCAAAGGATGGCGTCGGAGCAGCTCACGTCGGATTTTCACGGCTCAGCATGGCAGGGCAACGGTGAAGAACAACAGCGAGTGGTGACAGCGGCTCGTGTCAATGGACCTACAAAACAGAAACTTCGCAGGGAATAGGACCAGCTCGACGACAGCTCGGGCTTAGCGTCAAGTCAACGGGCGGCTCTCATTGGACAGCAGCTTGTCGAGGCGGTGTGGCAGGGCGCGGAGGAACTCGCTTGGCGCGGCAATATTGCGAAAGACCAGCACGGCAACTGATGAGGGTGTCACTGGAAACTTGGCAATAAGCTTGAATCACTCTAAACAGCGAGATTTGCTATTTGTTCCCTGATCACTCGCCGTAAAACCTCTTAGGATTGTCAATAATCAGAATGCGAGGGTCTCTCCTTGGCGTTTTCTATGATGTGGAAGATGTAGCCCGTAGGAATAACCCTTAAAATATTAGGAAAAGAACGATAGTGGGATGCAAATATGCGATGCCGATGATGGATCGGCCTCCCTTTCGTCTCCTACGAAGGCTTCCAATGTCTCTCTCTCCCTTTCGGCTTCTTTGCTCTCTCAATGGCCGTGTATTGATATGTGTGACCCTCCAAAATCCTACGTGAACAACCCTTTTATAGGCCAAGGATTAGGGTTTTAATTTTTTTCAAATCCATATCCACGAAGATTTCTTTTCCAAAAGCAATATTTGTTTTTGATACGATTCAGGATTGCAATAGGATTTTTCTGAAATTTCAAATTCTGCAAAGTTGAGCTCGCAATATTTTTGTCACACTTGCCCTATCCGAAGATATTTAAAAAAAAAAAAAATCCCCAACATATTCCGGAAAAATTTCAAATCTCTATTTTTCACGAGATAATTTTCGATCATTTAAAAAAACGGGCTTGGGCCAATTTGCTCACTTTGTGGGCTTAGCTCGGCCTATTAATTTAAAGCTCAGAACCACTAATTCGAACCCATTCGTCACCAGTCCAATGCAAATGCAATAATAATAAATAAATGCATATAAAATTATATGCTATGTAATTAATTAATTTTTTTTGTAGGGGTTAAAATTAATCCCTAATTTTTTAATGCGATAAATGATTAAATGGGTCACCAAAATTTAGGTATCAACAGCTGCCCCTCTTTGAATGTGAGCTCGTAGTGGTTACCTTCAAAGATAAATTGAGACCTAAATTTTGGTCATGCACATGCATTGAATTATTTTTGTTGGAAAATGAATTCCATTTTTTAAAATGCAATTTATGTGATGCATGGAAATGCTAATGCAAATGCATGATGTGAAAGGAAAGAATGTACTTACAGTTACCTACCAATCAGTGCAGCAGAGCATATTGAGGTACATGATAAATTCTCATTTACTCCACAAGTACCTAATTTTCACTCAGGTTCCTTGAAGAGTCTAACAGGTAATAAATTAAGACATCTAGATTGAGAAGAACATTCACATCCAAAGTGAAATGTTCAACAAAAAGAATTAAGACATATAGATCCAGACTGAGATGTCAAGATTTTTGAACTCGAAATACCTAGATCCAGACTAAGGTATAACGAGAAAGATCGAAAAACATTCACATCCAGAGTGAAATGTTTAGATAAAAAGTATTAAGATATCCAGATCCAGATTTGGATGTCAAGATTTTGGAACTCGAAATACCTAGATCCAGACTAAAGTATCACAAGAAAGATAAAAAAATATTCACATTCAGAGTGAAATGTTTAAAAGAATTAAGACATCCAAATCCAGACTGAGATGTCAAGATTTTTGTACTCGAAATACCTAGATCCAGACTAAGGTATAATGAGAAAAATGGAAAAACATTCATATCCATAGTGAAATGTTTATATGAAAATAATTAAGACATCCAAATCCAGACTCAGATGTCAAAATTTTGGAATGCAATTTGTATGGAATTACTAATGCAAATGGTAAAGGAACCTACCTGGAATATCTCACATTCAAGGAGGGTAGAGTGATTCAAGATAGTTAGTGTCACATGTCCAAGACCCGTACCTTTTTACGGTTGCCCAGAATAGCAACAAGACTTTGTAAGAAAACTGCTTTCCTAGGACCCCTACCTTTCTACGATCGCCCAATATGGCAGTGTTTGGTTGTCTAGGACTCGAACCTTTCTTCAATCGTCTTGACAAAAAAAAAAAATTGATTTTTCAGGAACCGTACCTTTCTACGGTCGCCTGGCACTGCGGTATGGATCATCTGACTAGGACCCAAACCTTTCTTCGATTGCCTTAATCAGACTAAACCTGGAGAAAAACCTTTGGGGGACAGCTCAATCGAGTGTTGGTTAAGAGGAACTTCGGGTTATGGAAGCACGCCGATTTGATAGGGGGACTCACGCCATGTTGATGAAAAGGACTTTGTGCTATGAAAGCACGCCAGGTCGATAAAAGAAATCCGGGCTACGAAAGCACGCCGATTCAATAAAAAGGACTCTAGGATACGAAAGCACGCCATGTCAATATAAATCGACACCGGGCTATGAAAGTACGCTGGGTCGATAAAGAGGGACTCTAGGCTACAAAAGCACGCCAGGTCAGGAACTTCGGGCAACGAAAGCACGCCGGTTCGATAAAAGGGACTCTAGGCTACAAAAGCAAACTTCGGGCTACGGAAGCACGCCGGGTCTATTAAAAAGGACATTAGGTTACGGAAGCACGCCGAGTCAACGAACAGGGACACTGGGCTACGAAAGCACACCGAACCTCAAGACTTCAAGGAGCAACTTGAACGTCAAGTATTACTTAGTCTTCAAGGAAATATTACCTATCAAACATGATCAGACCAAAAACTGATATGCATTCATTAAAAAAGTAGACAATTTGAGCTACTTTAGAATGCACATTTCAATGTTCAGTGGGGTTTTCATCCATTCAATCAAGGCTTATGCATAATAACTTTACCATATTTGCATCACCCAAATTTCCATTGGATAGAATTGTCGTTCAAGACAGTGACATGGATTTCTACTAAATGAGAGACTTTCAGTTAGAAAGGACTTTCACTCGTTCTCATTTAGAAGGGCTATTTTATGAGAATCACTCAATCTCACTATCTCATACCAACAAGGATCCGAGTATTCTCGCAAGCAGTATGACCTTACCAATATGAAAGGTCTTTAATAGGGACCGTAATGTGGGCTTGGTCAATGGCTCAACAAAGGGACTCTTTGAGTCAAGGCAATTGAAAGAATAATTCTGTAATCATCTCCGGGTTTACAAGTCAAGAACCCTGCAAAATGAGAAGAAATAATCTTGTTCGCACTTCTTCGAGCCATGCTTATAAACATATGAACTCTCATGTTAATTCAAGTGCCATAATCTGAAGAGACTTTGTAAGGGACGTAACATAGGCTGGGTTCATGGGTTGAGAAACAAAATGATCATTAGGCTCAAAATATGTGTAAAGGGTGAGAGTTGATGATCATCTTGGCATTGCCACCAGTTTTCTTTTTCATCATCGGGGATTGTCTTCATAAAGCGTCACATTGATTGTAAAAACTCAGCATTTGAGTTTTTTGAGTATTGCGCCATTGGAGATACAACCTTCTTACAACCGATAGTCCTTATCTTGACTCTCTTTTTCATCTATGGGCATCAGCCTTGCTTTTACCAAGCACACCGCTTTTTCATGCCCCTAGTTCTCATTCATTTTTTCTTCACTTTTTTTTTTCATGGGCATTGGCCTTGCTTTTACCAAGTATACTGCTTTTTCATGCCCCTTTGTTCTATTTTGAATGACCATATGGTGCCTTTAACATTTGGACCTTTTGGGAGGTCTTTGTCTTCTGTCAGCACTCCAGACCATATTGTTTGAACAATTGCTTTTTGCCTTGCCCCAGTGTGGGGGATGATCATCAACTAGGTTTGAAGAAATGAAATTGTAGGCTCAAGTGGGCTATGCAAATGATATAACTGTAGGATAGAGAAAGAGATGCCCTTCGTTATCCTAAGGCACTTAAATTACCACGTGAATTCAATGTAATAGCACAACTTGAAGATTAATGCAAGTGAGAACAAGAAAATTTCTTTTTATTTTCCTCACCTCATGATGCCATCTTACTTCCCATTTGCCTCGATGTGGGGTGGTTCTTAACAGGGGTAATTTGAAAAGAATTTCCATAAGTGTATGGAGCTCAAAGGGGTTAAGCAATGGATCACATGTAGTGTTTGGGATAGAGAGATAAACCGCCCCTCGTCATTTCGTTTGTCGTACATTTCGAGAGAGAACTCTTTACCTTGTGGATGTGGAACTTTCTACACTCATCTCACAAATGTATAAGTAGGGGACTGTGTATAGGATAATGCTTGCCTTTCATCATCCTGACATGTCTCATTCAACATTTCTTAAGCATTTGATATCACTCCATTAAATTGTCCATCTTGACAAATCTCCACATGAAATTGGTGAGCTAAATAGGTAAAATCACCATGGAAATTTTCTTTTCAAAAGAGTCCAGCAACTTTAAGCATGAAAAACTTTTGTGACTTCAAACAGACAATTTACTACACTAAAAAAATGCTCTCATAAGTATGAAAAACATGATTTCAAGCGTTCATTCAAAGAATTGTCCCACGAAGGGACTGTCTCAGCAATGGGTGTCCTTGGATTGCCCCTATCGAAAGAGAACAAACACACAAATTGATCAATCGAGGCTGAAAATCCGATCTTTGATTTGATGAGTTCTTGCTTTTGCTCCTGCACAAAACAACGTGCATGAATAGGATACTATGCAACATGAAAGTAAATGCACATGGAATATCCATTTTGGTTTGGGTGGAGATTTTGTCTTAGTCGAGTCACTACCAAAATCTATCATGCCCTCAATTCGTCATCTGTAAGGAAAAGAGCAGAGTGTTATCTCCCAAAATTAATTATATTCAAGGACAAGATGTACCTCTTTCACAAAAAATGGATGGTCCTCTTTTTACTTGCCCCTCATTTTATTAAGTCTTTATAAATGTGTTCTCAAACTTGTTGAGTAACAGTTGGGCCAATTGATCTATCATCGCAACCTGATGTGCCTTTTTCAGGTGTTTTCTTATCAGACCAAGAAAGTAATGCTTTAGGACCATGACTCATGTGTGTTTGAGTTCTTCACCGTCCTTGGTCTTGTGATGCGAATCCTCCAGGTCAGAGATTCTTCCTTCTAGATATGTTACTAGTATTTTCATGGTGGCATCAAATTCCATTACCTCAGGAAAATGAGATGGTTCAAAAGTCTCTTGGCTTTCTTCTTCAGGTCGCAATTTCTTACTCGTTTTGATCCGCCCTTTTAGCTCTCGACCGTGTATGGATAGGTGAGCGGGATCGCTCCATAATCACCTAATTAAAGGACATGAACACACGTATAAGCACAAGGTGGAAGTAGGGAACAGGTCCACGACAACAATCTATATTTTTAGTCACGAAAAATCCACACATGAAGAGAATTTCCTAAAAATGGATTAGGAAAATAAAGACATGGGACGGCCTAGCATGGACTAGAAAATAAAGATATTGAATTCCTGAAAATGAACTAGGAAAAGCAAAAGTTTGAACCCCAACAATAAAGACATGAATAGGAAACAAATTCTTGAAATTTTTTTGTCATTTTCCAAATGATTCATTGCATGGCAATTTCCTCATTTCATTTCTGATTGACAAAGGAATTAAATCAAATGAATAACCTAAATTGTCATGGATGGACCAAAAGTATGACAAAGTAAGTAGATTGCATAGTATAGGGATAGAAGACTTACTTCACAAAGGAAAATCAACGGCAACCACATAGACATGCGCATGAGATGTGAGGCTCGATTTCTACTCAGCTTAGCAAAGTGAAGCCACAAGGATAATCAGACTAGCCGCGGGCGTGCAGACTAAGTCGGGTCCTCATGACTCCGGTTTGGTCAAAGAGCCAACCTGGGTTGTGGGCATACGAATCGAGGTGGGTACTCTTGACACCAAAAAAAAGAAAAATTCGGGATTGAGATGGGCGACTCGTACCGCGGGCATGCGGTCGAAGTGATATCCATCTCAATATCATCCTAAATGATCCTATGCGGCCCAGGTCTGGCAGTAGGTTGTGTGTGCAATAGTGTAGTGCTAAATGCAGGGCATGCACGACAGTTTATATCAAGCAACGCTTCATATATGAAAGTAATCCATATATTCCTACATCTTCCTACAAAACAAAGGTTAGCAAATACTTCCTCTTATACCTCCCATCCTACAAAAACATTTAACACCTTAAACATTAGGGACGTACCTGTGATCCTCGCAGCCAAACAAAAACATTTTTCAAAGAAAAGAAAATTGGCCTAAGTCCACTAAAAGCTTTAACTCAAGTCCACAGCGGAGTCGCCAAGCTGTCGCAACCAAAATTTTGGGTGAACCACCTAGGGTTTGGCTAATGGATTACTAAGCCTAAACTTAGCTCGGGCTCTCTCAAGCCCATACCAATTCGCGACTTAGCTTCAAGTTCTTAATATGCAAATGATTTTTCAATCAGGAGTCGCCACTAATTTATTTTTGGTGGGTCGATTAGAAACCTAAGTAAAGTAACGGGAGATTTACTTTACTCCTACGAATCAGAGATTGTGAGTTCGGAGACTTGATTATGCTAGATTTCTCTAATGTTTTTTCAAAACCTTTTTCTTTATTTTGAAAAAAAAAATGTTTTGCATGCGGCGTGAATTAATTTTAATTTATTTCCCTAACATGTGAGGTTATCATGAGGGTGCGCAAACCATCAATTTAACACCCAGATAAAGCAGTGAGTAAATTGCAGGACTTATTTCATGACAACGAAAGCATCTGTAATGTTAGATCAGAATTCACATCGACAATCTTAGATATGATTTCTAATTAACACGTAATTACTTTTTTTCGTTTTCACTTATTTAATGAGAATCATGTTTTATGCAATGCATGCTACTAATTCGACATGAAATGATATGACATGGCAATATGACCTAAACTATGTGACGTAAGTGCAATATTTTGTGTTTTTTTTTTTTTAATGAGCATGCAATCTATCCTAGAGAATGAAATTAATCTACTCAAAGACAATTTTTTTAGGTATTTTCCATGAAATTCGAAATTATAAAATTGTGAAAATCATCTATCCAAATTAAGATATCATCCAACTTACATTAAGGTTAGGTCAGGCCAAACCCTAATTTAAACTTGAATGTAATCTTAACTTGTTAATCCCTAACCTAAGATACAATCTATCTAGGAGAAATTATCTAAACCTATAATTAATTTAAAAAATAAACATGCAATCTTATCCTAACATGCAATGACGTGCAAAGAATGCCCTAATTTTAGTTTTTTTCTTTTTATTTCTATGAAATTCGAAATCAAAATTGACACATAGTGCAATTTAAATTTTAAAAAAAACTAACATCCTAAATGAATGTATTTTTTTTGGATCTTTTTTTTCAAAAATTCGAAATAAATAAATTTCCTATTCAAAAGATGCAAAATAACCCTAAAACAAGAATGAACCTAATCCTAACTCAAAATTTTTGGATTTTCTTTTGCGAAAACAAAATCGATTCAAATAACCCGACATCAAATCAAGCAAGATAAGATTGATATCCATAAATTGACGAATCATATCCCGTGCATGGGATCGAATTGGCCAATTTTAAACAAAACTACGAATCAAATCTCAAGCGTGAGATCAGATTGGCGATTTTTTCGTGCGATTGCGAGTCATATTTCGGGCATGAAATCGGACCGTCAATCGTATGCATGTTGTGAAATTAGGGAATAATCCCTAATTTCAAAGGTTTTTCGGGAAACTTTGGATAAGAGATATCATGATTTGGATTTGATCACAATATCAATGAATTAAGTGAGGAAATAACCCAAATTAAATTCGGATAATATCCTTACCTATTTTGCAATATCGTTCCCGAATTTGGACTCGCCGGATTGTGGGACCAGCAATGGCTTACAGTGACTGTGGCATCCCAAAATTTAGTGGCAACCTTTGGATGCATTATGACCTATGAAAAGGTGATGGAAGTGTTATTGATGGCCTTTAGACAAAAGAATTTTAATAGATTAATGCCGAGTATTTTAATGGAGAATTATTTTGGTAGAAATACATCTTATGTTAATGGATGATCAAGGTTGGTGCTATAGGACAATTTGATAAAGAAGACTTTGTCCTTGACTATGCACTTTATAGATTTGATTTTATGGATTAATGTCACAAAGTCTTTTGGACATTTTATTATGCAATTAGGTATTTATTTAAATGAGGATTAAGATGTATTATTAAAAATAAACTTGGGCCATTTAAGTTTGGACTTTAGGCCCAAGAGTGTTGGCCTAAAGTGGGCCAAGAGGCCCGGCCCAAGGAGCCCATGAAGTGGTCGACCAAGGCTGGCCCAAGCCCAGCCAAATGAAGGCCCATCAAGTGCATGGCAAAAATGCCAAGTGGCAAGAAAAGCTTGCCAAGTGTTGCCCCTTTGTGACCAAGTGTCCCTCCATGCAAAAGTGGAAGCATGCAAGGGTTTTAATTCAACTAAAAGGAAAAGGGGGAGGGGGATTTCGACCAGAAGAGAGAGAAGAGAGAGAGAGAGTACCGTCCAAAGAAAGAAGGGAGAAAGAGAGTAAGAGAGAAAGAGAGGAAGAGAGGAAGAGGAGACGCCGTCGAGCCCGCCTAGTCCCGCCGTCGTTCTTGCTGTGTTTTCCTTTGATTTGAGGCAAGTAGAGTCCTAAAACCTACCCTTTGCTTGCTGTGATGTGTGTGTAGAATATGGTGCATTTTGGTTGTGGTAGATGTGATGAAAGGTCGAAGCTATGGGGAGAAAGTCGTTGGCCATGCATGCTGTTTCTGGAAAGACTAGTCCGACCGTCCATGAGATTGTGTGTTGCATGTGACTTTTTAGTCAGAATCTTGTTTCGATTTCTTCATTAAAGTTGTATAGAACACCTTGAAGAACAACATACTAAAATTTGAGGCAAAACGAACAAGAAATGGTTAGTGAAATGATTTTTCTTTGGAGAGACTAGATCTGGAATTCGTTGTGCTGACCTTCAGTGGTTTCGTGGTCTGTAAAGTAACCTTCTTGTGAAAATATCACCTTGATCTCTTAATGAAAGTTGTAGTGTACTTCTTGAGGTAGAACATATAAAAAATTTAGAGAAAAAAAACAAGATTAGGTAGGTGAAATCGTGGTCTTTCGGAGATGGTTAGATCTGGAAATTTCGGTACTAGGAACAGAAGTTTTAACCGCATATGTTTAATTACCTAGGACGAATCTGACTTCGATGTCTTCATGAAGTATTTACCTTATGGTCTTTGCTATCACATAGTCGAATTTAATAATTTTTAAATGTCATTTGGGTATTTAATCGAAAATGTTTTTAAAACTGTGCGATCTGATGTGTTCGGACTTGGTAATGTTGCAATGCGTGGTCTACACCGTTTTGTATGAGATTCTTTTGGAAAAGTGTTCTGCATGAAATACCTTTATTTATGTCTTTCCTACAACATATTCAAATTTCGTAATTTTTGAAGTTCATTTACCTATTTAACCAAAAATGTTTCAAAAACTGTGCAAGTGAAACGGACAGAATTAGTAGTGCTGTGAAGCGTGGTCTGTATTGAACTATATGGAGATCTTTTGGTGTAGTGTTCTTCATGAAATATCTGCCTTGATGTCTTGACTATTACATGTTCGAATTTCATAATTTTTGAAAGTCATTTGGATATTTAATTAAAATGTTTTCTAAAACTGTGCAAGCTGGATTGTGCGAATTTCAAAAGCTGTAATGCATGGACTATTCTGTTTTGTATGAGCCCCATGAATTATATTGTTTTAAGTGATTGAATCTTGCTGCACATGTGATGATATTTGGCATTACATATAAAATCAAAAGCCGAAATTGATCTTGTTGCCATCACATCATGTGCCATGTTGATATTGAGACACAAATTGTGAATATGAATTATGGGAAATGAGGATACCGTTGGAGGTGTGAGCCGACGATGCCCCGGGAGTGTCGGGATGCCCGGGATGTGGGGGTGCCGGATGTCCTCAGGAGTTTCGAGATGCCCGGTGGTATACGGTACGTAATTCCAGGGGGGGATTCCTGGTGGTATGTCGGTACGTAATCCCGGAAGCCCTGGAGGTGTGTGCCCGGGGGAATTCCTCGTGATGCTAGTTGGGATGCGAGATGCCCGGAATGTGGGGGGCCGGATGCCCAGTTGTATTTTGAATACATGCCCGAAGGTTCCTCGCGATGCCAGGATTGGGTGCGAGCAATAAATTGTGGGATGCAAATATTGGTCCCTGGAAAGAAAAACTGATGAGATCCTTGTGAAAGATAAGAATTGAAAATGAATCATGTGCATGGGTGTATGCATATGGCATGATGCATGATCTGCTTATGAAAGTAAATTAATGCTATTTGATATTGAAAATGCGATCATAAAGGCATGAATGGATCTCATGGTGATGTATGCTGGATAGCATGGATGATATGAATCATGGTGGTATATGCACGATGGCGTGGTGAGATATGCATGACTGCATGGTGGTATATGCACATATGGCATGGTGATATATGCATGAATGCTTGATGATGAGTGCATGATGGTATATGCACATATGGTATGATGACAAATGCATGGCTGCAAGGTAAGTTATGCTTGAATGCATGAATGATATGTGCTTTGTTATGATGCCTTGATTGTTCTGTTTGACATAATGAGTAGTTTGGTGGATCTTTATTGCTGAGTGGTTGTACTCACCCCTTTTGGGGATTAACATTTCAGACTAGATAAGATTCCTCTGCTGCCACTGCCACCGGTAGATGGATCGAGTGGTTGGATATGACCGTGAGGAAGAGGATAGCAAAGGAAGGAACTTTTGGACGCCGACACTGAACGATGGACTTTAAGTATACGACTGTTGGAGGAGATGTCGGTCATCTTTTGATGTATAGCCGAGTATAGAAGACCTTGGCATTTTGATGTACCGATGAATGATGTCCATCTGATTTAAGTAAATAAAAGTGTTCGGCTTTTACTTATAAATGTTTAGTAGGTGTGCATCGTTTTCTGAATGTAGGGAAAGGAGTTGTTGGATACGCTTCCGCCATATTTCTGCGCAGGGACCGATCTAAAAGATGTAAACCCCCATGGTTGTATGGACCCGCTGCAATTGAAATGGTATCAGAGTGACATGTTATTAGGGAAAGTGAAGGGTAAGCAAACTGTGGCGACCCTAACGGATCGGGGACCGTCGAAGGGTGCCATAGTGACACTCAGCCCAGCAAGGGTCATGAGCACCGTCGGCTTGGGATTACGGTGAAGTGGCGGTGGCGGTAGCTTGTGTATGCTCGGGTCGATGGCTGTTGATGTATTGATCGGCATGATTGGGCTCGCGGTTGCAACTCGAATCACGCGCAACAAAGGTTCTAGCTCCGTGAGTAGTCACAAATTGTGGTTGGTTTAACAATCTACACGTAAACTTTGAGAGGCGACCTGCAAAAATATAACTTTGGTCGTGGTGGTGGCCTGTGGCAACACAGGGATCGTCGGATCAGCAAACGTGTTGGTGAAGTTCGCCTGGACTATTTAATGATGATGGATCGGCCTCCATTTCATCTCCTACGAAGGCTTCGTATGTCTCTCTCTCCCTTTTGGCTTCTTTGCTCTCTCAATGGCCGTGTGTATCAATATGTGTGACCCCCCAAAACCTTACGTGAACAACCCTTTTATAGGTCAAGGACTAGGGTTTTAATTTTTTCAAATTCATATCCACGAAAATTTCTTCTCCAAACGCAATATTTGTTTTTGATACGATTCAGGATTGCAAAAGGATTTTTCTGAAATTTCAAATCCTGCAAAGTTGAGCTCGCAATATTTTTGTCACACTTGCCCTATCCGAAGATATTAAAAAAAAAAAAATCCCCAACATATTCCAGAAAATTTTCAAATTTCTATTTTTCACGAGATAATTTTCGATCATTTGAAAAAATGAGCTTGTGCCAATTTGCTCACTTCATGGGCTTAGTCCGGGGTATCAATTTAAAGTTCAGAACCACCAATTTGAACCCATTCGTCACCAACCCAATGCAAATGCAATAATAATAAATAAATGTATCTAAAATTATATGCTATGCAATTAATTAATTTTTTTATAAGGGTTAAAATTAATCCCTGATTTTTTTATGTGATAAATGACTAAACGGGTCGCCAAAATTTAGGTGTCAACAATGAGTTGAATGACAAATCATTTAGTGAATGATCATATCCAATGTTCTTCTTCAAAGAACATTTTGGATCTGGGTTGCCAGTTTTCCTTTTCATCAGCTTTTCATTAGTGCCTCCAACAACAATCCAAATGCTGGGCATGTTCATGTTGCAACTTGTACATGCGAACAATCAGCTCACAACCTAAAATTCAAAAAAATGGAAATAGAAAGAAAAAGGAATGAAGGGTTTTCACCAAACTCTACTTTGGGAATAATTACCAAATCAAGCATAAATTTTGAAAGAAAAGTTAATTGTAAGAAAAATTATCTTATGTACCCTTGATATAGCAAGTGATTTTTTCTTTTTTTTTGAAAATTGGTGAAGAAAGTGGTTCGGTTTCCATGAAATATGAGTAGTCAAGAATGCTTTGTTATTGGCAAAAAAATGATGGTGCCGTTAGCATAACATATCCCTATTTTAAATTGTGATGATTTTTTTTTTATCGGTCCTACTCTACTCCTATTCTAAGGCTCACTCTCAGACTTTTGCCATGCTTCCTTGCAAAGCGTGGGAGTCAAAATCTACATATTAAACTAATTCTTTCCCACCCCACCCCTCTGAGAAGGTGGGGATTCGAACCCCCACCTCCCCCTTCCATATTGGAAGGGTGGCCACTGGGGCAAACCCGAGTGGTTGTGATGATTTCAGTTGCATAGTTATACTCCATAGCATTATTGGTGGATCGAGCCATTAAGATAATTTGTAAGTAGAATCCAAACTATATCCTCATCGGTGGAAACTTCAAACTCGTTGTTACAACTTTCATGTACTAAATACATTTATGAAGATATATGCCGTAGAATTCCTTGTATCTATAGGATCTTATAGCCATGTTTAGGAAGCTGTATTATCCAAAAGCAGATCCTATCTTGCTATAACAGACGACATCATTCGTGGCACACTTCAACGGTTGACACATGTCAACCTTCGTTTCTCTCCTTTTGGCTCTCTCCATGTCTCCATATTATTCCTCTCTAACTTCTCCTCCAACCCAACGCTAGCCTATAAAACCGTTGAGATTCGGGCGAGGTCTGGACAGCAGCACCAGCTCCATGTTGAGATCCGGTGGCAAGGCAAAGAGATGGGAGGTAGAGAGAGGGCCATGAGGTGATGATCGACCTGATGGGCAAGAGTCGAAGCAGCAAGCTTGGTGGAAGCCACGACGTCCCAGGTGGGTGGGAGCCAATCGTGGTGGTGGCACGGTGGAGGCAGGGACAGAGGGAGGTAGAGATAGAGGAAGAGGCCGATAGCCAGCGAGCTAAATCTAACAGCGTTGTAGAAACTGGGTGTGTGGTAGGCAGCGACGAATTTGCTTCCGTCTTATTTAGTTTAAGATTCTGTAACTTTAACCATGGAACGAACATGCCCACTTGTATTTTCAAGGATTGGATGCTAGAAGAAAGAAGAAAATACTTGATTGGGGTTGGCTTAGGTTCAGCAGCCAACTCATCTCTCAACCATCTACCGTATGGAAACTATATATGATTGGACTCTTTCACCTCCAAAAGGTCCTCATCGAATCAACAAAAATAAATGAAAGGCAAAAGGCCAACTGAAACTAGAACGTGTTAAAAGGGGTTGAGCTTTTCGAAAATATACCAAGCCAACACAGTCCCTCCAATGACGATGAAGCTTTGCATGTGCGTACCACGACCAAACATTCTGCAGACTCTTTTCATGGTCATGGCCATCACTTTATATTTGACTGAATGGCGAGAAAAGTTCATTATTCCCTTCAAAAAATTTCTCCCAGGAAATATCATCAAAGTTCACCTCCTCTCTCTCCAGTGGCAAATCCTCCAGAGAGCCCGACGAAATTGATTGAGGTTTCACGGCCGTGACTCCCCCAACAGAGGTTCACAACGTCTTCCCCGTTTTGTTGTGAAAGGCGAGTGATTGAACAATAATATAGACAGAAGAAGAAAATAAATCGGACACTGGATTTATGTGGTTCGGTCGTAAAGACCTACGTCCACAGGGAGAGCAACAGCGAATTTTACTTTAGATCAATCAATACAAGAAGATTACACACTCGAGTTACTCAAACACTCTCTCGGTGTTTCCCAAGCACCAATTACACCCAATAACGCACGCAGTATTTAGCCTCAAAATTCCTCAAGAAATAACCTTTCAATCTCACGAAGGAATTACACGCAAATCTTACCACAAGATTAATTGGCTTGAACACTAAATCTTCTTGGATGTAATTCATGGACAAGAACAACAAAGACAAATCCTCCCAAGCACTCGACAACGAGACGGTGTTTCAAGAACACTTCTTCATGATCAACCTTCTTCCATCCATGGCCACAAGTCTATATATATAAGACCCTTATTCATTTGCCAACTTCTCATAGGATTCTGTTTCCTATCTTAAACGATTTTATCCAAAACATATCTCTGTATGTTTTAAACAAAATCCAAATCCAAGTGAAAGGTGGACTTTCCTATTTCAGTGGCCAAACTCTCCAACGTAGATTTAAATTTGGGAAGTTGATCTTCGAATCTTCTTTGTTCGATTTCGAATGTCCGCAACATATCCAATTCGAAATATTCGTAATTTCGCATTGGATTCAAACTCGAGACATATTTTAACAATCTCCACCTTGGCTCGACGTTTGAGCCAAGTCGCA
The DNA here is from genome assembly GCA_016097605.1 of Eucalyptus guilfoylei. NCBI lineage: Eukaryota > Viridiplantae > Streptophyta > Magnoliopsida > Myrtales > Myrtaceae > Eucalyptus > Eucalyptus guilfoylei. Next base: position 20,934,768 of record CM027864.1, on the reverse strand, counting down.
ATCGCTTCGCAAAAATTCAAACTCTGCCGCTACTTTCCCATAACCCCCGATGGGCTCAACCGCTATAGATATTATTCAAGTCCAAGCCTCGCTTGAACTTCGTCATAACTGAGGATCTCATCTGAATACCAACTCCACATGCACCTTTAACTGCTTCGCAAGGATTTTCCGATGCAACCTCCTCAACCGCAGATAAAGCAAAACCATTATTGCATCCATATCTATCAGGAGATCGAATACGTACCTTGTTAATATCAGCAGTTACAGCAACCATTGGCTCTATAGGCTCCACCTCGCTACAAGCACCATCTGTGTCGATTACTTTGCTAGTACTCGTACTCGCTACCTTAGGAGTTTCTGGTCACAACTCCACCTCAAGCTGAACACCGTCCAGATCCATATTAACACTGCCATAAACACTCCTAGCCAGAAGTACCGGAGACTCATCAAGGGTAACTTCTCTGCTGTTAACAGGTGAATTTATATCTAGGCACCACAACCGATCGCCCTGCTCACCTTGTGCATAGCCATGGAATATGCACCTTACCCTCCAATCGAGTTTACCATCACTCACTCGAAAATAACACGGGCAACCAAACATTCTAATAATAGAATAACCAGCAACGTTACCAAACCACACTTCTTCAGGAGTCCGCCATTCAATAGCAGTTAATGGGGATCTATTTACCAAGTAGCTTACCGTACTAAGCACATCAGCTAGGATTCTCCTAGCAACACCAACACTAGAGATCATTTTTCGGGCCGTCTCCAGCAATGTTTTGCTCATCAATTTTGCAAATTGTTGTGATTTACTGGCACTAGTATGGTGTTTCACTATGCCCTCTTTCATGCAAAATTTATTTGCCAGCTTCGTGTAGAACTCCATGCTATTGTCAGTCTGCACATGCTTGATCGACTTACCAGTCTTCTTCTCGATCAAAGCTCTCAACTGCGTGATCCTGATGCCAGCATCAAACTTGTGCATTGGCACAAACACCCAGGTCTTCCTCGAGCAGTCAAATGACTCTCGAACAGATGCATCCGACGTCTCCACAGCCAAATTTGTCACTGTTTCACCTTGAAGTTTATACATGCCTCCATGCTTAATTCTTTTCATTATCACCAAGGCACCTCGAACAACCTTCAGAACTCCACCTTCTGAAGAATACCTGCAACCAGTTGAATCTAGGGCACCCAAGGAAATTAAGTTCTTTTTCAATTCTGGAACGTGTCTTACTCCAGTCAATGTCCTCACAATACCATCATGCATTATGATTTTAACATCACCAACACCCACAACATCGCACTTAGCGTTGTTCCCTAACTGAACTTTACCACTATCCATGCACTGATAAGTGATAAACCAGTTTCTATTTGGTGTGACACGAAAAGAACAACCAGAATCCATAATCCATCCATCAAACGATGAATAATCAGTGACAGACAAGATATAATCGGCATTATCTACTACAGTTGCAACATTGTCTGCATAATCAACTGTAATTTCCTTACCATTCTCATTCTTCAGCTTAAGGCAATTCCTTCTAAGATGCCCTCTCTTGCCACAGCTCCAACAGACCACATCAGTAGTCCTAGATTGACTACATCCGTTCATATTAGTATTACTCTTACCCACGCATGTTATAGATCTTTTTCTATTTTTACCTACTAAAGCAGTAGATACAAGTTCGCCAAATTCTCTTCTACGAATGTCCTCACTCAAAATCAAATCTCGAACCCCATCAAACGTCAAACTTGTTGACCCACAGGAATTACTAACAGCAGTAACAGTAGTATTCAAACTATCAGGCAATGAGGATAACAGAATCAAAGCACGTACCTCATCTTCAAAATCAATCTCAACTGAACTTAATTGACTAAAAATCACATTGAATTCATTTATATGATCTGTAACTGACGCACCTTCACCCATCTTCAAATTAAAAAGACGTCGCATCAAATAGACTTTGTTGATCACAGAGGGTTTCTCGTACATATCTGATAGGGCTTGCATCAAATCAGCAGTGGTCTTTTCCTTCTAGATGTTAAACGCGACGTTACGAGCCAATGTCAGCCGAATAACACCCATAGCTCGTCTATCTAGCAAATCTCAATCAGCTTGCTTCATTGACTCTGGTTTCTCCCCAGATAAGGGCAAGTGCAGTTTCATCTAGTAAAGATAATCTTCAATCTGCATCTTCCAGAAACTAAAATCTTTCCCATCAGATCTGTCGATTCTCACTTTTACTTCTTCCGTCGCCATCGATTCGCTTCAACTTAGCCAAGCCTGGCTCTGATACCACTTGTTGCGAAAGGCGAGCGATCGAATAATAATATAGACAGAAGAAGAAAATAAATCGGACATCGGATTTACGTGGTTCGGTCGTAAAGACCTTTGTCCATGGGGAGAGCAGCAGCGAATTTTATTATAGATCAAGCAATACAAGGAGATTACATACTCGAGTTACTCAAACACTCTCTCGGTGTTTCCTAAGCCCCAATTACACCCAATAACGCACGCAGTGTTTAGCCCCGAAATTCCTGAAGAAATAACCTTTCAATCTCACGAAGGAATTACACGCAAATCTTACCACAAGATTTGATTGGCTTGAACACTAAATCTTCTTGGATGTAATTCACAGACAAGAATGACAAAGACAAATCCCTCCCAAGCACTCGACAACGGGACAGCACTTCAAGAACACTTCTTCATGATCAACCTTCTTCCATCCATGGCCACAAGTCTATATATATAAGTAAGACCCTTATTCCTTTGCCAACTTCTCATAGGATTCTGTTTCCTATACTAAACGATTTTATCCAAAACATATCTCTGTATGTTTTAAACAAAATCCAAATCCAAGTGAAAGTTGGACTTTCCTATTTCAGTGGCCAAACTCTCCGACGCAGATTCAAATTTGGGAAGTTGATCCTCGGATCTTCTTTGCTCGATTTCGAATATCCGCAACATATCCAATTCGGAATATTCGTAATTTCGCATTTGGCTCAAACTCGAGACATATTTTAACATGGTCGCCACCCTTATCACAGCCATTGCCTTCCAGACTGAAGCCACTTCCCCACAAAACACTCGGGTGGCGTCTGGCAAGACAGCTCCAGTGACCATGTCCCTGGGCAGGCCATTTACGCCTTCCAATAAGGACCTTTCTTGTCCTCCATCTATCTCATCATCTCTCTCACCTAGGCTTCCTGTTCTTCCTCGAGGTCATGGTGGCCACTGTGTCGATGGCTGCCACTCCCAACTTGTCGGAACAGTTGTAGGACAGCTCTTCACCAGCTTCGTGCCATTCTTGCTCAGGACGCTGGTCCAGATGGGCATGTATTACGTGTGGGCTATGTCCAAGTGAACTTCATCAAGTAGGAGGTGCAGTTTACTCTCAATTAATTAATTAATTTGTTTAGTTCTAATCTAATATTCAGCCTCATCTTGCTCTGAGGATCAAGTACAGTGTGATGACTTTGAGGGAATAATTTAATTTTGTCAGAATTAATTTGTTCAATTTGGATCATATCTTCTTTAGGCAATTTTACTTTTTACATGCTTGTGCAAAATTTCTATTTCTAATTATTTTTCTTTTATATTTTGAATTCACCAAAATAAATGACGAAATCATGACGATTTGTAAATATGATTTAGATTTTCTTTATCTATTTTATATATCATTTTTGATCAACTTCAGAGCATAAACAATGAAAAGTCCGTGCATGGTGATCCTCGAGCCGCCATCACCGATCAAATTCCTCTCTCTCTCTCTCTCTCTCTCTCTCTCTCTCTTCGGGTAGTAAAGGACCCGCTATGGCAGATCGGGGGTCGCCAGCCTCGGGTAGATATAAGGAAGTTCGACGTTTAGGCTGCCGTTTCATCCTGCGACTGTGACAGCGGAGGTTGAGCTCATGGCGTTGCACGAGCGAGCCCTAGGCCGGGTTCACCGCGGGACTGAGGGAGGAGAGAGATAGTTCGACAGTGTAGTGCGGCGATGTGGCGGAATTAGGCAGCGCAACGTCGGTCGTGATGGCAAGGTGGCTGGTGCACTGGCTATCGGAGAAGAGTGATGAAATGTGTTTTAGGCTTTTTTAGATGTGTAGGGAAAATTTGCTTAAAGGCAAGTGGTATTTTGATCCGATGGGGTAACTTTATCGGGTAAAGATAATCATTAAATTATATCCTATCCTTAAAAGTCATTTAATGTACGACCTATTCTATGGATAAATTATATTTTAATCAATGAATAAATTCACATTGCACTTTATTATGATTGATCGTGAATTACACAGATTTAGATCATGTAGTATATTTTCAATTATTCGTAAGACCTACGAAGTATATGTGCAAAAAGTGTTCATGCCTTCCAGCTTCATAAATAAACTATTCTATGGACGGTAAAAAATTGATGATGATTGAGCTCGTTCCTTTAGCAAAGTTTGAGCTTTTTCGAGCTAAATTGACAAATTACAAAGAATGAGTGCCGTCGTGATGTTGAGAGAGTTGGCATTAATGATGAGTATCGTGACTCGACTACAAGCATTAAGTTAAGATGAAGATTTGCGTGAATATGCGTTACGAGTTCGAGCGGCTGAAATAAAACTTGACTCGGAATTAATCAGGAAAATCTGGATTGTTGCCACTATCTTTAAGTGCATGAAAAAAACTAGGAAATGAACTTCCAATTGTAGCCAGCAAAAATCTTCAAGAACTTCCCTTCAAGGTTCGGCCAACCCCATCTTTAGGGGCCCACTCATTGTTTGAACATATATATTTGAAGTTTGTGAGGTTGATATATATATATGCTAAATATTATTGATTTAGGTATACTTTATGGTTGCAAAATACTCAAGCGTGAGAGTGATTGTAACTCTACAATATGTAATTTATTAGTAAGTTTTATGCAACTAACTCTTCCATGAAACAAATATTGTCACTCGAATCGAATCACGCAAAACTCTCGTGCTCTTTATTATTTTTCATTGAATTCTTTAGTAATTTGATTTCTCATGTTTGACTTCAATAGTAAGATTCATTAGCTTTCGCATTTTTTTGTGGTAAGATCGAACAAAAGGAGTATGTTTAAAAAAAGAAGAAGACCTGCATTGAATTCGTGCGCATGGGTTTTTGGCCAATGGGTCGTTCATCTGGTCATTAAATGGTTTTTTAATCCATCAGAAATTAAGAAGTGAGAAAAATTTCAAAAAACTCTTGAAGTGGAGCATTTTTCTCAAAGTACCTCTTGATTGGTGTCTGTCTCAAAGTTGCCCACGAAATTGACGACGTGGAATTTCAGCTCAATTAGATACTTAATAAAAACCATAATTTTTCCATCTCAGTTTTCTTTCGTTCTTTCTGTCTTCTTGTTTGTTTCTTGCAAGCTCCATTAATAGAGGTGCTAGAGCTCAAATCGGATTCGCACAACCTCGGTGTGGAGTCGCGACCCCCGATCATGACCCGAAATTTGAGGTTGCAGTTGGGTCTATAGAGTTTTGAGGATGGCTGAGTGAAGAAGGTGGCCGTTAAAAATGCCTTCTTGAAGCTTGAAAAGTTGGAACAAGAAATAAGGGTCTCGGACGAGCTCACAGGATATTTTTTTGACAACTGCCAACCATTGCGGAGGGGTTGCTGGAGGTCGTGGTGCGGCGTCGAAGGTCTCGGTGGCGATGGGTGAGGCCCCGTGAAGCTGTGGTGGAGAGAGGCCATGTAAAGAAGATTATGAGAGGAGAAGCGTGAGCTTGACAATCAATCTAGGTCCTAAAGTGTGAAAAAGTTTAACTCAAAAGCCTAAACTAATAGGTAGAGGAGACATGTATATAAAATAGCATAAAACTCATAGATGAATGTGGTGAGATACTTTCAATACCCTCTCTCTCTCTCTCTCGCTCTCTCTCTCTCTGGATCTGACATGTGGGACCATACATATGAAATAAATTAAAGCATGACTTGACTCTAACGCCATATTAAGAATATGCAGAAGAAATAATTGTGTTATCTACATGTTCAATAATGCTATAGAAGATGACTAAGTTAACAAGATATTACAATATTGATTTACGATCAATTAGAATCGATTAATGATATGAATAATCAAATGAGATATATGCACAATCCTAAGAATTAAGGGAGATTTGTAAAATCAAGAGAGATATACAAAATTTCCTAGTTATTGTAAGTAGAACAAGGAATGAGGGATCATGGTACAAAAGGTCATCCATGCTGTCGTTCCTTCTCTTTCATCATTAAGAGCTTGCATTTGTGCATCCACATTATTATTATAGGAACCGAAGGAACCTATTGGAGAGATGGAATATATGTGGTTAAGTGAAGCTAAACTCACTTAGGTTGTCGATAAGCAAAACAGAAATATAATTTGACGTTGTGGCTTTTGACCTTTTATTGTTATGGCTCATCATCCTGTGTCATGTGAAACTAAGGTGTCAACTGGTGAGATTGAATAGGAGCTGGGATAGAAGGCAAATCAGAGAGTTTAAGATGAAAATCGTTGATACAGATTGGAGCTCAAGCAGCTCCACCTCCATTAATGGAGGTTGCAAGGAACGCAAAAGAGAAAGAAAATAAGGAAATATAAAAAATATTTTTTTCTATAAAAGAATTATTGAATTGAGTGGAAGAGTGACATGCATGCGTGAAATTGACATGCAAACCTTTAGTGGCAATATTGGATGAATACTTTAGGGAGCTAAGATTCAAGTACGGAGTAAGAGTTGATGGTTTTTTCATGAGAGACAGTTCGGGTCAAAATAAAGATTCCATTAAAAGTTTGTGTATTTTAAAGGAATTGGACTTTTTTTTTTTGGGTAGCATATACCCGTGTTTCTCATTGGCAAACCTCATATGTCATAGAGGCAATGTCTTTTCTCTTTAGTTAACTCTTTTCGGTGGAAATATAGTCAATGTGCAGGCCAATTGCCTTTGTGACTTTTTCAAATGATTGCCCTCTGTGGCTGTCGCTAATCTCACACTTTTCTTATCTAATTTTCATATGAAGGATAATTATTCTATTCTATCCATGACCCAAATCCCATCGAGATGCTAACAGTTACAAAATCTCTCCGCGCAAGATGTGTTGCAATTAACCACCACAAGCTGTTCAAAGATTTATTCACAATCGAAGTCAAACTCGTAATTTAGGGGAAGACAACTGACCTCTTTATCTCTAAGCCAAACATCTTAGTGCTAGATTGGGTTAGTTAACTTTGAAACTCCTTGCGTGTGGAAATTGAATGTAGAAGAGGTGCCAAAGAGTTAGAAAATGGGAAAGCGCAAAAAGTGAAATGTACATGGAACATCATAAGAAAAATTCAGACCTTAGTATGTCCTAAGACTACTATATCTAGACTTTGGGATGTAAAATTTAGGAATATTTCCCAAGACCAATTTGGGACTAAGGCATGCGGGTATTAGCACGCTAAAATAAGGAACGTGATCCTATCAGCCCACTAGGGTAATCTTATAGGTTGGGTAGCTCTCAGTAGAGCTACTAGGAGATATGGCTTTTTATGATAATTTCAAACTTTGAATTCTTAAGTATCAGGTAGGTAGAAATTATTGTCCGACATAAAAATTTTCTTCTCATCACATCAAATAGGTGATGGGATACCATTATCTTTTCGTCCTTTTGTTTCAATAATCATGTAAAATTGCCAATACTAATCTTATTACATTCTAGTAATAAATAATTCAATAGAAGGCATTTCTCATTTTTTTAAATTAGTAGGACGAGAGATATATAATAGGGACTTTAGTAGTTCATTTTTAGTGAAAGTTAATTGTGTACTCCTAAAGTTGTAGAATGAACGGCACTTATGAAAGCACATGGAGCTCGTAACTAAGCACCGTCTCTTTGTGAGGGGAAAAAAAGAACATGTCATAAGTTCATACACAATCGTGACGTGAGACTCATTTTATTTTATATTATAGAGACAGAGAGTATTTCCTTCAACATTTGAAAAGCTCATGGATTTATTGGGTGTTCTTTTTTATAAGTTTATTAGTCTACCTGTTTTAAAGCCCCAATTCACTTTAAAAACATCAACTTTCTATATTGGACCCTAATTCTGTTTCGAACATTTTTTATTTTATAAAAAAATGATAAAAAAAAACATAAATATTCATTTTTTTATCGACAATCTGGTCCCACGTTCACTCTCCATCCAACATTGCCATTAAAGTTCAATGTGCCAATTCTATATGCACTTCTCTCCATCAATGCGTCATTGATGATTTGCAATTTCAGCTCAACTAGATATTTTTAATAGAAAAACCTTTGTTCTTTCTATTTCCTTATGTTCTATTTCTTCTGCTTCCTTCTTTGCCACCTCCATTATGTTCTTTTTTCTATTTCCTTGCTCGACCTCCATTAATTCTTCCACCTGCTCTAGCAGAGAAATTCATTCTCAACCTCACAAAGATGTTTTACTTCATGGCCAATCCATCTGAAGCAGCAAAGACCAAATGATTACTTAGAACAGAACTCGCGAAACCACATCTCAAAAACTCGACCGCCATCCGTGAAGTTACAAACGTCATATAAACTCACAATACAATTTATTAGGGAGATATAATACAGCGGATCACTTGCAGACATCACGAACTCAACTACAGAGAATTAGGGACATCAATCTAATACCTGACCTTGTCAAACAAACTCCAATACCATACTGCTAAAGGCTTGCATGCCTTAGCTCAACCTCAAGGAAAGAGAAATACCACCATCATTGACAACCACGACTTTGGTCCTCCGTTACTTCGGTACAAATGACCCACGAATCGAAAAAGCTTTCTCAAGAAAAAAAAGTAGAACTGCCACCAGCCACCTCTGTATCAGTAGAAGGAAAACGGCTATCATAAGAGGCAACGCGTGCAGCACAGTGGCTACCGCACCACCCGTTGATGTGATCAGCAGGGATAACGTGAAGCAAAAGTAAGTTAGAACCATTGCGAACATAGATACCATAATCAGCCCGAAGAAGTACCGTTCTTGCTTCTTTTCGTCGTTGTGGACCTTTTGGATGTTTTTGTCTTCTCGGTTCTTTTTGTCTTGCCGGTTCATTTTGTCTTGGATCATTTTGGTGAGGCAAATGATTATCTGGATCGACACCAAGAATCCAAATGTGTTGCCTCCCAGGAAAAGGATGTACACCAGGCCCGCGCCATAAGTTATATTCTCCTCGGTCCCGGATTGAAGGGCAGGGGAAGTAATGTCCTTGGATCCCCCGGCAGTACTGTCGGCCTTGTTATCTTGTACAACGCTTGGAGGCTGAAGTACGGATTGGTAGGTTGCGTTGGCGATGAGCCCGGCAACGACCAGCAGGGCTTCTTGAATCCAGTCCGCCTTTCCACCATCGTTGTTTGATTTTTTCGATGTCCAACCTGGTAATGATTGAGAAGCATTTGTCCCTGGTTCCCCATCTGATTGATGACCGTTACCTGCCTCGATATCATCGTCGTCCCCCGAGACTGGTCTTGAATCTCCGTGTTTGGCTCCCGCTCATACGAGAATTTCTCTGATCTCTCTGTCTCGTGCTCCCCTTTGCGAGGGAGTTGAGACATCTAGTGGCATCAAGCCACTCTCGTTCAGGGCATTCACGTCCACGACCTCGTACTCCAGAGCATGCCCACGAAGCAGGAAGTCGACCACCTGCAACTCTTTCCCATCTTTGTTTATCCTCATTGATTTTCAGATATTAAGGGTCTGTTTGGGAAGTGATAATTTCTATTTTTTTATTTTATTTCCGGGAGTAGATTTGGAACAAAAATCCATTTGGTAAAATTTTTGTTCAAGAGAACAAATTTCTATTTTTTTTTTGTTCAGGAAGTAGATTTGAAACAAAATCGAGAAGTAAAAAAAAAGTTGATTACTTGTTCCCGAGAACAAATCTAAAATCAACCAACCTATTTTCTCTCTTTTCTCTTCTTTTTTCTTGTTCTTGTTCTCTCTTTCTTCTTCTTCGACAACCGCCGATGCCGCTGCCGATTGCCAGCGATCGGTTGGGCGAGGTCCGGCGAGCTCGTTAGAGGCTCGCTAGGCCAGGGCGAGGTCTAGCAAGCTCGCTGGAGGCTTGCCCAGCCACCGGTGAGGTAGGCCTCGCCTAAGCCTCCCCTAGCCACCGGCGAGCCTCGCTTGGCCGAGCGAGGCTCAACCTCGCCCAGATTTGGCGAGGTCGAGCTCACCCAACCGCCGCCAGCACTCAGCCTCGCCGAGCCACCGCGAGGTCGACGTCGCCCAGCCAAGGCCTAGCCAGATCTGGGCGAGGCTGATCACCCAGCCATGGCTCGGTCGAGCCTCGCCCAGCTACCGGCAAGGCTCGGCCAACGAGGCACGGCCTCGCCGAGGGCCGACGATGCTCTAGTGAGGTCACCAGCCCTTGTCTGGCCAATCGTCAGTCATCCCAAGCTTGGTGACCGGCAAGAAGAAGAAGAGGAGGAGAAAGAAAGGAAAAAAAAAAAAGGAAAAAAAATAAAATTATTTAAAAATTAAAAGAAAATGATTTGAAGTAGAAATTTTGAGGATGATGCCAAACACAATTCTATTCCGGGAATTAAAATTTTAGACAGTTACCAAACGGCTTAAAATGCTTAGAAATTATTTACGGGAACAGAATAAAAAAAATCATTTCTGATTAGAAATTATTCTCGAGAACAAAAGCATTACCAAACACGCCCTCAGATACTACATAATTTTTTTTTTTTTTTTTTTTGCATAGACAAAACATCTTATATTCCCGTGATGATCAAATAAATTCCTTTGCATGGAAGATTTTCGCATATGGTAGGGATGCCAAATTAACACCCTCATTGAAGTAATGCACAAAGAAAAGTGCGACAAAATAAGGGAACCGCAAGTCTTGCCTCGAAATTTTTTCTAGCGGCAGCGAGATGCAAGGCAGTGTTGTCTTTGTGGTCCTTCAAATTGATCACGTGCTCCTTCTTGTGCTGCTTCAGATGCTTCACCAACCGAACCAGCACTTTAAACCGGTTGTTCTTCGCGGCGAGGTGAAGCACGGTCTCCTTCCGAGCGGTTGTCTTTTCAACAGACTCAGGTGAAGTGGATAGCAGTATCTCCATGACATCGACCTCCCCGTGGATGACGGCATAATGCAAAGGGATTCTTCTCTCCCGTCCCTCCACGGAGCACAGGTGTGTACCCACTTTCAAGAGCTCCTCCGCGATCTCAACATCACTACGAGTAGCCACGATGTGCAGCGGGCTGAAACCACGTGGGTCCACTTTTTCCGCAAGCTTTGGCATATGCTTCAGGAGCTCTCGGACGAAATCCAAATGGCCGCCCACACAAGCGACATGCAACAGCGTGTGGCCGGCTCCTTCGAGAGCCATCTCCTCGAGGATTTGCTCATTGCTGCTGATCAAGTCATTCAGCTCATGGATATTGCCCTTTCGAGCTGCTTCTAGCACCCTTCGCTCCATTTGATCGGAACTAATAATGGCCTCTCTCTCTTCTCGGGACACCTCTGGACTTGGACATCTATTAATCATTGATCCATTTTATAGAGTTTCTGAATATCGAGAAATTCATAAGTGAATGATGAAGTAAGACTAGCAACAGTAAAGTTCCATGCACATAACCACTTATGATAACCCAACTATTCAATAAAATATTGACAATATCAAAGTACAGATCCAACCAAGTAGGACCACGTGTTAAAGGAAAACCAGCATTGGAATCGTGTGACATTGGTTTGTGGCCAAAGGTCAATTTTTTTGGTCATTGAATAGCTTTTTAAATACATCAGAAATTAAAAAGCTGGAAAAATCTCGAAAACTCACCTCAAGCGGGACATTTTTCTCAAAGCACCTCCAAGATCATTGTTCACCTCATAGGAAGCTCTTTAATTGGTGATTTCGTCTCAATTGAAACACCCTAATCTCGCCGGTGGCATAAATCTTCGCCTGATGACGACTGCCTGCATGTCACATGCCATTATTTGCGCCATGGACAGGGACATTTTTTTCCCGAAAGAAAATGCCTCCGGTCCTTCCGCTCTGCCTCCTCAGCCGTCCGTGCCACTCCCTGACTTCAGCTTCATAACAGAAGATTCGGTAGAAGAAATTTCTTTTATTTTTATCAGTAGAACGAGGAAATACATAGTACAATGATTTTAGTACTTCATTTTTACGGTAGGGCAATTTTATTGTCCTAGAATTCTGAAATGAAACGGCACCTATGGAAGTACATTCCTATGTCGTTTCGTTTTATCATATGAGGGCAGAGAGCATGAACATCTCCCGTCGACGGGAGTGAAGTCAATGCCAGGGTCTTTGTAGAACAAGTTCCATCATTGTCGGTAGCATGACCCTAGGATAACGTCATAGTCATGACCCTTGGACAACGTCACTTGCCTCCATGTCATTATCATATGAATTGATTTGCGAAGTTCCATCTTGTCAAAAGCATCAAATTGACGAGTTCCTGTATACAAATTACTGAACTCCTTTGGGACCCTCGTATCATAATTTCTTTGCTTTATATATATGTAGGGCAGCCATAGGCGTATTTATATTCGTGTTGATGTCTATGTCGTTTGATTGAGAATGCATGTAGTTTTCATATAATGGCATTGCTCTTACGTTGGCACTAGCCAAATTGGATATCACGTCCTTAGTCTTGTGTCTCTTTTTATTATTATTTTTTAGTTGTTTTAATTATTTTTCCCATAGACTTTTTCATAGGGGTGTCAAAATAATCAGAAACAAACTGAATAGTTTGGGTGTGCATTAATTTTTAACCGAATAGTGACCCATACCAATTTGGTTTTCTTTGTTGTAATATTAAGAAGAAGTTTAGTGACAAAGAAGAGAGATTGAATAAGTTTATCACAAGATTTCACGGCTAGAACTACTAACTTGATAAATGTAATTTACGAGTTTCCTTTGCATGTCTTCATCCACCAAGCATTCGTAGACAAACGACGCTTCAAGTCTTCTGTCTTGCTCTGGACATGGACTCCACCACGAAGACCACACTGCTAGAGGTGGCAAAATGGGTCTTAGACCCATATATGACCCATTTAAATCATAAATGGGTCATGTATGGGTCACTTGTTTTTTGAAGAAACTAGTTAAATGAGTTTAATAATTAAAGACTTAAGATAGGTAGGTCTTAAGTGGGTCTTAAATGGGTTGGATTTAGAACCCATTTTCAATCAAAATCACACAATCTCTCTCTTCCCTCTTTAACTTTACAAAAATATTTTTTTTATAAAAATCAAAATTATAATTATTTTTTATTTTAATTTTCTTTTCTTTTTCTTTTTCTTTCCTTTTTTTTTTTTTCTTTCTTCTTCCTTCTTCCGATGGCCGGCACAACGATGGCTAGCAACTGGCCAGGCGAGCCTCGAGCTCGCCGGATCTAGCAAGGCGGAGGCCTCACCGATGACCAGCGAGACTCAAACTCACCAGCATCGGGTGAGACTCGAGCCTCGTCGATCTGGCGAGCCTCGAGCTCGCCGAATCTGGCGAGGCGAAGGCCTCGTCGACGTCCAGCAAGGCCCGAGTCTCGCCGATTTGGAGAGACTCGAACTCTCCGCGTTGGGCGAGGCTCGAGCCTCGCCGATCTGGCGAGCCTTGAGCTTGCCGGCGTCGGGCGAGCTTGAGCTCGCCGGATTTGGCGAGGTGGAGGCCTCGCCAGATCTGGCAAGGGGTGAGCTCAAACTCGCCGAATCTGGCGAGGCGGAGGCCTCGCCAACGTTCGGCGAGGCTTGAGCCTCACCAATTTGGCAAGCCTTGAGCTTGCCGGCATCGGCGAGCCGGGTGAGCTCAAGGCTCGCCTATGGCCGGTCGTCGGCTATCGTCGTGGCCGACGACTGGCCAAAGAAGAAGAAGAAAAAAAAAGAAAAAAGAAAAGAGAAAAAGAAAAAGCAAATTTTAAATTATATTCTTAAAAAATAAATTTAATTAATTTTTAAAAAATAATTAAAATTCTATTTTTTATATAATTATTTTAAAAATTATAAAAATTGTACATTAAATTTTTTCTGTATAAAACCATGTTAGCAATACCATTTTTAATATATATAATTTTTTTTTAGGTTTCATCAAATGGGTTGGGTATTGGTCGAATATAGGTCGAGTCGGGTATGGGTCAAAAATTTTGTACTGCAATAAATGGGTCATAAACGGGTTAAATGGGTCGATTTGGGTCGGACCACCAAATCGACCCATTTATAACCCAACCCAGATCCGACCCGACCCGACCCACCCGTTTAACGGGTCTACACACTGCTTTTGATCAACAATAGTGTGCTCTTGCAGCAAAAAGAACAAATATATATATATATATATATATATATATATATATATATATAATATAATATAATATAATATAATATGCATGGCACGTACTGTGGCCAACTTCAACTCGGAATAGGAAACTTGGACACTTCGGTTAACAAGTCTAACATAGAGTTTCCCATTTTGTTCCTCGGCCGACTCAGGCAAGGAATTTCCGTGTTTGTGCCCGATCAGTAAGCCCGTAAATCAATTTCCACAGTCAAAGTCCAAAAAACTCTCTTGGACTCAAACGTGGAAGTAACAGGCCAACTCCAAATCTTGAAAAACAAACTGGTCGTGTCCTGCTTTGCTCGATTTCGTACATATATAAATTATTATCTATTTTGAACGGTTTTATTTAATAGGCTCAAACTTGAGATATATTTTAATAAAAAATAGGGCTGATTTTCAGTTTGGTTCTGTCGAACCGAACCAAAATAAAACTAGAATTTTTTCATTATTCGAATTGAGCCAAAAATGCACGATCATTCGATTCGGTTCATTTTCTGGTTCGGTTTTGACACCCTACTTTTCTAAGCCCATTCATATTTATCATGGGTTGACCAAAAGAGTCAACTTTTGATCCCTGTTTATCTTAGGATCAAATTTCTGTCTTTTTTTTCTTTCCTCATTGAGATTCTGGGCGAGTATATTATTTTGTGAAATGCTATCCATGTTCGTTTTAACCAATTGTGATTTTATATAAATATCTGCCTAAAGATGTGGGACATTTAAAGAGGCAGCATACCCATCCAATGTTGCCTCTGTCAATGCTAATCCTCATTTTTAGTTATTAGACGATACGAACTACTATGGAAACATAACACATCTCAAAAAGGTTCAATAGAGTTTTTACAGTTGATCAAATCTCTCTTATCCATTTACCGAAGGAATTCGCGCGGTGGCCATGGACGATGAGAACTCCACCAATGAAATGGCATAGCTCGCCCTTGAGTTAAATTGTTTTGCAGTTTGTACAAGGATGTTCCAGTAGTTTAATGCCTTGATTGTCTTTTGACCCACCGAAAGAACATAAACTATAGAGTCTGTACCGCAAGCCCATCTATGCCACTGATCATATGGTGTCCATGGTAGCACTGACACAATTAATGATTTAGATATGTTAGTCTACGTTATTTGTAGTAGGACCGTGCATAGCTAATGCTTTTGCTGATACTGAAGCCTAGCCCGAACATATCAAGCTTGCTCACTCTAGGCTTGATACACTGGTCCAAACTGTAACAAATTTAGTTTTGCACCCCTTGCTTAGTAGTTGGTGAGGGTTAGCCAATGACCATTGTTGGCCTAGAGTTGAAAGGAAAAATGAAAAGAAAAAATAGTAAAAAAATTAGAAAAATTAGAAAAATTATCCACATCAGTACTGGCATTGCCACGTAGAATGTTCAGTGTCCGCATCATCAGTTTTAGATTAAAATTAGTTGGAAGGACTACATTAATAATATCAAAAGGTTAAGGACTACACTAGTTAAATTAAAAAGTTTAGAACTGGATTGGTAGTCATATAATGGGTTATATGACTTTTTCGGTAATTTTCTCATTAGTCTTGACGACGAACTCAATAGCAGTTACCAAAGCTTTTGCATCATATTTCATCCCCACCTCTCTATAGAACTGAGCATCCAAAGTTCTAGAGGTGTTGTTAAAGACCTCGCATTCAAAGTCTCAGGTTACTTGTATTGATTTCAGAGCAACCACAGAGGACGACAAAGAGAAAGAGACAAGTGGCCTAATTTTTGCAAAGGAGTGTCACATCCTGGAGATGAACCACCAAGGGGAAGGCTAAAATGGGAAAACGCTTCCGTTTTGCATCAACTCTCTCAAGCCCTACCAATCGCAACCTGGTACTCAATTAAACATGCAATTAAACCTACCAATTGGAGTCACCACAATAATGATGACAAAGACACATTTCTCCTTTTTTTTTCTTCGGCTTCTCAATGGCTCGTGAAGTCTCTTCTTATAGCAAAAATTTCCATTACTTATTGGAAAGTCACAAATCTTGCTCCTTTGATGGTGGGGATTGCTGAATTTTAGTCCTGATTTGTTCATCAAATCCCATCCATACTTGTAATGCTGCCATGGATGCGTCCATATTCATTCACCATTATATACAATTCCACGGCCAGCTCATTCCATAAGTATGAGCTTCTTGATTGTTTCCCTTAATTTCCTCTCCCCTCAGTTTTTCCTATCGGCTTTTCTTGATTGTATCGCCTTGCACATGAACGTCCAATATTCGGCCGAGTGTGTGTCAATTTTATTCCATATTACTTGATAAGTTCCGTCGATTCCTCTCTCACTATCTTCACAATTTCATTCCAGCAGCCCGAACTTCCCACAAACGCTATGATTTCTTTCCTTTATTTTGTCCGTTTTCACCAATTTGTCTCTCAATTGCCACACTTTCCTTTCCTGCTTTTACCAATGCTACCGTGAATGTGTCCACATCATTCACTATCATTTTCGTCTTCTTCTCTTTCCAAACTCCGCTCGATCTTTTGCTGAGTTTGCTTCCCGCCGGCCATATCTTCGAGTAAAAATATTTTATTGATTTCTCCTCTTGTCTGGCCACGATCTCCTTGATATTGCCTCCTCAATTCATGTCATAATAATAATCCATTTCATATTTCGTGGCCTGATTTGCTTCGGGATCACTTACCTTCTTCATTCAGAGCAACAAACGATTTTCCCCATGCGATTTTCAATCATAGGTCGGCCAAAATTTGCTGGAGAATATTTCCTGATTGATTGGTCTCTTTCCTTCTTGTGGATAACCGGCTATTCATTTCTCCCTCTTGATCTATTTACCCATTTTCTCACATCATGGGCGAGATTCATAATCGAGCACATTCCGAGGACATTTGCTAATCTATGTGCCAACGGGGAGTATTTCATGGCTTCTTGCATTCAAGCATAATGAGGCTAGCTCATATGAAATTACTGGAGAAAATTGTCAAAAAAAGTCATAAATCTATTACATTTTTATTAATTCAATCATAAACTTTTCAATTTTATCAATTTAGTTCTAAACATTTTCACTTTTTATTAATTGAGTCCATCTAGCCAATTTTGGCTGGAAGTGGACGATTGATGTTAACGTGACAATTTTTTAATGATATTTTAATAATATTTGAATTCTTATTGCTTTTTCTTCTCTTTTTTTTTTTTTTTTTTTTTTTTTGTACTTTTCTTTGATTCTGTTTCGGGGGTGCTTGGAGTTTGGCCAGTGATGGTGGTCGACCAACCCTCACTGGCCACAGGCAAGGGCCGGTGACCCTCGCCAGCCATAGACGAGGGCCAATCGACCCTCGCCAGCCTTGGGCGAGGGCTCGCGCGCCCTCACTGGCCAGCAAGGGCGTCGCGGCCCTCGCTCAAAGCAAGCAAGGGGCCCGGTGCCCTCCCCCATGCCGGCCCTCCCCTTTGGCTAGCCCTTGCTCATAAACACAAAAAAAAAAGCGCAACTTTTTTATAAAAAAAAAAAAGAAAAAAAAAAGAGAAAACCATAAAAAAAATTCAAAATACAAAATACAAAATACTATTAAAAAATTGGCACGTCAATGCCGACTGTCCATGTTAGCAATTTTCGGCCAAAATAAGACTAGCAATAACAGAGTTCCATTCACATTACCACTCGTGATAACTCAGCTTTTCAGTAAAATAATGACAATATTAAAGCACAGATCCAACCGGTAGGACCATGGATTAGAGGAACGCCCCAGCATTGAAGTCGTGTGGCACGGGTTTATGGCGGAAAGTCAGTTTTTTTTTTGTCATAAAATGGCCAAAGTGAGCTCGAAAACTTCTCAAAGCGCCTCCGCGATCGGTGTTTGCCTCGAAATAAGCTCCATAATTTGGTGAATTTATCTCAATTGAACCCCCAATCTCACCAGTGACACAAATGTTCGCCGGACAACGACTGCTTGTGTGTCACGTGCCATTGTCCACCCCATGAATGGGCGTTTTTTGTCCGAAAGAAATTGCCTCTGGGCCTCCCGCTCCACTTGCTCCTGTCCGCACCACTCTCCGTCGCCAGCTACATAACAGAAAATTCAGTAGAAGAAATTTCTCATTTCTTCATTAGTAGACCGAGGAAATATACATTATAGGGACTTTAGTACTTCATTTTTTAATGAAGGGCAATTTTATTGTCCTAGAGTTGTGGAATGAAACGGCAATTTGATCTTATATTTCTTTTTTCGGCGTCAGGTGTTTTGTTTTATCTTAGGAGGGCAGAGTCTTTAATATCTCCCGGCCGCGGGAGTGAAGTAAATGCTATGGTCTTCGTAGGCTAAAACTGTTATGTCATAGTCATGGCCCCAGGATAGCGTCACTTGCCTCCACAACATTATCACGTGAATCAATCCCCCTGGTCGGAAGCATCAGACTGAGGAGTCACTGGATACAAATTATTGAACTGGTTTGGGACCCCCAAGTCATAATTTCTTTGCTTTGCGTATATGTGGGGCAGCAATGGGACGTATTTGTATTTGCGTCGTTCTCTCTGTCATTTGATTTAGAACGCGTGTCGTTTCCATGTAAGGGTCTTGTGTCGTTTCCAGAATTGCTTTTCTGTTGGCGCCAGCCAAATTTTATCACATTCCTCTACGGTCTTGTGGCTCTTTATATTATTATTATTTTTTAGATGTCGTTTTAATTGCTTTTCCCCTAGACTTTTTCATAAAGGTGTCAACAGTTCAGTTCAGTTCGGATTTGACCCACCAAATGAACGTTATCAGTAGACCCTATGCAGCAAGCTCGTTTAGGCCACTGATCATATGTAGTCCATGGTAACCACTCACACAATCATTGATTTAGATGATATCAATCTACATTATCTATAGTATGAATATGCACAAGTTGTGCTTTTGTTTAAAGTAAAACCTGGCTCGAGCATACCAGGCCTACTCACTCTGGGCCCGATATACTAGCGTAGACTATAACAAATTTAGGCTTCACGCCTCTCACCTAGAGACTGGCGAGGGTTAGTTGATGACCCTCACCAACCAACAGTTGAAAGGAAAAAGAAAAGAAAATTACTAAAAGAACTCAGAAAAATTTATAAAAAAATTGGAAAAAAAAATTACGTTAGCACCAGTTTAGCAACGTAGAACAATCAATGTCTACATTATCAATTTCTTAGCAAAACTGGCTTAAAAGACTATATTGGAAAATTGTGAAAATACTTAGAACTAAATTAGCTAAATTAAAAAATATAGAACTAAATTAGCCACTATACAATAGATTTATGAATTTTTTGGCAATTTTTGCCTTTTTTGTTTCTTGAGGACAAACTCAATGGCAGCTAGCAAAGCTTCCAAACTCTGGACCAACTAAACCGGGCATCTGGAGTTCCAGACTATAAAATACCGATACTTTTCGAAAGCTTTCGTGTCGTGTCAAATACTCCAACACATGTTCAACATTCTCCGACACTCGATCAATAGGTGTTGAAAAATCCATCACCTGGTCAACTCTCCCGATGCTCTTTAACGTTGTGGCTTTTGAGCTCTGTTCGCTTACCGTCCAGTGTCATGCAAAACTAAGGAATCGGCTAGTGAGATTGAATATGAGCTAAGATAGAAGGCAAAGCAGAGAGTTAAAAGATGAAAATCGTCAATGTAGAATTGAGCTCGAGCAGCTCCACCTCCATTAATGGAGGTTGCAAGGAACGTAGAAGAGGGAAAAAAACATAAGGCTCTTTTTCTACCAAGGAAATATCGAATTGAGTTGAAATTTCGCATCGCCAATGAGTCACGGAGGATGAGACACTTGCAAACGTGAAATTGACATGCAGACCTTTTAGTGGCAATGTTTGATGAAAACTTTAAGTGTCACGACCTCCCTTTTTGGTGCCCTTTTACTCACGGGCAGGCGGAGGCTAATGGCTCGCTAACTCTATTAGACTTAGTCCGGACTCTCCTAAACCCACCAATTCACGACTTATTGTTCGAGTTTTTAACTTGCAAGTCAAATTTAAATAGAAGTTGTCATTAATTGATTTGGGGTGAGTCGATTAGAAACTCAAGTAAAATATCGGAAGAAATATTTTACTCATGTGCAACCAGAGAAATTAGCATCGGAGACTTGATTACATTAGTTAATCACTAATTTATTTTCGATACCTAATTTTGTTTGAACCCTGAGTTGTTTTTTGGATTTTCAAGGATTTTCCAAGCATTTGTGGAGAATAAAAACCATATTTTAGGCTTTTTCTGATTTTTTGGAAAATGTAAATCATTTCTGGATTTTTCTTTTTTATATATCTTCTTAAAAATATTTTTTAATATGAAAATAATAATATAATATTATATAAAATAAACGGACCTGGGTCGGACTCCCGCATCCGACCCGAGTCTCGGTCGGCTCGGGTAGACGACCCGAGTTGTCAGGCCCTCAGCGGGACTAGGCCGAACGTACGGGCCCAGTCTAGAACAAAATAAGCCCTTACAAGCCTAATTCATCTCAGTCAAAAGACCAACCCCTAAAGACCCAACCGGATCTGATCCCAACCTGGATCCGACCCAGCTCCCTCTCGCGTCCCTGCTCCTCGCCGAGACGGAGACGGCTGGCGCGACTGGCGTCAGTCGCCTCGGCCTGGCTGAGGGCGTACACCGGCGACGCCTCAGCCGACCCGAGATGAGAGCCTGGCCCTTGCCTTGCCGGCGACGCTACGACGACGGCTGCGATGGGGAAATTGTCGGTTGCCCTACACCCCCGAGACCAGTGGCCCCCGCGGACGACCAAGGTGGCCCTCCCCCCTCCACAGGTCGACAGCCTCGCGGCCACCACGCCAGTGTCGTTGGGATGCCTCGACTGGGCGAAGCGATGCCCGGACAAGTCGACGCCGGCCGAAACGGAATTCACAAGAACTGGATCTCGTTCGGACATATCATCGAGCAGTTAAAGCACACTACAAAAACGAGAGATTTTTGGCTCTACTGGGGCTCAAACCCAAGCCGAGACTCTCGCCAAACAAACAAATACACACGCGGCAGCCAGAAAGAAGAGAGACTTGGGGCGGAGTTCGGGCAACCGGGCAGCCGCGAGCTCCGGCCCGACATGCCCAAAACAGGGGAAAAACAGGGCTAAGGTGGCTCACGTTTGGCTCAGTCGGTACCACGGCGGCTCCTCGGGGCAGCCCAGGTGCGGTGGCCGCCGGCGGCCTCTCTCTCTGACCTCTCCTCTCTTAAATCTCACAGATCCCTCTCACCGATCTCTCCCTCTGCGGTTTTCATTTTTTTTCTTTAATTCCTTTCTTTGGCTCGCGGACGCGGTGTATATAGGCAAGGGGGCCGGTCGTCATTAACCTGCGCCCACCCACGTGTAAAAGGGGGTCGAAAAGGGAGGTCGCCATAGTAAGATTTGAGTACAGAGCGAGAGTTGATGATGTTTTTACGAGACAAAGAGTTTGTGCATTTTGGAGGAATTAGATCAATTTTTGTATCATACACTTATGTTTTCTCACTGGCTAAACTCACATATTAAAAAGGCAATGTCTTTTTTGTTAATATCAAGAAAAACTTAAAACTGATATATATGTGATAAATTTATTTTAAATTAATTGTTTATTATAAAAAACCCCGAAATTATTACACTTGTGATAAATTTATCAAAAATTAATTTTTTTGACCTCTAAAAATCCTAAACCGAAACATTTATCATAAATTTAACTTCCATTAATTTTTGTAAAATTAGATTAATATTATGAAAGACTCCAAATTAATATACATATGATAGAGAGGGTAGAACCCTAAAGTGGTATACCCGTTAATTGTCATTTGTTATCTAATCCAGTAATTTTATAGTAAAATTTAATTGAAATTAACAGAGGATAAATTTGTCATAAGCATACTATTTTGAGTTTTTGGTGGTTAAAAAATTAATTTGTAGTAAATTTGTTACACATGTACTAATTTTTTTATGATATTAACTCTTTCTTTAATTAACTATTTTTGATGGAAATAAATTCAATGTGCTAATCAATTGTCTCAGTGACTTCTTCTGGCTATTACAATCTCATACTTTTTATCTAACATTTGTGTCGAGAGATAATTATTCTATCCTAGCCATGACCTAAAACCTATCAAGATTTTAACAGTTAGAAAATCTCTCCACACAAGATATGTTACAATTAAACATAGCAAGTGGTTCAAAGATTTATTCACGATTTGAGTCGAACTCATGATTTAGGGAAAGAGCACTAACCTTTTCATCACTAGGCCAAACAGCTCAATAGTAGATCGCGTTAGATAACTTTATAATTCATTGCGCATGGAAATCTGATGAAGAGGATATAACAAAGAGTTGAAAATAGGAAGACAAAGGAAGGGAAAAATATATAAAACCCAAGAAGAAAATGACGTGTGGCTTTATACGATAATTTCAAACTCTGAATTCTTAAGTATTAGCTAGGTAAAAAATATTGAACTTTATAATGTTTTTCTTCTCATCACATGAAATAGGCAACGGATAATATTACCATACACCTTTTCGTCCTTTTGTTTCAGTGATCATATAAAATTGCCAACCCTAATCTTATCACATTCTAGCAACAGATAATTCAATAGAAGAAATTTCTCATTTTTTTTTTAATTAGTAGGACGAGGAGATACATATTATAAGGACTTTAGTAGTTTATGTTTAGTTCAAATTAATTTTGTACTCTTAAAGTTCAGGGATGAACAGCTCCTATAAAATTACATTTCTTTAGCGTTGATGGAGCCCATAACTAAGCCCTACCTTTTTGTTTTAAAACTAAAAGGTTTCACGAGAGAAGTTCACATACAATCGTGACGTGAGACTTAACTTGTTAAATGGATGGGTCGGCTTGGATTTGGGTTGGGTCATAAATAATCCAACTCAAATCAACCTATCTATCCCATTTATGACACATTTATCATAGTGCAAAATTTTGACCCATATCCAATCCAATCCATACTCAACCCATGCTCGATCCATTTAACTATATTTTAAAAAAAATTATTTCTTATGATTTTTTTTTAAAATGGTATTGCTAAAATACTTTTATGCAATACAAATTTAATGGACGATTTTTATAATTTTTTGAAAATTTATTTTTTAAAAATCGAATTTTTTATTTTTAAAAAATCAAATTTTTACTTATTTTTATTTTTCTCTTTTCTTTTTTTTTTTTCCTCTTCGTAGTCAACCATCAGCCATGATGACGAATGACGACTGGCCACAGGCGAGCCTCTAGCTCGTCGGGCTCGCCTGACGCCAGTGAGCTCAAGGCTCGCCAAATCAATGAGGCTCCAGCCTCGCCAAACGTCGGCGAGGCCTTTGCCTCACTAAATCAACAAGGCTCGAGCCTCACTGGATCCAGCTAGGTCAAACTCACCCAACACTAGCGAGCTCGAGTCTCGCTAGATCCAGCAGAGCTCGAGTCTCGCTCGATCAAGCAGAGCTCGAGTCTCGCTGGATCTGGCGAGCTCAAGCCTCGCCTAGTCGGTTATTGGCCATCGTCGTGCTAGCCACTGGTTAAGGAAGGAGGAAGAAGAAAGAAAAAAAAAAAAAAAAAAAAAGAAAAAAGAAAAAAAATATAAAAAATAATTATAATTTCAATTTTTATAAAAAGAAAATATATTTTTATAAAGTTAAAGAGGGAAGAGAGAGATTGTGAGGCTTTATTTGAAAATGGGTTCTGAGTCCAACCCATTTAAGACTCATTTATCTTAAATCTTAAATTTTTAAACCCATTTAACTAATTTATTTAAAAAATAAGTACCCCATACATGACCTATTTATGATTTAAATGGGTCATATTTGGGTCTAAGACCCATTTTACCACCTCTATAGGAGACTCATTTTATTTTATGTTATAGGGATAAAGTATCTATCTCCTTCAAGATTTGAAAAGCTCGTGGAGTTATTGAGTGGTTTTGTTCATAAGTTTACTACTATACTATTTTAATGCCCTAAGCACTAACTTTCAGTTGAATCTAATCTTATAAAAAATCACAAATTTTCACTTTTTACGGAAATCTTGCCCCTAAATTCTCTAGCCAACGTTGCCGTTAAAGGGCGATGTGTCAATTCCATATGTTCCGACCCAAAAAAAAAAAAAACCATATGCACATCTTTCTCTCTCTCCACTTGTAAATGATGATGTGGAATTTCAGCTAAATTAGATATTTTTGAAAAGAAAACCTTTGTTCTTTCTACTTCCTTATGTTCTTTTTCTTCTTCCTTTCTTGCCACCTCCATTATGTTCTTTTTTCTATTCCCTTGCTCAACCTCCATTAATTCTTCCACCTGCTCTATCAGAGAAATACATTCTCAACCTCACAAAGATGTTCTCTTTGCGGCCAATCCATTTGAAGAAGCAAAGACCAAATGACTACTGGAAATTGAACTCACAAAACCACGTCGCAAAATCTTGACCACTATCAGTGAAGTTACAAATGTGATCTAAACTCACAACACATTTTATTGGGGAAATATGATACAGCAAAACAATTGCAGACATCACACAATCAACTCCGTAGAATCCAAGGGCATCAATCTAACATCTGACGTCGACGAACAAACTCAAACATTGCCAAAGGCTTGCATGTCTTAGCTCAACCTCAAGGAAAGAGAAATACCATCATCATTTCCAACTACGACTTAAGCCCTTATAACTTTAGACGGTACGTATTACCTAGGAGGTGCAATCGAAAAAGCCGATCCAAGAAAAAATCTATAGCTGCCGCCAACCACCTGCATCAGTAGCAGAACCAATGATATCATGAGAGGCGTCAGGCGCAGAGCCTTCTGGGATGGACTTTTGTTACCCATTGTCGTGAACAGCAGGGATAACGTGAAGCAAAAGTAAGTTAGAACCATTGCGACTAGGGATAGCCTAAGCGGCAGCTTCAGCGGCAGGTTGTTGTTCTTGCGGATATCTCTGGTGAGGTATCTCTGGTTAGGTAAATGATCATTTGGACCGACACCACGAATCCTAACGTGTTGCCACCTAGGAAGAGAGTGTACACCAAGCCTGCACCATAAGTTTTAGTCATGGATTCTCTGGAAATATTGTCGTTTGGTTTAGTGTGGTCAACTTCTATTATTTTTAGAGGCTGCAGCAGAGATTGGTAGGTCATGCTTGCGATGAGTGCGGGGAACCAGCAGGACGTTGTGTATGTCAGCTGACGACTCTTTTTCTTCATTCAAATTTTTCGATAGGGAAACTGATAACAATTGAGGAGCATCTATAATTGGTTTCCCATTAGATTGTTGACTGTTACCTCCCTCGATATCATTGTCGTCCACTGAGACTGGTCTTGATACGAGCGAGTTTGATCTTCCTCTTCCCTGTTTGCCTCCCGCTTGTGCGAGAATTTCTCTGATCTCTCTATCTCCTGCTTCCCCTCGCGATAGAGTCGATACATCTAGGGGTGTCAACCCACTGTCGTTCAAGGTGTTCACCTCCACGACCTTGGACTCCATAGCATACCCACAGAGCAGGAAGTTAACCACCTGCAATTCTTTTTCCATTTTCCAAACATTAAGATAATACGGAAAGACTTCAGACATGAACGAGACATCCTTTATGGCAGTGATGCTCAAAACGGACCCGATTCGATAAATTCCTTTGCCTAGAAGATCTTCGCATATGGTAGGGACACCAAATCAACACCCTCACTGAAGTGATGCATAAAGAAAAGTGCGATAAAATAAGGGAATCGAGAGACTTGCCTCAAAACTTTTGCTGGCGGCAGAGAGATGCAAGGCAGGATTGCCTTTGTGGTTGTCGCGACCTAATTTTCGGGTGCACCACCTAAGTTTAGGCTAATGGACTACTAAGTCTTTAAACTTAGCTCGGGCTCTCCTAAATCCATACCAATTCGCTACTTAATGTTCAAATATTTAACATACAAATGATTATTATCTAGGAGTTGTCACTAATCGGTTTACGATAGGTCGATTAGACACCTAAGTAAAATAATAGGAGAATTATTTTACTCCTACGAACCAGAGACTAAGGGTACGGGGACTTGGTTACACTAAATTTCTCTAATGTCCTTTCGGTACCATTTCTTTTTAATTTTTCAAAAAAATGTTTTGCAGGCAGCTTGAATTGATTTTAGTTTATCTCCCTAACATGTGAGGTTATCATGCGAGTGCACAAACCACCAATTAAACACCCAAGTAAAGCAATTAATAAATTGCAAAACTTATCTCAAAATAACGAAAGCATCTACGTTGTTAGATTAGAATTCACATCAACATTCCTAAATATGATTTCTAATTAACACGCAATCACTCAATTTTTTGTTTTCATTTATTTAATGAGAATCATGCAATGCATGCTACTAATGAAATGATATGACATAGCAATATAACCTAAACTGTATGACACAAGTATGCAATCTAAATTAATCAAATGACCTAACTCTAATGACAAGGAAGTTCTAATTAAATGAATCTAGTAATCACTAAATGATGTGCATTTCATGAACCTAATTCTATATGACGTGCACATGATATTTTTTGTGTTTTTTTTTTATTTATAAAATTTGAAATTCAAATTGCCAAATAATTAAACATGCGATTCGATTTTAAAAAACCTAACATCCTACATGAATGCATTTTTTTTTTTTTTTGGATTTTTATCTTTATTTTTAAAAAATTCGAAATAAGTAAATTTCCTATCCAAGATATGCAATTTAATTCAAAGATATCATCTAACCTAGATAATGACTAACTAACCTATCATGCAATCAATCCTAATCTACATGGGATGCAAATGCAATTTTTTTGTATTTTCGGGATAAATAGAACAAATAAAAAAATAAACACCAAATCATCCATGGTCATCAAAAATGTTATCCACTATTCGAATTGAAATTCAAACTTGATTATCTCGCTAATAAAATCGATAAATTGATCTTAAGCTTTAAAGATCAAGATATCAATTTTACTCCCTCGTGAATAATTATTCCATCTAAAGCCTTATAGATAGAATAAAAATTCGTACGGTTGCAAATTGGATGCTACATCAGGGAATTTCAATCATGCATTGGAAAATATTTCAAACAAAGAGATAAAATATCAAAAACTAAAATAAGATAAAACAAATCTACCTAATAAAATAAATCTACCTAAAAATAAAATAAATCTCTACCTATATTGAATTTTTTTCCAAAAATTCAAACGGTGAGGTGGACCAACGATGGAGGCTCGACCCGGCACGGCTCAAAGGCAGCAGCTATGGTGGTAAGTCACCCAAGGGCTCCGGTGAGGGCGATGGGCACGGTCGTCGGAGCTCCGGCAAGGGGCTCAGGTGGCAGCTGGTAGAATGGCGACGAATAGGGGAGCCGCTTGGATCAGGAGGCGCGGCTCGTTGCAGGAGCAGCAGCAGCGCTCGGGCATCTGCGGGTCAGTTGGAGTGGCGGTGGAGCTGTAGACGTCGCCGGTGCAGGCACGGGTGAGGCAGCGGGAGCAGCAATGGCAGAGAACAGTGGCATCACGAGCTGCTGCAAGGGCGCGGAGGCGTGGCGATCAACTCAGGCTACTGGCAGAAGGAGGCGCGGTAGTAGTGGCGGTGCTCGAGCGAGCTGCTGGTGGTCGCTCAGGCGAGGGGCACCAAGTGGTGGTGACTGGCAGCAGTGACGGCGGGTGTTCGGGTCGAGCAGAGAGTGGGCTCGTGGGGGATGCAGGTCGCAGGTTACTGCGGTGGAGGTCCTGCAGGTGTCGAGGCAGGTCGCGGGCGTGAGCGTCGCTGAGGGCAGGCGGACGGGGATGCTCGAGTGCGGATGTTGGCGGCAGCAGGTGTCGAAGCGTCTAGCAGAGGGTGAAGCTCGGGCAGAGCGAAAATCAGCGATCATGTGGTGGATGATCGGCACGGAGGCGCGACGCTGGTTTAGGCAAATTGCGGACAGAGTGGGTTAGCGGCTTCGCTGCTCCTGAGGACGCAAGCAGCAGTGGCATTTTGGGGGGGGGGGGGGGGCGGCGCAGGCTTGCGAGCGAGGGGGATCTCTGGCGACTGGTGGGACGCCGGCAGAGCAGCGGTGGCGGAGTGACAGCGGTGGAGGCGCAGTGGTGGCTGGCAGAGGCGGTGTCAACGTGGGCATGGCCGATGCGAACAAGGAGGCGCGGGCGCAGCGGAGGCCGGCGGTGTAGCTCGGAGACCAGCGGTGTAGGGGTCGGTCACGCGGCAAAGGGAAGCCATGGAGAAGATGGACAGTGGCGTTTTTTCTGCTTTTCTTTTTTCTCTCTCACGTCCCCTCACCGATCTTCTCTCTCCCCGTCACTGCAAACCGGTCACTTCCCTTCTCTCATTTTTTTTTTCTTTTCCTCTCTCTCTCCTAAAATCGAAGAAGGCCTCTCCCTTTTCCCAAAAAAATTTCCCCTTATTCCCCCCTTGGTCACGAAAATTGTGACTCTTTTATAGTGATTCCGGATGGCCGCTTTGTATGGTATTTTCCGAGTTTCCATCTTCTGTCGCATTAAATCAAAGTTGCAAATCGGAGCGTGATTTCGCAATTAGCTCGATTTTGCTCAGATTTATTCCATTTTGTAAAAATTCATGCCATTTATTCACTTGATTTTTAAATTGCTTATGCATTTAACAAAATCCAAATATTCATCAGAATTTCAAACTTCCATGCATAATCAATCAAATCAATTTCTCATTTTTTCCATTTTTTCATTTTATTTGTTCTAATGCATTTTTTTTAGGGGTTAAAAATTAATCTCTAATTTTTATGTAAAAAATCAATGACTAGGTCGCCAAAATTTAGGTGTCAACAGTGGTCCTTCCAATTGATCACCTGCTCCTTCTTGTGCTACTTCAGATGCTCCACCAACACAACCACCGCGTGAAACTGGTTGTTCTTTACGGTGAGGTGAGGCATTGTCTCTTCGATGGATTCAGGCGAAGCGCGAAGCAACAACTTCATGACATCAAGCTCCCCATTTATGTAGGCATAATGCGAAGGGATTCTTCTCTCCTATCCCTTCACGGAGCACAGGTGTGGACCTACTCTCGAGCTCCCTTGCGATCTCAGCTCCGCCTTGAGCTGCCGCGATGTGCAGCGGGCTGAAACCACCCGCGTTCACGTTTTCTGTGAGCTTCGGCATATGCTTTAGGAGCTCTCAGACGACATCCAAATCGCCGGCCACACAAGCGACATGCAGTAGCGTGTGGCCGCTCCTTCTAGAGCCATCTCCTTGAGGATTTGCTCATTGCTGCTGAGTGCTGATCAAGTCTTGCAGCTCATCGATATGGCCCCCTCCAGCTGCTTCAAACAACCTTCGCTCCATTTGATCGGAACTAATAATGGTTTCTCTCTCTCTCTTCTTGGGATGCCCTTTGGACTTGGAAATCTGTCGACTTATTGATCCATTGTATAGAGTTTCCCCTAGATTTCTCTCTAATTTACGGTTATCTAGAAGCTCCCAGGTGAAGTCCGGTGGTAGTTAAGAACAGTGGCAAATAAATTGTCCAGCATGCCAATTGAAGCAAGTATTTCTGACACAAGCAGATAAAAAAAAGTCGTGGGCTGAGGCTGTGTAAATAGGCATGGATGTTTTATACACTAGAGACCAACTAGCAACGCCAAAATTCTATGCACATTACCACTTGTAATCCCCCAACTACTCCATATAAATTCCCATACCTTATCTCATTGTTGCTGCATTTGCCGAGACTCCCTACACGTTCTTACATCCCATCATGCGAATACTAACTTCTAAGAATGATATTGTTTTTTTCTTATGGGAAACTGATCCAAATAATCTTTGAACTTCAATTCAATATATAATATGATCTCTAAATTTTTAATTTATTTAATATGATCCCTAAAATTTTGGTACATGTCCAATTGAGACTATATGAAAATGTTCAATGTTGTCATTGAACTTAAATTAATGGAAAGATGATATTAAATATTTTTAAATAATTCAGGTACTAAATTAAATATATATCAAAATTGAACAAATTAAAAGTTCAAAAATTCAAAGACTATATTGCACACTAAATTAAAGTTTATGAACCATTTATGTCATTGTTCTTTTTTAGGCATGTTATTTGTCAATTAAATGGTTTTTTAAAATATCACAAATCAAAATGCAGGAAATTTTTGAAAAACCCCTTTGAAGTGGGGCATTTTTCACACGGTACTCTTAGGCATCGCATGGTAAAGTTTCTATTCCTCTGAATTTCTGTTCTTTTGTTCCCTAGAACAAAAAAAAAAAAAAAACAGAAATCCGTTTGGTAACGCCAAGTTATTTTTCTATTCCCCGAAATAGAAAGTTAGCCCGGGAATAGATTTGGAGCAGAAACGAGAAACAAAAAAAAATTACTTCTTGTTCTCGGGAACAATTTCTAGAAATAAGCCAATTTTTTTTTTTTTTTTTTTATTCCTCTCTTGCTGTGGCCACCTCCAACCGCCCGCCCGGAGCCACCGCCCGCCGTCGACCGTCGCCGCCCGCCGCCCATCCGCCTCCGGCCACCGCCCATCCACCGCCAGCCGCCGCCCATCCGCCTCCGGCCGCTGGCAGTCGTACGGCGGCCGGCGGCAACTGGCGGTTGACGACCGGCAATCCATGAGCAAGAATAAAAAACGAATATACACAAAAAAGAAACTGTTGCGTTACCAAACACCTTTCTATTCTTTTTCTATTCCAAGAGTAGAAATTTTGTGTAGTTACCAAATGGGTTCTTTTACTCATAAATTGTTCCCCGGAATAGAAATAGAAAAAAACTATTTTTGAAAAAAAAAAAAACATTCCCTAGCCAAGAAGCGTTGTCATGCGCAGTCTTAGAGTGGTGTCTATGTCAAAGTAGTCCTTGAAGTTGGTGACTTCATCTCGATTGACCCCTCATCTCACCGGCAGCACAAATCCTCGCCGAATGACGACCACGTGCATGTCGTGTGCCTTGATTCGTGCCATGGATGGGGGGGCATTCTTGTTCGAAATAAAGTGTCTCCAAGCCTCCTCCCGCTCCACTTCGTCAGCCGCAACTACATATTATAAAATTTAATAAAATTTTATTTATTAGTAGAATGATTTTTTTTTAGTATAAAAAAGGCATAGATTATAGGGACTTCAGTAGTTCATTATTTCAGTGAAATTTAATTTCTTAGTCCTAAAAGTTCTTGAATGAACCTTACCAAAAAAAAAAAAAAGTTCTTGAATGAACGGCACCTATGAAAATACCTTTCAATATTGTTGACGAAGTTCAAACAAAGCACCATCTTTTGCGGGCAAAACGATTAATTCACGAGCTAGGTTTCACCGACTTCCGTAACGTGAAACTCATGCGTTTTGTTTCTTAAGGATACATCGGTCCCCTCCGAGGTCTGACAAGCGCGGGGAGCTATCGACTGGTCCGGCAATAATATCTCTTCCATCGATGGAAGTCTTGGTCTTTGAAGCCCGTGATTCTTACGTCACAGTCATGAGCCTAGCATGTTGTCACAAGCCACTGTATGAATCCTACCGTGACTTCTTCAAACCGGGACTTGATTTATCAAATTCCATTTTAGTTCGAAGCACCAAATTAAGGAGCCACTTTATATAAATTGATGAACTGCTTTGGGACCCCATATCTTAATTCTTACACATGTAAGGAGCGATATGGCATGTTTTTGTTTGCATTTGATTTGATGTCTATATTGGTGTCATTCTCAATAGTCCTAGGCTTGGCATTGGAGAACCGAGCATAGGGGCTGGGGACTTGATCCTAGGCACGGGGACCCAAGCATGGGCACAGGAGTCGCAAACACAAGCTTGGGCACCCGATCTTGGAAGTTAGAGCCTTGGGATTGAGTTTTAGTGTTCCTGTACCCGAGCATCAAATTTTAAATTCAAGTGTTGATATATAATCATATTTTGAAAAGTTATTTTCGATTTTTTAAAGAAATAATCAATTTTCTGAATTTAAGTATAAATTTTCCATTGATCAAGAAACAAATTTCCGTTGACTTATTTTTCTAAGCAATTCAATCGCTGAAAAACAAGGAAAATGTTTTGCTCGAAATATCTTTCATAAAACAAATGGAGTCTATCCAATCTTGATCAAACTTTATTATGGGTTGACCAAACGGGTCAACTTCTTGTCAATGTTTATTTTTGGATTAGATTTCTCTCTTTTTTTTCCTTAATGAAAATTTTGGGCAAATTTCTTGCATTGTGTAATGCCACGCATATACAATTTACGGATTCTTAAAATCAAATCTCGTTGGAACTAATTGCTGGAGAAATAATTATCAAAAGATGAGGGACATTATGCTTATGCCACCAGTCCATTTTACCCTTCATCAATGTAATCCTCACTTTTGGCTATTCAATGGCAAAGTTGGGGAAATACGCCAAAACCGGTAATCGTTTTGCACGAACTACAATGAAAATCAAAACATTTCAAAAAGATTACATATCATTACTGTTGAGCAAATCAATATTATCTTTAGAGTAAAGGAATATGAGGTGGCTATGGACAATGAACTTTACACATGAAATGACAAAGATTGCTAACTTTTTTGTGGTTTGTACAAAGACGTCCTGGTAGTTCAATCACTTGATTGTCATTTGACCCATCAAATGAAGATCAAGCCATTTGGGCCGTTGTTCATATGGGATGTACAGTGGCATCCACATGATTAATGGTTTGGATGAGATATTAGCTTACATGATTTGTAGTGGTTGTGTGCACGGGCCAGGATTTTGTCAAGTTTGCCTGGCCCCGAACATATCGGGCATGTCCACTCTAAATCTGAAACTCCGGCCCAGACCGCAACAAAACATCTACTAATCCTAATACCGCAATGGATTTTTATGACAAAGTAAACTACAAACATATATTGAGTGTCAAAGTACCTAATGTGCATGTTAACTAATCCCAATACCGCAATGGATTATAATTATTTTATAGAAAAGGGAGGGAAAGCCTTTCTAGCATTGATTCTAATTATTTACACATCAATGCACTATCAATGGCTTGAGAAATGAGTTGACTAAGTTCCACTTATACGTGCATGTGTTGTTGTTCAAGTAACCATATGAAATCATTTCGGAGCAACTTATGACATACTACATTCGTCTTATCCCTATTCACATAACTTTTCCCCTAAAATCTTAATTTTCCTGTACTCGAAATTGTTCAGACGGGTCGAGAATAGGTTGCTGAGTGTGGATACTACGTATGGTCTATAGCTATCATTAATTGCTAATAGCTGAGGAATCGTCATTGATTTTTTTTGTAAACCGTATTATTATAAATTTATTTCCCTTTTGCTTCGTATCATGCTTATTGTACAGATACTTGACACGACATACGCCACAGATTGCTAGGTCATTTAGTAACATTTCTTAGTATGCGTAGCATTGCCCTTGGTCGACAATAATTTTTTCCTTATTTGTTTCTTTCTCCTTCTTCATTCCTTGCGAACTCCATTAATAAGAGCTGCTCAAGCTCAAGTCAGAGTTGCACAACCTCGGAGTGGAGTCGCATGACCTCCGATTCAAGTTGCATGACCCCAAATTTGAGTTCGCGTGCCTCAATCGCGGGTGGCAACCTCCATTGATAGAGGTGGACCGTAGGGCACGGAATGGAAGAAACGATCTGAACCTTTCCAGCGGCGGCGGTTCTATGGAAAGCTTGGGCTCGTTTTGTCATAGCTCGGGAGTGTTTGGGTCTATAAAGCTTCGAGGATAGCTGAATGAAGATGGTGGCCGATAAAAATGCCTTCTTGAAGCTCGAAAAATTGGAACAAGAAATAAGGATCTCGGCCTAGCTCATAGGAAATCTTTATTTTGACAACTGCCAACCATCGTGGAGGGGTTATTGGTGGTCGTGGCGCGGCATTGGAAGTCTTGGTGGCGATGGGTGAGGCCCAGTGAAGCTGTGGCCAAGAGAGACCGTGTGAAGAAGATGATGAACATTGACAAGGAGTATGAGCTTGATGATCAATCTGGGTTTCGTAGATGATCAATCTTTTCTTACAATGATCCATCTGCTTTGATACCTCGTAAGCAAGTTTCTTACCCAAAAGTCTATATCAACACGTGGCGGGAGATAATATTTAAATAAAGAGAGTATAAAACTCATTGATAAATATGATGAAATATGTTAATATCCTCTCTCATGTGCAAGTCAGATTAAAAACGGCACGTGAAAATATGCGAAATAAATTAAGGCAATGCTTGGCTCTATACCATATTAAGAATATGCAAAAGAAAGAATTGAGTTATTTTTGTATATTCCATAATGAAGACTATATTAGTCTATTCTTAGGCTGTAGAAGATGACTAAATTAACAAGATATAATAATATTGATTTACAATCAATTAGAATCAATAAAGGGTATGAGTAATCAAATGAGATATATACACAATCCTGAGATATATGGAGAATCTAGAGTGATTTGCAGAATCAAGATAGATATACAAAATCTCCTAGATACATATCTAACTGAGTCAAGCGGAACGAGAGATGAGGGGTCAACGTGATACACAAGGTCATCCATGCTGCCGTTCCTGCTCAGAGTCTGAAGTTCAGTGCTAGCCAGCTGAACATTTGATCTTTTCCTTTCATCATTAAGAGCCTGCACTTATGCATCCACATTATGTCTATAGGGACCGAAGGAACCTGTTTGAGAGATATGGAATAGATGTGGTTAGTGAAGGTAAAATCACTTAGGTTGTCGATATGCAGAACAGAAATGTAACTTAACATTGTGGCTATTGAGATTTCTGTTCACAAAGGGCACGTTTAGATCTGTTCTGATTGTGACCCGTTGTCCTATGTCAAGCGAAATTGAGGTGTCTGCCGGTGAGCTTGAAAGCAAAGCAGAAAGTTACGATGAACGTTGTCCGTACAAATTTAAGCTCGAGCAGCTTCAGCTCCACCTCCATTAATGGAGATTACAAGGAACGTAGAAAAAAAAAACAGTAAGGAAATTTCACAAGGAAATAGAAAAAAATAGGTTTTTTTATTAAAGAAATATCGAATTGAGTTGAAATTTCACATTACCAGTGACACATGGAGGGAGAGAGATGTACATTAACAATTGACACACAGACTTCTAACGGCAATATTGGATGAAAACTTAAGGGAGGCAAGTTTTGGTCGGACAAAGAGTCGATGTATTTTTTGGAAGACAAAGAATTTGGGCCAAAACGGAGATCCCATCTAAAGTTTTGGTTTATTAAAGGAATTGGACCAATTTTTTTGGCATACACTTTTGTTTATTCATTGGCTAACCTCATATATTATAAAGGCAATGTCTTTTTTTCTTTAAGTAACTCTTTTTGGTGGAAATAATGTCGATGTCCTAATCTTTAAAAACTATTAACTAGTGCCTCATAGTGATGACCCTAGTGTCCTGAACCGGATTCTCCCATACTCTCCTAATCTTCTGAATGGAGCTTTGAAGAGTGAGTAATGCAGAAGTCATGATGCAACTGGTTCATTGAACTGGTATCAAGACATTTGTGTTAGGAGTTCTAAAATAGAATGGTCATTACTCTGAGAAGCTCTTAAGGGGATTTGGCCTCTCGAGCACAAATTGGGTAGGAGTTAATACCGCAAGGGCAATGGCAAGCCAAAATTAGTTGTTACACTGAATGTATGTGATAACTCTATAAAAATAGAGTTATTTTACCTATTTGAGGCAACAATTAATGCATTATCTATGAGAAAATATTTGGATTTCCTTCTGATTATTTGAATTTTCCTTGTTTATGTAGAATAATGAGATATGGAGAAGATAAGGAAAAGAATGGCAAATATTAGAAATTCAAATAAAAGCAGCAGTGGAAGATGGATATCAAATTAGGAAATTCTTGATTTTGTTCCCTAATGTTATCTGCAAGCGTTGGGAGATAGATATTTTGGATCTCCTATAAATATGAAAGAGAGAGAGCAGTCGGGTTTTTTTTAGGTTAGATCGTTTTTTATTGTTCTGAGAGTTTTTTCAAGTATTTTGAAGAGAAGACAAAAGTGGTGACAGAATTCTTGCTCTTTGATTCAAGATGCTGGGTTTGATTTATATTTTTATTTATTCTTCTACTATGTTCTAATTTTCTTTTGTTAGGGCTACGATGTAGCCTAACCATGATGATGTGAATTTCATGATTTTTATGTTCTACAATTGATTTCATTCATGTGAGTTATATTTTATTGTACGTAATGCTTTTGAGTGACTGGCCACCACTTGAATGATCTGATGTGCATGTTTGAGACTGAAAAGTGATAATATGTAATTGCTCATTATAATATATAACCATGAATTAAACGTGGATAGAGATATACCGCGTTATTTGTGTAGCTTTCGCTGATAAGATGATCCAAAAAACTCATTGTAAGCCGGGAATATTCATAGTTTTTAATGCATTCTTGTTTATTTTAATTCACGTAGAGATATAATGGATTAATAAACTGAGTAGGTTTGCTATACCTAGAGATAGGATAGTAAATAGATTAGGAAATTCCGCTATCACATGTTTGATATCGTTCTTGTATTCACAATAATCTGAAATTCATATCTAGTGGTTATGGTGAAATTGGATGCTCTAACATATTTATCTGATTGATTTACTGCATTTAGTCTACAAATTTCGTTTTTAATTTATTCTTAATTATATTTTGATCTGTTAGATAAATTTTAGAATTAGTCTATTTTAGTATTTAATTGGTTTATTAATCATCGATCTCCGTGGGACGATACTTTTTCTCATCATTATATTACTTGTTCGACACGTGCACTTGCGTTTAGAATTTTACGAACAAGTGACATATGGTGGCAGAAAAATTATCTTTAATGAGTGAAATTGGACAATGACATTGGCTCTAATTAGATCCTAGAAATCAACGTGTTGATGGGTGATTTGAGCTTAAAATTTCTGTTATCTCACCTTTAGCCCAGCCTTACATTACAACCCGAGAAAAGTCCTATTGATTTTTGGTTGGATAATTAGCTTACATTAGTGGAGAGAGGAATGAAAAGCAAACTTATGAGATTTGGTCATAATTATTGAGAATTTTTGAGAGATTACATGTCAATGTGAATTTATCTGGATTGCATATAATTCGAAAAAGATGAGGACTCTTTCACACACACACACTTGGATCATATAGTTAGAATTGATCTTAACTTATAAATCAATTTCAATGTTTGGATGAAATTTGTGTTTTTCTTTGAATTGTGAATTTGAGCAATTATGGAAAATTGTCATGGAGAAGGTTGTTAGGTTGAGTATGTGTTATGTTTTACTTTTGCTCGAGGACTAGCAAAATGTTAAGTTTGGGGGTTTGATAACTCTATAAAAATAGAGTTATTTTACCTATTTGAGGCAACAATTAATGCATTATCTATGAGAAAATATTTGGATTTCCTTCTGATTATTTGAATCCCAGTGGTCTCGCCACATTCTGATTATTCCATGAAAAATTTGGATGATTGCGCCATCCCGGATTGTACGTGTTGGAGTAGGGATTATTCTGTGACCTGTTAAAATTCCCAACAAAATTAGAATTTTCATGAGATTGTTTAAAAGTGTTATCTACCTGACACTCTGTGCTAACATGTCCTCCACCACAAAAATCACATGTCAAATTCTGAATTTTCATGGCTGAAATACTCATATTATCAAGCTTTTTGTTGAGTGTTTCAAATTGTGCAGCAATTGCAGCAAAAGCATCCACTTCGTGAACTCCGCTAACTTTTCACATTGGTAGTCTCTTAGTAGGCCATTGATAACTATTGGACGCCATCTCCTCTAATAAATTGTAGGCTTCTTCTGGTGTTTTATTATTTAGAGTTCCTCCTGCAGCTGCATCAATCATAGAACGAAGATTTGTACTAGAGCCATTATAAAAAGTTTGTACCTGCATCCATACAGGTAGTCCATGATGTGGGCATCTCCTAAGAAATTCTTTGAATCTTTCCCATGCTTCATATAATGATTCATTATCCATCTGCATAAAATTAGTAATATCGTTACGCATCTTCGCAGACTTTGCAGGTGGAAAAAACTTACCAAGAAATTTCTGATTTATATCATTCCATGTAGTAATTGATCCTGCAGGAAGAGAAGAAAGCCAACTCTTAGCTTTGTCTCTAAGAGAGAATGGAAATAATCTCAATCTAATAGCATCATCTGTAACTCCATTATATTTAATGGTGTCACATATTTCAAGAAAAGCATCGATTTGAGCATTTGGATCATCGCTTGGTAGCCCACTGAATTGCACTGATTATTGAAGCATCTGAATGAGTGACGGCTTGATCTCAAAGTTGTTTGCTTGAATTGCAGGTCTTCTGATACTTGATGTGGTGCCTTGAATTGTTGGCGCAGCATAATCTCTTAAGAGTCTACGTGGATTTTGATTAACACTGTTTGCCATCTTCTTAGCGTGGTTTCTCTGTTCTCTTAGTCGCCTTTTGAATGTACGCTCGATTTCTGGATCAAGCTCAACAAGTTTCCCTTGTTGGCTACGTGTCATAAACCGATGTACACCCTGAAAAATAAAACAAAACAAAAGCTAGATTAAACTTAGAATTATCTGGTATCAATATTAATTAGTATTAAACAAACAATCCCCGGCAACGGCGCCAAAAACTTGTTCGTAAAATTCTAAACGCAAGTACACGTGTCGAACAAGTATTATAATGATAAGAAAAAGTATCGTCCCACGGAGATCGATGATTAATAAACCAATTAAATACTAAAATAGACTAATTCTAAAATTTATCTAATATATCAAAATATAATTAAGAATAAATTAAAAACGAAATTTGTTGACTAAATGCAGTAAATCAATCAGATAAATATGTTAGAGCATCCGATTTCACCATAACCACTAGATATGAATTTCAGATTATTGTGAATACAAGAACGATATCAAACATGTGATAGCGGAATTTCCTAATCTATTTACTATCCTATCTCTAGGTATAGCAAACCTACTCAGTTTATTAATCCACTATATCTCTACGTGAATTAAAATAAACATGAATGCATTAAAAACTATGAATATTCCCGGCTTACAATGAGTTTTTTGGATCATCTTATCAGCGAAAGCTACACAAATAACGCGGTATATCTCTATCCATGTTTAATTCATGGTTATATATTATAATGAGCAATTACATATTATCACTTTTCAATCTCAAACATGCACATCAGATCATTCAAGTGGTGGCCAGTCACTCAAAAGTATTACGTACAATAAAATATAACTCACATGAATGAAATCAATTGTAGAACATAAAAATCATGAAATTCACATCATCATGGTTAGGCTACATCGTAGCCCTAACAAAAGAAAATTAGAACATAGTAGAAGAATAAATAAAAATATAAATCAAACCCAGCATCTTGAATCAAAGAGCAAGAATTCTGTCACCACTTTTGTCTTCTCTTCAAAATACTTGAAAAAACTTTCAGAACAATAAAAAACGATCTAACCTAAAAAAACCTGACTGCTCTCTCTCTTTCCTATTTATAGGAGATCCAAAATATCTATCTCCCAACGCTTGCAGATAACATTAGGGAACAAAATCAAGAATTTCCTAATTTGATATCCATCTTCCACTGCTACTTTTATTTGAATTTCTAATATTTGCCATTTTTTTCCTTATCTTCTCCATATCTCATTATTCTGCATAAACAAGGAAAATTCAAATAATCAGAAGGAAATTCAAATATTTTCTCATAGATAATGCATTAATTGTTGCCTCAAATAGGTAAAATAACTCTATTTTTATAGAGTTATCAGGATGTCTCGCTTGAGGGATTGAATGTCCAAGCTAAGTTAAACATGATATGATATGGCACGAGGATGTAATTCTCCATACTATTTTTATAAACAACTATTGAAAGAAAATTGGTCTAGTGATCTCGACTCACCATGCATCACATGGACTATTCCACCGCTTCGATTTGTTGACTCATGACACTAGGATGTCATCAATTGCCTCTATGTAATTATGATGTCTTCTTCAAATTGTGGCACTAATCTCACACTTCTTATCTATTGTTTGCATCAAATGATAATTATTTTACACGTTCGTGACTTGAACCTCATTGAGATACTAATAATTAAAAAGTCTTCCCCACGAGGTATGTTATAATTAAGTACCACGAGCCGTTCAAAGATTTATTAACAATTTGAGTCGAACTCGTGATTTAGGGAAAGACACCTGACCTCTTCATCACTAAGTCAAACACCTTGGCGGTAGATCTTGTAAGATAACTTCGTAACTCCTCGCGTATGCAAATCGGATGGAGAAGAGATGCCAAAGAGTTAGAAAATGGGAAAACACAAAAAGTGAAATGTACACGGAACACAAGAAGGAAACGACATTTGGCTTTTGACGATAATTCCAAACTCCTAACTTTTAAGTGTTAGTTAGGTAGAAATGATTGTCCTTTATAAAAACTTTCCTCTCATCACATCAAATAGGTGGTGGGACACCAAATATATTTTTGTCCTTTCGTTTCAGTGGGATGAGGAGATGAACACTATAGGTACTTTAGTAGTTCATATTTAGTGAAAATTAATTTTGTACTCCTAAAGTTGTGGAATGAACGGCACTTATGGAAGCACCTTTCTCTTTGGTTGATGGAGTTCAAGCACGTCTTTTTGCAAGGAAGCAAAAAAACATAAGATAATTTCGTATGCAATCATAACGTGAGATTCATTTTATTTTATATTATAGGGACAGAGAGTTTATTTTATTTGAGATTTGAAAATCTCGTGGAATTATTGAGTGATTTTGTTTATAAGGTTATTAATCTACCTATTTTAAAACCTCAATTCACTTAAAAAGTATCAAAATTTAGTCGGATCCAATTTTGTTTTGAACTTTTTAAATCTTATAAAAAAATCAATTTCCACTTTTTTTTATTGTAATCTGACCCTTGTTAACTCTCCATCTAATATTGCCATTAAAATTCAATGTGCCAATACTATATGCACTTCTCTCCTGCAACGTGTCATTGATGATGTGCAATTTCAGCTCAATTAGATACTTTTTGTAGAAAAACCTCTGTTCTTTCTATTTCCTTATGTTCTGTTTCTTCTTCTTCTTTCTTCTTTGCCACCTCCGTTATGTTCTTGTTTTTCTATTTCCTTGTTCGGACCTCCATCTATTCTTCCACCTGCTCTAACAGAGAAATTCATTCTCAGCCTCACAAAGATGTTTTACTTCATGGCCAATCCATCTGAAGAAGCAAAGACCAAATGAGTACTTAGTACAGAGCTCGCAAAACCACATCTCAAAATCTCGACTGCTACCCAAGAAGTTACAAATGTCATATAAACTGACAACACAATATATTAGGGAGATACAATACAGCGAATCACTTGCAGACATCACACACTCAACTACAGAGAATCAGGGACATAAATCTAATAGCTGACCTCGTCAAACAAACTCCAATACTCTACTACTAAAGGCTTGAGATGCCATCATCATTTACAACCACGACTCCAGTCCACCACCTCAAAATTTGTACAGATCGCCAAAGATCTTCATTCGAAAAAGCTGATGCAAGAAAAAATCTAAGACTATCTTCAGCCAATTCTGTATCAGTAGAAGAAAAACTGCTATCACAAGAGGCAGCACGTGCAGCACAGTCGCGGTTGCCATACCATTCGTTGATGTGATCAGCAGGGATAACGTGAAGCAAAAGTAAGTTAGAACCATTCCGATCATGGATAGCCTAAGCGGCCACTTGAGGGGGAACTTTTTAGTGAGGTAAATGATCATCTGGACTGACACCAAGAATCCAAATGAGTTGCCGCCCAGGAAAAGGATTTACACCAGGCCCGCGCTATAAGTTATATCCTTCTTGGAAGTAATGTTCTTGGATCCCCCGTTGAGTTGCCCCCCATTAACAGTAATTTCGACCTTGTCCTTTTCTACAATGCTTGGAGGCTGAAGCACGGATTGGTAGGTCGCATTGGCGATGAGCGTGGCGACGACCAGCAGGGCGTTGAGTATATCGCCTTTCGAACGTGATGATGACTGAGCATTTGGGCCTGGTTCCCCATCTGATTGATGACCGTTACCTCCCTCGATATCGTCATCGTCCACCGAGACTGGTCTTGAAGCGCGCGCGTTTGATCTTCCTTTTCCACGTAGGGCTCCAGCTCGTGCGAGAATTTCTCTGATATCTTTATCTCCTGCCCCCCTTCACGAGAGAGTCAAG
Source organism: Eucalyptus guilfoylei (assembly GCA_016097605.1). NCBI lineage: Eukaryota > Viridiplantae > Streptophyta > Magnoliopsida > Myrtales > Myrtaceae > Eucalyptus > Eucalyptus guilfoylei. Next base: position 20,892,260 of record CM027864.1, on the reverse strand, counting down.
ACATCTAGGGGCGTTGACCCACTGTCGTTCAAGGCGTTCACCTCTACGACGTCGGACTCCACAGCATGCCCACAAAGCAGGAAGTTAATCACCTGCAACTCTTTTCCATTTTCCAGACATTAAGATAATACGAAAAGATTCGGACATAGATGAGACATCCTTTATTCCAGTGATGATCAAAACAGACTCGATCAATAAATTCCTTTTGCCTTGAAGATCTTTGCATATGTTAGGGACACCTAATTAAAACCCTCACTGAAATAATGGACAAAGAAAAGTGCCATAAAATAAAGGAACGGCGAGACTTGCCTCGAAATTTTTGCCGGCGGCAGCGATATGCAAGGCGGTGCTGCCTTTGTGGTCCTTCCAATTGATCACCTGCTCCTTCTTGTGCTGCTTCAGATGCTCCACCAACACAACCACCACCTCGAACCGGTTGTTCTTCACGGCAAGGTGAAGCGCAGTCTCCTCTCGGGCAGTTGTCTCCTCGATGGATTCAGGCGATTTGGAGAGCAATAACTTCAAGACATCGAGCTCCCCTTTTATGGCGGCATAATGCAAAGGGATTCTTCTCTCCCGTCCCTTCACAGAGCACAAGTGTGGACCCACTGTCAAGAGCTCCCTCGCGATCTCAACATTACCTCGAGCTGCCGCGACGTGCAGAGGGCTAAAACCGCCCGCATTCACCTTTTCCGCGAGCTTCGGCATGCGCCTAAGGAGCTCTTGGACGAAATCCGAATGGCCGGCCACACAGGCGATGTGCAGCGGCATGTGATCGGCTTCTTCAAGATCAATCTCCTCGAGGATGAGCTCATTGCTGCTGATCAAGTCGTCCAGCTCATGAATATTGCCCTGTCGAGCTGCTTCTAACAACCTTCGCTCCATTTGATCGGAACTATAATGATGGCATCTCTCTCTCTTTCTCTCTTCTTGGGGCACCTTTGGACTTGGACGTCTGCTAAATTATTGATCCATTTTATAGAGTTTCCGAGTATCAAGAAAGCTCATGGGTGAATGATGAAATAACACTAGCAGCAGCAAAGTTCCATGCACACAACCACTGATGATACCCAACTATTTAATAAAATATTGACAATATCGAAGCACAGATCCAACCAAGTAGGACCACGTTAAAGGGAAACAAGCATTGGAATCGTGCGACATTCGTTTGTGTCCAAAGGTCAGTTTTTTTTGTCATAAAATGGCTTTTTAATCACGTGGAAAATTAAAAAGTGGGAAAGTCTCGAAAACCCTCGAGAAAAGGGAGGGGAGGAGAGGGGGGGCGGGGAAATTCTCCCAAAGCACCTCCGAGATCAGTGTTCGCCTCAAATTAAGTTCCATAATTTGGTGAATTCGTCTCAATTGAAGCCCCCTCAATCTCACCGGCGACACAGATGTTCACCGGACGTTGACCGTGCGCGTGTCGCATGCCATTATTCGAGCCATGGACACGGGCATTTTTTATCTGAAAGAAAACGCCTCCAGGCCACTGCCCGCCACCTAGGGGTGTGCATGGTCCGGGCGGGCGGTTCCCGACCTAGAGTCGGGAACCGCCCGCCCGCTAAGGACCAGTTCCAAAAAATTGGATCCGGGATCCACCCGGGAACCGGACCGCCGGTCCGGTCCGGTTCCCGGGTGGATCCATGGAACTGATCTTGACGCGAAAAATCGACTCAATTGGACATGAAAATCTCACTCGGCTATTCTATCACCAAAATAGGTAGTGCTAAGAGGGTTCGTGGGGAAGAGTTTCAGTCATAAAAACCCCTACTTGGCTCGAAGACGGCGGCGCGAAGGCCAGTTAGAGACGAATTGAACTTCAGTCGGCCGGGAACGAACGGTTTCAACCAAAAGGAAACTCACGGAAATGCCGAGGTTTGGGAACGAGAAGTCTTGTGCTCGAGGTCGGCGATTGGCATCGAGGATGGGCGAGCGATGCTCGACGTCGATCCACTTCTCCCTCACTGCTGGCGCGGTGGTCGGCGCGGAGGCGAGCTGTGGAGTCGCGGGTCACTGCTGGGCGAAGCAGAGGCTGTAGCAGGTGGCAGCCGGCGCGAGGGGGCGAATAGCAGCAGCGGCTGGCGCGAGGGGGCGAACACGCTGAACAGCAGTCACGGCCCGCGGGTCACTGCTAGGCGGAGACAATCACCGAAGAACCGAAGAAGTCGAAGAAGAAGAGAGACAGACGGTCACAGAACAGAAGAATCGAAGAAGTTGAAGACACTGGACAGAGGAGAGAAGTCTCGGTTAGGGTTTGTTTTGTTTTAGTAATATTTTAATATTAAAAGGTTCCGGTCCGGTCCGGGTGGGCGGGCGAGCGGATCTGCCCATGGAACTGGGAACCGGACCGGTACCCACCGGTTCCCATAAATTGAAACCGGGAACCGGACCGGTTCCCTCAAGAACCGTCGGTTCCGGGCGGTTCCAGTCCAGTTCCGGGCGGTTCCGGTCCGGTTCCGAGCGGTTCCGGTCCGGTTCCGGGTGGTCCGGGCGGTTCCCGGATATTTTGCACACCCCTACCGCCACCGGCTACATGACGCAAATTCTGCAGAAGAGATTTCTCATTTTCTCTCTCTTTTTTTTATTTTATTAGTAGAACGAGGAAATATGCAGTACATGGACTTTATTAATGAGTACCTTTCCTTGTCGTTTTGTTATCTTTTTTTCTTTTTCTTGGGGTCATGTGTTTTGTTTTATCTTACGAGAGCGGGAGCGAAGTCAATGCCATGGTCTTCGTAGGACAAACTATTACGGCCTAGTCAAGACCCTAGGATGACGTCACGTGCCTCCCCGACATTATCACGTGAATCGATCCATCTTGCCAGATGCATTAGATTGAGGAGTCACTGCATACGAATTATTGAACGGCTCTGGACCCCCGTGTCATAATTTCTTTGCTTTACATATATATAGGGCAGCAATGGGGCGAATTTGTATTTGTATTCGAGTCGATGTCTATATCGTTTGGTCCAGATTGCAGTGTCGTTTTCATATAAGGGTCTTGTTTCGTTTTCAAAATTGATCTTTTATTGTTGCCAGCCAAATTGAAATATTATCACATCTCTTTAGGATCTTGTGCCTCTTATTATTATTATTTTTAGTTGTCATTTTAATTGTTTTGTCCCTAGACTTTTCAATAGGGGTGTCAAAAGTTTTGTTTGATTCAGGCGTACATTAGTTTTGAACCGAATAGCAACTAGAACTCCACCGATGAAATGGCATATATTGCCCTCGAGTTGAATTGTTTTGTAGTTTGTACAAGGTAGTTCTAGTAGTTTAATTGCTTCATTGTCTTTTGACCCATTGAAAGAACATCATCTATAGACGCCATGCCGATAGAGTTCGTGGTAACCACTCCACAATCAATGATTTTGATGATATTAATCTATATTATCTATAGTAGGAATGTGCATACGTTGTGCTTTTGTTTAAATTGAAGCTTGGCTTACTAGCCTAGACTATTACAAATTTAGGCTTTGCATCCCTCACCTAGAGGCTGGTGAGGGTCAGTTGATGACCCTCACCAACCTAGAGTTGAAAGGAAAAAGGAAAATAAAAAATAAAATAAAAAATAAAAAAAGGTTTATAAAAAATATGTTGAAAAATTATTCATGCTAGTACCAATTTAGTCACGTAAAACGATCAACATCCACATTATCGATTTCTTATCAAAATTGGCTTGAATGACTAGATTGGCAAATTGTGAAAATATTTATAATTAAATTAGTAAAATTGAAAAGTTTAGAACTAGATTGATTGCTATACAATAGATTTAAGATTTTTTTTTTTTTTTTTTTGCCAATTTTCCCTTTTTTTCTTCTTGACGATGAACTTAGTGGCACCTAGCACAGCTTTTGCAGCGTACTTCACCCCCGAACTCTCTACTCAACTAGGCGTCTGGAGTTCTAGAGGTGTTGTTAAAGACCTTGTATTTAAAATCTTGGATTGCTTGTGTTGATTTCAGAGCAACCACAAAGAGGACAATGAAGAGAAAGAACCGAGTAGGTCTAATTTTTGCAAAGGGTGACTTAACTAGCTCTTATCTATGCAATCTCTTGAATCCATTTGTTGATTATATACAATTTTTGACACCGGTGAAAACCATGGAAGATATATAGTTGACAACTATGCTTTCAAAAATTTAATATATGTGACAATCGTAGATTATCTCTTGCTCAATTAAATTGTCTTAAGTTCCATTTTGTTAAATTTCATCGTTAAATTGCTGAATTGGATGATATGTAGCAATTGACAAGTATATTAGTTTGGAGTTTTATCCTCTGTTTGTTTCAGGTTTACTAGTCTTAGGTTTTTTGCGATATTAATCCAATTTAAATGAAATTAATTAATGATAAATTTGTCATAAATGTATCAGTTTGGGATTTTTGGTTGCCAAAAAATTAGTTTTTTGGTAAATTTGCCATAAGTGCATCAATTTAGGGTTTATGGTAGTAAAAAAAAATTCGTCTTTAGAAGATTTGTCACAAATGTACCAATTTAGGGTTTTTTCGTGATATTAACCATTTTTCTCAAAGCACCTCCAATATCATTGTTTGACTTAAAGTAAGCTCTATAATTGGTGATTTTGTCTCAATTGAACCCCCACCCAATCTCACCGGCAACACGGATGTTTGCTGGATGACAACCACATGCATGTTGCGTGCCATCATTTGCGCTATGCATCGGGGCATTTTTGTCCAAAAAGAAAATGCCTCCGGGCCTCTCACTCCACTTCTTGCGTAATAGAAAATTCGGCAGAAGAAATTTCTCATTCTTTCTAGTTAGTAGAATGAGGGAATCTACATCAAAGGGACTTTAGGAGTTCATTTGTAATGAAGGGTATGGGAGTACCTTTCCATATCGTTTTGCTTTTTGTCATATGAGGCAAGAGTATTTATGTCTTCCGTTGGTAGAAGTGAAGGCAATGCCATGGTCTTCATAGACTAAGACTATTACGCCATAGTCATGACTCATGACCCTAGGATGACGTCATTTTCATATGACTTTATTATAGAGTCCCACCTTGTCGAAAGCATCAGACATTATTGAACTACTTCGTGACTCCCGTATCATAATTTCTTCGCTTTACATATATTTAAGGTAGCAAGGGGAGCATATTTGTATTTGTGACGGTGTTTATGTGGTTCGATTCAAAGTGCATGTCATTTTCATATTAGGGTCATGTGTGGTTTTTAGAATTGCTTTTATGTTAGCGCTAGTCAAATTGGAATATTATAACATCTTTAAAGTCTTGTGTCTCTTTTTATTATTATTGTCTTTAAACCATCACATCTGAATTTTGAAACGTAGAATTCGGGAATGTTCCTTGGGTAGAGGGAAGAAAAACTTTAATCCCAATTTGGGGGCCGAGGCATGCGAGCACTGACACATTTACATAAGGAATACAAGATTGTCAATCCACTAGGGTAATCTGGCAGGTTGGGCAGTCCTTAGCCGAGCCATCAGGACATGTGGCTTTTTACAATAATTTCAAACGCCAAATTTAAGTTCTAGGTAGTAATTATTGCCCTTTAAGAAGATTTTCTTCTCATCACATCAAATGAGTTCATCTGAACTATGGGACGTAAAATATTGGAGGTATTCACTTTTGGGTGGGGAAGAAAAAATTACACTTGGGAATTAGGGGGCCCTTTAGGTGGGGAGAGTAGACTCCAATGCACTTCATAGGGGGGTATTTGAGGAATTGGTAGGCCGGTAAAGTAGCCACTCGTGTTGATAAAGGTGGAGGGGTGGGTGAAACAACCACTACAAGGTTGACATGTGCTTCACACAGTATCTCTCAACCAACTTGTCGGCCTTGTTACCCTGGTTGAAAGACACTGCAATATCATTTCGTCCTTTTGTTTCATTAATCATGTAAAATTGTCAATCGTAATCTTATTACATTCTAGTAATAGATAATTCAATAGGAGAAACTTCTCTCTCTCTCTTTTCTAATTAGTAGGGTGAGGAGACATATATTATAGGGACTTTAGTGGTTCATTTTCAGTGGAAGTTGATTTTGTACTCCTAAAGTTTTGGAAAGAACGGCACTCACGAAGGCACCTTTCTCTATGGTTGATGGAGTTCATAATTAAGCACTGTCTTTTTTTGAGGAAGAAAAAAAACATTAGATAAAGTTGATATGCAATTGTAACGCGAGACTCATTTTACTTTAAATTATAGAGAGTCTATTTCCATGGAGGTTCGAAAAACTTGTAGAATACATGAACATGAACTCGGGGCGTGCCAGAAGATCATTAACTTTGGAAGGAACAGTTCATATATTCCTTCCTAAGTCTCCCTTCTGATCTGGGTGGTTTCCACATAGGAAGGCTGCCTACGGTAATCCCCTAGTGGGGCATTCAATTAGGCTGTATTCTTTATTTTAAGGGTATCGATACCCGCACATCTCATACCTCTCATTGGTTGGTGGATATTTTTCTTTCCCATCAACCAGGGAATACGGAAGGTGACATTGTGGAGTTTCACACCCTAAGCCGATCTCTCGTTTGTTTCTTCTCTCTTAAGCCTTTTAAGGATATATTTAGGTCCATATGAAGTTCATAATTAAGCACCGTCTTTTTGTGAGGAAGAAGAAAAACATGAGATAAGTTCATGTGCAATCATGATGAGAGACTCATTTTATTTTAAATTATAGGGACAAAGAGTCTATTTTCTTCGTGGTCCGAAAAGCCCCTGGAGTTATTGAGTATTTTGTTTATAAGTTTATTAGTCCACCTATTTTAATGCCCCAATACACTTAAAAAGTATCAACTTTTAACCAGATCCCAATTCTGTTTCGACCTTTTTTAATCTTATGAAAAGTCATCAATTTTTCTATCGAAATCTGGCAGCCTGTTAACTATCTGTCCGACGTTTCCGTTAAAGTTCATTGTGCCAATTCTATATGCACTTCTCTCCCCCAACACGTCATTGATGACGTGCAATTTCAGCTCAATTAGATATTTTTAATAGAAAAACCCTTGTTCTTTCTATTTCCTTATGTTCTTCTTCTCCTTCCTTCTTTGCCACCTCCATCATGTTCTCCTTTTCTATTTCCTTGCTCGACCTTTTATAAATTCTTCCACCTGCTCTAACAGAGAAATTCATTCTCAACCTCACAAAGATGTTTCACTTCACGGCCAATCCATCTGAAGAAGTGAAGATCAAATGAGTAGTTAGAACAAAACTCATGCAATCACATCGCAAAATCTCAACTGCTGTCCATGAAGTTCCAAAATATGAGATAAACTCACAACACATTTTATTAGGGAGATGATACAGCGGATCACTTGCAGACATCACCCAAATCAACTGCAGAGAATCTAAGACATCATCTAACATCTGACCTCTTTGTACAACCACGACTATACTCTAAAGGTTTACATGTCTTAGCTCAACCTCAAGGAAATAGAAATATCATCATCATTCACGACCACGACTTTACTGCTCCCTCCTTAGACTGTACATTTTACCTAGGAGGTGAAATCCAAAAAGCCAATCCAAGAAAGGACGCGCAACTGCCGCCAAAAACCTCTGTATCAGTAGAAGAAAAACTGCTATCATAAGAGGCATCACGTGCAGCACGGTGTCTGTTGCCGTACCACCCGTGGTGGACTTGATCATCAGGGATAACGTGAACGAAAAGTAAGTCAGAAGCATTCCGATCAGGGAAAGTATAAGAGGCAGCTTGACCGGGAGATTTTTTGTGAGGCAAATGATTATCTGAACCGACATCAAGAATCCGAAAGTGTTGCCGCCCAGGAAGAGGGTGTACACCAGGCGCGGGCCATCGGCAGACATGCTTGGAGGCTGAAGCACAGACTGGTAGGTCGCGCTCGCAATGAGCGCAGCAACGACCAGCAGGTCGTTGCGTATTTCGCCTAAAGAATCTTTTTCTGTGGCTGGTTTCCCATCTGATTGATGACCATAAACTCCCTCGATGTCGGCGTCGTCCCCCGAGACTTCTCTTGACGCTCGGTGCTTGGCTCCTGCTCGTACGAGAATTTCTATGATCTCTCTGTCTCGTTCTCCCCTTTGCAAGGGACTTGAGACATCTAGAGGCGTCAACCCACTGTCGTTCCAGGCGTTCACGTCCACGACCCCGGACTCCAAAGCACACCCACGAAGCAGGAAGCCGACCACCTGCAACTCTTTCCCATCTTTGTTTTATCCTCATTGATTTTCAGGCATTAAGATACTATAGAAATTTTTTTTCCATAGATGAGACATCTTATATTCCCGTGATGATCAAATAAATTCCTTTGCATGGAAGATTTTCGCATACAGTAGGGATACCAAATTAACACCCTCACTGAAGTAATACAGAAGGAAAAGTGCGATAAAATAAGGGAACCGCGAGACTTGCCTCGAAATTTTTGTTGGCAGCAGCGAGATGCAAGGTAGTGTTGCCTTCATGGTCCTTCCAATTGATCACCTGCTCCTTCTTGTGCTGCTTCAGATGCTCCACCAATCGAACCAGCACTTTAAACCGGTTGTTCTTCACGGCGAGGTGAAGCGCGGTCTCCTCTCGGGCAGTTGTCTCTTCAACAGACTCAGGTGAAGTGGATAGCAGTATCTCCATGACATCAACCTCCCCGTTGATGACGGCATAATGCAAAGGGATTCTACTTTCCCATCCCTTCATGGAGCACAGGTGTGTACGCTCTTTCAAGAGCTCCCTCGCAATCTCAACATCACCTCGAGCTGCTGCGATGTGCAGCGGGCTGAAACCATCCCGGTCCACTTTTTCGGCAAACTTCGGCATATGCTTGAGGAGCTCTCGGACGACATCCAAATGGCCGCCCAAACAAGCGACGTGCAGTGGCGTGTGACCGGCTCCTTTGAGAGACATCTCCTCGAGGATGAGCTCATTGCTGCCGATCAAGTCTTTTAGCTCATGGATATTGCCCTTTCGAGTTGCTTCCAACAACCTTCGCTCCATTTGATTGGAACTAATAATGGCCTCTCTCTCTTTTTGGGACACCTTTGGACTTGGACGTCTGTTAAATTATTGATCCACTTTATAGAGTTTTCGAATATCGAGAAGTTCATTGGTGAATGACAAAGTAAGATTAGCAACAGTAAAATTCCATGCACATGACCACTTATGATAACCCAACTATTCAATAAAATATTGACAATATCAAAGCACAGATCCAACCAAGTAGGACCACGCGTTAAAGGGAAACAAGCATTGGAATCGTGCGACATTCGTTTGTGGCCAAAGGTCAGTTTTTTTGTCATAAATTGGCTTTTTAATCACGTGGAAAATTAAAAAGTGGGAAAGTCTGAACCCTCCTCGAGAAAAGGAAGGGGAGGGGAGGGGAGGGGGGAATTTCTCCCATAGCACCTCCGAGATCAGTGTTCGCCTCGAATTAAGCTTCCATAATTTGGTGAATTCGTCTCAATTGAAGCCCCCTCAATCTTACCGGCGACACAGATGTTCACCAGACGATGACTGTGCGGGTGTCGCATGCCATTATTCGAGCCATGGACATGGGCACTTTTTGTCTGAAAGAAAACGCCTCCAGGCCCATCCGCGCCACTGCGGCTACATGACGGAAAATTCTGCAGAAGAAATTTCTCATTCTCTCTCTTTCTCTCCTTTTTTTATTAGTAGAACGGGGAAATATGCAGTAAAGGGACTTTATTAATGAAGTACCTTTCCTTGTCGTTTTGTTATCTTTTTTTCTTTTTATTGGGGTCATGTGTTTTGTTTTATCTTAAGAGGGCGGGAGTGAAGTCAATGCCATCGTCTTCGTAGGCCAAACTATTACATCCTAGAATGACGTCGCTTGCCTCCACAACATTATCACGTGAATCGATCCATCTTGTTAGATGCATCAGATTGAGGAGTCACTGCATATGAATTATTGAACGGTTCTGGACCCCATGTCAAAATTTATTTGCTCCACATATATTTAGGGCAGCAGTGGGGCCTATTTGTATTTGTATTCGAGTCTATGTCTATTTGGTTGGTTCAGAATGTAGTGTCCTTTTCATATAAGGGTCTTGTTTCGTTTTTAGAATCGATTTGTTTTTTGTCGCCAGCCAAATTGAAATATTATCGCATCTTTTTAGAGCCTTGTGCCTCTTTTTATTATTATTTTTAGTTGTCATTAGATACATCGGATTGAGGAGTCACTGCATATGAATTATTCAACGGTTCTAGACCTCCATGTCAAAATTTATTTGCTCCACATATATTTAGGGCAGCAGTGGGGCCTATTTGTATTTGTATTTGAGTCTATGTCTATTTGTTTGGTTCATAATGCAGTGACCTTTTCATATAAGGGTCTTGTTTCGTTTTCAGAATCGATTTGTTTTTTGTCGGAAGCCAAATTGAAATATTATCGCATCTTTTTAGAGCCTTGTGCCTCTTTTTATTATTATTTTTAGTTGTCATTTTAATTGTTTTTTCCCTGGACTTTTCAATAGAGGTGTCAAAAGTTCCGTTTAGTCCCAATGTGCATTAGTTTTGAACTGAATAACAACTAGAACTCCATTAATGAAAAGGCATATATTGCCCTCGAGTTGAATTGTTTTGTAGTTTGAACAAGGTAGTTCTAGTAGTTTAATTGCTTGATTGTCTTTTGACCCATTGAAAGAACATCATTTATATACCAATGCGAGTAGAGTTCATGGTAGCCACTCACACAATCAATGATTTAGATGATATTAATCTACATTATCTATAGTAGGAATGTGCATAGGCCGCGCTTTTGTTTAAATTGAAGCTTGGCACGCTAGCCTTGACTATCACAAATTTAGGCTTTGCATACCTCGCCTAAAGGCTGGCAAGGATCAACAAACAACCCTCACCAAACTAGAGTTGAAAGGAAAAAAGAAAATAATAAAATAATAAAAAAACAAAAATGCTTATAAAAAAGATGTCGAAAAATAATTCACGCCAACACTAGTCTAGTCACGTAGAACGGTCAGCATCCACATTATCGATTTCTTACCAAAATTGGTCAGAATGACTATATTGGCAAATTGCGAAAATGTTTATGATTAAATTAGTCAAATTGAAAAGTTTATAACTAGATTGACTGTTATACAATAAATTTAAGGATTTTTTTTTGACAATTTTCCCATTTTTTTTTCTTGAGGATGAACTTAGGGGCAGCTAGCATAGCTTTTGCAGCGTACTTCACCCCGAACTCTCTACTGAACCAGGCATCTGGAGTTCTAGAGGTGTTGTTAAAGACCTTGCATTTAAATTCTTAGATTGCTTGTGTTGGTTTCAAAGCAACCACAAAGAGGACAATGAAGAGAAAGAACCGAGCAGGCCTAATTATTGCAAAGGATGACTTAACTAACCCTTATCTATGCAATCTCTTGAATCCATTTGTTGATTATATACAATTTTTGACACCGGTGAAAACCATGGAAGATATATAGTTGACTACTATGCTTTCAAAAATTTATTATATGTGACAATCTTAGATTACCTCTTGCTCAAGTAAATTGCCTTACGTTTTTACCAAAAAAAAAGAAAGTAAATTGCCTTAAGTTTGATTACATTAAATTTTATCTTCAAATTGCTGAATTGGATAACACGTAGCAATTGACAAGTGTATTAGCTTGGAGTTTTATCCTCTGTTGGTTTCAAGTTTATTAGTCTTAGGTTCTTTGCGATATTAATCTAATTTAAAGGAAACTAATGAATGGTAAATTTATTACAAATGTGCTAGTTTGGGGTTTTTAGTTGCCAAAAAATTAATTTTGAGTAAATTTTTCATAAGTGCACCAATTTAGGGTCTTTGGTGGTAAAAAATTAATTTTTGAAAAATTTGTCATGAGTGTACGAGTTTAAGATTTTTTGTGATATTAACCATTTTTCTCAAAGCACCTCTAAGATCATTGTTTGACTCAAAGTAAGCTCTATAATTGGTGATTTCGTCTCAATTGAACCCCCACCCAATCTCACCGGCAACACGGATGTTCGCTAGACGACAAACACGTGCATGTCGCATGCCGTTATTTGCGCTGTGAGTCGGAGCATTTTTGTCCTAAAAGAAAATGCCTCTGGGCCTCCAACTCCACTTCTTGCGTAACAGAAAATTCAGCAGAAGAATTTCTCATTCTTTCTTGTTAGTAGGATGAGGGAATCTACATCAAAGGGACTTTAGTAGTTCATTTTTAACGAAGGGTATGGAAGTACCTTTCCATATCGGTTTGCCTTTTGTCATATGAGGCAAGAGTATCTATGTCTTCCGTCGGTGGAAGTGAAGTCAATGCCAAGGTCTTCATAGACTAATACTATTACGCCATAATCATGACTCATGACCCTAAGATGACGTCATTATCATATGACTTTATTATGGAGTCCCACCTTGTTGGAACCATCAGACATTATTGTACTACTTTGTGACTCCAGAATAATAATTTCTTTGCTTTACATATATTTAAGGTAGCAAGGGGAGCATATTCGTATTTGTGTCGGTGTCTATGTGGTTCGGTTCAAAGTTCGTGTCATTTTTATATTAGGGTCATGAGTGGTTTTCAGAATTGCTTTTATGGTAGTGCTAGTCAAATTGAACTATTATGACATCTTTAATGTCTTGTGCCTCTTTTTGTTATTATTGTCTTTTAGTTGTCATTTTAATTGTTTTTCCCCTGGACTTCTCCGGGCCCGTTCATATTTATCACTGGTTGACCAAGCGGGTCAACTTTTGATACCTATTTTTCCTAAGGATTAGATTTTTTTTCTTTTTTTCTCATTCAGACTCTAGGCGAGTATCTTACTTTGTGTAATGCTATACGCATCCAATTTAACCAATTGTGATTTCATATATGTGGCACCCCCTCGGCACACTCTCCCATCCGATAGGGTCACCACAGGGTACTTATCACTTATCCTACTACATACCAATCTAATAACTTTTCAATTAAAATGGAACTGTAATTCATAGGGGTTGATCAAATAAAATTCTTCTTCCCCTTTTTCTTTTATAAAGGTCCTAGCGCAGCTCATCAACAGAAGTATAAACGAGTCTCACCATCTCTTACTCCAATAACAATAATGCAATGCACACCAACTATTCACCATATAAAACGATAAAGCCGAGTCACTTTTTATTTACATTTTCACGATGGACATCTCAGGTCGGTACAGCAAAAGGCCAAGATTTTTAACTATACTTGGCTATAACTCAAAAGAGAACTCGACCCTATATCAAACATGTACACCCCTCCATCAACAAGCATCGCTATCCCCAAAAAAAAAAAAAAAAAAAAAAAAAAAAAACGTCAGCTCCCACCAGTCATACGCACCATCACACCCAACCCGATGCATCGAGCGGCGACGGCGGCAGCATCCCTAGCATCACGCCATTGCGTCGAACGTGAACAGACAAAAACTCTTAGATAACGGGGCCATCAGCAAAACCCATGTCGTACATCACCAAGACACGAACTCGGACATACACTAGACTAGGCACACTAATACAGGAATGCTCCGTGCACTCCACCTCAACGTCAGTAGGTATGCCATAGAAGGTACCACGCATGACTGGTGAAAGAGGCATCTTTCTAATCTGAAATGTTAATCCCCAAAGGGGTGAGTACAACCACTTAGCAGTAAAGATCCACCAAACTACACAATGCGTCAAACAGAACAATCAAGGTATCATGAATAAAACACATATCATTCATGCATTCAAGCATACCTCACCTTGCAGCCATGCATATATCACCATGCAATGTGCATATATCACCATGCACTTGTACTTATATCATCAAGCAACCATGCATATATCACCATGCAACGTGCATATACCACCATGCACTTATACATATATCATCAAGCAACCATGTATATATCACCATGCAATGTGCATATACCACCATGCACTCCATGCTTGCATTCCCATGAGGTTCATCCCATGCCATATGCACACATCCATACGCATGATTCAATTCTCGATCTTTATCTTTCAATTAGATCACATCATTTTTCTTTTCTTCCCAGGGACCAGTGTTTGCATCCCACAATTTATCGCTCGCATCCAACTTGGCATCGCGAGGAGCCTCCGGCACACACCTCCGGGCATCCGGCACACACACTCCGGGCATCTCGTACCCCAACTAGCATCACGAGGTATTCCCCCCGGCACACACCTCCGGGCATCCCAACACTCCTAGGGCATCCGGCACACACACTCCGGGCATCCGGCACCCACACTCCGAGCATCCCAACACTCCCAAGGCATCCGGCACACACACTTCGGGCATCCGGCACCCACACTCCGGGCATCCCAACACTCCCAAGGCATCGTAGGCTCACACCTCCGATGGTATCATCATAATTTATATTCACACATGTAATCTCAATTTCAACATGACATTTGATGTAACAATATCCAAGGTCTCAACTAGCTTTTGATATCATATAACATGCCATATGTCACCACATATGCAGCATAATCAACCGCTCAAGACATTATATCACATGGAGCAATTTCATTTATTTTTGAAAATACAGCAAAATTTCGGATAAAAACAGATTGCACTCCTTTGGTCATAATTCTTGAAAAATTAGTAAACAGCCTTAATAAATTCTAAAAATTCAACATGTTATATACAAGATCTAGAGGAAAATATTCCGTGAAGAACACCATGTCAAGAAAGTTTCACATCAATCACATAAATCCACACATCACAGCAAAAGAAATTCCAACATCACTTTTGCACAGTTTCGGAAATAATTTTGATTAAACCCTTGGATGAACTCTGAAAATTTTGAGATTTTAATATGTCATAGCTGAGACATAGAGGTAAAGTCTCATGAAGAAATTGAAGTCTAATTTCTTCTGGATTAAAAGCTATAATTTTTATAACTCTTCCTATCTCTTGGTTCACTGTCCAGATTCATCCTTTTCAAAGAAAAATCGTTTTCCCTGATCATTCCTTGTCCGTTTATCCTCAAATTTTAGTATGTTTCTCCTCAAGATGTCATCTACAATTCTCATCAAGAACACGAGATCAAATTCGGACTGGATACTTGCAAGAAATTCACAGAATCACGATAGATCATCATAACAGTTTCCAGATCTAGCTTCATCAAAGAAAAATGGTTTCATCGACCTATACTTGTCCGTTTCCTTTCAAATTTTGATATGTTATTCTCCAAGAAGTCCTTTACAACTTTCATCAAGAAGTCAAAGTCAGATTTCAACTAGAACATTGCATGCAACTCACGAAATCACCAAAGGTCGGACTGTTTTTCCAGAAACAGAATATTAGGCTAGAACACCACTCCTATAACTTCGAAATTTCACACTTCATCCACATCCGAAATTTACCATTCATCACACACATAACACAGCAAGCAAAGGGTAGATAAATGGACTCTACTTGCCTCTAATCCAAGCAAAACACAGCAAGCAAACGGCGGGGCAAGGCGGCTCGATGGTGGGACTCGGCAGCACGCACGGCAGCAAACGGCCTCCCTCTTCCTTTCTCTCTTCCTCTCTTCCTCTCTTCCTCTCTTTCTCTCGCACGACAGCTCTCTCTCTCTCTCTCTCTCTCTCTCTCTCAGTTGATCACTCTTCCCTCTCATCAAACCGGTTCTCCACTTTTTTCTTCCCTTCAATGATTTGCAATCATTTGATTTTGCATGCAAATGCCATTTGGTCAAACCCCTTAGCCACTTGGCATTTCTCCCATGCAAGATGATGGGCTAGATGGGCCGGCCTCTCCCTCCATCCGGTCGACAGCAGCCCCTTCCCTTTGGGCTTCGCGGTCCAGGCCCTAATGGCCGAACGGTGGGGTCTTGTCTTGGGCCTAAAATCCAACCCACTCTTCTCTAATTTTTCCATTTAATCATCACCTAATTACCCATTCATATAAATATCTAATTGAAAATTCTAGGGCCATAAGACTTGCAACATTAATCCAATAATTTCCAACTTATAAATCACATGGCCAAGAATAGAATTTTCTTTCCTATCAAATAATTATCCATTAAAAGCTTGGCCTTAATCTTATTGCCAATCATGGATCAAATGGCTACAATATAAATTGATGGTACTTCCATCACCTATCCATGGTTCATAGCATATCTAAAGGTTGTCATGAAATTCTAGGATGCCACAATATATAACAAATGAACATGTAAAGAGACAGTGTGCCCGTCCAATGAAGCCTCTGGCAATGCTAATCCTCATTTTTAGTTTTAAAACGACACGAACTACAATGAAAGCCTAACACATCTCAAAAAGTTTCAATACAGTTCATAGTTGAGCAAATCTCTATTATCTATTTTATCAAAGGAATTTGTAGTGGCTATGGACAATGAGAATTTTACTAGTGAAATGGCATAGATTTCTCTCGAGTTGAATTGTTTTGTAGTTTGTACAAGGACGTTCCAAATAGCTTAATCCCTCAATTATCTTTTGACCCACCGAAAGAACATTGCCTATAGACCCTGTGTAGGAAGCCCGTATAGGCAACTGATCATATGGAGTCCATAGTAGCACTCAAACAATCAATGATTTAAGTAGACTACATTATCAATAAAAGGAACATGCACAGGTCACGTTGTTGCTAAGATTGAAGTATGGCCTGAACATATCAGGCTTGCTCACTCTAGGTGCTCAGATCGTAACAAATTTAAGCTTCACGCCTCTTGTCCGATGGCCGACAACCCTCACAAGACTAGAATTGAAAAGAATAAAATATACTCAAAATTGGAGAAATTATTTACGTCGGCATTGGTCTAAGCACAAAAGACGCCTAGCTTTCATGTCATCGATTTCCAATTAAAATTGGTTGGAAGGATTATATTAGCAAATTTTCAAAAGGTTTAGGACTAAAAATTAACCCAATTGAAAAGTTTAATAGTAGATTGACCGTTATACAATAGGTCTATGATTTTCATGGCAATTTTCTCATTTGTCTAGAGGACAAACTCGATGGCAGCTATCAAAGCTTCCACAACGTACTTCACCCCGACCTCTCTACTAAACCAGGCATTCAAAGTTCTAGAGGTGTTGTTAAAGACCTAGTATTCGAATTCTCGGATTGCTTGTGTTGATTTCAAAGCAACCACAAAGAGGACGGCAAAGAGAAAGAGCCGAATAGGCCTAATATTTGCAAAGGAAGATTTTACTAGCTCTTATCTATGCAATATCTTGAGTCTATTCATTGACTATATATAAGTTTTGACACCAATGGAAACCATGATATATGTTCAATTTTGATATAGTTGACGACTATGCTTTCAAAAATTTATTACATGTCACAATTGTAGATTATCTCTCGCTCAGATAGTCAATTGAATTGCCTTGGGTTTGGTATTGATACAAATGCTATAATTTCATTTGTCTCCTTTTTTGGCATTTGGTCAAGGTTTGTCTCTGTGGAAATATTGTCCCATACCTCTTGACAATGGGTCATATATGTTTTTTATATTCATGTGGTCTCCCTATACCTATCAATTTAAACTTTTAGAATGGACTTTCTAACATAGTATGAGAGATGGGGAGGGCAGATAATAACGACAAGTGTCAAAAATCCGACGGTGTTGTAGAGAGTGCGTGTTTGGAAAGTTGGGGTATGGTTTATACTCTCCATCGATAGGAATACATCCAGGGGGGAGGAAACAAAATGCGAAGAGTCAAGTAAATATCAAGTTCAACCTCGATCTGGAGCTTTTCCACCCTCTCTTCGACTTGAAAGGCGTAGTAGTCGGTCTTGATACGAGATTTAGTGGGGGTTACTTTGATCATAACTAAGAGCGCCTCAATTTACTTGAGCTAAGAGCGGGAATAGTTACGAATTTCATTAGGTCGCGTGAGAGAAGGAGGTCATACCAAGAAGCACGATCCCTCTGAGAGTTACCGAAATCGTGGAATTGAGAAGATGAACATGCAAACATGGGTAAAAACATCGACTTTCTTGCTTGGGCAAAGCAATTCCAGCGGGGTAGGCTGCATCCAATGCAAAGCAATTTTCAACATGGTGATGGGGTATGCAAGCCGTGAAACCTAACCTTATTAAATGCATCTAATGCAAGAGTAATTAGGTATACAAGTGTACACACATTAGTTTCAACTCACACTTCCCTCGACTTGTTGGCAAAAGCCCATGGATGATCGGTATGTCTTTTAACTGGAACCTCAGCAGTGGTCTCCAGATTCGAAAATCAGATTGGGTATTGATGAGCTGCTGGCCCATGAAACAATCCTCTCTAAACCGACCAGTCCGATTCACAGATATCATATAAAACTATGTCTCTCAAATACAATAATTCGCTTAGGTGGTCATGCATGTGTCTTCATATTGTAGCATGGAGTCCATGGCTCAAATCATGGCAAGAAGCAACATTTCGTTAATAGAGAGAGAGAGAGAGAGAGAGAGAGAGAGAGAGAGGCATTCCCGCAGTTGAAACAGGTGGTCCGCCCAGTTCTTTAGTTGTAACAAATCCCAATTGCACACCGCGGTGCAAATGCAGTCAAATCCAATATTATAACAGACCATATTTTTGTTGTTTGAGCATCGATTATTTATACGTTGATGCGAATAATACTTTCCATTGATCCAATTTTTAATTTGATATGTTTTGTGATGACTTTGCATTGCCCGCAAACAGGAAATTGAGGATGGTTTTTGAATGAGGCATTCAAGCTAGGCAAATCGAATCCAAAGCCCTAAATAAACCACAAGGAATTAGATATGTGCATACTTAGGTGTACCGTTTAGCACTAACTTGGTGTACAATTTTATGACTTCATTATAGTTGCATAGAGTAGACCGATTCATCTTATCCAGCTCATCTCAATATTATGGTCGATAGTAAGTAATAGTGGAAATATTTGAGATTAAGTTAGTTTTTCAAGATAGAAGTCGGATAGAGTAAGATAGAATACAATAACATATGCATTACCAAATGCCAGAAGTCAAGAACTTGCCTACGGCCGATGCTAATTCGTCTGGAACAATGCTTTTCCTTGATCCCAAATCCAATTTAGGTCTGTCCCTTATGGTTCACGAGAGCATATACTAGCACATACTCAAATAATATCCGTTGAATCTGCTGGTCCCACCGTCAAATATCAAAATTTGTATATTTCGATTGCACTCCTCCAGAAAAATAGATAAAATTTGGACTTGGTCTGTCTTCCAATGAGTGGGCAACATCCTCAATGCCTCCGGCGACTTTGGCAACTGGGCCTACGTCGTCTCGCCCGTCGACCCCTTGATGCTCTCCTGCCTCCGCCACCCTCTTCGTCTCGGCTAGCACCGATGCTGCCCTCTCCTCAATCCCGAACTCTTCCCCTCATACCCCTTGCCGTGCTCGGCATCGCCTGGATCCCTGATGCTGCGCGGGGGCTTTCTCCGCCACAGCTGCAGCCAGTGAGGGATGATAGTCAGATGGTGGCAGCTTTCATTTTGCTTGATAAAATAATTTGCCAGCGTTCTGTTATTGTCATTAATTTTTGCCATTCTTTTTCCAATTTCTCGTCGAGCTACTCAAGCTAGGGGAGAAACATTGATTTCTCATTGTTTTAGTAAATTTAGACGGGTGGAGTCAAGTACCCAATATATTTGCAATAGAGGTATCAAAATGGGTCATGGACCAATTTTTTTAATTATACAAATAGAGCTAAATTGTAAATGAGTTGTTAGAGATTTAACGGGTTGAGTAAAAATGAGTTTAAGATATTCAAAAGCTCCATACATGAATCTAGTGTCCTCGTTGGCGATCGACTAGGGACAAAGTTCCGAGTAAGCAAATCCGGCTGATTCCACCAACTGAGTCATTCCGGAATTTTGAATTCTACTTGCTCCGAGCTGTGTCGGTGTACCCATGATCGGTCTTCCCGGTCTTTTGAGCTAATTAAGACATTGATTTTACTCTTTCAAAAGCAACTGAAAGTTGACATCGCATTCACTGAGATCTGCAGGCATAATTTCCACCCTCCGTTTAGAAATACAGTGTGGAGATCAAATTGATGGGTGCTTTACTGCTTTCGTATGGATGTGGATGATGGGTGTGCTTTTCCGAGGACGATGATGGTCGGTCTTATGGTTCCCAGGAAAATTGCAACTTCAACCGATGCTATTTAGCTGAAATCTACCTCTTATACCCAAATATTTTGTTCTCAGTGCAAAGCTTTTTTTTTTTTTTTTTTTTTTTTTTTTTTTGAGTCTTTTGATCCTCGTGACAATTAGCTATGTAACACCGACATGGACATGGGACATGCGATAAGACACGACACAATAAGTCAATAAGTCAATTCTAAAAAGAAATAAAGAATTTCAACATATTCCGACACGTTATATATTAAATATATCTTTATATATAAATGCACAAATAAACAAATAAAAATAAAAAGAGCCTAGAATTTTTTTCTACTAAAAACATTAATCCAATATTTATTGATATCATCAATTATTTTAATTTGACAAATTCAATTACATTCCATTGCAATAATCCATAAAACTTGAACGAAAGAAATAAGCAATCCACTTTTCACTATTAAATTTACGAATATATACATTACAAGTCATAAAACTTATCGCGAAAATACAATTGAGTCCTAAAACTCAACAAATTAGTGCAATCAAGTTCTTCCATTGATATTGTCGATTTGTTTAAAGAAAAATACTGAGGTGATATTTTAAAATTTATTTATTTATCTTATGTGGCATTTTTTATTACTTTTTTCTTTAAATCTTATTTAAAGAATAGTAAAAAAAAATTTAAAAACTAAAATAATTCTAAAAAAAATGGAAAAAAAGAAAAAGAAAAGGTAGGATCATGCCTGATCTGTTGCCATTGCTATTACCACCGTTGGAGGGGTGCCGGTGATGACGGAGGGTGGGCGACCCTTGTCGGTCTAGGCAAGGCCCAAGCAAGGCTTGCCCAAATTTGGGCGACGCCAACCCTCACCTATGGCCAACAAGCCGCCCTAGTCCTAGGTGAGGCCTCATCGGCCCTAGGCGAGGACCAACGACCCTTACTAGGCTCAAGTGAGGGCCCAATATCATCCAGATTTGGGGGAGCCTCGCCTAAGCCTCAGCCTGGGGCATCGCCCAGATATGGGTGAGCCTCGCCAGCCCTTCCCTGGCTTACGGTGACCTCGCCCGGGCTAGTGAGGGCCGCCGCCCTTTGCACCTCATTGATGCTCTTCGACAGTGGCAGCGATTGTAGTAGTAGGGCCCAACCACGATCCCTATCCATTTTTTTTTTCTTTTTTTCATACATCTACATTTTAACCCCTCAAGTATTGATTTTTTTTTTTTTTAAATTGACCATGTACGTGTCGAAGTTCTGGACTCGCGTGTCGGAGCGTGTTAGAGAGAGTTAATCACGTGTCAGATTTTCCAGCACTCGTTGACATGTCAATGCGTGTCAAACACGTGACAGAGTGTAGGACAAGACATGAAAGCTCCTGGAGAGTGTCGGTGCTTCTCAGGTAATTAGATTCTCATGTGCAGTGATTTGTTGAAAGATTAAGGAGAAAAAATATTAAAACTACATTTGGAGACCAATCAAGTGTGGTCAGGTTGGGTACGGACGAGAAATTTGCATTGAAAATAAATTGGTCAATTTGGATCCAACTATTTATATCCCAACCCAACTCACCAATTTGATTGGCTTATTTCAGTAAAGGTTTGAAACAAAAAAAAAAAGCTATCACATCGGACTAAACTTCCGTCCGTAAAAATGAAAACCGGATCGTGTTTTATTCTCAAATTACTTAAAGGGTCGATATCGATTATTCACAGACACGACCTCACACGTTGCCTTCAACGGCCTTGAACGAAAAGAGAAATCTAACCGGCTTCCCATCCCAAACTACGGCCTCGTAGCTCTTCGGGTTGGCCCCATCCTTGACCTCGACGATAAGCTTGTAGATCGTCCCCAACAACCCCACCGTCTCACCCTTCACCACCTTATCCAGAGCCAGCTTCGTCTGGGCGTCCTCATTGTGCTTATTGACCGCAAACTCAGCGATCTCCCGCACGTGCGGGTCGCTCAGATTCTTTATCGGCTCCCAACGGAATGGCCCCTCCCTGCCGGCGGCCCTGGCGGCCGAACCTTGGAGGAGGAGGAATACAGTGGCAGCCACCGCAGCGAGGACGAGGAGCCTCATTTTCGGGAGGTTTTTGGCGTCGGTTCTTGGTGTGGGCTTCGAAACTGAATGCTTATTTTGATTGTTTCTATGGGTGGGGGTACGTGTATTTATAGGTCTTAAAATGACTTGTTGCGTGGTGTCGGAAAAATAAGTAATTTATTTTGGGGCAACTTAGAATATAGGGAAAGGTAAATATTTCGTGGATTATGAAATTAATGACTAATTGAATTAAGAAGGATGTGAATAATGCGGGAGCATCGAACCCCGTCAAACACAAGGATTAATCCATGAGTAATTTCTATAAGTTGAAGAATATCGTTGATTTTCTAATTTAAACCGATTTTAAGGCCGAAGAGTAGTTTCCTGATTTCATTTGATTTTCTAACTTGATTATTTCCTAGTTTAATGTTCCCAGATTAACGTTCCCAATTTTATATTTCCTAGATTTAGAGTCTTAGTCCCTCGGTGAATAAGATGCGCATTCTCAGTTGTATGCATGTAAAGTTATCGTTGATTTTCTAATTTAAACCGATTTTAAGGCCGAAGAGTAGTTTCCTGATTTCATATGATTTTCTAACTTGATTATTTCCTAGTTTAATGTTCCCAGATTAACGTTCCCAATTTTATATTTCCTAGATTTAGAGTCTTAGTCCCTCGGTGAATAAGATGCGCATTCTTAGTTGTATGCATGCAAAGTTTTGAGTTCATAATGCATTGGACTTTCTTTCGAATGATTCATTTGGTTCATTGAATCTGTTTGTTTCGTAGAATGTTGACAATTTGAAAAATATTTTCTTAAAAATGATTTTTTATATCATTTTAAAAAATAAATGAACGAAAAATATTTTCATCATCCACGAAAATATTTTGACAAAAATTATAATTGATAACTAAAATATTATTCGTTGATTAGCGATACAAATGATCATTTATAAGGAAATATTTTCCAAATCATTCATTTTCACAAAGCAAATAAAGCGTTCGTCCAAGTCATTGGTAGTCATTAGTGGTGAACCTTAAAGTTCTTTATTTTTTATTGGTGAAATATTCCTTTATGCCTTGGTAATAAACCCTATCATCCCAAAGTTATTTTTCGGCAGACACATCAAACACTTGCGTTCAGTTAAAATCATTTTTTAAGCAATATAAACAATTACTTTTATGAAAATATTTTCAAATCATTCATTTTTCGTAAAATATACGGAGCTATTCAAACCCATTATTAAACCTTTCCTATAACAATTACAATCATCAATACGAACGCGGCCGAACTCTGCACAATTGAAGAAAAGTTTTAACGGTTTTTAGAAAGCCGTCTTATATAGACGTGAATCCTCTGTCGCTTCTATGCATCATCTGCGGCACACTCCAAGGAATCTCGTTCATCTTATCAAATTGTGAGATCTCCCAGAACCTAGAACTTTTCAGCGCGGTCGAGCTTCTTACATATACTTGGCCAACAAAAACCCTTCAATTGCAATGAAGCGTGCATGTACTTACTAAGATCAAACATTTCAGAGAATCATACCATAGTCCACGGTCATCTCTATAGATATATCAACCAAATGACTATATTAGCAAACCCTCAAACTTTAACAAATCCTCCATCGTTTACTTTGAATTGCTCAAGGTGTTTTTCGACCAGAAGGGGCCGTGATTCCCTAGTTGAGATGGGCACATATTGCGCGTGGGTCATGTTCGAGCAAACTCAATTAATTAGGAGGTGCTTATTATTCTCAATTAATTAATTAGTTTGGATTAATTAATCTATTCTAACAACCAGCCTCGCCAAAGAACTGGCAAGGGACAAGCTTGCCAGATTCCGATGAGCTCGAGCCTTGTCAGAAGTCAGCGAGCTCGTCTCTTGCCAGTGGTCAGTCCCTGACTGGCGACTAGTCGAGACAGAAGGAAAAAGGAAAAGAAATAAAAAAAATTGATTTCTTTTAAAAGGAAATAAAAATAATTAATTAAAATGAGTGCATAGAGAAAAATGTGCTTGGTATGGGTGAAAGAAAGAGGAGGCAAAATGATTTCCACTTTCTGTTGATGGAAAACATTTACAAAGACCTCTTTCCATATTTCATTAATTTGTTTGTTTATTGCATGCCAAACACTAGAAAATCCGGAAACCATTTCTATGGAGGTTGTTTTCCGTGAAATGGATGGAGCTGTTTTTCTTGACAAGTCATATGCTTTCATTTTGAGGAAAACTTTATGATAAAGGAAAATGCTTTTTGGAAAATTATTTTTTATGAAAGTGAACAATTTTCCTTTATTTGGTAATATGTGATCGAAAATGTTACCTATTGTTTGGAACTCATTTAGAAAGTGATTTCAATCTTATGACTTTATTTCATGGCCAAAAAAAAAAAAATCGAATTTACAAATAATTACTTTTTTTTCTTTTTCTTTTTCTTTTTTCTTTTTCTTTCCCTTCCGTCGGTCACTGGGCCTTGGCGATGGCTAGTTACTAGCCGTAGGCACGAACTGACAAGCTCGAGCCTAGCTGGCTTGTGGCGAGGCTCCAGCTCGCCTATGGCCAATTGCCAACCTTCATCATGGTCGGTGCCTAGCCTAAGAAGACGATGGAAAATTAAAATAAATAAATAAACTAAAAAATGAAAAAATTAATATATTCGAGATGAGTAATTCCGGAAAATGTTTTCACCTATTTAGTTATAGGAATTCACTTTCATAAATTTATGCATTAATATTCTCACTTACTCAAAAATGTTTTCGATTGATTAGTCACTTTTCGCAAAATAAACGAGTAAAAGTCCAGAAAATCAATTGCCATAAAACACTTTCTCCTAAATAAACGCCCCAAGTCTTATTAATTTTTGCTTCTAACTTCACAAAAACCAACTGAATACATATGGTTATTAGGAGAAGCCCACTCAAAGTACAGTTCGCGAAGCACAAGCAGATTTAATTAAATAAAAGTACAAGTAGATGGGGGTGAAAAGTCATTCCCGATCAAACTCACATCTTAAATTTATCCCGTTGAGAATTTACCCGCCTCCACCTCTGTAGTCGCCACCATGCCATGGCATGAGCCCGGCGACCCTCAAGCCGCATTTCCTGATCGATTATTGGAGGAAAGTGAAGAAATATACTTTAGGGATTTTTCAGGATGCCCGGGGTAGATTTGCTTAAAGTCAAGAGGTATTTGGGCCCGATGGACCTGTTGGAAAAATTCTTCGAAATCGGACAGAACGGAATCGGACTCAACTAAATTATGGACCCCCCAGTAATGGAGTCTACAGCACTTCTTCATCAATCTTAGAATATAAGAAATGCACAATCACAATTTCTCAAATGCAGAACCGAAAAAGTACTTTAGTGCAAGTGAAATCACTGAAAGACAAGAGGCCAGAAAAGCATCACGCACCAAACTAATCCAAATTTTTTTGTTTTTAACTAACTGTAAAATTAAAATTCCATCTTACAAATTACTCCTGCATCTCTTTTACCAAAAAAGAAAAAATTACTCCTGCATCTCTAGCACGCAATCAAATTCCATCTTACGGGTTGATCAGAATCTTAATATAGAAAATGAACAGATGAAAAAACCGCACTTTGACATATCTCAGGTACACTGGGGACTAATCGAAGCATTACATAAGAACCACGTGAAGTGCATAAACCAAGACAACGCCATCATCTCTCCTGTGTGTAAATGCACCATACATATATGAATCTGTAAGCAAATCAACAGGGTACTACAATTGCAAGTCTTTCATTACTATACAAGGGCGTAGACAATTAAATTACCTGCACAAATGCCCCCCGTGTAAAAACCCATCCGGCGCAAAAATCTTCTGCATCTCATGGAACAATTCCATCGCGTCAATGAACTCACCAAACCGAACCAAGGCATCTATCATGGCATTCTACCAAACTGCACTCCTCTCAGACAGCGAACAAGTCTGCGCTTGCCTTGAGAGCAAACGGGAACACGTACTTATCCGGAAAAACTCTTCCATCTTCCAACATCCCCCGAAGCAGCAAGATGGCCTCCTCCTTGTGGTCACTGCTTTGCGCGCGGGCCCTTATGAGAGCGTTCCGCATGAACGCATTCGGATTCTCAAATTGTTGAAACACCTGATAAGCATAGTCGATGCTCCGTGAGGACGAGAAGTAGAGGATTTTGCTATGGAGGAAGTGGGTCTGCGGATCGTTGTCGGTCATTGTCGTGGTGCACAGAGCTTCAGCGTGGATTTGCTTGAGATGGGATATGTCTGAGCAGTCATTTACCAATTGAAGAAGACGACAGAGAATCGCTTTGGTCGAGACATTGAGAGTGTGCGGAGGGATTATGGAGAGATTGTGAGAGCCATGATGCCCCTGCCAACAGAGGTTTCATCAAGATGTAGATATATATACGTCGGTTTTGGAATGAATCATTAAGTCTTTCGAGCTTTCTTTCGTAAAAAATACAGCCATCAATTGTTGGGAAAATATTTGATGAACAATTCGGAAGAACAATAAAGTCAAACTTTGAAACGTGATATCACTTATTTGCCTCACAACGTTACTAATAGTCATTGACAAATTTCCTCCAAGATACAACAAAATCTCGATTAAGAATACTGAATAGTAATTCTATTATTTCTCCAGGATCTCTCAATAGAAATAATTGGAAAAGATAGCTGTATTTTTTTGGAAAGAAAGTTTGAAAAGACTTGATCTTGATTAATCTCAAAAAGCGATGTACTTATCTGTCTTTTGAATAGAGGTAACCCTTCGGAAAATGTTGCAATATGAACAAGTATGTTCTCAAAGATTATCTTGAAAAAACATAAAATAATAATAATAATAATAATAATAATAATAATAATAATAATAATAATAATAATAATAATAATAATAATAATAATAATAATAATAATAATAATCCTCTTAGTTTGTTTTACAAACAAACTACCAACAATCCCCCACTTTGATGGTAAAACATAAATACAAAAATAAAAGTTAAAAATATATAGCAAAATTTCTGTGACAGTAATGTGTGTGTGTGAAGTTAAAAATATATAGCCAAAATTTCTGTGAGAGTAATGTGTGTGTGTGTGAAGTTAAAAATATATAGCCAAATTTCTGTGAGAGTAATGTGTGTGCGCGCGCGCGTGCGTGCGTGCGGGTGTGCGTGTGCGTGCGTGCATGCGTGCGTGTGTAAAGGTCTCTTTCGAGTTAACCTTTTACTTAGTGCAAGAATCTCAAAACTCTATAAGAGTGACAAGTTGCTTGGTTTTGAACTTGTACTTTAAATAATAAAAACTGATATACCACATATATAGTAATCCCTTGTTTCAGTGAGAAATTCCATATTACTTAGCACTATTATGGCCTTGTGCTTGTACCTACTTCATGAGATCTCTAAAAAACAACCCTAACTTTCTTTAAAAGCAGCACCACTTCTGACCCTATATAGGTGAAATATTTATCATGCGTTTCTTTTACTAATAATACATTACTAATTTATGTTATACTTCATTAAGAATTCAATGCAGCCTATAGAACGTAACAGACAATACTAATTTCTCACGTCTAGGCTAACGTTAGAATCAAACAATCACTTTTCAGTAACTTATTTTTAGGAGTGAGCATGGCCCGGGTTAGGCCGGTCCACCCCTAACCTTACAACCAACCCGCACAATGTTGGTCCTCAATTTTTGGGACCGAGAATCGACCCTATTGAGCTTAGGACAAGACCGGACCAACCCAATGGGTTCGGTCCAGTTCCAAGGTTAACTTGGGGCCAACCAATAATTATTTTGTACATTTTTTGTACCCTTAAAAAGACAAACCTATCATTTCAAATTACATATTCATTGACAATGTGATGTTATGCAACCAAACTATAAATATCGGTACATATTCAACAAATTTAAGATAAGGTAACAATAGAAATTTCATACCTACTAAAAGCAAAAGCCATTAAAATGATTAAGATTGCTCATAGAGATATAAGACAATATGGGAATTTGAGTGACAATTCCATTCCATATAGAAAATCCTCGGGGAAAGTGCCAAAAAGTCCTAAACTGTTTGTCTTTGTGCCGATTTAGTCATAAACTTTTTTTTGGTGCCGATTTAGTACTAAACCTTTTTACGTTGTGCCAATTCAGTCCTTTCCGACTAATTTTGGCCGGATTTTGCTGATTGGACATCGGCCGGCTGACGTGGCCTTATCGGCGCTGACGTGGACAACTTTTAATAATATTTTAATTTTTTTTATTATTTATTATTTATTTTATTTTTTCTTCCCTCTTCTTCCTCCAGCCGATTGCTGGACCTCGGCGACCGGCTAGAGGCGATGGCCAGCGAGGTCAAGGTCGACCTCACTGGCCACCTCGCCAGTGGCCGCGAGGGCAACCTCGCGCTGGGCAAAGAGGGTCGAGCCTCGCCCATGGCCAGCGAGGCTTGACCTTGCCAGATCAAGGCTGCCCTCAAGGCCTGGGCAGCGAGGCTCGCCCTCGCTGGATCTAGCGAGGGTTGAGCCTCACCTGACAGATCGCCACCGCGGGGGAAACTAGGCGAAAATCTGGGGACGGAGCCGCATGACTGAGGACACCCTTGAGCTCTCGTAAAACCCTAGAGACGACAACGACGAGCGGAGGGAGGAAATTTCTAGGGCAAGATTGGGATCGGGGAACAGAGCGGGGAGAGCTTGATGTGGACATCGAGCCATATCGAGAAGGTGGTGCTAGGAACCCATTGTCTATTCCTACTGGTTCAATTACTCAAGCGCGAGCCAAGCAATTTAGGCAAGCTGTTGGCGTCATGGTTCGTGATCTTCAGCGTGGAGATGACCTTGGATCAAATCTTGAAGAATCTTGAAAATCTTGGTGCAATTTGATTATCGGTCACCAAATATTTGACCAAGCCAAAAAAAATATATTATATAAATAATATATATTATACATTATATTATATATATATATCTTCTTGTTTAGGTATATTCTAGAATATGACGCATTAGATTTCTAGGGTTGGTTTTAGGGTTTGTGTGGCGACTAGAAGGCCTATATTAAAGATTGACTGAATTTCTTTGGCGATATATTTTTTTGAGGAAAAAAGTTGAGAGATTCTCTTCTACTGTTCTTTTGAGAATTTGACCTTATCAAAGTTCCCTTGTGACGGTTGATTCGACTTATCGAGTGAGATAGCGAATTCTTTCGCTCGTGGCGTTTATAACGTTGGTTGGTTGACACGTGTTCGTCAATAGGTCACGTTCATACTAAGGTTGCCAAGCTCAGGTTTGATTGGAAGTTGAAGTTCGCAATTCGCACCATTCGGGCCTTCGTAGAACGATCTTTTTGCAACAATTCACATCAGAGCTAGCCTTGCACCGAGCTGGCGGGGCTCGCCCTCGCTGGATTTGGTGAGGTCGAGCCTCGCCAGCCATGGGCAAGGCTCGACCCTCGCTAGATCCGGTGAGGGCGAGCCTCGCCACCTAACGCGAGGCCGCCCTTGCGGCCATTGGTGAGGTGGCCGACGAGGTCAACCTTAACCTCACGGGCCGTTGCCTCTGGTCAGTCGCTGAGGTCCGGCGACCGGCTGGAGGAAGAAGAGGGAAGAAAAAAGAAAAAGAAATAAAAAAAATCAAAAAAAAAGAAAAAAAGAAAAAAAGAAGAAAGAAAATCAAAAATATTGAAATATTATTAAAAGTTGTCCATGTCAGCACCGATCAAGCCACGTCAACCAGCCAGCGTCCAGTCAGCAAAATCCAGTCAATATTGGCATGAGAGGACTGAATTGGCACAACGTAAAAAGGTTTAGGACTAAATCGGCACCAAAAAAAGGTTTAGGATTAAATTGGCACAAAGACAAAAGGTTTAGGAATTTTTTGGCACTTTTCCCGAAAATCCTCTTTTCACTACTTAATGTTTGAACTAGTAAAGACCTCAATAGTTATGGAGTTATTGATTACAGATAAGGTGACTAAAATAACAAACAACATATATATATATATATATATATATATATATATATATATATTATAATTAACATCATGTGAGTATTGTGTAATTTGACATATAAATACACATCTAGAGAGTTACATGCATAATCACATAATCACATTTGGGCAAAATACAAGACATACGGTTGTATACTTCTCACATAATAGTGGTCATAAGAATATATTCCAACCTTTGTGAATTCATCACCTTTAGGTGTATGAACTACTAGAATCAGTTACTCCTCCACTATACTGTCATGTATCTTTCCATGAATTAATACACAATCACGTGATTTGGTAGGATGACTACGCATTAGAACATGAGACATCCTATCATTTTACTATATTTCTCAAATCCAATCAAGTATGTCACTTTGGTAGTCACAACTCAATTAAATCCTTCAAACTCTCTCGTATCAGAGATATAAACTTAACTTCTCACATACATTATATACATATGATTTTAATTTTGGTGATAGTCTAGTTAGTATTAGCATTTATCTGTTCCTTAATGTTAAATGTGTGCTCTCCCATGCAATTTATTTAAATGCTTTCCTCGGCTGCTAATTGCTACTTTAATGATTGCACACCCGCATAATCACCTCACATGTTAATGGATAGGTATAAAATCAACCCAAACTGCTTGACAAAAATCTTTTCTTTTAAAATGAACAAGATTAGGTACCGAAAGGACACTAATTGGTTAATTAGTGTAATCAAGTCCTCGAACTTAGATTCTCTGGTTGCGTAGGAAGTAAGGTATACTCCCATGCCTTACTTTCTTTCTAGCCGACCCCAATATGATTTTCTAACTTGATTATTTCCTAGTTTAATGTTCCCAGATTAACGTTCCCAATTTTATATTTCCTACATTTAGAGTCCTAGTCCCTCGGTGAATAAGATGCGCATTCTCAGTTGTATGCATGCAAAGTTTTGAGTTCATAACGCATTACGCATTGGACTTTCTCTCGAATGATTCATTTGGTTCATTGAATCTGTTTGTTTCATAGAATGCGGACAATTTGAAAAATATTTTCTTAAAAATGATTTTTTATATCACTTATAAAAATGAATGAACGAAAAATATTTTCATCGTCCATGAAAATGTTTAAATATAAATTGTAATTGATAACTAAAATATTATTCATTGATTAGCAATACAAATGATCATTTCTAAGAAAATATTTTTCAAATCGTTCATTTTCACAAAGCAAATGGAGCGTTCGTCCAATTCATTGGTAGTGAACCTTAAAGTTCTTTATTTTTTATTGGTGAAACATTCCTTTATGCCTTGGTAATAAACCTTATTATCCCAAAATTATTTTTCCACAAACACATCAAACACTTGCATTCAATTAAAATCATTTTTTTAAGCGATATAAACAATTACTTTTAAGAAAGTGTTTTCAAATCATCCATTTTTCGTAAAGTATACGGAGCTATTCAAACCCATTATTAAACCTTTCCTATAACAATTACAATCTTCAATACGAACGCGGCCGAACTCCGCGCAATTGAAGAAAAGTTTTAACGGTTTTTAGAAAGCCGTCTTATATAGACGTGAATCCTCTGTCGCTTCTATGCATCATCTGCGGCACACTCCAAGGAATCTCGTTCATCTTATCAAATTGTGAGATCTCCCAGAACCTAGAACTTTTCAGCGCGGTCGAGCTTCTTACATATACTTGGCCAACAAAAACCCTCCAATTGCAGTGAAGCGTGCATGTACTTACCAAGATCAAACATTTCACAGAACCATACCATAGTCCACGGTCATCTCTATAGATATATCGACCAAATGACTATATTAACAAACCCTCGAACTTTAAGACGTCCTCCATCGTTTATTTGAATTGCTCAAAGTGTTGTTCAACTAGAAAGGGCCGCGACTCCCCAATCGAGATGGGCACATATTGCGCGTGGGTCATGTTTGAGCGAACTCAATTAATTAGGAGATGCAGATTAGTCTCAATTAATTAATTAGTTTGGATTGATTCATCTAATCTAACAACCAGCCTCGCCAAAGAACTGGCGAGAAATGAGCTCGCCAAATTTCGGTGAGCTCGCGCCTTGCCAGAGGTTGGTGAGCTCGTCCTTCGCTAGTGGTCAGTCCCCAACCAGCGACCAGCCGAGGAAGAAGGAAGAAGGAAAAAGGAAAAAGGAAAAGGAATAAAAAAAATTATTTCTTTTAAAAAGAAATTAAAATAAATAATTAAAATGAGTGCACATATAAGAATGTGCTTGGTATGGGTGGAAGAAAGAGGAGGCAAAATGATTTCCCCATTTTCTGTTGATGGAAAACATTTATAAAGACCTCTTTTTCGTATTTCATTAATCTGTTTGTTTTTCGCATGCCAAACACTAGAAAATCCAGAAATCATTTCTATGGAGGTTGTTTTCCGTGAAACGGATGGAGCCGTTTTCCTTGACGAGTCAAATGCTTTTGTTTCAAGGAAAACTTTATAATAAAGGAAAATACCTTTTGGGAAATTATTTTTTATGAAAGTGAATAGTTTTCCTTTATTTGGTGATATGTGATCGACAACGTTACCTATTGTTTGGAACTCATTTAGAAAGTGATTTCTTTCG
This sequence comes from Eucalyptus guilfoylei, assembly GCA_016097605.1. Classification (NCBI taxonomy): domain Eukaryota; kingdom Viridiplantae; phylum Streptophyta; class Magnoliopsida; order Myrtales; family Myrtaceae; genus Eucalyptus; species Eucalyptus guilfoylei. The sequence continues at coordinate 20,859,611 of CM027864.1, read as the reverse complement.
TGGCAAAAAAAAAAAAATCAAATTTTCAAATACTTACTTTCTTTTCTTTTTCTTTTTCTTTTTCCTTTTCTTTTTTTTTTTCTTCCCCTTCGTCGGTCACTAGGTCTCGGCGACAACTAGTTACTAGCCATAGGCATAAACCGACAAGCTCGAGCCTAGCTAGCTTGTATATTCGATATGAGTAATTCATCATGGTCGGCACCTAGCGAAAGAAGAAGAAGGAAAATTAAAATAAATAAATAAACAAAAAGATAAAAAAAATTAATATATTCAATATGAGTAATTCCAGAAATTGTTTTCACCTATTTAGATTTAGGAATTCACTTTCCTAAATTCATGCATTAACATTTTCATTGACCCAAAAGTGTTTTCAATCGATTAGTCACTTTTCGCAAAATAAACGAGTGAAAGTCCGGAAAATCAATTGCCATAAAACACTTTCTTCTAAATAAACGCACCAAGTCTTATTGATTTTTGCTTCTAACTTCACAAAAACCAACTGAATACATATGGTTATTAGGAGAAGCCCACTCAAAGTACAGTTCGCTGTTGAGTTGAGGATTCACAAAGCACAAGCAGATTTAATTAAATAAAAGTACAAGTAGAGATGGGGGTGAAAAGTCATTCCCGATCAAACTCACATCTTAAATTTATGCCGTTGAGAATTTAACCGCCTCCACCTCTGTAGTCGCCACCATGCCATGGCATGAGCCCGGCGACCCTCAAGCCGCATTGCCCGACCGATTATTGGAGGAAAGTGAAGAAATATACATTAGGGATTTTTCAGGATGCGCGGAGTAGATTTGCTTAAAGTCAAGAGGTATTTGGATCTTGACAAAATATGAAGTAGAAGAAGAAGAAGACGTGGGGAAATTTTGTATTCATTCATTGTGTTGTGTAATGTACAAAAGAATCCCTATATAATACATATGACAGTAATAAAAAGAGAATGATTATATTTCTCTAATCTACGAGTATCGGATCTAATCTTAAATTGACTAAAATATGTCTTCAGCATCTTTTGAGATATTCTCCCAAATCAGCATCATATCTTCCAACACTCCCCCTCAAGCTGGTGGCTTGTATATGTCAAAGACGCCAAGCTTGCTTAGAAGATATGAATGTTGTCTCTGACACGGGCTTGGTAAACATATCCACAGGTTATTCCGTGGTTCTGATTCCTCTTGCTTGAATTATTCCTTCTTGAATCTTCTCTCAAGTGAAGTGACAATCGACTTCTATGTGTTTTGTTCTCTCGTGACAGGATTTGCAGCAAGCTTAAGTGCAGAATCATTGTCACAAAATAGCAAAGTTGGTCCTTTGACCTTTACTCCAAGGTCTAGAAGCAAGCCTCGTAACCAAACTACCTCACAAACAGCCTTAGCCATGGACCGATATTCAGCTTCTGCCGATGACAAGGATACAGTGGATTGTTTCTTTGTCTTCCATGAGACTAACGATTCCCCGAGTTTGATGCAAAAACCAGTGATGGACCTTCGACTCATAGGACAAGTTGCATAATCCGCATCTCAGTAGGCTGTCATTTCCATGTTGTAATTGCAAGAAAGAAGAATCCCTAGTCCCGGACATTTCTTCAAATACTTCACCACTTTCAAGGCAGCATTCATATGGGACTGTTTTGGGCTATGCATGAACTAACTGAGTGTCTGAACAGTATAACAAATGTCAGGCCTTGTCATAGTGAGGTAGATGAGTTTCCCAACTAGTCACTGATAGCTTGATGGATCCTTGAGCAATAGATCATTTTCTGTAGACTAGAGACCCGCATCATAGTCTGCAGTGGTCAGCTTGACATTTTGCTCAATAGGAACGATCACTGGCTTACATCCTGACAATCTTGCTTCTGATATAATTTTCAGTACATATTTTCGTTGGCTAAGAGAGATACCTTGTTCTGAACGGGTTATCTCAATTCCAAGAAAATATTTTGGTGACCCCAAATCCTTGATATGAAAAGTGGAGTGAAGATTTTCTTTAAGATTCTTCATAGCAAATTCATCATTTCCCTTGATAAGTATGTCATCAACATATATTATTAAGTAGACGGATGATGTACCTTTTGTCCAAGAGAAAAGGGCATAATCATGCTTGGACTGTTCAAAACCTACGGCTGTGAGTGCACTGGTGAACTTGGCATACCACTATCGCGAAGCCTGTTTGAGACCATAAAGAGATTTACGGAGACGGCACACTTTGGACTCCCCCTGTTTCCATAAACCCGGTGGAAGATCCATATGAATTTCTTCATCTAAATCTCCATGAAGGAATGCATTGTGAACATCCATTTGGTGTAACGACCAATCACGAAATGCAGCAATGGATAAAAAAGTGCGAATTGTGACATCCTTTGCTACCGGGGAAAAAGTTTCGTGATAGTCAAAACCTTCTCTCGGAGTGAAACCTTTAGCCACTAATCGAGCCTTATATCTTTCAATAGAGCCATCTGCCTTATACTTGATCTTGTATACCCATTTGCAACCAATCGGCTTACGATGTGGTGGCAATGGGACAATATCCCATGTATGATTTTCCATCAAAGCATACAATTCCTTTTCCATAGCCTCTTGCCAACGTGGGTCTTTGAAAGCCTCGTTGTAATGAGATAGTTCTCTTTCCTCAAATACTCGACTAATGCAGCATATATGGTTGGGTGATAATCTATGGAAAGAGACATATGAGGAAATAGGATAATGTGTACCTGATGAATTCGAGGCCGTGCAAATGTAATCCTTTGTCCATGTAGGTGGACGAGTAATATGGCTAGATCGTCTTGGCATCTGGGACTGTGAAGTGGAAGAGATTTCCTCAATTCTGGGCATTTCTTTAGCATTGATAGGTGCCGGAGATGTCGCATTAAGTTCTTCTGTATTTCCCATAGAAGAAAGCCCATTTCGATCGTCTGTAGAAGTCCCATATGAAATTGGGGATGATACTATAACCTCTGGTTGACGTTCTGGAGATGCAATAATATATGATTGGTCAGAAGGTAAATCTTCATTTGATAGAAAATGATTAGTGCCGATGGCCTTGTCAGAATTCTCAGAAGATCGTGACTCATCACAAAAAGGGAATATTTCCTCATGAAAGATTACATCCCTGCTTATAAAAAATTCTCCAGTGGATGGCTCAAGGACTCGATATCCCTTCTGTAGACTCGGATACCCCATAAATATGTATCGACAAGCTCAAGGACTCATCTTGTCTCGAGGGCCTACCGTGGTCACATAACACAAACAACCGAAAACTCTTAAGTGATGAATTTCTGGTTTCCTTCCATATAGCATTTCGAATGGAGTCTTTCCATTAAGAACACGGCTCGACATACGATTAATCAGATAAGCAACCGTGACTACACAATCCCCCAAAAAATTTTCAGGAATAGAGGCCTGAAATTTTAGAGCACGTGATACCTCTAACAAATGGCGGTGCTTACGCTCAACAATGCCATTTTGTTGTGGATTGTAGATACATGAGCTTTCATGCAAAATTCTATTTGAGGAGAAAAAATCTCACATTCATTACTAAAGAATTTCCTTCCATTATTAGTACAGATGCACTAAATAGTCTTCCCAAATTGATTTTTGGACAAAGAAAAGAATGTTTTCAGATAATGAAAAACTTGGCTTTTTGATTGCATCAGAAATACCCATGTGGCTCTTGAAAAATCATCCACAATTGTGAGAAAAAATCGAGAACCATCATGATGTTGTGTGTGGTAGGGACCCCAACATCAGCATGAATTAGAGAAAATGGACTTTTTGCACGAGAAGTACTATTTGGAAAAGGTGCATGAGTTTGTTTTGCCAAGGGGCAAATAGGGCAATGAGAACAAGGGAAAGAAGCACTATGACCCAATCTTTGATGATTAAGGAAATTTTTATCATTGGTAGCATAGTTACACAATGACTGATTATTCAATTCAAAACATGATAATTTGGAATTGCTGAGAAATTTGATCCAGAAATATAGCCCTTCAGAGATACTACCCAAGCCCATCAGTTTGCCAGTCGAAAGGGCCTAAAATAAACAATTATAAGAATTGAATAGGACTCGGCCCGAATTTTCTTCACAAACTCAAGAAACTGATATTAGCTTGAAATGAAAATCCGGAACGTATAATATGTTCTTGAGAGTGATGAGTGGGCTAAGATTCACTGTGTCGATCATCATGACAAGTGTGCTATTTCCATTTGGAAGCTGTACTGATGCTAGTGTGGGCAATTTTTAGATTTTTGAGAAAAAAAATTTATTGCAAGCAATATGATTACTAGCCCCTGAATCAATTATCCATCTATCATTGGAAATTGGATTCATCAAGCAATATGAAGTACCTATGAAACTCCCGGCCTTGTCAAATGTATCCAATTTTTTGAAAGCCCTCATAAGTTCTTGATACTGCTCATGGCTAATTGACTGATTAGAATTATCAACATGTTGACCTGTTACCTGAAAAACTGTTGAAAAATCCTTTTTTTCCTTTTTCTCTAGGCTTGCCATACAATTTCCAGCAGTTTTCAATTGTATGATGCGGACGCTTGCAATAGTCACAATATAATTTACCTTTGCCTTTGGAATTTCCTTTTGGTGTCGTGGCATAAGGTGGTCCAATTGGTGACTTAAAACAGGAGCCATCATCGCTTCATGTGGACCGTCGGATGGGAAGAGGACCCGTGAACCGTCTAATCTTGTTATGGGCGACGCTACACGTGGGCCGTCCGATGCTGCTGAGAAGAAATTTCAGTGGCCGTCAGATCCAATTAGTGGGTGCGGCACTCATGGACCATCGGATCGTTTGAAGAGATCTGGGCCATCCGATCCTCTCTTGAAGTTTCAGTAGTCTTCTCCAGAAAACCCTAGCAACTGCCCACTCGATCTGTCTCCTTGCCCCTTCCTTGCGGCTCCCTTCTGAAATGCATTCCCGTGAACAGCAAGTGCAATGCCATCTCCAGTCTTGAGGTTGTTAGACGCAGCAAGACGTTGGCTCTCCTCCTGAATCGCAAGCTGATAGATCTGACCAAGTGTCGGCATGGGATCCACAGTAAGTATTTGTGTCTGAAACGAAAGGTATTCGTTCTCGTATGGCTCGGTATTGTTGTAGAGTCGATTCGGGTCCTTCTAGTTTCTCTTCCATGACTTCCAACTCATTCCATAACGCTGAAATTTTGTTGTAAATCGTGGCTACACTCATGTTTCCCTGTTTCAAATGTAAAAGTTGCTGGGTTAGTGAAAAAATTCGGACACAATCTAATTTCTCGTACATTTCTTTTATATTTTCTCACATCCGTTTTGAGTCCTCCGTCAGCGGTAGTCCAGCTGCGACTTCGAAGGTGATGCAATTTCCGATCCATGTTCGGACAAGTTGGTTGCATTTCCTCCATAGTCGTGCCTGGCACTTGTTGGACGAAATCAGAACCGTCCTGTCGATAAATCTGTCTTTTTCTTTGGTGACCAACACTTGCCGGAATTCCCGTGACCAGCTTGAGTAGTTGTCGGCGCTGGACAGTTGCTGGGCAATGAGCCGTAGCTCTGGTCCATCAGCCGTCGTTATGTAAAGCGGGTCGCTAGGCTCTAGGTGTCCACTGGCAGCGACAATCGGATACGGAAAAAATTTGGGTTGGGGAACCGGGTAGGGATTTGATCCCGAACCCGGATTACCCAATTTGGGCATACAACCCACATAAAATAAACCTAGCCTGGTGGATGAGCCTGCCCCAGGTGCGGTCAGTGAGCCTCCATCGGGCTGATCTGTTCTCCGTGGGCCTGATTTACCTGCATGGATCCATAGAACCATGGGCCAAGCGCCATTTGGACAGGCAGCCACTGGATGGACTGGCCTACAATGGGTTGTCCCTGGTTGGGCTAGGCCTGAGTCCTTGGTGCTTGAGTTAGATCTCCAATGGGCAGATCCGTAATACTAGTCTCTTGCCGCATCGTGGACTCTACTGGAATTCCTTCCTCTGACGTCAATGAATGTTCTTTAGGCATGGTGTCGGTAAGTGTAAAGGGTAAGGAAAAAGTGTTTCTTCTTCAAAGAAATTCAGATACTGATTCTTACACTGGAGTGCTAACCTTGTTTTGCAGGTTAGGGTTTCTACCGTAACAAAGGGGCAATTCTATTCAGTGGACAATCGAGAAAAAAAAGTTTTGCAAAAGCTAGCTCAAGAGCGTCTGCTTTGATACCATGACAAAATCTGAAGTAGAAGAAGAAGAAGATGTGGAAAAATTTTGTAGTCATTCATTGTGTTGTGTAATGTACAAAAGAATCCCTATATAATACAAATGACTAATAATAAAAAGATAATGATTATATTTCTCTAATCTACAAGTATCAGATCTAATCCTAAATTGACTAAATTAAGTCTTCAGCATCTTTTGAGATATTCTCCCGAATCAGCATCATATCTTCCAACAGATCCGATGAGCTTGTTGGGAAAATTCTTTGGAATTGAACAGAACGGAATCGGACTCAACTCAATTATGGATCCCCAGTAATGGAGTCTACAGCACTTCTTTAGGTCTAGATCATCAATCTTAGAATATAAGAAAATGCACAATCACAATTTCTCAAATGCAGAACCGAAAAAGTACTTTAGTGCAAGTGAAATCACTGAAAGACAAGAGGCCAGAAAAGCATCACGCACCAAACTAATCCAAACTTTTTGTTTTTAACTAACTGTAAAATTAAAATTCCATCTTACAAATTACTCCTGCATCTCTAGCACGCAATCAAAATTCCATCTTACGGGTTGATCAGAATCTTAATATAGAAAATGAACAGACGAAAAAACTGCACTTTGACATATCTCAGGTACACTGGGGACTAATCGAAGCATTACATAAGAACCACGTGAAGTGCATAAATCAAGACAACGCCATCATCTCTCCTGTGTGTAAATGCACCATACATATATGAATCTGTAAGCAAATCAACAGGGTACTACAATTGGAAGTCTTTCATTACCATACAAGGGCGTAGACAATGAAATTACCTGCACAAATGCCCCCCGTGTAAAAACCCATCCGGCGCAAAAATCTTCTGCATCTCATGGAACAATTCCATCGCGTCAATGAACTCACCAAACCGAACCAAGGCATCTATCATGGCATTCTACCAAACTGCACTCCTCTCAGACAGAGCAAACAAGTCTGCTTATGCCTTGAGATCAAACGGGAACATGTACTTATCCGGAAAAACTCTTCCATCTTCCAACATCCCCCGAAGCAGCGAGATGGCCTCCTCCTTGTGGTCACTGCTTCGCGCGCGGGCCCTTATGAGAACATTCCGCATGAACGCATTTGGATTCTCAACTTGTTGAAACACCTGATAAGCATAGTCGATGCTCCGTGAGGACGAGAAGTAGAGGATTTTGCTATGGAGGAAGGGGGTCTGCGGATCGTTGTCGGTCACTGTCGTGGTGCACAGAGCTTCAGCGTGGATTTGCTTGAGATGGGATATATCTGAGCAGTCGTTTACCAATTGAAGAAGACAACAGAGAATCGCTTTGGTCGAGACATTGAGAGAGTGCGGAGGGATTGTGGAGAGATTGTGAGAGCAATGATGCCCCAGCCAACAGAGGTTTCATTAAGATGTAGATATATATACGTCGGTTTTAGAATGAATCATTAAGTCTTTCGAGTTTTCTTTCATAAAAAATACAGCCATGAATTGTTGGGAAAATATTTGATGAACAATTCGGAAGAATAATGAAGTCAGACTTTGAAACGTGATATCACTTATTTGCCTCACAACGTTACTAATAGTCACTGACAAATTTCATCCAAGATACAACAAAATCTCAATTAAGAATACTGAATAGTAATTCTCTTATTTCTCCAGGATCTCTCAATGGAAATAATTGGAAAAGATAGCTGTATTTTTTTGGAAAGAAAATTCGAAAAGACTTGATTTTGATTAATCTCAAAAACTGATGTACTTATCTCTGTCTTTTGAATAAAGGTAACCCTTTGGAAAATGTTGCAATATAAATAGGTATGTTCTCAAAGGTTATCTTGAAAAACATAAAATAATAATAATAATAATAATAATAATAATAATAATAATAATAATAATAAATAATTGTAACTAATTTTAAATAAATAAAAAATAATTGTAACTCTTTTAATAGAATGCTGCTATGATTAATTTTTATAAAAATAAAATCTCAATTTTTTAATAAATAAAAAATAATGATTGTTGATTAGTGCTCGTCCACATGCATACTCACATTTTTTCGATGTGAGACAAGGCACCTCTTAGTTTGTTCTACAAACAAACTACCAACTATCCCCCACTTTGTTTGTAAAACATAAATACAAAAATAAATGTTAAAAATATATAGCCAAAATTTCCATGAGAGTAATATATGTGTATATATATATATAAAAGGTCTCTTTCGAGTTAAACTTTTACTTAGTGCAAATATCTCAAAACTCTATAAGAGTGACAAGTTGCTTGGTTTTAAACTTGTACTTTAAATAATAAAAACGGATATACCACATATAAAGTAACCTCTTGTTTCAATGAGAAATTCTATATTACTTAGCACTATTATAGCCTTGTGCTTGTACCTGTTTCATGAGCTCTCTAAAAAGCAACCCTAACTTTCTTTAAAAACAGCACCACTTTTGAGCTCATATAGGTGAAGTATTTATCATGCGTTTCTGTTACTAATAATACATTACTAATTTATGTTATACTTCATTGAGAATTCAATGCAACCTATAGAACGTAACAGACAATACTAATTTCTCACGTCTAGGCTAACATTAGAATCAAACAATCACTTTTCAGTAACTTATTTTTAGGAGTGAGCATGGCCCGGGTTAGGCCGGTCCACCCCTAACCTTAGAACCAACCCGCACAATGTTGGTCCTCAATTTTTGGGACCGAGAATCGACCCTATTGAGCTTAGAACCAAGGACCGGATCGACCCAATGGGTTCGGTCCAGTTCCAATGTTAACTTGGGACCAACCAATAATTATTTTGTTTCAGTTTTTGTCCCCCCTGAAAAGACAAACTTACCATTTCAAAGTACATATCCATTGACAATGTGGTGTTGAGCAACAAAACTATAAATACCGGTACATATTCAACAAATTTCAGATAAGGTAATAATAGAAATTTCATACCTACTAAAAGAAAAAGTCATTAAAACGATTAAGACTACTCATAGAGATATAAGACAATATGGGAATTTGAGTGACAATTCCATTCCAAATAGAAAATCCTCTTTTCACTATTTAAAGTTTGAACCAGTAAAGACCTAAATAGTTATAGAGTTATAGAGTTATTGACTACAGATAAGGTGACTAAAATAACAAGCAATATATATATATATATATAATTAGCATCACATGAGTATTGTGTAATTTGATTTATAAATACACATCTAGAGAGTTACATGCGGTTGCACACTCCCCACATAATAGTGGTCATGGGGATATATTTCAACCTTTGTAAATTCATCACATTTAGGTGTATGAACCATTAAAATCAGTTACCACCCGTGGTGGCGACGTAGTGGTTGAGCGTAGGTTCCTTTCGGGAGAGGTCCTGAGTTCGACTCGCTGCGTCGTCTGCCTTGCGAGAAAGGAACTCACGACTTACCTGGGGCAGCAAGGGTGGTGGTGACTCAACTATTCCTTCAGGGTTTAGTCCACCGCGAAGCGACGCACGGAGGTTCCCTGGGTTAAAAAAAAAAAAAAACCATTAAAATTAGTTACTCCTCCACTATATTGTCATGTATCCTTCCATGAACTAATACACAATCACATCATTTGGTAAGATGACTACGCATTAGAACATGAGACATCCTATCATTCTACTAGATTTCTCAAATCCAATCAAGTGTGTCACTTTGGTAGTCGCAACTCAATTAAATCTTTGAAACTCTCTCGTATCAGAGATATAAACTTAACTTCTCACATACATTATATACATATGATTTTAATTTTAGTGATAGGGGCAATTTATCACTAAATTCACATATCATGCTAATTACACTAATTTATTTATTGATACAAGTTAAACTTTATATATATAATCAATGAATTACACTCTACACAATATCTATGTGATGACATACCTATAAACCAGTACCTGTATTTGCAAAGTTATAAAAAAAAATACAAGAAAATACACTAAAAATATACTAAAAATACACTAAAAATACACGTATTTAGGGTTTCGTATGTATATTCATATCCATAAAATTATCAAACATATAAAATAAATACATCACAAGGTAAAGAATCACTATACGAGCACACAACCGCCAACCATGCACCAATCGAAAGCTCCACGCACTCGCACGTGCCATTTGAGTGCGCGGCTTGTGGAGAACACGCACGGGCGGCCTCACCCGGCCTAATTTCCAGCCCGAATGATAAAGGTTTGACCTGTTCCTAATTCAACCATACGGTCTGACCAGTTGACTAATCCAGTCAACGGTAAATCGATTCGAGCGAGGTTAATAGGTTGGACTTGGGTCAGGTCACCAATCGTTGACGTTATGATGACATCAGCCTTAGTGCGCTAGCTTCGCCCGCGCATGAGAGTGCGTGAGGGCGCATGAAGGCTTGTGGGGTGCATGCTCGACACCTCGGTGGCATGTGGCTACACGCGGGGGGGGGGCGATGCTGCCTCTCCGGCGACGCCCACCCATAGTTTTGCTCGTCTCAATGAGATCTTTCCGTTTATATAATTAAAAACAATTTTTATTGCACACAAAATCACAAAAAAGGGCAAAAACTAGAGTTGGATGGTTTTGCATCTCTCTCACTTCAAAAACTAGCTCAAAAAGTGAGGTTTTCCTTTACACTTATGAACTGATCACCATCCCACTCCACAACCGATATGGGACAACCTCAATAATTTCCCCTCACACATCAGCTTTGGGTCAAAGGTAGAACAACCCGTAATTCTCCCATGTAACTTTTGAGTCCAGACTTGTTGGCAACTACGCTCTGATACTAGATATTAGCCATGAAAATACAATCCCACAATCTCCATAACTAGAACAATAACACATATAATCAAGTAGAAATATTAACACACCTATTTTTGAATCCATTGTTTTTTATGTGGAAAAGTGATGATCCAAATGAAAATCTTTCTCTTATATTGCCCTCTATATCATTGACTCAATAAGATACCCCACTCACCCTTTTAGTACTAGGTAAACGTTTCTTTTTAAGGATAATTGTGTGTGTTAGGATTAGAGGAGAGACTTGAATATTATTTATAGAGTTTCCAACTAGGCCCTCTCATTACGGGACAAGCTCAACACAGCTCATACTAGCCAATTTCATATTAGACTAATTAAAAAACATTCTATCTCACTTTAGACCAACTCCATAAAATGGTAAATTACAATATCAATTAATGTAGCTCATATTAGGAAAACCCTTACAAGTGTGTGTATGGTAGGCATCGATGAAGTTGCGTCAGTCTTATTTAGTTTAAGATTCTGTAACTTTAACCATGAAACGGGGGTAAGTACACTATCATTGTCAAAAGTTTTATACGGCGCTCACTTTGGTGCCAAAAGATTTATTTTGGATCACTTAAGTGCCAAAAATTTTGAAAAACGATCATTTCAGTGCCAACGTCGATCTGGTTGGCTAGAAATCCGACGTGGCAGTTTTTTTTATAATTTTTGAAGCCAACGTGGATTGCCGAAAAATACAATCAGCATACAAACAACAGAACGACGCCGTTTAGCGTCTTTTCCCCCAATTAAGAATCCTAAATCCCCAAATTGAGAGAGAACCGAAAGTTCAAAACGTAAATCCCCAATTTGAGTGCATACTTCGATTTTCTCCCAAAATTATCAGCTCGTTTTTGCAAATGGAGGGCAGAAGCTTCAACAATGGCTCCCATTCCTACAAAAAAAAAAGCGAATTAGATGGTGAGTATTACTGTTAGTATGGGTCACCGAGTCTGAGAAGAACATCTTGGACTCAGTTGAATCCTGGGAGAAGATTCCATGGGTGTGGCAAATATAGAGAAGGCTTGAAGTGCAAATATTTCAAATGGGTTGATAAGAAATTCTCTAATCGAGCAACAGAGGTAATCTTGGAGTTAATTGAAGGCCGACATCAACCTCCACCTACATTAATGGACGAGTTGGAAGATGTCTACTCAATGCAAGCTCAAATGAAGGGTTTAACATCTTTGGTCGATCATTTGAAGAGGGAGGTTTCAAAGCTGAAAATTAAAAGAAACTTTTATCGAGCGTTAATTGTGTTGTTATTCTCTTGTGTAGTCTATTCAAATGTGAAGTGAGTAATGAGAAGAAATTTGTATGTCTACCATAGTCGAAGACGTGGAATATGCACTTGTATTGGATTATTTATAAGTAAAGTATGTTTTTGATTTGCTACAATTTTTGTATGGAGCAGGAGGTTTTGTTGTCATCTATGGTAGAAATAGAAGGTTGGAGTTAGAATGCATTAATTGTGAGCACTTAAAAGTTTTCTAGCTTAGTTGTGTATTATAAATATTTGTTTTTGTTAGTTTTTGCTTCAGATATAATGGTTTTTTGCATTTTTTATTTGGTAATGGTTTATTGGTTTGCTACAACTATTATTGCACATGGTGAAATTAAGGCATTGTGGCAAATTTACGATTGACTATTTCAGTACCATAAGTTGTAAATAGTGATCGCCTGAATGCCAAGTTTTTATAAAATAGATCATTTAAGTGCCAGTTATGATTACAAGTGATCATTTGTGTTGTACAAGTTTTTTTAAAAAAAGAATATGTTAATTTCAAACATCACTTGACTTGCATAAGTCGTGGTGCATCTTATTGCACCAGTTAGGTTGCTGGTGTATCTTGTTCTTGCACCAATTGGGTTGCTGGTGCATCTTGTTCTTGCACCAACCCATATAAGTGTTGATACAACAAGATGTACCAGCACCTAAAATTGCTCATGCATCAAATTCATTAGCATCCACAACTTCAACCAGCAACAGTATATGCACACATTACTTCTAAAAACAATATCAACCTCATAAAAACATTGCACCAACAGTAAAAATTATACAGCATAATTGTCTTGCTAGTATTGCTAGTCGAAACCAACACAAGAGAAAATAACAAAAACAACTATTGCAGCACCCACAACTACATCAAGGCGAGTTGGTGCATTTTGTTCTTGCACTAGTACATATAACCAGAACCCACAAATTCATTAGCATCCACAACTTCAACTAGCAACAATATATGCACACATCACTTCTAAAAATAATATCAACCTCATAAAAACATTATATCAACAGCAAAAAATTATACAGCATAACTGTCTTACTAGTGCTAGTCGAAACCAACACAAGAGAAAATAACAAAAACAGCTATTGCCATTGACATTGATTGATTCTTTACAAAAGAAAAACATGTTTGACTTCCCTCCCCAATCACTAAAGGTTCGGCACCCTCTTAAAAAAAAAAAAACAATGGCAATATGCACTCTCCCATTAGTCAATATGCACAACACCCCCATCTCCTTTTTCTCTTGAAGCTTTGAATTGATTCATAATCCGAGCACTCTTTCGAACGGGATGTGCAAGTTCTTTAACTAGCTTTTCTGTCACCTCATTTTCCTTATTCTTGATAGCGGTTATTTTTGTTCTAACACGTGTCATGTGTTGGTCCATATGATCACTATACTCTCATGATTAGTTTGTTGAGATGGAATTGGTGCTGGGTTCTTTTTGGATGGCTGTTTTGGAGTTATACCCGCTGTCTTCTTCTTTGGAGCACTCTTCTTTGGTTGTGCTCTTGATTCTTTAGTTGGCCCACCTTGAGAGATAAGTACCTCCGAAATTCTCCCAAACTACAAGAACATAGCCATATTATCAACCAAATGAATTGAAGTACAACAAATTAAATGCATGAGACTTACAAATCTTACATTCAAAATAGTCATTTTCGTATGTTCATTTGTGCGAATCCCATAACCATATTGCCTTAATCTTTTTCCAAGAGCTCCTTTTGTTCGTTGTAGTGCACATTTTCAGTAGTAACAACTGGGGGAGCAACCTATGCAACTTATGTAGTTGCTCGTCTTCTCACCTAAGAAACACATAACAAATTTAAATTTCAGCCCATAAAAGACAAACACAACAATATACAACTTACAGGATATATTTTTTCTCATTTGCTCAACAGTGGACTCAATTGTTGTTGTTGCCGTCCTGCCCGTTCTAGTCCCTATCCCTGCACTTGAGCCTACAAAATGGCCTTTTTTTGGCCTTTTAGTAAGCCTTACAATAATGTACTGTATTAGGATTATAACCAACTAGAATAAATAATTAAACATCTACTCATTTTCATGGTGGAAACAAATGAAGAAAATTTCTCAAATTAATTACAAATGCATGACAGAGGAAAAGCACAAGAGAAGCCAGTACACATGGTCAACCATTAACTTTTATCAACTATGAACTGAAAAGTTACTGATGCAAAGATGATACTTACTTTATAGCAAGGCTTTTTGTCTACCTTTTAGTAGGCATTACAGCAGGGCCTTATATCCTCCCTTTAGTAGGCCCAACAATAAACTCTTTAGTAAGTCCTATTCCTAGCACTAAATCAGCCATTACATCTTGCTATTGATGTTGCTTTTTCAGCTCACAACCTTTCTTATTGTGTCATTCCTTGTGGCAATAAGAACATTTCATCGTCTGACTTGATGCCTCATCTTGCTGCATTCTTCGTCTCCTTTTTTGACTTTCTTATTTGCTCCTTTAGTGGCAAAGGTAGAGGGCTTTCATGATTTGTTGGCTCACAAAATTTGCTACTTCTGATAGGCTGCATCATGAATTGATACGAAGCAATGTATGAGCTTTTTTTATACTAATCATCTAGGTTTTCCTGCTTCATCTGAATAGCACAAATGGCATGGGCACAAGAAATTCCATTCAGTTGCCAAGTTCAACATGAACACTTTCTTCTATCTAGGTTGACAACATACTTATCATGATTTTGAATGATCTCATATCCATTATCTCCATTCCAAACTGAATGGCATAACATACTAGTAGCATCATTTGCATCCAATCTCTTCACAATCCTAGGACCACAATCTCTGGTCCACTTCATAACCTCATCTCTTTGCCTATGCAGTCTAGTCATGACCATAACTTGAATATCATCAAGCATGATGATGATTGGTTTGCACCTGACTTCTAAAATTCTGTAATTGAAAACTTCACTAAGGTTGTTATCAATGATATTGCATTTGAACTCTTTGCTGAAGAAGGCCTAACACCAGTGCTTAACTTCTGTCTAGAAGAGTGCATCAAAACCTTTTTTTGTCGGTTGCAACAATCCCTATTTGACTAATCTGAAATCAACCATGTTGGTACTCTTCGCTATTTGCCAAAATTGCTTCTGTAACATATCTTCTTTGAAGTTCCTGAATCAGTTTGCGTATATGTGCCTCACGCACATTCTATGCTCAGCATGTAGCATCAATTCAACCAATGCAAGAATAAGTCCCTACAAAAATTCAAACCAATAAATACAAATTAGGAAAAATATGCAAGTGATTAATATTAAAAGGGAATGAATTAATTGACAATGAAATTACCTTCTATTGGTCGCTCATGAATGTTCATCCTCCCCCATTGGTTATCTCAAGGTCAACCATTAAATTTTTGAGGAACTAGAACCAAGTATCCTTGTTCTTTATCTTCACCATCGCCCAAGCTATCGGAAACATTTTATTATTGGCATCTCTCCCCCACAATAGTCAATAACTTCCCCTTGCATAAACCCTTTAGAAAGCATCTATCCAATCCTATAACTCTTCTACAACCAGCCAAGAAGCTCTGTTTGCATGCATCAAAACAAACATAAAATCTATCAAAGCTAGGCCTAAGATCAGAGAGTGGCCTCTCCACAACCTCTACATGTAACGACCCGGGCCCTACTGTATAATATTGTTTGCTTTGGACACTGAGTCCTCACGGCTTTAAAACGCGTTATACAGGTTTAGAGGGGCCTAAGCCATTATAAACTGGCCCAAGACTCCCTCCCTAGACGATGTGGGACAAGGACCCCTTCCTTGCGCACGTCCGGGGACCGAGGCGCGGACGCATCGCCATCCCTCCTCCCCGCGCACCGCCACTCGAGCCATCACACTACATATACCCTACTTATGGGTTTTGAAGCATGCATTCGCTAGCTTAATCCCATACATGTGCATATTCTTCCTTATACCGACCCATCAATATTTTTATCACCCTCAGCTTAGCTCTCTTTTATTGATTCCTCGATACATTAACCCTTAATTGCTCATTTACTAACAGTTGAAACTAAGGACTCTTGATCTCGGGCATTGCTTTGATAATATTGGAAAAATGCTTCGATAACCACACACTTGTTACCCTTTTATTGTTAAATATAATTGGACAAGTATACTCCTCCTGAAATGACCTAATCTGGAATGACCCATTCCTACTCAACGCGCCATAAAGCTTCAATGAACAATTGGGTTGTGAGCACTTAGCTCTCACAAATTCCTTCGTATTTCTAATAAATTAAACGCTCCTCTGTTCAGCAATGGAGTTCTTGACAATAGCTTCCTTTAACTATTTGGCATCATTAAATCTCATGCCCACAAATAAAACAGGTTTATCAACAGTTGGATCATAGTAAGGGTACTTACTTTTTCTTCCATGAGTAGGTTCTTCATCATCATTGCCAAGCTCATTCTCCAAACCAAAAATTTCATCACCGCAGCTTTTTCATCTTTACTTCTATTACCTTCAGTTGGAGCTTCATCCCTATTTACTGGCTTGGGCCTCTTTCCTAAAGCTGCAAAAAAATTTCTAAGAAATTCCTTTTACTTTTGTTTTGACTATGTGAGTTCATCATCATCTTCGTCACTTGGGAAACTTTCTGAAGCCAAATATTCATCTTCTAATTCATTGGATAGAGCAACTTCCCATTCTAATCCAATGAAGTCTTTATCGCCCACATCTTCACCCAAGATTTTAGGATATATCCATGTTCGTTCATCTCTATCAATATGACTTCTCTCTCTCTCATTTTGCCCTTCATCTAACCTAAACTCATCCCCAACCTAATTACTAACTTGAGTAGGATCCCTCACTTATCCTCTTTCGATAGTGGTCTTCTCATCCCCATCCTTATCCTCATCCTTATCCTCATCCTCACCATCCTCATCATCACTATAATACTCAACATATATCCTAGCTTCGTCGCCGTGAAGATAATTGTAAATGATATCCTTAATACTATTATCGTCATTAAAAAGTCTCAAGCCATCTTTCAATTCCTTCTTAGGAACACAGTAAAATAGTTTTTGCACTATGCATCGTAAAAATTACACCAAATCCCTCACAAAATCAATATATGATGACTTCCAAACATTGACATAAATAGTACATTCATTTCCACCAATATATTCCCAGTCCTCGACACCAATAACAAGCTCTCCACCATAGCAAACAATGACGCCTACCTGATTCTCGTCCATATCGATGCTGCACCCAAGGAAAAAAAAAAGTCATTAGTTTTTGGGACCACATGACAGAATTAGCAACTTTACATGCAAGTCCTTATCATTTTATCGAAAGAAACAAATGCGACCAATTTATTCAATTTGGTCCCTTTACATAAACAAAGGAAGCCGAGTTAAATAAACAAAGTGAGACCCCCACCACCCATTTTTCAATTCAATCACATTAGGTCCCCCACAGAAGCAGTCCAACTAATTAAACAAAGTAAGGTCCCACCACTATTTCCCTCTGAGTCAAGCCCCCATTTTCCTCTCCATGCCTTATTTTTCTATTCGGTCCCTACAAAAGAAAGCGAACAACGGAACCCTAAATTTTTCTATTCAGTCCTCATAAAAGTGAGATCCCCACCATTTTCCCCACCACTTTCTCCCTGAGCCAAGCCCTCAATTTGCCCTCTGCGCCCTAACTTGCCCCTCGGAACCCTAAATTTTTCACTAAATTGACCCACATAGAGAACATGACAAACCTGAGTGAGTGAGAGTTGGCGACACAGCCAGCGAACGACAGTGAACGATGGCGCAACTACAGCGGTGGCCGAGCAACGGCGGGTGAGCGACGGTGGGCGAGCGAATGACGGTGGGTGAGTGAGTTATAGCTGGCATCGAGCGAGAATCGTAGTTCGTATGCTACCTATACAAACCCTATTTTACTCCCTCTTCAGTGACGCCATTTTGGCCATAGAGCAATGCGGCGTCGTTTTGTAAGTGAGTCCACGTGGACAGTCTTCTTCAATTTTTGTCACGTCAATGTTTTTTTTTAATATAAAAGCCACGTAATCATTTTAGCCGGAATCTCGCGTTGGTGGCACTAAAATGATCTTTTTTCCTCCGATTTAGTATTTAAGTGATCTGGTGGAAACTTTTGGCATCAAAGTGAGTGCCGTACACAACTTTTGGCACCGATAGTGTACTTACCCCATGAAACGAATGCATCCACTTGTATTTTCAAGGATTGGATGCTAGAAGAGAGAAGAAAATCCGCGATTGGGGTTGGCTTTTTGTTCAGCAGCTGACTCATCTCTCAACCATCTACTGTAGGGAAACTACAAATGATTGGACTCTTTCACCTCCAAAAGGTCCTCATCGAATCGACAAAAATAAATGAAAAGCAAAAGGCCACTTGAAGCTAAAACGTGTTAGAAGGGGTTGAGCTTTTCGAAAATATACTGGGCCAATACAATCCCTCCAATGACAATGGAGCCATGCATGTGGTACCACGACCAAACATTCTACAGAATCTTTTGATGGCCACGGCCATCGCTTTATATTTGACTGAATGGCCAGAAAAGTTCTTTATTCCCTTCAAAAAAGTTCGGACAGGAAATATCATCAGACTCCGGAGAGCCCAATGAAATTGATCAAGGTGTTGTTCAACCACCACGGCCATGACTCCACGACAGAGGTCCGCAACGTCCTCCTTGTGGTGGCCACCCTCATTATAGCCATCACCTTCCAGGCCGGGATCAGACCCCCCGGTGGCGTCTGGCGGGACGGCTCCAGTGACCACGTCCCCAGACAGGCCATCAAAGCCTCCCAATATGGACTTTTCAACGTGTTCCTGGTGTGCAACACGCTCGCGCTCTCGTCGTCCGTCTACCTCATCATCTCTCTCAACCCGGGCTTCCTGTTCTTCCTCGAGGTCATGGTGGCCATCGTGTCAATGGCCGTCATGTACAGCTCAGCGGTCTTCGCTGTCACTCCCAACTCGCCGGAACAGTTCCAGGAATGGTCTTCACTGGCTTGGTGCTGTGTTTGCTGAGGACGCTGATCCAGATGGGCGAGTATTACGTGTGAGCTGTGTCCGAGTGAACTTCATCAAGTAGGAGGTGCAGTTTACTCTCAATTAATTAATTAGTTTGTTTAATTTTAATCTAATCTTCAGCCTCACCTTGCTCTGAGGATCAAGTACGGTGTGATGACTGTGTGGGAATAATTTAATTTTGTCAGAATTGATTTGTTCAATTTGGATCATATCTTTCTTCTTTAGGCAATCTTGCTTGCTATATGCTTGCGCCAAGTTTTTATTTCTACTTCCTTTTCTTTTATATTTTGCATTCACCAAATAAATGAGAAAATTGCGACGATTTTGTAGTTACGATTTAGATGTTTCTTTATCTACTCTATATCATTTTGGATCAACTTCAGAGCATAAACAATGAAAAGTCAGTGCATGGCGACCCTCGAGTCGCCGTTACCGATCAAATTCCTCTCTCTCTCTCTCTCTCTCTCTCTCTCTCTCTCTCTCTCCCAGTCGTAAAGGACCCGCTACGGCAGATCTAGGGTCGCCAGCCTCAGGCAACCCTAGGTATGAGGAGGTTTGCCGTTTAGGCTGCCATTTCACGCTGCGACCGTGACCACAGAGGTTGAGCTCATGGCGTTGCACGAATGAGCCCTAGGCTTGGCTCACCGTGGGACTGAGGGAGGAGAGAGATAGTTGGACAGTGTAGTGCGGCGATGTGGCGGAAGAAGGCCACGCAACATCTGTCGTGATGGCGAGGTGACTGGTGCACTGGCTGTTAGAGAAGAGTGAAGGAATGTGTTTTAGGCTTTTTTAGATGTGTGGGGAAAATAGCTTAAAGGCAAGTGGTATTTTGATCCGATGGGGTAAATTTATTGGGTAAAGATAATCATTAAATTCATAGGATGTCTATCCTATCCTTAAAAGTCATTTAATATACGAACTATTCTATGGACAAATTATATTTTAATCGATGAATAAATTCGCATTGTACTTTATTATGATTGATTGTGAATAACACAAAGATTTAGATTATGTAGTATCTTTTCAATTATTCATAAGACAAATAAAGTATATGTGCGAAGCGCACACATGCCTTCCGGCTTCATAAATAAACTATTCGATGGATGATAAAAAAAAAAAAATTGATGATGATGGAACTCCTTCCTTTAGCGAAGCTTGAGCTTTGTCGAGTTAAATTAGTGAATTACAGAGATTGAGCACTATCGTGATGTTGAGAGAGCCAGCATGATTGATGAGTATTGTGACTTGACTACAAACATTGAGTTATGATATAGATTGGCAAGAATCTGTGTTTTGAGTTTGAGTGGTTGAAATAAAACTCGACTCGGAATTAATCAGAAAAGTCTGGATTGTTGCCACTATCTTTTGGTACGTGAAAAAAACTAGGAAATGAACTTCCAATTGTAGCCAGCAAAAATCTTCAACAGCTTCCCTTCAAGGTTCGGCCAACCCATCTTTAGGGGCCCACCCATTGTTTGAACATAAATATTTGAAGTTTGTGAGGTTCGTATTTTTTGCTAAATATTATTGATTTTTGTATACTTTATGGCTGCAAAGTATTTGAACATGGAAGTGATTGTAACTCTACAATCTGCAATTAATTAGTAAGTTTTATGCGACTAACTCTTCCATGAAGCAGATATTGTCACTCTCGTGTTCTTTATTATTTCTCATTGATTTCTATTGTAATTTAATGTCTCATGTTTAACTTCAATAGCAAGATCCATTGGCTTTCGCATTATTTTGCAATAAGATCCAACAAAAGGACTATGCATAAAAATTAAAAAAAAAAAAAAAAAAGACCTGCGTTGAATTCGTGCGCATTGGCGTTTGGCCAACGGATCGTTCTTCTGGTCATTAAATGGCTTTTTAATCCATCAGAAATTAACAAATGAGAAAAATTTCAGAAAACTCTTGAAGTGGAGCATTTTTCTCAAAGTACCTCTTGATTGGTATCTGTCTCAAAGTTGCCCATGATATTGACGACGTGGAATTTCAGCTTAATTAGATCTTAATAAAAACCTTAATTTTTCCATCTCAGTTTTCTTTCATTTTTTCTGTCTTATTGTCTGTTCCTTGCAAACTCCATTAATAGAGGTGCTAGAGCTCAAATCAGATTCGCACAACCTCGGAGTGGAGACGCGCGACCTCCTATCATGACCCCAAATTTGAGGTTGCAATTGGGTCTATAGAGTTTTGAGGATGGCTGAGTGAAGATGGTGGCCGGTAAAAATGCCTTCTTGAAGTTTGAAAAATTGGAACAAGAAATAAGGGTCTTGGACAAGGTCGCAGGAGATTTTTTCGACAACTGCCAACCATCTTGGAGGGGTTTCTAGAGGTTGTGGCGCGGCGTCGGAGGCCTTGGTGGCGATAGGTGAGGCCCGATGAAGCTGTGGCCAAGAGAAGCCATGTAAAGAAGATTATGAACATTGACGAGGAGTGTGAGCTTGACAATCAATCTGGGTCGCTATGTGTGAAAAAGTTTAACCCGAAAGCCTAAACTAATAGAGTATAAATAAAAAACTCATAGATGAATGTTGTGAAATACTTTCAATACCCTCAACCTCTCTCTCTCTCTCTCTCTCTCTCTCTCTCTCTCTCTCTCTCTCTCTCTGAGCCTACCCCCTAGGGGGTTACCTAAAAGATGGGCCTACAACCCATGATTAGGCACGGACTCTCCCAAACCTATACCTCGCATGACATTCAATGTTCAAATTGACAATATGAAAACTTTTTTAAAGAAGGGGTCGCCACTAATCTATTGGAATTGGCTAAAAACTAAGTAAGGCATGGGAATATAGCTCACTTTCTACGCAATTAAAGAATATAGGATCGGGGACTTGATTACACTAATTAATCAGTTAATGTCCTTTCGATACCTAATCTTGTTCATTTAAAAAAAAAATTGTCAAACAATTTGGATTAATTTTATACTAATCCACTAACATATGAGGTGATCATGCATGTGTACAATTGTTAACGTAATAATTAGCAACCAATGAAAGCATTAAATAAATTACATGGAAAATAAGCATCGAATACTAAGAGATAAATAAATGTTAATCCTAACTAGACTAAAAGGGAAGCCAAAATCAATATGTCAGACAATTGAAACTTTAAGGTAGAGCCCTAAGGGCTTGGTCAACCTTGAGCATAATTCTAAATTGAAAAAATTTCATTTTTCAGGAGAAAATAACTCAAAAGATTAATTCTAACCTTTTTGAGGATTTTTAATTTTTAATTTTTTTTTTAATTTTTTTGATTTTTTGGAAAAATTGAATTTCTGAATTTTCCAAAAAAATCTGGATTTTATAATTTTTTGAATTTTTTTTAATTACTACTGAAATTTTCAAACATTTTCCGGATTTTTGAATTTTCTGAAATTTTTGAATTTTTCTTATTTTTTAATATTTTTGAATATTTTTAAAATTTTCGAATTTTTTAGTAGTGGAAAAATTTTTGTATTATTATATTTTTATAAAATTTTGAATTTTTGAAAATTTTTAAATATATTTTTAATGTTTAATATTACTATATTTGGGAAAATGGGTTGGAACCAAGTAAATCCAATCCGACTTGCTAGCCCAATCCGACCACTCGTATTTAACCTAAAACGAACAAAACTCTTTTCATAAAACTTTTTTGTGTTTCTTTTTTATTTTTTATTAATATTAATTTTTAATTCTTTTTCATTTTTCATTTTCTTTTAATCTTTTCTTTCCTGCTTCTGGTCTTCTTCTTCTTCTTCGTGCGTTCTCAGCACGCCTGAAGCTTCCATTAAACCCAGAAGTTCCCAAGAGTTCAACCCCAACTCAAAACGCCAAAACCATGATCTTGATGTATATTAATTCCATCCCGAGCCGAGAACAGCGCGCACCACTATCCAACAATCCCGAATACATATAAAACGCAAAACGCAAGATGGACGTGAGGCGCGACATACGGCCACAAGTTCGGATCTCGGCAAAACGTGCACAAAAATGGACAAAATGAAGGCAAATGTTACTCTTCGAAAATGAAACGGACATTCCTAAAGTCCACCCAGCTCACACGCTCAAAGTGGCTTACGGATTGATGTTATCTCTCTTTACATTACTCTTTGTTTGTTTGTTTGTTTGCTTTTTTTGTTTCCTATTTTCTATTCTTTATTTAATTTTCCCTTCCTAGGCGTGGTTTCCTTCCTCACTGAAGCTCTCCTTAGAAGAGAACACCATTGACCAGATCTCTCTTGAAGAAAGGCCACCGTTCAAACTCGCCAACCACTACCCACGATCGAGGAGATAAGGCTTCACGCAAGACGACCTCAGTAACTAGCGATCAATGATACAAGATCTTCGGATATGGTAAAGGCAATGGCTGTTTTACCAGAAGCGCCCCAAGGGCATTTTATCAAACGCCTAGGGTGCGTCGGCTCAAGGCAGCCACGGAAAAGAATAAGACTCGAAACTAGACCAAAACTCCACGAGATCGGCAGGGAATGCTCAATCAACAAGGGACAGCATAAGCGAACTCGAAACGCACGCCCCGATTCAATAAACCACACGAAAAATGTGAGAGAGCAGGACAAAAGCAGGGCACGACAAGGGTCGACGGAGGGTCCCTATCGGCTCGGGAGTGGTAAACGGTGGGCGAGATCGATAGATTGGACTACGTCCGGTCGCCTCGCACCTCCCCGAGCCGGGATCCTTAGGAAATCGACACGGGTTGAACGGAAAACCGGGAAACTCACCGGAAGAACTTGAAACCGAGGAAAGGGAAGCTGTGGCTTAGTGGTTCCGGTTAGGAGGCGCAAGCTCGCGTCGGGGATGGCCGAGCGATTCTCGGCTGAGGTGGATTCCGGGTCTCCCTCTTCCCCGTCACTCTCCGTTTCTCCCCCTCTCGCTCCCTCAAGCTCTCTCGCCGAACGAACACCTCAAATCTCTCTCTCGCCCAAAACTTCGAGAAAAGACCAGAACCCCTCTCTCTCTCTCCCCCCCCCCTCCACTCTCATCAAAGACCTCTCCCCCTTTTAGGCCCGCCCGGCAGGCGCACATGGCCCCTGCCACCGCCAGCTTTGGTCGTCACTTCCGTTCTACCTCTGTACCTCCTCTCTCCCTTTTTGCAGACCGCGTGCAATGCGCGAGGGAGAAGGAGGGAAGAGGCCTGTGGGCCGGGCCATGGACCAAGGGGGAAAATGGGCTGGGCCCAAACGGGAAAGAGGAAGAAGGGAAAAGAAAGAAGGCCGGGCCGGCCTACCCTCGGCCCAGTCTCGCTTTCTTTTCTTTTTTATTTTATATTTTTCGATTTTTTATTGATTTTTTTTAAATTTTAATAATTAGTGATAGTAATGAAAATGCACCTACTGTCTACATGCAATGCATTTTAATGAAAACATATGCAATGAACATTATTTATTTTACACCACCGGCCGCGGTGGCTCCGCTGGATAAGGCCCTGCTGATCCTCAGCCCAGAGGTGAAGGGTTCAAAACCCAGGGGAGGCACTAGGTGTATTAAGCGTGACTCGGGGGTGGTGGGTCCTCCTGCTTAAGTGTCACCTGGGGGTTTACGGCGCGGCTTTTACCGCAAGTTCTGCCTTCCTCCAAAGACCAAAAAAAAAAAAAAAAAAAAACATTATTTATTTTACTTTTCTTTTGATTAACTAATTTTTTTATTTCTTTAGAAAATTTAGATTTCCTTTTTTAATTAATACTAATGATGCTAATGCTCCCATTATCTATATGTGAAGAAAAAATTAATTCATAATTTTCTACATGATAAATCTCTTAATAAAATGATCAAAATTTAGATGTTAATAGATCGTACAGGCGAAATAAGTTAAGGCATGACTTGACTCTAATACCATATTAAGAATATGCAGAAGAAATAATGGTGTTATTTCTGCATGTTCCATAAGGCTATAGAAGATGACTAAGTTAACAAGATATTACAATATTGATTTACAATCAATTAGAATTGATAAATAATATGAGTAATCGAATGAGATATGCACAATCTTGAGAGATATAAAGAATTAAGGGAGATTCACAAAATCAAGAGAGATATACATAATTTCCTAGTTATCAGATGTAGACCAAGGGACGAGGAATCGTGATACAAAAGGTCATTCGTGCTATCGTTCCTTCTCTCTCATCATTAAGGGCCTGCATTTGTGCATCCACATTATTATTATAGGGACCAAAGGCGGGGAGATGGAATAGATGTGGTTAAGTGAAGCTAAACTCACTTAGACTGTCGATAAGCAGAATAGAAATTTAATTTAACATTGTGGCTTTTCACCTTTCTGTTCACAAAGGGCACATTTAGAGCTATTATGGTTGTGGCTCGTTGTCTGGTGTCGTGTGAAACTAAGGTGTCAGCTAGTGTAATTGAATAGGAGCTGAGATAGAAGGCAAATTAGAGAGTTTAAGATGAAAATTGTCGATACAGATTTGAGCTCGAGCAGCTCCACCTCCATTAATGAAGGTTGCAAGGAACATAGAAGAGAAAAAGAAAATAAGGAAATAGAAAATAATATATTTTTTCTATAAAAGAAATATCAAATTGAGCGGAAGAGAGACATGCACACATGAAATTGGCATGTAGACCTTTAGCGGCAATATTGGATGAAAACTTTAGGGAGGTAAGATTCAAGTACAAAATAAGAGTTGATGATTATTTTATGAGAGAGAGTTTGGGCCAAAATAAAGATTCCATTTAAAGTTTGTGCATTTTAAAAGTATTCGACATTTTTGTTTTTTGGTAGAATACACCCGTGTTTCTCATTGGCAAACCCCATATATCATAAAGGCATTGTCTTTTCTCTTCAGTTAACTCATTTCAGTGGAAATATAGTCAATGCGCAAGCCAATTTCCTTTTTGACTTTTTCAAATGATTGCCCTCTGTGACCGTCACTAATCTCACACTTATTATCTAATGTTCGTATTGAACGATAATTATTCTACTCTATCCATGATCCAAATCCCATCGAGATGCTAACAGTTACAAAATCTCTACACGAGATATGTTGCAATTAAGCATCATGAGCTGTTCAAAGGTTTATTCACAATCAGAGTTGAACTCGTGATGTAGGGGAAGACAACCAACCTCTTTATCTCTAAGCCAAACACTGGTAGAATGGGTTAGTTAACTTTGAAACTCCTCGTGTGAGGAAATTGGATGAAGAAGAGATGCCAAAGAGTCGGAAAATGGGAAAACACAAAAAGTGAATTGCACATGGAACATGAGAAGAAAAATTCAGACCTTAGTATGTCCTTAAACTTTGGAATGTAAAATTCAGGGATATTTTCTAAGGAAATGGAAAAAATACTTTCCCTCTAATTTGGGGCTGAAGCGTGTGGGTATTAGCATGTTAAAATAAAGAACATAATTCTATCAGCCCACTAGAGTAATTTGACAGGTTGGGTAGCTCACAACGGAGCTATCAAGACGCATGGTTTTTTACAATAATTTCAAATTTCGAATTCTTAAGTATTAGAAAGGTGGAAATTATTGTTGATCATACAAATTTTCTTCTCATCACATCAAATAGGTGATGGGACACCATTATCTTTTCGTCCTTTTGTTTTAGTAATCATGTAAAATTGACAATACTAATCTTATCACAGTCTAGTAATAGATAATTCAATAGAAGAAATTTTTCTTTTTTAAAAATTAGTAGGACGAGGAGATATACAATTGGGACTTTGGTAGTTCATTTTTAGTGAAAGTTAATTTTGTACTCCTAAAGTTGTGGAATGAACGGCACTTATGAAAGCACCTTTTTCTATGGTTGATGGAGTTCATAACTAAGCACCGTCTTTTTGTGAGGAAAAGGAAAACGTGAGATAAGTTCATACACAATCGTGATGTGAGACTCATTTTATTTTATATTATTGAGACAAAGTGTCTATTTCCTTCAAGGTTTGAAAAGCTCATGGAGTTATTGGGTGTTCTTTTTAATAAGTTTATTAGTCTACCTATTTTAAATCCCCAATTCACTTAAAAAGCATCCACTTTTGATTGGATCCCAATTATGTTTTGCACTTTTTTAATCTTATAATTAATCAACAAATTTCTTCTTCTTCTTTTTTTGCCGAAATCTGACTCCACGTTAACTCTCCATCCAACATCGCTATTAAAGTTCAGTGTGCCAATTCTATATGCACTCTCCCTCAACACGTCATTGACGATTTGCAATTTCAGCTCAATTAGATATTTTTAATAGAAAAATCTTTGTTCTTTCTGTTTCCTTATGTGTTATTTCTTCTTCTGCTTCTTCTTCCTTCTTTGCCACCTCCATTATGTTTTTTTTTTTTTTTTTTTTTTTTTTTCTATTTCCATGCTCGACCTTCATTAATTCTTCCACCTGCTCTAGCAGAGAAATCCATTCTCTGCAGCTGAAGAAGCAAAAACCAAATGAGTGCTTGAACTCGCAAAACCATATCTCAAAATGTCGACCGCTATCCATTAAGTTACAAACTTCATATAAACTCACAACACAATTTATTAGGGAGATACAATACAGCGGATCACTTGTAGACATCACACACTCAACTACAGAGAATCAGGGACATCAATCTAATACCTGGTCTTGTCAAACAAACTCCAAAACTATATTGCTAAAGGCTTGCGTGTCTTAGCTCAACATCAAGGAAAGAGAAATACTACCATCATTGACAACCACTTTTGGTCCTAGTTACTTTTGCACGGATTGCCGAAGATCTTTAATCGAAAAGCTGTCCCAAGAAAATTCTAAAACTTTTACCAGCCCCTTCTGTATCAGTAGAAGAAAAACTGCTATCATAAGAGGCAACATGTGCAGCACAGTTGCGGTTGCCGCACCACGCGTTGATGTGATCAACAAAGATAAAGTGAAGCAAAAGTAAGTTAGAACCATTGCCATCAGGGATAGCATAATCAGCCCCATCAAGTAGCGGAACGTGGGGGAGGAAAATTTGGTGGAAATTTTGGTGAGGCAAATTTTGGTGAGATAAATGATCATCTGGACCGACACCAAGAATCCGAATGTGTTGCCTCCCAGGAAAAGGATGTACACCAGGCCCGCGCCATAAGTTATTTTCTCCTTGGTCCCGGGTGAAGGGGCAGGGGCACTAAGGCCCTTGAATTCCCTGGAATTATTGTCGGCCCTGTCACGTGCTATAACGGTTGGAGGCTGAAGCACGGATTAGTAGGTCGCGTTGGCAATGAGCCCAGCAACGACCAGCAGGGCTTTGTAAATCCAACCATAGTCGTCTGATTTTGATGATTGATTTGTGTTGGCTCCCACTCGTGCGAGAATTTTTGTGATCTCTCTATCTGGTGCTCCCCTTTGTGAGGGAGTTGAGACATCTAGAAGCATCAAGCCACTCTCGTTCGGGTCGTTCACCTCCACGACCTCATACTCCAGAGCATGCCCACAAAGTAAGGAGTCGTGCACCTGTAACTCTTTCCCATCTTTTTTTATCCTCATTGATTTTCAGACATTAAGGGCGCGTTTGGT
The DNA here is from genome assembly GCA_016097605.1 of Eucalyptus guilfoylei. NCBI lineage: Eukaryota > Viridiplantae > Streptophyta > Magnoliopsida > Myrtales > Myrtaceae > Eucalyptus > Eucalyptus guilfoylei. The sequence goes on along the minus strand of CM027864.1, from coordinate 20,830,794 downwards.
AAACATTCTGCTCTAGGGAACAATTTTTAATCAAAAATGATTTTTTTTTTTTACTCTGTTCCCAATAACAATTTCTGAGCAAAAGAACGCGTTTGGTACTTATCCAAAATCTCTATTGCTAGGATAGAAATGTGTTTGGTAAAATTCTTAAATTCTTTGTTTCTTTTAATTTTTTAATACTTTTATTATATTTTCTTCTTCTTTTTTCTCTCTTTTTTTTTTTTTTTTTTTCTCTTCTTCCTCATTCTTCTTTGTAGCCGGTCATTGGCCATAGTGGCCAGGGAACCGATTGTGCAAGGTCAGATGAGCTAGCCCAGCCTCACCAGGCTAGGGTGAGGTCTGGTGAGCTCGCCTGGCCAAATCTGGGCGTGAGGTCGGCCTCGCCTTGGCTAGGAGAGGTTGACCTCAACCTGCCCCTAGCAACACTCCAGCGAGGTCACCGGCCAAAGGGAAGAAGAAGAAAGAGGGAGAGAATGAGAGAAAAGAAAAATAGAAGAAAAGAAAAAAAAATAGGAATTGTTTCAGGAAACAAGAAGCTACTTTTTCTACTTCTTAATCTGTTTCAAATCTATTCTCGAGAACAAAAATTTTACCAAACGGAATTATATTCTTTTTTTTTTTTTTGTTCCGGGGAACAAAAGAACATAATCAAATACTATTTGGAGTAAAAACAAATCGGCCCTAAAATACTACATAAATTTTTTTTTTTTTTTTTTGCATAGACAAAACATCTTATATTCCCGTGATGATCAAATAAATTCATTTGCATGGAAGATTTTCGCATATGGTAGGGATACCAAATTAACACCCTCACTGAAGTAATGCAATTGCTCCTTCTTGTGCACTTTAAGCCGGTTGTTCTTCATGGCAAGATGAAGCACAGTCTCCTTTCGGGCGGTTTTCTCTTCAACAGACTCAGGTGAAGTGGATAGCAGTATCTCCATGACATCGACCTCCCTGTGGATGATAGCATAATGCAAAGGGATTCTTCTCTCCCATCCGTCCACGGAGCACAGGTGTGTACCCACTTTCAAGAGCTCCTCCGCGATAGCAACGTCACCGCAAGCTGCTGCGATGTGCAGCGGGCTGAAACCATCCCGATCCACCTTTTCGGCAAACTTTGGCATATGCTTCAGGAGCTCTCGGACGACATCCAAATGGCCGCCCAAACAAGCGACGTGCAGCAGCGTGTGACCGGCTTCTTTAAGAGCCATCTCCTCGAGGATGAGTTCATTGCTGCCGATCAAGTCTTTCAGCTCATGGATATTGCCCTTTCGAGTTGCTTCCAACAACCTTCGCTCCATTTGATCGGAACTAATAATGGCCTCTCTCTCTCTTCTCGGGACACCTTTGGACTCGGACATCTGTTAAATTATTGATCCACTTTATAGAGTTTCCGAATATCGAGAAGCACATGACCACTTATGATAACCCAACTATTCAATAAAATATTGACAATATCAAAGCACAGATCCAACCAAGTAGGACCACGTGTTAAAGGGAAACAAGCATTGGAATCGTGTGACATTCGTTTGTGGCCAAAGGTCAGTTTTTTTGTCATAAATTGGCTTTTTAATCACGTGGAAAATTAAAAAAACGGGAAAGTCTGGAAAACCCTCCTCGAGGGGAGGGGAGGGGAGGGGAAGGGGTGGGGAATTTCTCCCAAAGCGCCTCCAAGATCAGTGTTCGCCTCGAATTAAGCTCCATAATTTGGTGAATTCGTCTCAATTGAAGCCCCCTCAATCTCACCGGCGACACAAATGTTCACCGGACGATGACTGTGTGGGTGTCGCATGCCATTATTCGAGCCATGAACATGGGCATTTTTTGTCTGAAAGAAGACGCCTCAAGGCCCCTCCGCGCCACGGCGGCTACATGACGGAAAATTCTGCTGAAGAAATTTCTCATTTTCTCTCTCTCTCTCTCTTTTATTTTTTTTATTAGTAGAACGGGAAATATGCAGTAAAGGGACTTTATTAATGAAGTACCTTTCCTTGTCGTTTTGTTATCTTTTTTCTTTTTATTGGGGTCATGTGTTTTGTTTTATCTTAAGAGGGCGGGAGTGAAGTCAATGCCATGGTCTTCGTAGGCAAAATTATTACATCCCAGAATGACGTCACTTGCCTCCACGACATTATCACGTGAATCGATCCATCTTGTCAATTCATCAGATTTAGGAGTCACTGCATACGAATTATTGAAAGGTTCTGGACCCCCATGTCAAAATTTATTTGCTCTACATTTATTTAGGGCAGCAGTGGGGCGTATTTGTATTTGTATTCAAGCAAATGTCTATTTGTTTGGTTCAGAATGCAGTGTCGTTTTCATATAAGGGTCTTGTTTCATTTTCAAAATCGATTTTTTTTTTTGTCATCAGCCAAATTGAAATATTATCGCATCTTTTAGAGTCTCGTACCTCTTATTATTATTATTATTATTATTTTTAGTTGTCATTTTAATTGTTTTTTCCCTGGACTTTTCAATAGGGGTGTCTAAAGTTCTGTTTAGTCCCAGTGTGCATTAGTTTTGAACCGAATAGCAACTAGAACTCCACTAATGAAAAGGCATCTATTGCCCTTGAGTTGAATTGTTTTGTAGTTTGTAAAAGGTAGTTCTAGTAGTTTAATTGCTTGATTGTCTTTTGACCCATTGAAAGAACATCATCTATAGACCCCATGTGAATAGAGTTCATGGTAAACACTCACACAATCAATGATTTAGATTATATTAATCTACATTATATGTAGTAGGAATGTGCATAGGCCACGCTTTTGTTTAAATTGAAGCTTGGCTCGCTAGCCTTGACTATCACAAATTTAGGCTTTGCATACCTCACCTAGAGGTTGGCAAGGGTCAGCAAACAACCCTCACCAACCAGAGTTGAAAGGAAAAAAGAAAATAAGAAAATCATAAAATCATAAAAAAATGCTTATAAAAAAGATATCGAAAAATTATTCACGCTAGCACCAGTCTAACCATGTAGAATGGTCAGCATGCACATTATCAATTTTTTACCAAAATTGGTCAGAATGACTATATTGACAAATTGTGAAAATATTTAGGATTAAATTAACAAAATTGAAAAGTTTAAAACTAGATTGACCGCTATACAATAGATTTAGGATTTTTTTTTTGGGGACAATTTTCCCATTTTTTTTCTTGAGGATGAAGTTAGGGGCAGCTAGCATAGCTTTCACAGTGTATTTTACCCCGAACTCTCTACTGAAGCAAGCATCTAGAGTTCTAGAGGTGTTGTTAAAGACCTTGCATTTAAATTCTTGGATTGCTTGTGTTGGTTTCAAAGCAACCACAAAGAAGACAATAAAGAGAAAGAACCGAGTAGGCCTAATTATTGTAAAGGATGACTTAACTAGCCCTTATCTATGCAATCTCTTGAATCCATTTGTTGATTATATACAATTTTTGACACCGGTGAAAACCATGGAAGATATATAGTTGACAACTATGCTTTCAAAAATTTATTATATGTGACAATCGTAGATTAACTCTTGCTCAGTTAAATTGCCATAAGTTCGATTCCGTTAAATTTTATCGTCAAATTGCTAAATTAGATAATATGTAACAATTGACAAGTATATTAATTTGGAGTTTTATTCTCTATTTGTTTCAGGTTTATTAGTCTTAGGTTTTTTGAGATATTAATCTAATTTAAAGGAAACTAATGAAGGGTAAATTTATCACAAATGTACCAATTGAGGTTTTTAGTTGCCAAAAAATTAATTTTGAGCAGATTTTTCATAAGTGCACCAATTTAGGGTCTTTGGTGGTAAAAAATTAATTTTTTGAAAATTTATCACAAGTGTACCGGTTTAAGATTTTTCGTGATATTAACCATTTTTTCTCAAAGCACCTCCAAGATCATTGTTTGACTCAAAGTAAGCTCTATAATTGGTGATTTCATCTCAATTGAACCCCTACCCAATCTCACCAGCAACATGGATGTTCGCTGGACAACAACCACGTGCATGTCGCATGCCGTTATTTGCGCTGTGAATCAGGGCATTTTTGTCCTAAAAGAAAATGCCTCTGTGCCTCCGACTCCACTTCTTGCGTAACAGAAAATTCAGCAGAAGAAATTTCTCATTCTTTCTAGTTAGTAGAATGAGGGAATCTACATCAAAGGGACTTTAGTAGTTCATTTTTAATGAAGGGTATGGAAGTACCTTTCCATATCGGTTTGCCTTTTGTCATATGAGGCAACAGTATCTATGTCTTCCGTCGGTGGAAGTGAAGTCAATGCCAAGGTCTTCATAGACTAATACTATTACGCCATAGTCATGACTCATGACCCTAAGATGACGTCATTATCATATGACTTTATTATGGAGTCCCACCTTGTCGGAGATCAGACATTATTGTACTACTTTGTGACTCCAGAATCATAATTTCTTTGCTTTACATATATGTAAGGTAGCAAGGGGAGCGTATTCGTATTTGTGTCGGTGTCTATGTGGTTCGACTCAAAGTGCGTGTCATTTTTATATTAGGGTCATGAGTGGTTTTCAGAATTGCTTTTATGGTAGTGCTAGTCAAATTGGACTATTATGACATCTTTAAAGTCTTGTGCCTCTTTTTGTTATTATTATCTTTTAGTTGTCATTTTAATTGTTTTTTACCTGGACTTCTCCGGGCCCGTTCATATTTATGACTGGTTGACCAAGCGGGTCAACTTTTGATACCTATTTTTCCTAAGGATTAGATTTTTGTTCTTTTTTTCTCATTGAGACTCTAGGCGAGTATCTTACTTTGTGTAATGCTATACGCATCCAATTTAACCAATTGTGATTTCATATATAACAAATGAACATGTAAAGAGACAGTGTGCCCGTCCAATGAAGCCTCTGGCAATGCTAATCCTCATTTTTAGTTATAAAACGACACGAACTACAATGAAAGCCTAACACATCTCAGAAAGTTTCAATACAGTTCATAGTTGAGCAAATCTCTATTATCTATTTTATCGAAGGAATGTGTAGTGGCTATAGACAATGAGAATTTTACCAGTGAAATGGCATAGATTGCTCTCGAGTTGAATTGTTTTGTAGTTTGTACAAGGACATTCCAAATAGCTTAATCCCTCGATTATCTTTTGACCCACCGAAAGAACATTATCTATAGACCCTGTGCAGGAAGCCCGTATAGGCAACTGATCATATGGAGTCCATAGTAGCACTCAAACAATCAATGATTTAAATGACAACATTATCAATCAAAGGAACATGCACAGGTCACGTTGTTGCTAAGATTGAAGTATGGCCTGAACATATCAGGCTTGCTCACTCTAGGTGCTCAGATCGTAACAAATTTAAGCTTCACGCCTCTTGTCCGATGGCCGACAACCCTCACAAGACTAGAATTGAAAAGAAAAAAAGAATAAAATATATTCAAAATTGGAGAAATTATTTACGTCGGCATTGGTCTAAGCACAAAAGACGCCTAGCTTTCATGTCATCGATTTTCAATTAAAATTGGTTGGAAGGATTATATTAGCAAATTTTCAAAAGGTTTAGGATTAAAAATTAACCCAATTGAAAATTTTAATACTAGATTGAACGTTATACAATAGGTCTATCATTTTCATGGCAATTTTCTCATTTGTCTAGAGGACAAACTCGGTGGCAGCTATCAAAGCTTCCACAACGGACTTCACCCCGACCTCTCTACTAAACCAGGCATTCAAAGTTCTAGCGGTGTTGTTAAAGGCCTAGTATTCGAATTCTCGGATTGCTTGTGTTGATTTCAGAGCAACCACAAAGAGGACGGCAAAGAGAAAGAGCCGAATAGGCCTAATATTTGCAAAGGAAGATTTTACTATCTCTTATCTATGCAATATCTTGAGTCTATTCATTGACTATATATAAGTTTTGACACCAATGGAAACCATGATATATGTTCAATTTTGATATAGCTGACGACTATGCTTTCAAAAATTTATTACATGTCACAATTGTAGATTATCTCTCGCTCAGATAGTCAATTGAATTGCCTTGAGTTTGGTTTTGATACAAATGCTATAATTTCATTTGTCTCCTTTTTTGCGTTTGGTCAAGGTTTGTCTGTGGAAATATTGTTCCATACCTCTTGACAATGGGTCATATATGTTTTTTATATTCATGTGGTCTCCCTATACCTATCAATTTAAACTTTTAGAATGGACTTTCTAACATAGTATGAGAGGTGGGGAGGGCAAATAATAACGACAAGTGTCAAAAATCCGACGGTGTTGTAAAGAGTGCATGTTTGGAAAGTTGGGGTATGGTTTATACTCCCCATTGATAGGAATACATCCAAGGGGGGAGGAAACAAAATGCGAAGAGTCAAGTAAATATCAAGTTCAACCTCGATCTGGAGCTTTTCCACCCTCTCTTCGACTTGAAAGGCGTAGTAGTCGGTCTTGATACGAGATTTAGTGGGGGTTACTTTGATCATAACTAAGAGCGCCTCAATTTACTTGAGCTAAGAGCGGGAATAGTTACGAATTTCATTAGGTCGCGTGAGAGAAGGAGGTCATACCAAGAAGCACGATCCCTCTGAGAGTTACCGAAATCGTGGAATTGAGAAGATGAACATGCAAACATGGGTAAAAACATCGACTTTCTTGCTTGGGCAAAGCGATTCCAGCGGGGTAGGCTGCATCCAATGCAAAGCAATTTTCAACATGGTGATGGGGTATGCAAGCCGTGAAACCTGACCTTATTAAATGCATCTAATGCAAGAGTAATTAGGTATACAAGTGCACACACATTAGTTTCAACTCACACTTCCCTCGACTTGTTGACAAAAGCCCATGGATGATCGGTATCTGTCTTTTAACTGGAACCTCAGCAGTGGTCCCCAGATTCGAAATCAGATTGGGTATTGATGAGCTGCTGGCCCATGAAACAATCCTCTCTAAACCGACCAGTCCGATTCACAGATATCATATAAAACTATGTCTCTCAAATACAATAATTCGCTTAGGTGGTCATGCATGTGTCTTCATATTGTAGCATGGAGTCCATGGCTCAAATCATGGCAAGAAGCAACATTTCGTTAATAGAGAGAGAGAGAGAGAGAGAGAGAGAGAGAGAGAGAGAGAGAGAGAGAGAGAGAGAGAGAGAGAGAGGCATTCCCGGCAGTTGAAACAGGTGGTCCGCCCAGTTCTTTAGTTGAACAAATCCCAATTGCACACCGCCGTGCAAATGCAGTCAAATCCAATATTATAACAGACCATATTTTTGTTGTTTGAGCCTCGATTATTTATACGTTGATGCGAATAATACTTTCCATTGATCCAATTTTTAATTTGATATGTTTTGTGATGACTTTGCATTGCCCGCCCACAGGAAATTGAGGATGGTTTTTGAATGAGGCATTCAAGCTACGCAAATCGAATCCAAAGCCCTAAATAAACCACAAGGAATTAGATATGTGCATACTTAGGTGTACCGTTTAGCACTAACTTGGTGTACAATTTTACGACTTCATTATAGTTGCATAGAGTAGACCGATTCATCTTATCCAGCTCATCTCAGTATTATGGTCGATAGTAAGTAATAGTGGAAATATTTGAGATCGAATTAGTTTTTCAAGATACAAGTCGGATAGAGTAAGATAGAATACGATAACATATGCATTGCCAAATGCCAGAAGTCAAGAACTTGCCTACGGCTGATGCTAATTCGTCTGGAACAATGCTTTTCCTTGATCCCAAATCCAATTTAGGTCTGTCCCTTATGGTTCACGAGAGCATATACTAGCACATACTCAAATAATATCCGTTGAATCTGCTGGTCCCACAGTCAAATATCAAAATTTGTATATTTCGATTGCACTCCTCCAAAAAAATAGATAAAATTTGGACTTGGTCTGTCTTCCAATGAGTCGGCAACATCCTCAATGCCTCCGGCGACTTTGGCAACTGGGCCTACGTCGTCTCGCCCGTCGACCCCTTGATGCTGTCCTGCCTCCGCCACCCTCTTCGTCTCGGCTAGCACCGATGCTGCCCTCTCCTCAATCCCGAACTCTTCCCCTCATACCCCTTGCCGTGCTCGGCATCGCCTGGATCCCTGATGCTGCGCGGGGGCTTTCTCCGCCACAGCTGCAGCCAGTGAGGGATGATAGTCAGATGGTGGCAGCTTTCATTTTGCTTGATAAAATAATTTGCCAGCGTTCTGTTATTGTCATTAATTTTTGCCATTCTTTTTCCAATTTCTCGTCGAGCTACTCAAGCTAGGGGAGATACATTGATTTCTCATTGTTTTAGTAAATTTAGACAGGCGGAGTCAAGTACCCAATATATTTGCAATAGAGGTATCAAAATGGGTCATGGACCAATTTTTTTAATTATACAAATAGAGCTAAGTTGTAAATGAGTTGTTAGAGATTTAACGGGTCGAGTGAAAATGAGTTTAAGATATTCAAAAGCTCCATACATGAATCTAGTGTCCTCGTTGGCGATCGACTAGGGACAAAGTTCCGAGTAAGCAAATCCGGCTGATTCCACCAACTGAGTCATTCCGGAATTTTGAATTCTACTTGGTCCGAGCTGTGTCGGTGTACCCATGATCGGTCTTCCCGGTCTTTTGAGCTATTTAAGACATTGATTTTACTCTTTCAAAAGCAACTGAAAGTTGACATCGCATTCACTGAGATCTGCAGGCATAATTTCCACCCTCCGTTTAGAAATACAGTGTGGAGATCAAATTGATGGGTGCTTTACTGCTTTCGTATGGATGTCGATGATGGGTGTGCTTTTCCGAGGACGATGATGGTCGGTCTTATGGTTCCCAGGAAAAGTGCAACTTCAACCGATGCTATTTAGCTGAAATCTACCTCTTATACCCAAATATTTTGTTCTCAGTGCAAAGCTTTTTTTTTTTTTGAGTCTTTTGATCCTCGTGACAATTAGCTATGTAACACCGACATGGACATGGGACATGCGATAAGACACGACACAATAAGTCGATAAGTCATTTCTAAAAAAAAATAAAGAATTTCAACACATTCCGACACGTTATATATTAAATATATCTTTATATATAAATGCACAAATAAACAAATAAAAATAAAAAGAGCCTAGAATTTTTTTCTACTAAAAACATTAATCCAATATTTATTGATATCATCAATTATTTTAATTTGACAAATTCAATTGCATTCCATTGCAATAATCCATAAAACTTGAACGAAAAAAATAAGCAATCCACTTTTCACTATTAAATTTACGGATATATACATTACAAGTCCTAAAACTTATTACAAAAATATAATTGAGTCCTAAAACTCATCAAATTAGTGCAATCAAGTTCTTCCCTTAATATTGTCGATTTGTTTAAAGAAAAATACTGAAGTGATATTTTAAAATTTATTTATTTATCTTATGTGGCATTTTTTATTACTTTTTTCTTTAAATCTTATTTAAAGAATAGTAAAAAAAATTAAAAAAACTAAAATAATTCTTAAAAAAATGGAAAAGAAAAAAAAAAGAAAAGGTAGGATCATGCCATCTGTTGCCATTGCTATTACCACCGTTGGAGGGGTGCCGGTGACGACGGATGGAAGGGGCGGCCCTTGTCGGTCTAGGCAAGGCCCAAGCAAGGCTTGCCCAAATTTGGGCGACGCCAACCCTCACCTATGGCCGACAAGCCGCCCTAGTCCTAGGTGAGGCCTCATCGGCCCTAGGCGAGGGCCAACGACCCTTACTAGACCCAAGTGAGGGCCCAATATCACCCAGATTTGGGCGAGCCTCGCCTAAGCCTCAACCTAGGGCATCGCCCAAATATGGGTGAACCTCGCCGGCCCTTCCCTGGCTTGCGATGACCTCGCCCGAGCTAGTGAGGGCCGCCCCCCTTTGCACCTCATTGGTGCTCTTCGACAGTGGTAGCAATAGTAGCAGTAGGGCCCAACCACGATCCCTATCCGATTTTTCTTTTCTTTTTCTTTTTTTCATACATTTACATTTTAACCCTTCAAGTATTGATTTTTTTTTTTAAATTGACCTTGTACGTGTTGAATTTCCATACTCGCGTGTCGGAGCATGTTAGGAAAAGTTGATCTCGTGTCGAATTTTCCAGCACTCGTTGACATGTCAATGCATGTCAAACACGTGTCAAAGTGTAGGATAAGATACGAAAGCTCCTGGAGAGTGTCGGTGCTTCTCAGGCAATTAGAATCTCATGTGCAGTGATTTGTTGAAAGGTTAAGGAGAAAAAAAATATTTAAAATACATTTCGAGACCAATCGAGCATGGTCAAGTCGGGTACGGACTGAGAAATTTGCATTAAAAATAAATTGGTCAATTTGGATCAAACTATTTATATCCCAACCCAACTCACCAATTTGATTGGCTTATTTCAATAGAGGTTTGAAAAAAAAAAAGCTATCACATCGAACTAAACTTCCGTCCGTAAAAATGAAAACCGGATCGTGTTTTATTCTCAAATTACTTAAAGGGTCGATATCGATTATTCACAGACACGACCTCACACGTTGCCTTCAACGGCCTTGAACAAAAAGAGAAATCTAACCGGTTTCCCATCCCAAACTACGGCCTCGTAGCTCTTCGGGTTGGCCCCGTCCTTGACCTCGACGATGAGCTTGTAGATCGTCCCCAAGAACCCCACCGTCTCACCCTTCGCCACCTTATCCAGAGCCAGCTTCGTCTGGGCGTCCTCATTGTGCTTATTGACCGCAAACTCAGCGATCTCCCGCACGTGCGGGTCGCTCAGATCCTTTATCGGCTCCCAACCGAATGGCCCCTCCCTGCCGGCGGCCCTGGCGGCCGAACCTTGGAGGAGGAGGAATACAGTGGCAGCCACCGCGGCGAGGACGAGGAGCCTCATTTTCGGAGGTTTTTGGCGTCGGTTCTTGGTGTGGGCTTCGAAACTGAATGCTTAGTTTGATTGTTTCTATGGGTGGGGGTACGTGTATTTATGGGTCTTAAAATGACTTGTTGCGTGGTTTTCGGAAAAATAAGTAATTTCTTTTGGGGCAACTTAGAATATAGGGAAAGGTAAATATTTCGTGGATTATGAAATTAATGACTAATTGAATTAAGAAGGATGTGAATAATGCGGGAGCATCGAACCCCGTCAAACACAAGGATTAATCCATGAGTAATTTCTATAAGTTGAAGAATATCGTTGATTTTCTAATTTAAACCGATTTTGAGGCCGAAGAGTAGTTTCCTGATTTCATTGGATTTTCTAACTTGATTATTTCCTAGTTTAATGTTCCGAGATTAACGTTCCCAATTTTATATTTCCTAGATTTAGAGTCCTAGTCCCTCGGTGAATAAGATGCGCATTCTCAGTTGTATGCATGCAAAGTTATCGTTGATTTTCTAGTTTAAACCGATTTTAAGGCCGAAGAGTAGTTTCCTGATTTCATTTGATTTTCTAACTTGATTATTTCCTAGTTTAATGTTCCCAGATTAACGTTCCCAATTTTATATTTCCTAGATTTAGAGTCTTAGTCCCTCGATGAATAAGATGCGCATTCTCAGTTGTATGCATGCAAAGTTTTGAGTTCATAATGCATTGGACTTTCTTTCGAATGATTCATTTGGTTCATTGAATCCGTTTGTTTCGTAGAATGCGAACAAATTGAAAAATATTTTTTTAAAATGATTCTTTATATCACTTACAAAAATGAATGAACGAAAAATATTTTCATCGTCCACAAAAATGTTTAGACATAAATTGTAACTGATAACTAAAATATTATTCGTTGATTAGCGATACAAATGATCATTTCTAAGAAAATATTTTCTAAATCATTCATTTTCGCAAAGCAAATAGAACGTTCATCCAATTCATTGGTAGTGAACCTTAAAGTTCTTTATTTTTTATTGGTGAAACATTCCTTTATGCCTTGGTAATAAACCTTATTATCCCAAAGTTATTTTTCTGCAAATACATCAAACACTTGCATTCAGTTAAAATCATTTTTTCAAGCGATATAAATAATTACTTTTAAGAAAAAATTTTCAAATCATTCACCTTTCGTAAAATATACAGAGCTGTTCAAACCCATTATTAAACCTTTCCTATAACAATTACAATCGTCAATACAAACGCGGCCGAACTCCGCGCAATTGAAGAAAAGTTTTAACAGTTTTTAGAAAGCCGTCTTATATAGACGTGAATCCTCTGTCGCTTCTATGCATCATCTGCGGCACACTCCAAGGAATCTCCTTCATCTTATCAAATTGTGAGATTTCCCAGAACCTAGAACTTTTCGGCGCGGTTGAGCTTCTTACATATACATGGCCAACAAAAACCCTCCAATTGCAATGAAGCGTGCATATACTTACTAAGATCAAACATTTCACAGAATCATACCATAGTCCACGGTCATCTCTATAGATATATCAACCAAATGACTATATTACTTGAACTTTAACAAGTCCTCCATAGTTTACTTTGAATTGCTCAAGGTGTTATTCGACCAAAAGGGACCGCGACTCCCCAGTCGAGATGGGCACGTATTGCGTGTGGGTCATGTTCGAGCGAACTCAATTAATTAGGAGGTGCAGATTAGTCTCAATTAATTAATTAGTTTGGATTAATTAATCTATTCTAACAACCAACCTCGCCAAAGAACTGGCGAGGGACAAGCTCGCCAGATTCCGGTGAGCTCGAGCCTTGCCAGAGGTCGGCGAGCTCGTCCCTTGCCAGTGGTCAGTCCCTGATCGGCGACTAGTCAAGGAAGAAGGAAAAAGGAAAAGGAATAAAAAATTGATTTCTTTTAAAAGGAAATAAAAATAAATAATTAAAATGAGTGCACGGAGAAGAATGTGCTTGGTATGGGTGAAAGAAAGGGGAGGCAAAATGATTTCCATTTTCTGTTGATGGAAAACATTTACAAAGACCTCTTTTCCATATTTCATTAATCTGTTTGTTTTTTGCATGCCAAACACTAGAAAATTCAGAAAGCATTTCTAAGGAGGTTGTTTTCCGCGAAATGGATAGAGCCATTTTCCTTGACAAGTCGGATGCTTTCGTTTCGAGGAAAACTTTATGATAAAGGAAAATGCTTTCTAAAAATTATTTTTTATGAAAGTGAACAATTTTCCTTTATTTGGTGATATGTGATCGAAAACGTTACCTGTTGTTTGGAACTCATTTAGAAAGTGATTTCAATCTTATGACTTTATTTCATGGCAAAAAAAAAATCGAATTTTCAAATAATTACTTTCTTTTCTTTTTCTTTTTCTTTTTTTCTTTTTCTTTCCCCTCTGTTGGTCACTGGGCCTTGGCGACAGCTAGTTACTAGCCATAGGCACGAACCGACAAGCTCAAGCCTAGCTGGCTTGTGGTGAGGCTCCAACCCGCCTATGGCCAATTGCCAACCTTCATCATGGTCGGTGCCTAGCCAAAGAAGAAGAAGGAAAATTAAAATAAATAAATAAACTAAAAAATGAAAAAATTAATATATTCGAGATGAGTGATTCTGGAAAATGTTTTCACCTATTTAGATATAGGAATTCACTTTCCTAAATTTATGCATTAATATTCTCATTGACCCAAAAATGTTTTGATTGATTAGTCACTTTTCACAAAATAAACGAGTAAAAGTCCGGAAAATCAATTGCCATAAAACACTTTCTCCTAAATAAACGCCCCAAGTCTTATTAATTTTTGCTTCTAACTTCACAAAAACCAACTGAATACATATGGTTATTAGGAGAAGCCCACTCAAAGTACAGTTCGCGAAGCACAAGCAGATTTAATTAAATAAAAGTACAAGTAGAGATGGGGGTGAAAAGTCATTCCCGATCAAACTCACATTTTAAATTTATCCCGTTGAGAATTTACCCGCCTCCACCTCTGTAGTCGCCACCATGCCATGGCATGAGCCCGGCGACCCTCAAGCCGCATTTCCTGACCGATTATTGGAGGAAAGTGAAGAAATATACTTTAGGGATTTTTCAGGATGCCCAGGGTAGATTTGCTTAAAGTCAAGAGGTATTTGGGCCCGATGGGCCTGTTGGAAAAATTCTTCGAAATCGGACAGAACGGAATCGGACTCAACTAAATTATGGATCCCTAGTAATGGAGTCTACAGCACTTCTTCATCAATCTTAGAATATAAGAAAATGTTCAAATGCAGAACCGAAAAAGTACTTTAGTGCAAGTGAAATCACTGAAAGACAAGAGGCCAGAAAAGCATCACGCACCAAACTAATCCAAACTTTTTAGTTTTTAACTAACTGTAAAATTAAAATTCCATCTTACAAATTACTCCTGCATCTCTTTTACCAAAAAAAATTACTCTGCATCTCTAGCACGCAATCAAATTCCATCTTACGGGTTGATCAGAATCTTAATATAGAAAATGAACAGATGAAAAAACTGCACTTTGACATATCTCAGGTACACTGGGGACTAATCGAAGCATTACATAAGAACCACGTGAAGTGCATAAACCAAGACAACGCCATCATCTCTCCTGTGTGTAAATGCACCATACATATATGAATGTGTAAGCAAATCAACAGGGTACTACAATTGCAAGTCTTTCATTACTATACAAGGGCGTAGACAATTAAATTACCTGCACAAATGCCCCCCGTGTAAAAACCCATCCGGCGCAAAAATCTTCTGCATCTCATGGAACAATTCCATCGCGTCAATGAACTCACCAAACCGAACCAAGGCATCTATCATGGCATTCTACCAAACTGCACTCCTCTCAGACAGAGCGAACAAGTCTGCGCATGCCTTGAGAGCAAACGGGAGCATGTACTCATCCGGAAAAACTCTTCCATCTTCCAACATCCCCCGAAGCAGCGAGATGGCCTCCTCCTTGTGGTCACTGCTTTGCGCGCAGGCCCTTATGAGAGCGTTCCGCATGAACGCATTCAGATTCTCAACTTGTTGAAACACCTGATAAGCATAGTCGATTCTCCGTGAGGACGAGAAGTAGAGGATTTTGCTATGGAGGAAGGTCTGCGGATCGTTGTCGGTCATTGTCGTGGTGCACAGAGCCTCAGCATGGATTTGCTTGAGATGGGATATATCTGAGCAGTCGTTTACCAATTGAAGAAGACAACAGAGAATCGCTTTGGTCGAGACATTGAGAGTGTGCGGAGGGATTGTGGAGAGATTGTGAGAGCCATGATGCCCCTGCCAACAGAGGTTTCATTAAGATGTAGATATAGGTCGGTTTTGGAATGAATCATTAAGTCTTTCGAGTTTTCTTTCGTAAAAAATACAGCCATCAATTGTTGGGAAAATATTTGATGAATAATTCGGAAGAACAATGAAGTCAGACTTTGAAGCATGATATCACTTATTTGCCTCACAACGTTGCTAATAGTCACTGACAAATTTCCTTCAAGATACAACAAAGTCGCGATTAAGAATACTGAATAATCTATTATTTCTCTAGGATCTTTCAATGGAAATAATTGGAAAAGATAGCTGTATTTTTTTGGAAAGAAAGTTCGAAAAGACTTGATCTTGGTTAATCTCAAAAACTGATGTACTTATCTCTGTCTTTTGAATAGAGGTAACCCTTCAGAAAATGTTGCAATATGAACAAGTATGTTCTCAAAGGTTATCTTGAAAAAAACATTAAAAAAGAATTAGAGTTAAATAAATAAATATTAATTGTAGCTCTTTTATCAACAGTCGTACTATTTCAACAGAATGCTATGATTAATTTTTATAAAAATAAATCTCAATTTTTCAATAAATAAAAAATAATGATTGTTGATTAGTACTCACATTTATTCGATGTGAGACAATACACCTCTTAGTTTGTTCTACAAACAAATTACAAATAATCCCCCATTTTTTTTTTTTTTGTTAACAACAATCCCCCATTTTGTTTGTAAAACATAAATACAAAAATGAACATTAAAAATATATAGCCAAAATTTCTGTAAGAGTAATATATATATATAAAGGCCTCTTTCAAGTTAAACTTTTACTTAGTGCAAGTATCTCAAAACTCTATATAGTGTGACAAGTTGCCCGGTTTTAAACTTGTACTTTAAATAATAAAAACAGATATACCACATATATAGTAACTTCTTGTTTCAGCAAGAAGTTCTATATTACTTAGCACTATTATGGCCTTGTGCTTGTACCTGCTTCATGAGCTCTCTATAAAGCAACCCTAACTTTCTTTAAAAGCGACACCACTTCTGAGCTCACATAGGTGAAGTATCTATCATGCGTTTTTGTTACTAATAATACAATACTTGTTTATATTATACTTCATTAAGAATTCAATTAAGCTTATAGAACGTAATAGACGATACTGATATCTCATGTATGGGCTAACGTTAGAATCAAACAATTACTTTTCAATAACTTATTTTTAGGGCTGAGTATGGGCTGGGTTGGGCCGGTCCACCCCTAACCTTAGGACCAACCCACACAATGTTGGTCATCAATTTTTGGGACCGAAGATTGACCCTATTGAAGCTGGGACCAAGGACTGGACTAACCCAATCGATTCAATCCAGTTTCAAGGTTAACTCGAGACCAATCAATAATTTTTTTATTTCATTTTTTGTACTTTGCGAAAAGACAAACCTACCATTTCAAATTACATATCCATTGACAATATGGTGTTGTGCAACCAAACTATAAATAATGGTGCAAATTCAACAAATTTAAGATAAAGTAACAATAGAAATTTCATACCTGCTAAAAGCAAAAAACCATTAAAACGATTAAGACTGCTCATAGAGATATAAGACAAGATGGGAATTTGAGCGACAAGCGGGGAATTTGAGTGGGGCGAGTGTTGACCAGTGAGCAAGGAAGTTGTTTCTTTCGCTTTGGCAAATTGAAGACTAAGAGGACAAAGAAGATAGAATAGAACGAGTACTGGAAGAGGACGCCGTAAGGAGCCGTTTAATGTTATTTACGTCGTTTTAGACACCGTGAGCAGCTATTTAATGTTGTTGACGCCATTTGACTTAGGATTTTCTCTTTAGTGTATATAAAAAAAATATAACTAATATATGAGATATATAATATGTAATATTTTTTAGATATAATATAATATGTACAGTCAAAGCTAGTTTGGATTGGACCAACCCTAAACTTCCAAAATCAAGGACCAACCTGCAAAGTGCTGGTCTGGGGATTCCATTATCAATGACTGACCTAGTTCCCCTAGAAACTGACCAGGACCTGCATGGTTGGGCCGGTCCAAGGTCGATCTAGGTTTAACCCTAAAATCCTGGACCGATACTCACCCCTACTTGTTTTACCCATTAAACCTTGTAAGTAGTGATATTCTAAAGAAATTTCAGGTTACCATTATTGATGATTTTAATTAAAGGGTTTCGGCCCTATTTCTTATGAGATCATATTTATCATATCTCTTGGTAAAGCCTTTGTCAAGGGATCAACTAGATTCTTGCTTGACCTCATGTAGAAAATTGTTATGATACCACCTTTAATCAATTGTCTCACTTCTTTCTTAAATCAATATATCTAGACTTACTAATATAAGTGTTATTATAAGCTCCTGCCAAAGTGGCTTGACTATCAAAATGGATAGAAATAGGAGGCATAGAACTAGGTCATAATTTGATATCCAACAACAAGTTTCTAATCCATTCAGCCTCTTTCCCAATTGTTACTAAAGCAATGATTCAAATTCCATAATTGAGTGAGTTATACACATTTGTTTCTTGCTCATCCAAGAAATAGCACAACCATCAAATGTGAAAAAATTTATCCAGTAGTGGTTTGTTTATCACTTACACCCGTAATCCAACTAGCATCAATATATCTTTATAATACAAAGAGAAAATTATCATAAAACTATCCCAAATTTTTAGTTCTCATGAGATAACCAAAATTTATGATGATAGCCCTCCAATGTTCTACACTTTGATTACTAGTATACCTACTCAATGTACACATAGAATAAGCAATATCAAGATTAGTACAATGCATTGAATTCATTAAAGACCTTATAGCACTCGCATATTCAAGTTGTGCTACTGCTTTACTAGTATTATAATTTAATTTAATACTAGAAACAAATGGAGTATTTATTTCTTTGAAATCAAGATGTTGAAATTTATTTTTCCACATTGTCACTTTGGCTCAAAGAATAACCCCCACTATGTTTTTAATTTTAATATTCAAGATAGTATCTTCACTCAAATCTTTCATTTTGAAAATAGAAGTTAGATACTTTTGAATCTCAACGAGTCAAGTCATATTTGTTCCAAAATAAGCATATCATTAACCATGGCTTCAAAGAAACCCCAAAGAGATACTTATTTGGCTTACTTCTTCTTGTCTCAGCCGCCTTCTCCTCTTCCTTATGGAGCTTTGAAGCATTAGAATAACATTTAGCATAAAGACAAGAAACCAGTGTCGCGACCTACCCCTTGGGGGGAGGGAATATACGTTTAGGCACACAGGCTCTCCTAAGCCCATACCTCGCGTAACACTGGGGTGTTCTTAAGAATTTCGCAATGAGGAGTCATCACTAGCCTATTAGGGTCGGTTAGAAACCAACTAAGGTATGGGAATATAACTCACTTCCTACGCAACCAGAGAATCTAGGGTTGGGGACTCGATTACACTATTTAACCAATTAGTACCATTTCGGTACCTAATCTTGCTCATTTTAATAGAAAAGATTTTTGTTAGGCAGTTTGGATTGATTTCATACCTATCTACTAATATGTGAGGTGATTATGCGGGCACGCAATCATTAAAGTAACAATTTGTAACCAAATCCTAATTGCAGTAAACTTTAGCATGTGCAATTAAACATAATCAAATATACAAATTAAACAAATTAAACATGCGATATAATTAATATATGACCAAATAAAGGCCTAATTACACTAAGAAAGCAAGACATGGCAATTCCTAAACAAACCCTACATTTTTTAGATTTTCAATTTTTTTTAAATATATATATTTTTTGGATGAACCAGTCGGGTCCGACTGGTCAGGGGCGGGTCGATCAGACTTGCTCGGATTCGGTCCGCCTGGGGGCAGGTCGATTGACCTGCCCTCGGCAGCCGGGCCCCACTAGAACTGGTCGGGCCTTCTTCGATTTGGACTTGGCCCAGCCGATGGAGCCAGGCTTGCTAAAACTAAACAAGGCCCACAGGAGAAGCCTAAGTTAGTCCTAAAGCTCAAACCCAAGTTTAGCCCAAAACAAAACCAAGGCATTAAGCTTTAAGCCCATCTTCTGGACCCATCCCCACCCCTAAGCTACAGCCCCCTCCTCACACCCGCGGCAGCCTCACTGCGACGGGGATAGTCACAATGAGCAACGCCGTCTGTCACCGTCTGGCTAAGGACACGTTTGGGAATTGCCTCAACCACCCTGGAGCCGTGCACTGGGATTTCGTCTAGCCGGCGACACTCAAATGGCTACCACGGCCACTTGGACGACGATCTGCGGGAGGCTACGGAGCCTCCGCAAGTGACCACCACAGTGACTGAGGTAGGAAAACGGTGAAACAACCGATGCCCGGAATGGCAAACATAACAACCCCCGCCTCTATAGAACGAATCAACTCATGGACGCTCGGTTTTAGCTAAAAACGGGAGGACAAAAACTAAATCTCATTGAAACATTTTGTCGAACAAGTGAAGGGCACTTACGAATCAGGAGCTTTTCGACCCAATCGAGACTCGAGGCTGGTCTGGGGTTCTCAACAAACGATCAACAACAAACAGTGACCAAGCCAAGGACCTACGAAGGCCGGAGCTTGCCCAAAACATACGAAACAAGCTCCGGCCAGCTCGACTTCAAGAACCGTGCACCAAGTGTTCGAAAGAATGCCAACCTAGGTTCTGGGGAAGATGGCGGCGATCGGCGTCAGTTGGGCGGCTCACCGGCGGTGGCACGGCGTCCCGGGGGCTTTCAACTCCTTAGCTGACCTCCACCGGCCTTGTCCTCCCTCTTTTTCCCTGTTCTCTTCTCCCTCTTCCTGTTTTTCTCTCCGTCCCTCGTTCTCTCTCTATCCTCCCCCTTTTCTCTACTCCGTCCCCTCCCCCTCCTGCTCCTACGGTGCCGTCCCCTTTCTGCTCTGCTATCTCTTCTCTTGCAGGTGTGCGCGAAGGACGCGCAAAGGAGGAAGACAGCTGGGGCGTGGGCTGGGCCAAAGGGAGAGGGCTTGGGCTGCACAGGGAAAAGAGAGGTGGGCGGTGGGCCAGGCCAAGGCTGGTGTGGCACCTTCGAAACGGCCCCCGATCCGTTAGGGTCGTCATAGTTCGCTTACATTTCACTTGCTCTAATAATATGTCACTCTGATACCATAGAATTATAGTGAGTCCATGAGTCCTGGGGGTTCTATCATTAAATCGGTCCCAGCGCAGTTCATATAGAGGAAGCATATTCAAAATCTCCATATCCCGTACTCCAACAAAATAATGTAATGCACACCAACTACACATCTTATATAAGTTAGAGCCGAACACTTTTATTTACATAATTTTGATGGACATCATGAGTCGGTACATCAAAAGGCCAAGGCTTTACTAAGCTCGGCTATAACCAAAAGTACCCGACTTCACAGCAGTCATATACATCGGTCCATCATCCAGTGTCGGTAGTCCAAAAAGAAGCTTCATCCTCCCTCCATCGCGCTCAGTCACACCCAACCCAGTCCATTAGCTGGTGGTGGCGGCAGCATCCCCAGCATAATCCCATCACAGCGGATTTGCACAAACAAAAACTCTTGAGTGACAGGGCCGGCGAGTACACCAACGTCATACAAGACTAGAACCCGCACACGAACAAAAACTAACCCCCATATCTCGGGGTGATGATGCTCTGTACACTCAACCTCGACGTCGGTCGGTATGCCATAGAAAGTACCGGGGGCGACTGGCGACAGAGACATAACTCTTAGTCTGAAATGTTAGTCCCCAAAAGGGGTGAGTACAACCACTCAGCAGTAAAAGATCCACCAAACTACACAATACAACAAGCAAGACAACCAAGATTTCATGCACATAACATCTATGCAACCATGCATACAAATCCATAAGGTTCATCCCATACCTTAATAACCACATTTTCAATGCCAAATAATACCAACTCAAAATTCATAGACAATTTATGTACCATGCCATATGCGCACACATGTACATGATTCATTTCCCATTTTGATATTCAAAAAGATCTCTCTCTTTTTCCCAGGGACCAGTGTTTGCATCCCTCATATCTCTCGCACCCAACCTGGCATCGCGAGGCCTCTGGCACACACCTCCGGGCATCCGGTACACACCTCCGGGCATCTCGACACTCCCGAGGACATCGTCGACTCAACCGTCCGACGGTATCATCAACATCATAACATATACATATATGTCTCACTTTGAAAATAACATTTGATGCAATACAATCATAAGTTTCAATGAGTTTATAAAGCCTCATCAACTTCACTTTTGATGTCATATGATATGCTAAATGTCACCGCATCCATTGTGCAAATAACAACCCAAGGCAATCACAACTCATAGAGCAAATCAATCGGTCTTGAAATAAAACAGTTTTTGAACAAAACAGCATGCAGTCCACTAATTGAAATTCTGGAAAATTAGTGAACGAACTTAATAAATTCTAAAAATTTAACATGTTATAAATGAGATCTAGAGAAAAAGGTTTTATGAAGATCGCCAAGTCAAGAAAACTTCGTATGAATCGCAATGGTTCGTGCATCACAGCCATAGAGTTTCAAACATCACTATTGCACAGTTTCAATAATAATTTCGATAAAATCCCTAGTGGTAAAAGTTTCGTTAAGAACTCTAAGTCAAATTCATTGTATATCAAGAGCTATAATCACTGTTACTCTCCTTAACCCTCTGTAACAGTCTCCAGATTTAACACTTTCGAAGAAAATCGTTTCACCGACCAATACTTGTCCGTTTCTTCTCAAATTTTAGTATGTTAGTCCTCAAGATGTCATCTACAACTTTCATCAAGAACACGAAGTCACATTTCAACTAGATAATTATATAAAATTCGTGGAGTCGCGAAAGGTCAGGCTGTTTTCCTTGAAACAGTTTGCTAGTCCTAAAGAACCACTTCTACCCCTTTCGAAATTCCAACATCCAGCATCAAAATTCAAGCATCTCCAAAATCTATTTCAGTTCACACACAACCATAGCAAGCATAATGTAGATCAATGGACTTCACTTGCCTTAAGTCCAATGCAACCACAGCAAGCAAAATGGCGACTTGAGGGCTCCGAGCGCGGCTCGATCGACGGCGAAGCTAGGCGGCGTCGACGGCGGCAGCAAGCACACACACGGTGGGGCTGGTCTCCGTCTTCCCCTTGCTGAAGCACCCTCACCACTCTCTCTTTCTCTCGGTCCTTCTCTCTCTTTCTCTCGGTTACTCTCTCTCTCGAACACTTCCTCGTTCACTCCGCCCCCTTCCCCTTTTCTTTTATTCTCTTTAATCTCATGATTAGCTAGTAATCATTAGGTTTTGTATGGAGGATCTCTGGTGAAGCAAGGGGTGGTGACACTTACATAATCCCTCTTGCCACTTGTCAATTTTCCATGCATGGAGATGGGCCTCATTCGGCCGGGCCTTGGTCGACCGATCCAAGAGGAAACGTGGGCCGGTTTGGGTGGTTTTTGGGCCTTAAGAAATCAGCCCACATCTACTCCTAATATCTCACTTTAATCTCCACTTATATTTACATAATCACCAAGATTTGCACGGCCATAAATATTACAACAATACACAAGGATAGATCAATTCATGGGGTTCACGGCCAAAATATCTTATCAACCCATCTTATAGTACCACCTCGGTCTCACAAGAGCATATGATGCATTTCCAACGAAGCAATAGTCCATTCAATGCCCGGCCTTGTTTAATTGTAATCCATTGGTCTAATGACTATAATATAGTCCGATGGCGCTTCCGTTACCTATTCATGGGCCGTAGTGTATCTAGGGGTCGTTATGAAATTTTTAGGATGCCACAATTCTCCCCTCAGAGAATTTCGTCCTCGAAATTAGACATTACTTATGTCTCTTTAAACAAGTGAGGGTACCTTTCCCTCATCTCATTTTCACTTTTCCATGTGGCTTCCTCCACATCATAATGTCGCCATAATATCTTAACCAATGGAATTTTCTTGGTCCTAAGAATTTGCTCCTTTCGATCCAGTACTTGCACAGGCTCCTCAATGTACCTCACTTTCTCATCCACTTTATGGCTTCATGATCGAGTATATGTCCTGGATCGGGCTGATACTTCCTCAGCATCGATATGTGGAATACGTCATGCAAGTTTTCTAGCTTAGGAGGTAAAGCTAGTCGATAGGCTACATCCCCTATTTTCTCCAATATCTCAAAAGGTCCAACGAATCTAGGGCTCAACTTACCCTTCATTCCAAATCGAGATATTCCTTTCATAGGGGATACCTTAAGGAATACATGATCCCCCACATTAAACTCCAAAGGTCTTCTACGCTTATCTCCATAGTCTTTCTGCCTATTTTGGGCTGTTCTAAGTCTTTTCCTGATAATTTCAACAGTCTCAGTGGTAACTTGTACCAGTTCAAGTCCTGTCAATCTCCTTTCACCTACTTCATTCCAACAGATGGGGGTCCTACACCTTCTTCCATATAATGCTTCATATGGAGCCATGCCTATACTTTTCTGAAAACTATTGTTATAGGCGAACTCTATTAAGTGCAACTTTTCATCCCAACTTCCCCTAAAATCAATAATGCATGCTATCAGCATATCTTCCAGAGTCTGGATCACTCTTTCCGTTTGTCCATCTGTTTGAGGATGAAAAGCAATACTAAATTGGAGCTTTGTCCCTAAGGCATTTTGGAGACTTCGCCAAAATTTTGAAGTAAACCTAGAGTCTCGATGATCGTTACAGGAATACCATGCAAGCGTAGTACCTAGCTTACATATATCTCAGCAAGTTTATCTATCGAATAGTCTACGCAGACCGCTAGGAAATGGGCAGACTTAGTCAAGCGATCTACTATCACCCAGATCGAGTCGTGACCACTTAATGTCCTTGGTAGTCTTTGCACGAAGTCCATCGTCACATGCTCCCACTTCCATTCTGGTATATCCAATGGTCTCAATAGTCTTGCGGGTTTGCGGTGTTCTGCTTTTACTTGCTGGCATGTTAAACACTGAGAAACATGTTTAGCTATATCCGTCTTCATGCCATTCCACCAAAACTGCTGGCGTAAGTTTCTATACATTTTTGTACTTCCCGGATGAATACTATAATTACCCCTATGTGCTTCCGACAGAATTTCCCTTTTTACTTCTTCATTATCGGGAACACAGAGCGGTCCTTGGCATCTTACTACTCCATCCTCAGAAACTTGAAACTCTGGTCTTTTCCTTAAAGACACAGCATTTCGTATCTTCACAATCTCTGGATCAGATTCCTGTAGAATCTTAACTTTCTGAATAACTTCGGGCTCAATCCTTAATGCAGTGAGCATACCGGTAAGGTGGTCTATTTCCAACTTCAATTCTGAATCTACTACTGACTTTAATAGATTCCATTATGTTATCCTTAGACTAGCCATGTCCATAGCCGACTTTCAACTAAGGGCATTTGCGACCTTATTTGCCTTTCCTGGGTGGTACCGTATTTCACAGTCATAATCTTTTAATAATTCCATCCACCTTCTCTGTCTCATGTTAGGCTCTTTTTGCGAAAACAAATACTTCAAGCTCTTATGATCTGTATAGATTTCAAACTTCTCTCCATACAGATA
Organism: Eucalyptus guilfoylei; assembly: GCA_016097605.1. Lineage (NCBI taxonomy): Eukaryota > Viridiplantae > Streptophyta > Magnoliopsida > Myrtales > Myrtaceae > Eucalyptus > Eucalyptus guilfoylei. The sequence goes on along the minus strand of CM027864.1, from coordinate 20,806,061 downwards.
ATGTCTCCATATTTTCAAAGCAAATATTATAGCTGCCAATTCTAAATCATGGGTTAGGTAATTTAACTCATGAGGTTTCAATTGCCTCGATGCATAGGCTACAACCTTGTCATACTACATCAAAACACATCCCAGTCCTTTATGAGATGCATCACTATACACCGTGAATCCATCAGATCCAGATGGTATAGTTAGAATTGGAGCTGTAGTTAACTTCCTTTTAAGTTCCTGGAAACTTCTTTCACATTCTCCACTCCATTCAAACCTCACATTTTTCCGAGTCAATTTCGTTAAAGGGCCTGCCAATTGTGAGAATCCTTCAATAAACCTCCTATAATAGCCAGCCAGTCCCAAGAAACTCTATATTTCGGTTGGTGTCATCGGTCTCGGCCAATTCACTACCATCTCAACCTTTGCAGGGTCTACTGCAATTCCATTTCCTGACACCACGTGTCCTAAAAATATTATCTGGTCTAGTCAGAATTCACACTTACTGAACTTGGTGTACAACTTATGATCTCTTAAGGTTTGCAATGCTATCCTGAGGTGTCGTTCATGCTCTTCAGGTCCTTTAGAATATATCAGGATATCATCAATGAAGACAATTACAAACTGATCTAGATAAGGTTTAAATATCCTGTTCATTAAATCCATGAATGCGGCCGGTGCATTCGTTAATCCAAAAGGCATAACTAGGAACTCATAATGTCCATAACGAGTCTTAAATGCAGTCTTAGGAATGTCTTCTTTCTTTATCCTTAACTGATGGTATCCTGACCTTAAGTCAATTTTAGAAAAGACTGAACTTCCTTGCAATTGATCAAATAAATCATCAATTCTAGGCAAGGGATACTTATTCTTTACAGTCACCTGGTTAAGCTGTCTATAGTCAATACATAAACGCATCGACCCGTCTTTCTTTTTTACAAATAGGACCAGTGCACCCCAGGGTGAAGCACTTGGTCTAATAAATCCCTTATCAAGCAACTCTTGTAGCTGCACCTTCAATTCCTTCAGTTCCATCAAGGCCATTCTATATGGGGCTTTCGATATTGGTCCTGTTCCGGGCATTAGTTCAATTTTAAACTCAATATCTCGTTACGGTGGTAATCCAGGCAACTCTTCAAGAAACACATCCTGAAATTCCCCAACTGTTCGAATCTCATCGATCTTAGTCTCTTGCTTAGTAAGGTCTCTTACCACTGCTAGGTATCCTTGACATCCTTCGTCAAGTAGTTCATGAGCTTCTACCATCGAAATAATGGCTATAGAGGGGTTTGTCTGACCTCTGAAAGATTCAAAACTAGACTGGTCAGGTAACATGAACTAGATCACTTTTCTATAGCAATCCACCTTAGCTCGATACTTATGGAGCTAGTCCATTCCTATGATAACATCAAAGTCATACATAGCCATCACGACTAGATCTATTTCCATATCTCGTCCTTCTATAGTTATCTTGCATTTTGCACATACCATCGTAGACAATATCATATTCTTTAAAGGCGTTGCAACACAAAGAGGCGTTTCAAGAGATGTAGTTTCTATTTTACTCAATTGCCTATATCTTTCAGATACAAATGAATGTGTAGCACCCGTGTCAAACAATGCATATGCCTTCTTGCCATTTATGAAAATCGTACCTGAGATAACGTTTTTGGAAGCTTCCACTTCCTCTTGGGTGACCGCATACACCCTTCCTTGTGCTGGTGGTCTTTGTGGATTCCTTTGTGGATATGGTCCAAAAGCACGTTGTTGTACTCGTTGCATCAGATTGACATTCGGCTTGGACCCCTCTTGTGGACAATCTTTCTTGAGGTGACCTACCTGTCCACAACCATAACATTTCAGCCGTCCATTACAAGATCCTGGGCCATGTTGCCCATCGCATCTTTAATAAGCATTACTTCGATAGGGTGTTTTTCCTAAATTCAGGCCATCCCTGGCTTTTCCAAAGTTTCCAAAATTACTTTTTTTCTTAGATTCCCAAGTTTGACCTTGACCAGGATAGGGTCTTTTACCCCTTTTGATATCACTAAAATTCAACTGTCTCTTAGACTCCGATTGCTCTCTAACAAATTCATGTTCCACCAACTGTGCCCTTTCATAAATCTCATTATACTCTCTTATATTCAAAGGCACCAGTTGTTTCCTGATATCAGTCCTCAACCCTTTCAGGAATCTCTTAGCTTTTTCTTTTCGATCCTCAATCAGCCTGGGAGCATATCTGGATAATTCAGAAAATTTTGCCTCATACTGGTCTACTATCAGCTCCCTTTGTTCCAACTAAACAAATTCAGTGATCTTCTTATCCCTAGCACAGTCAGAAAAATGCTTTCTATTGAAAGCTCTAACGAACTCATCCCAGTTTATATCAGTACCTGGTGGAAAGATTGTATATCTTGAAGCTCTCCACCAAAACTTTGCATTTCCCTCCAGCTGGTACTTTGCCAAAGTTATTTTCTCAGCATCATTGCAGTTCAACAACCGGAAAATTCGTTCCATTCCATCTATCCATTTTTCCGCCTCCTCAGGACTTCCTGTTCCATTAAACTTAGGTGGCTTCAGCTTCAGAAATTGTTCCACTAGTCCTTTAGGACGACGTTCCTCTTCGGGTTGTTGCTGCGATTGTCTTTCCATCAGATTTCCTATATTGGCCAATGCTTGCAGGATGTCTTCCATTCGGGGTTCAACCCTTGCAGCAGAGGCTTCAGCCCTCGATGGATGAGAACTTCTAGCTTGTACCATGACTTTCCTGCAGTTTCTAAGCATTTGCCTCAGGAATAATCTGTGACTCAGTGTCTTCATGCAAAGGCTACTACAACTATAAATAAGTAACATAAACATGTTACTAGCACCTAAAAGCAACTCATAATAATTTCTAGGAATCTACGAGTGAATACCCATCACCTGTTGTTCAAAGTTAGTCAGCTATCCTAGTCAGTATCCTATGGTGTGCATTGTCATTGTGTTCCTCAATTTCCAAATGAGGCTCCTTATCACGCCATATATAACCATTGCTCTGATACCAAAACCGGCTGTGGCACCCTCAAAACGGCCCTCGATCCGTTAGGGTCGTCATAGTTCGCTTACCTTCACTTGCTCTAATAATATGTCACTCTGATACCATAGAATTATAGTGAGTCCATGAGTCCTGGGGGTTCTATCATTAAATCGGTCCCAACGCAGTTCATACAGCGGAAGCATATTCAAAATCTCCCTATCCCCTACTAAAACAAAATAATGCAATGCACACCAACTACACATCTTATATAAGTTAGAGCCGAACATTTTTATTTACATAATTTTGATGGACATCATGAGTCGGTACATCAAAAGGCCAAGGCTTTACTAAGCTCGGCTATAACCAAAAGTACCCGACTTCACAGCAGTCATATACATCGGTCCATCATCCAGTGTTGGCAGTCCAAAAAGAAGCTTCATCCTCCCTCCATCGTGCTCAGTCACACCCAAGAGGAAACATGGGCCGGTTTGGGCAGTTTTTGGGCCTTAAGAAATCAGCCCACATCTACTCCTAATATCTCACTTTAATCTCCATTTATATTTACATAATCACCAAGATTTGCACGGCCATAAATATTACAACAATACGCAAGGATAGATCAATTCATGGGGTTCACGGCCAAAATTTCTTATCAACTCATCTTATAGTACCACCTCGGTCTCACAAGAGCATATGATGCATTTCCAACCAAGCAATAGTCCATTCAATGCTCGGCCTTGTTTAATTGTAATCCATTGGTCTAATGATTATAATATAGTCCAATGGCGCTTCCGTTACCTATTCATGGGCCGTAGTGTATCTAGGGGTCGTTATGAAATTTTTAGGATGCCACAGCCGGATCCGACCCGACCCGACCCCTAAGCATTTTTCTGTTCTTCTTTTTTGTTGTTGTTTTTTTTATATATGTACTTGAAAATACAAATTAAGTGTCAACAACCAGGGACTAGAAAACTAAGAAGCAAGCACAACCAAGTATTATCTTGAAGCATGGGTCGCAACAAGACAAGTTTTCTAGTTCTTTCCACATGAAAGCTAGAAAAACATTTAGATCTAATCAATCCACTCACCCTCACTCAACTAGCAGAAAAAACATGATAGGCAGAGGAAGAAGTCGTTTCTTCTACCGGTTACTAGTGAACTTCTAAAAAGCCTAGCATAGGCAACCAATATGATAATTTTGTATGTTTCATTATCATATTTGTTTTATAATAAACCAACTTCAGAAATCCATACAAGGATGCAAAACAAGTAAAAATAAATAGATAAGAACTAGAGTGAATGAAGTACAGATTCAACATAGACAATATCTCAAGAGTCCAACAATCAGAGAATGCCTTCTAATAGAATATTTTGCAAATGTTATCATCTTTGAATAGTTTAATTCTAGCAAGTTATACACCATTAACAATCGAAAGCCTGTTAGAGCACTAAGGAGAGGGTCGAGGCTAGACCAAAAGATTGCCCCATGATTAAGACGACTCATCAACTCAGCAAGATGTTTCGATTGAATGGATCCGAATTCATCAACAAGAAGACCAAAGTAACTGTATCTGAATTCAAAGCACTGAATGGAGAGTCAGTCAATCGAATTCTCCGAGTTCTCATTCTCATAATGGTCAAACTATAGTAAAACGATCATAATGGGTCATCGATACCAATACACTGAATGCAATGTGATGCATTCACAATCAAACAATTTCAAGAATCTAGATAATCACCGACTAACCTATAGCGATGATGATAGAGATGAACAACAAGATAGACCAAACATGCATCCGGTTCTTGTCCTCGGGCAAGTACTCGCTCAAACGCTCCAATCTCATAAACGTCCTCACACATGGCCCCTAGAGCCTGCTCACGACGTACAAGTCCCTCCTAAAGTACTTGGCGAGGAATGAGTTCTCGTTGCCGAGGGTTTACCTCACAATGCCCTAGCAATGCCTTGCTAACTCCACACTCATCTCTCCCCCTCCTTTCGCGAACTCCTTCGCATGGTCCACTGCATTCCTAATCTCTCCAACACTACCATCCCCAAAACTTGTCCGCGATCGAATTCATCATCTCTCTCTCCTCGGCCCCCTCCCCAATTTCAGTTCAAAGTATCAAGTGCGCATAAACGGGAATTGAAAGGGGCAAATAGTAGAGATAAATCAATCTGGCAAGAGACTAAAATCTCATTTCACCATACCAAATCCAGCAAGATGACAATGCCATATACCAAATGGACCAAACGCGTAAAATCAGTGAAGATCACCAGTTATGACAACGAGACAACGAAAAAAATCATAATAACATGAAAAGGTGATGTAGAACAACATGCAAATGCCTTTATGGAAACATTAGAGCGTCATAAGAGCGGGCGATCCCACAAATCAAAGATGATTGCGTGATCTTCGAGATTACAAATGGGTTACAATAATTGATTCACTCGTTTCCCTTAATTTGTTATTAGATTTCAGATTTTCTAGTTGTGTTTTGATAACTTTCCCTTTTATCAATATCTTTTCCTTTATTTTGTTATTAGATTTCAGCTATTTAGTTATTTTCTAGATGGCGACCTCCTTATAAAAAGGCACTTAAGATATTGTAATATGCACTTCTTTATTCAAAAAAAAAAAAAAAACACCATCTTTTGGAATTCTTTCCAAGCATAGTTTTCTCTACGTCATTTGGTATCAGAGCAGGTTTCTCCTGTGACGATGGCTAATAACGTTAATGACAATCTCCTTGTAGCTAAAGGCCGTAGAAACGAGCCTATTACACGGGATGAGTTCAACTAATTTGCGGAGCAAACCGAGCGGAGGTTTCAAGAATTACTTGTCGTCATCTGGCGTTTGTCTACCAACCCCATACCTGGTAATCTTCTGGCTAAACATGTTTAGGTAGCTCGAGACCCGGAAGCAGCTATGGAACGTGGGGCAAATCCCTAACAGAGACGACAAACCTATGTCGAGGACTCTGAAGGAGAAGAAGAGTTCCTGGATCGGCCTGTTCGTGGAGGCCACCGAAACAGGGGATATCAATGAGACCCCAAGCAGTATCAACTTAAGGTTGACCTTTCGACCTTTAATGGCAAATTGAATATTGAAGACTTTTTGGATTGGTTTTGGGAAGTTGAGAAATTCTTTGATGCCATGGAGATTGAAGAGGATTGCCAAGTAAAATTGGTGGCATACAAATTGAAGGGTGGCGCTTCAGCGTGGTGGGAGCAGACACAACTGACCTGACGTCGATAAGGAAAAGCTCCCATCCGAACATGGAATCGGATGAAGGAAATGTTGAAGGTTCGGTTCCTCCCAACCGATTATGAACAATTATTATCTCAACAATTTCATAATTATAAGTAGTTAAGCCAATCAATCCAAGTTTACATAGAGGAGTTTCTCCGACTTTCCGCCCGTAACAACCTGGTTGAGTCGGAGGCACAACAGACTGCCAGGTACATTAATGGTTTGCGACTTAATATTCAAGACCATGTTTCACTACATCGTTTGTTCTCCACTAAGGATGCTCAAGAGATGGCCCGAAAGGTTGAGATGTAATTAAAGAGAACTAGCCCCATTAATCAGGCTAACAATTATTCAGCTCAAGGATCATTTGGAAAGGGGAGAAAACTAGATGTTCCAGAATTCTCCAACCAACAAACCAACATTATGAACTGAACTTCGAGAAGTATTACTGGGGTGCGCAAGGAACCAATCATTGCAAACTGCCATAACGTTAATCAGAATACCCAGAACCTGTACGCTAAGCCACCACCAATCAAATGCTACAAGTGTAACAAATTGGGACATCGTTCGAGTGATTGTCCATGGCGGAAGATGGCCAATGTTGTCGAGCACGATGATGACATATATGAAGATGACTGGATTGATAAGGAAGAAGTAGAGGATGAGGAGGGTGAGCATATCAACTGTGTTGTTAGGAGACTATTGCTCGCTCCGTGAAGAGAAGACACGAGACGGAATAGTCTTTTCATGCCCGTTGTACCATCAATGGCAAAGTTTGCAATATCATCATCAACAGCAGAAGTTGTGAGAACATAGTGTCCAAGGCTTTGGTGGACCATCTACAACTAAAGACAGAGTTACATCCCTCCCCTTATACAATCGGGTGGACTCATAAAGGGGCCGAACTCAAGGTGACACAGGTATGTCATTTACCTATTTCAATTGGAAAGTCCTATAAGGACACCATAATTTGTGATGTAGTGGAGATGGATGCATGCCATGTCCTACTAGGACGATCATGGCAATATGACGTTGATATCACTCACAGGGCTCGAGAGAACGCATATTCTTTTGTGTGGAAAAAGACGAAGATTATTTTGAAGCCGATGAGTAACACTCCCCAGGCCCCAAAGAAGCAAAGTGCAGGGATTATGCTAAACGTCCATAAACGTGAGGGCATGAATATGATTGTGGAGAAAGGCAATCAAGAAGCCATTATTCCCATTCCGGCATCTCTTCAGCCCTTATTGAGGGCATTCAACGATGTTATTCCGGAGGGTCTACCTGTTGGAGTACCACCCTTGAGGGATATCCAACATGAGATTGATTTTCTTCTAGGAGCGAGCCTCCCTAATTTGCCGCACTACCAGATGAATCCGAAGGCGAACCAAATTTTGCAAGACCAAGTAGGAGAACTTCTTCGAAAATGCTTCTTGCACGAAAGCATGAGCCCTTGTGCAGTACCCGCACTCCTCACTCCGAAGAAAGACGGAAGCATGCGTATGTGCATTGATAGCCAGGCAATTAATTGGACTACTATCAAGTACTGATTCCCAATCCCTTACCTGAATGACATGCTCGACCGGCTTGCGGGATCAAAGGTCTTTACAAAGATTGATCTACATAGCGGATATCACCAAGTACGCATCCGTCCTAGTGATGAATGGAAAATTGCATTTAAAACAAGTGAAGGTTTGTACGAATGGCTTGTCATGCAGTTTGGCCTCATGAACGCGCCTACCACCTTCATGCGTTTGATGACTCAGGTTCTTAAACCTTTTTATTGGCAAGTTTGTGGTGGTCTACTTCGATGACATTCTCATATATAGTCCAGATGACCAACAGCATATGGAGCATCTAAGGGACATCTTATCGGCCTTGCAAACGAACCAATTATACGTTAATTTGAAGAAGTGTAGCTTCATGACTGATCAACTCCGCTTCTTGAGGTATATTGTCGGAGCAGAAGGCTTTCAAGTTGATGTAGAAAAGGTAGCTGCCATCCACAACTGGCCAACTCCCCAGATCGTTGGGGAGGCGCATAGCTTCCACGGGCTTGCGACATTCTACCAACGCTTTATTTGAAATTTCAGTTCTATTATGGCTCCGGTCACCGAGTGCTTGAAGAAAGGAAAATTTCATTGGGGTGACGAAGCAGAAGCCAACTTTGCTCTCATCAAGGACAAACTTTCCACGGCACCAATACTAATACTCTCGAATTTTAAAAAGGTATTCGAACTAGACTGTGATGCTTCTAGTGTAGGAATCGGTGCTATTCTCTCCCAGGAAGGTAAGCTTATTGCTTATTTTAGCAAAAAACTTAATGATGTTCGCAAGCGATGGTTTACCTATGAGCAGAAGTACTTTGCTGTAGTACGAGCTATCAAGCATTGGCAGCCCTATCTTTATCAACATGAGTTTGTCCTTAACACTGACCATCAGGCACTCAAGTATATCAAGAGCCAAAGACATCTAAATCGAATGCATGGACGTTGGGTCTCTTTTTTGGAACAATTTAATTTTGTGCTTTGACACAAGGCGGGCCACTTGAACAAAGTCGCTGATGCACTTAGCTGTCGTGCTACAACACTTGTCACCATGCGCACTGACATTGTGGGCTTTAACCACCTCTGTGCTCTTGCTCTTTATGCTGATGATGAAGATTTTCAGGAAATTTGGGAGGAATGTTCTACGATAGGTTCTCACGGCAACATGATTGTTCAGGACAAGTTTTTATTCTTTGGCAACAGGTTGTGCATTCCTTGAAGCTCTTTGCGGGAACAACTTATTCGAGAGCTACATGGTGGCTCCCTTGGAGAACATTGTGGGCGAGATAAAACTGTTGCCTTAGTTGAGGAGCGGTATTATTGGCCTCAATTGAAACGGGACGTTGGACGATATGTGAAAAAGTGTTACATTTGTTAGACTGCGAAAGGCCATTCTCAGAACACTGGACTTTACACCCCTCTACCTATTCCTTCTGGACCTTGGATAGACATTTTAATGGATTTCGTGTTGGGGCTTCCCCGAACCCAACGAGGTATGGATTCTGTTTTTTTGGTAGTGGACAGGTTTACAAAGATGGCACACTTTATCCCTTGCAAGAAGACTTATGATGCTTCCCATGTAGCGGGTTTATTTTTTCGAGAAGTCGTTCGTTTGCATGGTGTTTCGAAAACTATCACCTCCAATCGTGACACCAAAGTTCTTAGTCATTTTTGGAGGACTTTATAGCGTTTATTTGGGACGGATTTGCAGTATAGCAACTCCTTTCATCCTCAGACTGATAGTCAAACTGAAGTTGTCAATTGTACTATGGCGGATATTATTCGGTGTCTTTGTAGTGACATGCCAAAGCAATGGGACTGGTATCTTGCTCTTGCTGAGTTCGTTTTTAACAACACTATCAACCGTTCCACGGGCAAGTCTCCATTTGAGGTCATCTACGGGCGAACGCCACAACATACACTAGATCTCGTGCCTTTGCCCAAAGTCCAAGGATATAGTGTTGCGGCTGAAAACTTAGCAACAAAATTACAATAGATACAAGAGGGTGTGAAACAACAGCTAAGCTTCCACTACTGTTTACAAAGCTGCTATAGATAAACATCGTCGCCTCAAGGTATTTGCTAAGGGTGACGAAGTGATGGTCTACCTCCGCAAGGAACGCTTTCCTGTTGGTACATATAACAAGCTGAAGCACAAGAAAGTTGGTCCCCGTCGAATCGTGAAGAAAATCAATGACAATGCCTATGTTGTTGATCTTCCTGGTGACCTCAACATCTCCTCGACATTCAATGTAGCGGACCTATTTGAGTATCATCCTCCAGATACTCCTCTTTATCCTAATCATAACTTGGGGTCGAGTTCTTCTGAAATGAAGGAGACTGATGTAGAACAACATGCAAATGCCTTTATGGAAACATTGGAGTGTCATAAGAGCAGGCGGTCCCACAAATCAAATAGGATTGCGTGATCTTCGAGATTACAAATGGTTTACAATATTTGATTTACGCGTTTCCCTTAATTTGTTATTAGATTTCAGATTTTCTAGTTGTGTTTTGATAACTTTCCCTTTTATCAATATCTTTTCCTTTATTTTGATATTAGATTTCAGTTATTTAGTTATTTTCTAGATGACGACCTCCTTTTAGAAAGGAGCCTAAGATATTGTAATCTACACTTCTTTATTTAAAAAAAAAAAACATGATCTTTTGGAATTCTTTCGAAGCATAGTTTTCTCTGCGTCAAAAAGAGTACTATCCATTTGTGGAAATTCGCTCTTCAAATCAACGAACCTCACGAAGAAGCTTCTCTCTCTTGATTCATGCCACGCATGAAGAATGACGACAAATGGAAGACTACCGACTAAAAGTGGGTCGTGAAGGTGAAGAACATCTGAGAGATTTCTGATGCAATTGCCCAAGAAGGAGAGAACCCCACAAAGGAAGAAGGAGACAATAGTGTAACTGGGAATTTCCACTATGGTAAATCAAGCCAAAAACTGAATGAGTGCCTCTGAATCGTAGAGAGTGTTTGATTGACTCGACTCCATTTTTGCACAAATAATTCCTTAAAATTATTGGAAAAATATTTGACGAACGATTGGGAAGGACAATGAAGTGAGACTTTAAGGTATGATATCACTTTTTTTAATGAATTATTTGTTATGTTGCTAATGGTCACCGGCAAATTTCCTCTAAGATACAACAAAGTTTTGATTGAGAATACTAGATAGCAATTCCAATATTTTTTCAAGATCTCTCAAGAAAATCAATTGGAAAAGATGACTGTAGTTTTTAGAAAGAAAGTTCGAAAAGACTTGATCTTGATTAATCTTAAAAACCTTCAAAAAGACTTGATCTTGATTAATCTTAAAAACCGACATACTTAAATCTGTCCTTTGAAAAGTGGTAACTCTTCGGAAAATGTTGAAATATGAATAGGTGCATTCTCAAAGGTTATCTTGAAAAAACATAAATAAAATTCGGAATTAAATAAATAATAAATTATAAATAACTGTTACTCCTTTATCGACAGTCACACTGTTTTAATAAGACGCTATAGTTAATTTTTTATAAAAATAAACCTGAATTTTTCATTAAATAAAAAATGATGGTCCTTGATTAGTGCCAAATCTCGTCCACGTGCATACTCACACCTTTTTTATGTGGGACAATGTATCTCTTAGTTTGTGATACAAACAAACTACCAACTGGGTAACTTTAGCTGGTAAAGTTCATCCCTAAGTTTAGAGGATCTCAAACCTCTTCTAAATAGTCATTTACTTCACAAACAATTTCGTGGATAAAGCATATGCTAATCCATTAATAAATTCGTTTTGGTTTTCATTCTAGAACATATCAATTTAGATCATGTGCTATTTTCAAATAGTCATAAGACCAGCGAATGTATCTGTGCGAAATGTACTCATCCCTTCCATTTTTATTTTCATGGATATTGTCAACTTTTCGATGAATGGTACATTTATATGGTATGTAATTAGATTTAATTATAGTCTAGGACAACTATGATAGGCTCAGTATATTTCAAACAATGATGATATTGATGGTATAGTTATACTTTGCAGCATTACTAGAGGATCAATGTCACTTAGATAATACATAAGTAGTGTACAAACTATACCCTCATTGGAATGAGTTCGAACCCATTGCTACTAACATATAACAATCATAATTACGAAGACGAACACCACAGAACTTCTCAACAACTAGAGGAACTTACAATGATTTATAGGAAATTGTCTTAGCTAGACTCGGATCCTTTGCCCATACAATTAATCCCAACTTGGTCGCCGCCGTAGGGAAAGACCACCTCCTCAGTGCCGCCGCCACCGTCGTCTCCATCGTGTTCCCTTCCTCAGCTAATCCCCCGGTGCTTTTGTAACCCCGCACAATCACATTTATCTCTCTAATACCCTTGCTTTTACTCTATCTCCCTTGCCTCGAGCTTGTGCTGGTGCGATCTCGTTGGCCACGTTGGAGCGTCATATTCAGAAGAGATTTGTGAAAGCCCCACCTCTAAATATGGCCATTTTCATCGGGTCTTGCGAGATCTCAAAACGTGATGCCAGGTCTCGACGGCATCTCGATAGAAGCGACAAGGCCTCGCTGAGATCTAGTGGTAGCCAATCATGGTGTTGGTGTTGTGGTGGCCGTGGGGGGCCAAAAAGGAAAAACAAAAAACCGCGGAAGAGGGTGTATAAGAATGGGTTCCCAATTTTTGAAATCGACCTTAAAACCTATCATATTTGTCTTGTCCAGTTTTAAGATTTACCTAAAAATCAGTTTCTTTCTTACTTTTAGATAAATTGCAATTATGGCTAAAAAGTATGAGCAACAAAATGGCTCCGAGTAAAACATCAATATATATATATATATATATATATATATATATATATATATATATAATAGACAAGTTAAACTTATTTAAGAATAATAAATTATTTTTCTTCCAATTTTGGAAAAAAGGTTCTAACTAGTTTCTAAGTGATTGGGTGGATGGGTAGGTGGGTCGGTTTAATACCTAGAATCTAAAACCTACCTGCACAGTATCAATTTCAAAAATTTGGAACCAGGAATCAAACTTGTTTCCATTGAAATCGGGAACTAGACCTGTTTATATGGGTGGTCTGATTCAGTTCCAAAATAGGACAGGACCGGTTGCATAGCCCTATGGTAGACAGCTGAGGATCTGCATCTAGTCTTATTTAACTTTGACATTCTGGAGTTTTAAAATATGTATCACCAAGCACATAAATTTTAGCAATTTGTAACATAATTATAACACAATCATAACTATATTAAAAGAATGCTCCCGTTTCTATTTCGAAGGATCGAATTGGCTCTAGGTTCGACAGCCGACTCATCTCTCAACCAGGTAGTTTTGGGAGCTACAAATAATTGGACTCGCTACCTCCAGAAGGTCCCTCCCATCAAATAAACAAAAAGATAAGAGAGGAAGAAAAGGGCCAGGCCAAAACAGGAAGTGGAATTTGTCAACATGGTTGAGCGCACACAAGACCTCCCCAATCACAACGAAGCATGCATGGAGGGACCACAACAAAACATTACACAGAATCTTCCTATGGTCACAGCCATCACTGACCAAAACGACCAGAAAAGTATGTATTTGAACTAGTCCTCCTTTGTATCACCATAAATCTCCAAGAAAACATCATCACAACATTAGCACAAGTGAAACTAGCTAAGAGTTTCCATATTTGAGGTAAAAATTTCTCTCTCGAGATTTCGGTCATCTTAATATTGTTAGATTAGGTGTTTGATTTACTTAACTAGGGCTAGTTCAAGACTGTTTTGAGAGTGCTAGTATGAACACCTAAAGGGGGGTGAATAGGTGTTTAAAATAAACCTTGGCAAATATATGCGGAATAAAATAAACTTCGAACAAAACAAAGGAGTTAAGGAAGAGAATAAGAACACAAGGCTTATAGTGGTTCGGCTTAATCCAAGCCTACGTCCACTCTCCCACGCTAACAGCCTTGTTGCTGGATTCCACTATGCAATCAACAAGAGATTACAACTTTGAGTGCAAACACTTAGTAGTAGATCACACTATCTCACTAAGTCACTCTTTTGGTATTTCTCTCACGATCACAAACGATTAAGCTCACCAAAGACAAGTGTATGAACAAAGATCGCTCGGACTTTGGAATTATAAATTCTACGCTCCGTCTCTTACTTGCTCATCGGTCCTTCATCTCCTTAAATACTCCTCCACTTCCAAACTAGCCGTTGGGCAGTATCTTGAGGATCGTCTTCCAATATACCCATTGGACAGCACTGTATCTAGAAGATTTAGTAGCCGTTGAGTGACAAAGGTAAAATCCCAAATTGATTCCGATCGCCCATACAAATGGAATCTTGGTTTCCATTAGTAAAGCTTCTTCGTTTGGAAAGTTCTTGTCTTCAAGATCCAATTGTCAATCAATTAGATTGAGTCAATCAAATCAATCTTGATGTGGAATCCAAACCAGATTACTAGCTGTTATATGATTGGCCTTGTGTTACGTTCTTTCGAATCTGTATGTAAAGTTTGAGAGCAATAGACTTTACAATCTGAGTCTGAGTGCGATAGACTTTACAATTTGAGTCTGAGTGCGATAGACTTTACAATCTGAGTCTGAGTGCGATAGACTTTACAATCTGAGTCTGAACATATTTTGCTTCAGCATAGAGTCTATCTTCTGGTTCTTCCAAGAATAGACTTTGATAATATCTTTTACACGTTCTATCATCTGCATAGTCTATTACTCAACCATCAAACATGTTAGTAGCCTTTGATTTATTTTGTCATCTTCAAAACATCATAAGGGATTTCCCTAACAATCTCCCCCTTTTTGATGATGACAAAACAATCTCTAAATATGCAGGTTTGTAAACATACTTTTAAAGATATTAATTTAAATCAAAGGATGTCAGAAGATAGCAAATAGATTGAGCATAACAATATATAGAAAAATAATCGTAGCTCAATATTATGCAATAAATAATATCAACCAATCAATACATATGCATATTCATATTTTCTCCCCCTTTTTGTCATAATCAAAAAGCGATAATAATGGAAAAAGTATCACGTAGAGAATGATAACAAATATCTTGCATGAATCACAATTTCCAAAAATCAGCTTTTATAAAGTAAATCGAATATTAAAGATATGCAATATAGCTCACTTCGATCATATATATCAGCAAATATCCAATAAAAATCACGGATGCATCGTACCATTTTTGTCATAATAAAATGATAATATCAATAAAAGATTTATTAATGACAAAAGGTAATAAAAGATGCACTAACCGGATTTTTTAGAACTTAACAAATTCTGACAGATTTACCTTTCCTTCCTTCCATAATAATCAAGATCACGATCGATTCAAAAAGATCTTTCCATAATTGATCAATGCTCCCCCTCAATTTGTTGCATTTTTGAGGTGATCTTGATTCTTTTCCTTTTATTTTTGAATTTGCTTTCTCCCCCTGTCATCATGACAATATTTGCGAATAGAAACAATTGTTGCTTGTGCACGTTGAGCAGAATATTTTTCCATTATATCCTTCGTAGCAACAATATCCACAACGATCATTTGCATTTTGAAATTCGAGGCAAAAATTTATTTTCTTCAATCAAGCTCTTCTCGAATTCAACCTGCATAATCTTAACGAACTTTTTGCACAAATAAGCTGTAATAATATCCGCATAATATACAATGCCCTTTCTTCAAATAAATAAATTGAATAGCATATATAAAATTAAAATTCAGAACTACTCAACCTTTTGTACGACACATTAGGGATTTCCTTAACAATATTTGCAAAAACTTTGCATAAGGAAGGGAATTTTTGAGCCTCTAGAAGATAGTATAGAATCTCCATGATTTTTAAGTCTAGCTTTCCAAAATCCATATGGAAGATTCTTTTTCAACCTGCAAAATCTTGTATAGATAACAATCTTTGCAAAAATGTCACGTAATACCTTCTTTGATTTGCGGATCAAACTTGCTAGATATAATATATCTTCTAAGAATATAGCAAGCGTATCCATATATATGCAATAATATCTTTTGAGATCAAAGAGATTTCCTTGAGCATAAATTTCAGTTATGCATTTTGCAAAAGGAAAATAGATATTTCTGTCCCGTGCCAAAATTGCAATACCTTATATTTATGACAAAAGATATTTGCAATATAATAAACAATCATCTAAAGTTATGATAAATGCACGTAGAAATTTGTAAGGCGGGATGATAAAAAATATTCTCTTACCCATGGTATATGTTTGAAATATACCATTGAAAAAAACATTACCAATCTTCGCTTGAGATTCTTTTCTTATTGCACCAAAATCTACGTAGATTTGCAATCATTCTTGCCTCATTGAATTTCCTGTAATCAACTCATTTCCTTTTTGGTATCCATCAATTTGGATCCTTCCATTCCGTTAGAGCAAAATATGAAATCTCCATAATCAAATATTCTTTCTTTATTCAACAAAACAAAGTATTCAAAGAAAGAATATTATGCACAATGATATTTTGAAAAATAAATTCTCACTTAGTCATAGTACAATAAAATCAGGGAGAATGAAATCCTTGAATATTTAAGAAAGAATATTTTGCATAATAAATTAATATCACGTAAAACAGATTTCTATTTGGCAAAATATGATAAAATCTTAGAGTATAAAATCAAGCCAAATAAATTCATTTGTCTCTAAGCAAAATATCAAAAATAACCACACGTATCAAATCTCAACTCTCGAATAATAAATCACACGATTCTTTCTTCAATAAAGCAAATCAAAAAATATGATCATTATAAAATCTGAATCAACCAATGATATATCGAATTTCAATCATAATGAGAATTATGTGCCCAAAAACATTCCTTACCAATTTCTTCTTTTCCTTTATTTCCTGCAAAAAGAACTCATCTTTTCTTTGGTACCCATTTTTTCTTGGGTCCATGAGAGTTAGTAGAGTATGCTGTTTTTATCCAATCTTTCTTGATAGATCTCCAGACTTTAGGACATTCTTTCTCAAAGTGTTCCAAATCTCCACAATTTGAACACTTGAGGGCATTTCCACCAACAGGTTTTACAAACACTTTTTGAAAATGATTTTTGTAAAATGCCTTTGGAGGTCTTTGTCTAAGTCTCTACTTGACTTTAGGAAAATTAATTAGAGAATCACTTTCCTTATTGAAACCAAGTCCCGACTTATTATAGTAAGGTACTTGTATAGAAAGGATATGCTCTAATGTTTTTGAACCATTTGAAAATCTTGTCCAAATATTTGAAAATTCTTTCTTCAAAGAATCATTTTCTTTGACAAGTAAATCTCGATTTTCTTTTGTTTGTAGAATATCTTTTTGCAAAATTTCAAAATTTTCTTTTTGAGAAAGATCATGTTGCCTAAGCCGAGAATTCTCCTTTTTAAGTTCAAAGATCCTTTTAAGAGAAGATTTGAGATTTAAGCACAGCTCATTTATATACTTTGAAAGTTTGAGAGGAATTTTTGAATGGCTTACCTCGATTTCCTCATCGGATTCTGAGTCTCGTGTCATCAAAATCAGCATTAGATATTAAAGCGATGGATTTCTTACCTTCGGGATCTTCGTCGTTGATTTGTTCCACTTCATAGGATTGAAGAGTGCCAATCAATTCATCAACGGAGAGTGGCATAATCCTTTGAGTCTCCCGGATTGAGGTCTTTACATGGTTCCAATCTTTTGAGAGACCTCGCAAGAGTTTGTTGACCTTCATTGGGGCAGAAATTTGCTGACCTTAATATGCTAAACCATTTACAATTTCTGTAAAACGGCTGAACATATCTCCAATCGACTCTCCTTGCTTCATCTTGAAGGATTCATATTTGCCGAGTAGGAAGTTTACTTTTGTCTCTTTTACACGATCGGTTCCTTCATATGTAACATGAAGTCTTTCCCAAACTTCTTTTGCTGTTTCACATGAAGAAATTATGTTATATTCAATAGGAGACAAAGCGCAATATAAAGAATAAATGGCTTTAGCATCAAGCGCTTCTCTTTTGGACAACTCCGTCCGAGACATAGGAGCGGGGGGTTTGGTTTATTTGTCTTTGCCAATCTTATTTGATGTAGATGCAGCAATGGGATTGATTCCTTTTTCCACAACATCCCATTGCAAAGGATCTCTGGATCTTAGGAATGCTCTCATTTTGTTCTTCCACACGTTGTATTCCTTTCCATCAAAATATGGTGGCCTGGTGTTGCTTTGCCCTTCCATTAGTCCTGGTGCCAAGATACTAGTCATAGAAGATCTTTAGCTGAAAAGTAAAAACACTTTTATAAACCGAGCACTTGGCTCTGATACCAATTGAGAGTGCTAGTATGAACACCTAAAGGGGGGTGAATAGGTGTTTAAAATAAACCTTGGCAAATATATGCGGAATAAAATAAACTTCGAACAAAACAAAGGAGTTAAGGAAGAGAATAAGAACACAAGGTTTATAGTGGTTCGGCTTAATCCAAGCCTACGTCCACTCTCCCACGCTAACAGCCTTCTTGCTGGATTCCACTATGCAATCAACAAGAGATTACAACTTTGAGTGCAAACACTTAGTAGTAGATCACACTATCTCACTAAGTCACTCTTTTGGTATTTCTCTCACGATCACAAACGATTAAGCTCACCAAAGACAAGTGTATGAACAAAGATCACTCGGACTTTGGAATTATAAATTCTACGCTCCGTCTCTTACTTGCTCATCGGTCCTTCATCTCCTTAAATACTCCTCCACTTCCAAACTAGCCGTTGGACAATATCTTGAGGATCGTCTTCCAATATACCCATTGGACAGCACTGTATCTAGAAGATTTAGTAGCCGTTGAGTGACAAAGGTAAAATCCCAAATTGATTCCGATCGCCCATACAAACGGAATCTTGGTTTCCATAAGTAAAGCTTCTTCGTTTGGAAAGTTCTTGTCTTCAAGATCCAATTGTCAATCAATTAGATTGAGTCAATCAAATCAATCTTGATGTGGAATCCAAACCAGATTACTAGCTGTTATATGATTGGGCTTGTGTTACGTTCTTTCGAATCTGTATGTAAAGTCTGAGAGCAATAGACTTTACAATCTGAGTCTGAGTGCGATAGACTTTACAATCTGAGTCTGAGTGCGATAGACTTTACAATCTGAGTCTGAACATATTCTGCTTCAGCATAGAGTCTGTCTTATGGTTCTTCCAAGAATAGACTTTGATAATATCTTTTACACGTTCTATCATCTGCATAGTCTATTACTCAACCATCAAACATGTTAGTAGCCTTTGATTTATTTTGTCATCTTCAAAACATCATAAGGGATTTCCCTAACATGTTTCACTTAATTTTAAGGCGAAGAAAGTTCTATGTTCACTAAAATCTTTCCATCCAAGCGAAAGGGGAAGAGCAGGTAAGTGGACTAGCCCTTGGCCTCCTTTTAGAAACTCAAAACATCATCATAATGCCATGGTGATAATGGCATTGATATTATTTTTTAATCAGATGATTTTGCACATAAAAAATGTAAGTATTACTGCACTTGAGACTCAAAAAAAAAAAAATTT
The DNA here is from genome assembly GCA_016097605.1 of Eucalyptus guilfoylei. Classification (NCBI taxonomy): domain Eukaryota; kingdom Viridiplantae; phylum Streptophyta; class Magnoliopsida; order Myrtales; family Myrtaceae; genus Eucalyptus; species Eucalyptus guilfoylei. The sequence continues at coordinate 20,786,674 of CM027864.1, read as the reverse complement.
AATTCAAGTCACTCAAGTGATCTAATCGAAATTTAAAAAAAAAATAAAAAATCCTTCTTGTTTTGACAGCAATTGATGTGGTTTTAGAGTTTATTCCTTTTTCTTTAAGAAAAAAATAAGAATAAATTTTTTGCTTTCTCAATAAAATCTAATACATCGTCCAAATTTTAAAAAATTATGAAAAGAATTATATCACCTACATGCCAATATTTACATATTTTGAAAAATCTCAAGTGCGCGAGAAAGTCATAGTAGACGTTTTACAAGATTTTAAGAAAAGAAGTAAAAACATTAAATGTCAATTTATTACGCATATACTATCTTTCTATTGTATTTTACTTCAGTTTCTCTTAAAATTGCAATTCAATACAAACCATGAGATGGTTGGGATGCCATTTAATTTCAGATTCACTCTCTTTGTTTATTTTGCCTGAATGATTCGTTTTCCCAGAACAACTACTTGTATCAATCAAGGAGATCTTCGAGCCATTGAAGATTGTGCTGAAAGCCCGTCAATCTTGTTCGCCCATACAATCAGGATCTTGATTTATATAAGTAGATTCTTTCCAAAATTACTTGTCTTCCAGAAAGATTTGATGTATCCAAACTGATTTCAATAAGGATAGCCAATCTTGTAGCTATTGAACCCAGCCAGTAAGCCATATAAATCTTGTAATAAACCAAGGCTTTGAAGAAATAAAGATAATCTTGAGTCTGACTTCGTCTTCGTTCTTCATCGCGTACAGTCTGGAGTTCGTTAGTGTGGGCATACTTCTGGTGTAGGACGGACTTTGACACTAAAGTCTGGTAGTCTTCAGACTTTGACACTAAAGTCTGGAAAACTTCATAATAGATTTTGGATAAGTTTTATCAACTTCAAAACATCAAGGAGTTTTCTCCAATAATCTCCTCCTTTTTTTTATGGTGACAAAACTTCCCTGTAGATTTAAAGATTTATACCCTGCAACACAACTCTTTAGCAGCACATGATATCTTAAGAAAACAAATAGTTAAGGATCTAGATAGAATCGACTCTGCAACCACAGAAAACATATTAATCTTGCAAAAATTAGATAAAGACAAGATTAAACGATCTAAACCATCCACATCCATAAATCCATAAATATCACTACCACCAAGATCACTGCAGAATAAATGTTCAAAACAAATTTAAAGTTAAAAGCGAATCTGCAAAAAGTCTAAGTCAAATCAAAAGTTCAAAACAAAAACAAATCTGCACGATTCTCCCCCTTTTTGTCAATAGCAAAAAGTGGAGAAAGTCAAAATATAAAGGATGAAAGAAATCAGGGCTGTCTGGGAACTCGAACGAGTTGGAAATCCCCCATAGACTAAACTGCCTCCTCAATCTTCTGGCACTAACGAGAAACATTTTGAACATCAGTCTGAACAGTCTTGAGCATCTAAGAATTTTCATCATTCTTGACCACAGTCTGAGAAACTTGCTGATTCAAAGTCTGTACCTGTGTGTCCAAAGACTATACTTTCCCAGTGTGAAAATTAGAAGACAATCTTATGGCAGCATGAAATTTCTGTATCTCAATCTCCATAGTTTATTGCTGGGCTTTCACCTCCAAAAGGAGTTCCATCATCCTTGGATAATTAGCAGTTAGTTCGGTTTGCGCACTAGCCTCATCGAAATGAATTCGTGGAGAGTTGAGAGTATAGGGAACATCAACTTGTGTTGCTACATGACTCGGAGTAGATTCTTCAATGTCCACTTCAAGAAAATGAGAAGCATAGACATCTTCTGGATCGGCAGGAGATCGATTGATATCATCACTTGCAAAATGCTAAGAAGAAGTCCCTATTCTCACATGAGCTCCCCCTGTTTCTGTGCCTACAGGTGGAGAAGGGATTCCTTCTTCTTGAGTCTTCTCGATTTCAGAATGAGAGTGATGTCTTGTTTCTATTCATGTCCCTGTTGATCTACTCCTAGTTGCTTCGGAATCTTCAGACAATGTGATAGCAACTGTTTCCTCATAAGAGTCATCCTTAGCCCTTTCATAATGACCTTCTATAAAAGGCTAGTGCAACACCTAGAGGGGGGTGAATAGGTGTAAATAAAATTTTCTCGCAAGAGTTAGAAATAGTGCATTGCCTTTTGAAAATGATTAACAAAAGACGTAAACAGCTTTAAACAATTATATAAAGCAACAAATACTAATTAAAAAGTTAAGGAGAGAGAATTGGAACACAAGGTTTATAGTGGTTCGGTTTAGTTCGAGCTTACGTCCACTCTCCCACGCTGACAGCCTACTGGCTGGAATCCACTATAAGTCAAAAGAGATTTTACAACTCGTGATCTCGACTTTTTCAGTGAAGAGTATTTACTGATCTCTCACAAAGTCTCACTATATGTTTCTCTCTTTTGTGTACAACTTTCGAGCTCAACAAAAGAAAGAACAAGGAACTATGGAGATTCAGACTTTGAAATTCTTCTTTCACGCACACCCTCGAACAACCGGAGAGTCATCCTTAAATACTCCTTCATGCCTTCACGACCGTTGGCACTTTCCAAAGGAATTCTTCTAATTTACCCGTTGGACAAAATTAATTAAGGTGATCTCAAGTCGTTGAGTGATGAAAGCCCATCAATCATGTTCGCCCATACAATCAGGATCTTGGTTTCCATAAGTAGAACCTTCCAAATTTGCTCGCCTTTCAAAATGATCTTTGTATCGGAGTAAGTTCCAATAAGAATATTCAAACGATTAGACTATATGAATCGAATCCTTGAAGATAATCCGACATCTCGATAGGTCTTCATTCTTCGGTCTGGAAACTGTCAATGAGGGTAGACTTTGAAACTTAAGTCTAGCGGTCTTCAGACTTTGACAGTAGAATCTGGAGTTCTTTAGACTATACCTCTTGAGTCTAGAAGTCTTTAGACTAGACTTTTGGAAACGTTTTGTCAGCTTCAAAACAGTAAAGGAGTTTTCTCCAACAATCTCCCACTTTTTTATGGTGACAAAACTTTATTGTAGATTTGAAAACTTTTGACCTACAAAACAACACTTTAAGCAATACATGATATCTTATAAAAATAAGTTGATTAGGACCTGGACAGTATCAATTCTGCAACCATAGAAAACATGTTAATCCTACAAGATAAATTAACTATCCAGCCATAATCAGTATCAGTTGTCAAAAGGATTCAAGATTAAATAGCAGTCCAAAGTCTAAAGTCCAAAGATAGCAAAGTCCAAACAAACCAAACAAAAAGTCATTAAAACCAAAGTCAAACCAAAATCAAACCAAGAAAAAAGATGCTGTGCTAAAAAAGAAAGATAAGTCAAGTCAAATCTGCACAAATTCTCCCCATTTTTGTCAATAGCAAAAATTGAAGAATCGTTAAGAGTGGGGTAAAAGAAATCATGACTGCTTGGGGATTTGGACGAGCTGAAATTCCCCCATGGACTTGACAGTGTCCTCCAACTTCTTTAGCGACTCCTTCAGTTGTCTAATGTCCTCACCCTTGGCATTGTCTTCCACTTGAAGCTTCAGGGCCTATAGCTGTTGTTGTAAAGAGTCTGAAGTTGTCTTTAGAATTGTCACCATATTCTGTATCTCAAACTCGAAAGCATATTGCAGACCCTTTTAATCCAAAAGGATATCTAGCAGCCTTTGAAAGTCTGCTGTTGGTTCTGAAGAAGCGTTGGGTCTAGCCGAGTCAATTCCACGAGTCTTGAGATGTGAGGGAACATCCGCTGTTCGATTATCAGTACTTGGAGAGGATGCCTCAAGATCTGCTTCTGGATGTTGACAGGCATAGACATCCTCTAATCTGCTGGAGATCGACTAACATCACTAGTAAAGATAGGTGAAGATATACCTCTTTTGTCAACAGCTCCCCCTGTTTCTGTGCCTTCAGGTGGAGAAATAATTATTCTTCCTGTTCTTCTTCAGCTCCTAAGTGATGTTTAGTTTTTCTGTCCCCTGCAGTTCCACTCCTTGATAATGATATAGCAAGTGTTGGCTCAAACGAGTCATCTTAACCCTCTTCTTCTTGTTGTTCTCTTCCTCTCTTTTCTGCTTTTGTTCTTCCTTCCTCTTTCTCTGTTCTCCTCTCTTCTCTCCCTCTTTGCTTTGTATCTTCTCTTTCTTTGTGCTCTCGTTCCTCTGGCTCTTTAAAGCTGACATAACTCTATAAATTCCTTAAGGCAAAGGCAGAGAGAGTGATGTCGTCCTCATCCTCTTCATCCTCCAAGATGAGGGCTCTTCGCTTCTTGATAGGTTCGCTTATGGGCTCTTTGCCTTTTCTTTTTCCTGCTACAGAGTCTTGTCGTGCCTTGACAGGGACCTTCTCCTTAATGCTCTCCAAAACCTTGTTCAGTTCCTTCAGATGCATCTTAGAAACCATTTTTAGTCCAATTACCATTGGAGTAGTAGTTCGAACACACAGGATAACAGGAGGCTGAATATTGAAATGTCTGATAAGTCAAGTGACAAGGGCAGCATAAGGAAGTTATCCCTTGTCCTTCACCACTATCCTATACATATGCATGAGGATGGTGTGAGGCTGAGAGAACTTGAAGCCAATGTTGATAGCGTACATCAACTTCGATTCTGAATGAGAGACATCAATCTTTGACGTTGATTTGGGTCTAATGCAATTAATCACGATCGTGTGAAGATATTTGAGGCAATCATTCTAGAGTAAAAAATCTTGCCTTCAACAAATCTGTCCCGAACAAGTTTCAAAGTAGCATGAGTAACAGACACACTGATTGGTTGAAAACGCCCTCTTTCAACCCCAATCACATCAGCCAATGTGTCTACATCGACCACAAATTCTTTGTCCCTAACAGTAAAGGAAAATCTATTCGCATCTAGAAAAGATAGATTTGAATAGAAGTAAGCCATAAGTTCTGGGTAGACGACAATCGTCCTCAGAGCAAAAGCGTCCGAGTTGAAGGAGTGCAAATTTCTCCCTCAATTTCACTCTCAACAAATCAAGAAAATCAAAGTCCACGCTTCTAGGGTTCATAACCCCTCGCTTCAATAGTTTCGAATAAGTCCTCTTGTGGTCCTTAGAACGAAATAAATCCATCCTCTCACCATGAATATTTGCAGCGACTCCCATCTTAGGCTGAAAATTCGTGAACATCCTTTCTCATCGTCGTCTTTCCCTTCAAGCTGATTAAAAGTACCAAAACATGGATCGCTTGGAAAGTTGGCAAAGGCCTTAGCTGCCGTCCCTACAGGCGCGATGCCCATACTCTCCATTGTTCTCAAAAAATGAGTCTCATTCTTATACCCTCTCTCACTCAAGAACTCATCAATAAAAGTCATCACCGTTCCACCCTCTTTTAACTTAGAGTAAATTTTGTAGAGAAATTCGGGTTTCAGCATTCTTACAAGTTCCACGTCCTCCAAAACTTCGTCTTCTGGTTGTTGCTATGGAGGATCTTGAGTCTTATGTTGAGAAGAGTGGCACAGTTGAGAATGTTGTTCTTGATGTTGTTGCAGCTGCTGAGGAGAGTCTTCTTCCTCAGTTAGATCAAAGTGTGTAGGACCCTCATGCATATGCTGTGGTCCCCTGTTCGCGATTCTAGAAGACTTTCTTTGAGAAGACATTTTCACTTCCTTTGGGGGATTCCTCGAATTCGATTATGTAAAAAGGTGAAAACTTTTTAGATTAAACTAGAGAGAAAGTGTGAGAAAGTGAAGTTCTGTATTCTAGGGTTTGTGAGTGAAGACGGAGAAGAAGAAAATCGACAATATATAAAGCAAATAAACCAAGGTATTCCAATCGTCACAAAGGAAAAATAAAAACTGCCTTTTTGAAAATGGAAAATTGCCGTTTTTTAAAAAGAAAAACTACCATAAATTCAAAACTCGAAAAAGACCATTTCTAAAAATAAGACAAATAAGTAGCGATTTGAAAACATACCTTTTCAAGATTTCTTCCTACAATTAAATTACTCGCAATGAAAAAGAATTAACTTACAGTTGTATTATTTGGATGCTCTGAGTCTGACCATCTTCAGACTTTACTCGGTAGAAGATATTATGTTCAGTCTGGTGCGAATAGACTCAAATAAACTTTTCTCCAATGACTTTGTAAATATGTTTGCCAACTGATTCCTCGAGTCAATGAACTGAATCATAACTTCTCCATTTTGAACATGATCTCTAATGAAGTGATATCGAATTTCTATATGCTTTGCTCTTGAATGAAGAATTGGATTCTTTGTAAGATTGATAGCGCTAGTGTTGTCACATCTGATTTCGGTGTACGATTCTTCAATTCCAAAGTCTCTTAGCTGTTACCTTAACCACTAGATTTGAGAACAACAACTTCCAAGAGTCACATACTCTGCTTCAGCCGTTGAAAGAGCTACTATGCTTTGCTTTCTTGAGAACCAAGACACCAGTTTGTTGCTCAGCAATTGACAAGTACCAGAAGTACTCTTTCGATCAACTCTACAACCTGCTAAATCTATGTCTGAATATCTAAGGAGAGTAAAGTCTCCTTCTTTCGGATACCACAGACCTAGCTTTGAAGTAGTCGTAACGTATTTGATAATGTGTTTTGCAGCACTTAGATGAGATTCTTTGGGATCTGATTGGAATCTAGCACAAATACAAACACTAAACAAAATGTCAAGTCTAGATGTAGTAAGGTAAAGAAGCGAACCAATAATACTCCTGTAGAGCTTCTGGTCAACTTTCTTTCCTCCTTCATCTTTGTCCAGCTTCGGAGAACTTGATATTAGTATCTAAGTCTTTTTGCAATTTTGTAATCCAAATTTTTTGATGAGATCTTTTGCATATTTTTCTTGATGAATGAAAAATCATGTCTTCAATTGTTTGACTTGTAATCCGAGAAAGAATGTTAATTCACCCATCATGCTCATCTCGAATTCATCCTGCATAGACTTAGAAAACTTCTTGCATAGATTTTTCATTAGGTGATCCAAAAATAATATCATCAACATAAATTTGGACAAGTAGAAAATCTTTACCTTCTCTTTTAATAAACAAAGTAGTATCTACATTTCCTTTAACAAAATTGTTTTGAGTTAGAAAATTACTTAAACTTTCATACCAGGCTCGAGGTGCTTACTTCAATCCATACAAAGCCTTTTTTCAGTCTGAAGATTGAGTTTGGCTTTATTGGATCTTCAAATCCAAGTGGTTAATCCACATAGACTTCTTCTTGGATAAATCCATTTAGAAATGCACTTTTCACATCCATTTGGAATAGCATGAAATTTTTATAGCAAGCAAACGCAAGTAATAATCTAATTGCTTCTAACCTCGCTACTGGTGCATAGGTCTTATCATAGTCTATCCCTTCTTCTTGTGTATATCCTTTAGCCACAAGCCTTGCTTTATTCCTGACCACTTTTCCTTTCTTGTCCACCTTGTTCCTGAAAACTCATTTAGTTCTAATAATAGACTTACCTTTAGGATTAGGAATTAGCTCCTAAACATCATTGATGCTGAACTGTCTGAGCTCTTCTTGCATAGTTTCAATCCAGCTTTCATCAGCCAAGGCTTCTTCTATACTTTTGGGTTCAATTTCAGAAACAAGTGCCAAAGCACTAGACTCTTCTTGCATTTTGGATTCGGTGCAAATTCCTTCATCAATGTTGCCAATGATGAGTTCCTTAGGATGACTAGACTATTGCTTCCAGTTACTGGTTGGTCTTCAAGTTTGCCGATCTTCTATTTTAGTTGAATCTTCTAGTTTTGCTTGTTGTTTATCTTTAGAAACCACTTTAAGGGTAGTAGACTTTGTAAAGTTTGGAACAAGTTCAGATTCTTCAAGTTGAGTATGATCTAGTTGATTCTGCATAGATTCTTGAAACTTTACGTTCATCGATTCTTCCACGGATTGAGTCTTTTTGTTGAAGACTCTGTATGCTTTGCTCGAAGTAGAGTACCTAAGGAAAATTGCTTCATCTGACTTTTCTTCAAACTTACCAGTTCAATCATTTGAATTTTTCAAAACAAAACACTTACAACTAAACACATGAAAATAAGAAACATTTGGCTTTTTCCCTTTAAACAATTCATAAGGAGTTTTCTCTAGAATAGGTCTTAAAAATACTCTGTTAATAATATAGCAAACTGTAGAGACAGCTTCAGCCCAAAAACGAGAAGAAATATTACTCTCAATCAAGATTGTTCTTACCATTTCTTGCAAAGATCTATTCTTTCTTTCCACAACCCCATTCTGTTCTAGATTATATGGAGAAGAGAAAACATGTTGAAAACTAGATTCATCACAGAATTTTGCAAAGTCTTGATTTTCAAACTCACCTCCATGATCTGTGTCTGTATGCTTGAAATAGCATAACATTTCTCATTCTGAACCTTCTTGGCAAATTTTGAAAAGTAAGAGAATGCTTCACACCTACTTGTTAGGAAATATACCCATGTGAAGCGAGAGTAGTCATCCACGATTACTAAGCAGTATCTCTTTCCACCAATGCTTTGCGTTCTAGTTGATCCAAAGAGATTCATATGCAGAAGCTGCAAAACTCAATTAGTAGAAACTTGATTTATAGGTTTAAAAGAACTTTTAACCTGTTTTCCCAAAACATAAGGTGTGCATAAGTTAGACTTTTGATAAGTCAAACTTGGAAGTCCACGAACAAGCTTCTTTGAATAAATTTTAGTAATTTGCTTCATGTTAACATGGCCAAGCTTCCTATGCCACAGATTTGCTTCTTCTTGAATAGAGATTAGACACTGAGAACTTTCTGATTTTATATCCATAAGGTAAATATTCCCATGTCTTTGTCCAGTGAAAGATTGAAAATTTTTTTTACTAATTCCCGAACAAATGCCTTCTTGAAAATTGATTTTGAATTCAATGTCATACGGTTGACTGATGTTGAGTAGATTGTAGTTTAGACCTTCCACCAAGGAAACATTATTGATTGTAAGGCTTCCAATCTTCACAGTTCCGCATCCAACAATTCTTCATTTGCTGTTTCCTCCAAATGAAACTTTTCCACCATTTATTTGCATAAGTTTTATAAAACAACTTGAATCTCCTGTCATGTGTCTAAAGCAGTCACTATCCAAATACCATTTGATCTTTTTCTTGATAGTGACCTGCAATTATAAAAGAACTCAAGCTTTCTTTAATAACCACATTTTCTTGGGTCCAGGGGAGTTAGTATTAATTACAGTCTTTGCCCAATCCTTCTTAACAGGTCTCCAAACCTTGGAACATTCTTTCTCAAAATGTTTTTAGCTATTACACTTTGAACATTTTTTAGCACTTCGGGCAACAGGTTTTACAAATACTCTTTGAAAATGGTTCTTGTAGAATGTTTTTGTTGGCCTTTGTTTAATTCTTTCCTTCACTTTTGGAAAATCAATTAAAGGTATGGTTTCTAATGTCATACCCAAACCAAATTTGTTAAAATAGGGTATTTGTACTGAAAGAATCTTTTCTAACTTCTCATATCCTATTGAAAACCTTTTCGTGATATTTGAAATGTCCTTTTTCAAAAAGCTATTTTCCTTCGAAAGAGAATCTGCATTTTCTTTCAAGTTAACAAAGCTTTTGTCTAGATTTTCAAATTTTTCTTTCCAAGTAGTTTCCTATTGCTTCAGTTTAGAATTCTCCCTTTTTAGCTTAGAAATCCTTTTAAGAGAGGTTTTGAGACTAAGACAAACTTCATCTATGTACTTTGAAACTTTAACAGGAATTTTTAAATCGATAACCTCGATTTTATTGTCTGAGTCTAAATCTGAATCTGTTTCAGAGTCTGAGTTTGAATTGGCCATTAGACATATGTTAGCATACTCTTCATCACTTTCCCCGCATTCAGTATCGCTCCATGTTTCTACTTTGAGAGCCTTCTTGAATTTGTCAATTCTTCCTTTCTTTCTTTTTAATAGAGGGCAGTTGGGTCTGATGTGTCCTTTTTTCTTGCATTCAAAGAAGACCACATCTTTGTTAACTTCATCATCCTCAGTTGATTTGTTCTGGAATTTTTAAGTGCCTTGTTTTTTCCAGTTAAATCTTCTTCCCTTCCTGTTCAGCTTCCTGACCTTCTTATCATAAGTGCTAGCTCTTCATCGTCCATGTCATCTTCTAAATCTGTACCATCATAATCATCATTAGATTTTAAAGCAATTGACTTCTTACCTTTAGGATCTTCTTCCTCATTAATTTGTTCCACTTTATATGATTGAAGTGTGCCAACTAATTCATCTATTGAAAGAGACATGATCATCTAGGTTTCTCTTATAGAAGTCTTCATGTCATTCCAGTCTTTGGAGAGTCCACGCAACAATTTATTGACCTTCATTGGTCCTGAGATTGGCTGTCATTGATATGCTAGACTATTTACAATCTCTGTGAAGCGACTAAACATGTCAGTGATGGATTCTTCTGACTTCATCTTGAAGGCTTCATACTGTTCAAGTAAGATATTGATTTTTGTTTCTTTAACTCGATCAGTTCCTTCATAGGTAACGTGCAATCTATCCCAAACTTCTTTTGCTGTTTCACAAGATGAAATTATGTTATACTCAGTAGGAGATAAAGCATAATATAATGAATAAATGGCTTTAGCATCAAGAGCTTGTCTATTGGTTATTTCTTCTTGTGCCATTTCGCCAACATCTGCAACTTCTTTTACTCTTTTTGAGACTGATATGGCTTTAGGAATAATCCATTTTTCTACTACATCCCATTCCAGGAGATCTTTTGATCTCAAGAATGCATTCATCTTGTTTTTCCACACACTGTATTCCTTTCCATCAAAGTAAGGAGGTCTGGTGTTGCTTTGGCCTTCAACCAAACCTAAAGCCAAAATACTAGTCATAGATTTTTAGCTCAGAAGTAAAAACACTTCAATAAAATGAGCACATAGGCTCTGATACCAATTGTAAAGGGCTAGTGCAACACCTAGAGGGGGGTGAATAGGTGTAAATAAAATTTTCTCGCAAGACTTAGAAATAGTGCATTGCCTTTTGAAAATGATTAACAAGAGACGTAAATAGCTTTAAAAAATTATATAAAGTAACAAATAAAACTAAGAAGTTAAGGAGAGAGAATTGGAACACAAGGTTTATAGTGGTTCAGCTTAGTTCAAGCCTACGTCCATTCTCCCACGCTGACAGCCCACTAGCTGGAATCCACTATAAATCAAAAGAGATTTTACAGCTCATGATCTCGAGAGTCATCCTTAAATCCTCTTTCATGCCTTCACGACCGTTGGTACTTTCCAAAAGAATTCTTCCAATCGACCCGTTGGACAGAATCAATTAAGGTGATCTCGAGTCATTGAGTGATGAAAGCCCGTCAATCCTATTCGTCCATACAATCAGGATCTTGGTTTCCATAAGTAGAACCTTCCAAGTTTGCTCGCCTTTCAAAAAGATCTTCATATCGGAGTAAGTTCCAATAAGAATATTCAAACGATTAGATGCTATATCCAGCCAAAAGGTCTTCCAAAACCATACGAATCGAATCCTTGAAGATAATCCGGCATCTCGATAGGTCTTCATTCTTTGGTCTGGAAACTGTTAGTGAGGGCAGACTTTGAAACTTAAGTCTTCAGACTTTGACAGTAGAATCTGGAGTTCTTTAGACTATACCACTTGAGTCTAGAAGTCTTCATACTAGACTTTTGGAAACGTTTTGTCAGCTTCAAAACAGTAAAGGAGTTTTCTCCAACACCTTCTTCATCTCCAGCTTTTGTTCTTGCTTCTTCTCTTTCTACTTCTCTTTCTGCTCCTTCTTTCTCTACTTCTTCTTCTTCTTCTTCTTCTTGCTATGTTTCTTCTCTCTCTCTCTCTCTCTCTCTCTTCCTTCTCTGTCCAGCGGTTTCTCAAGACCAACAAAACTTTGAAGATTCTTTAAGGCAAGTGCAGAAAGTGTAAGATCATCTTCATTCTCTTCGTCTTGCAGGATAAGTGACCTTCTCTTTTTCACAGGTTCCTTCACAACCTCTTTGCCTTTCCTTTTCCTTCCAGCAGAAGTGTGACACCCCGAACCCCTCTTAGGACGCCACAAGCACCAACGTTACACCTTATTACATTTCTTCTTAGAAGAAGCGTCGTAATTCATAGACATATTTCTTTTTTTTAAACCGGTCCCAGCGCGACTCATTTAGCGGAAGCAAAACATAACATCGCCATCTCTCCCTCCATCAACCATGATACAATTGCACACCACTAATCATCATAATAAAAGACAAAGCCATGACACTTTATTTACATATTTTCAAGATGGGTTTCCTTGGGTCGGTACATCAAAAGGAAGGCCAGGACATGAAGCCATACTCGGCCTAAAACCTCAAAAAGAAACAGTTGACCCACTACGACTCACACGCAAGATCCCCCATCACTAGTGTCGGCTAACCATCTCAAAAAGTTCCAGCTCCTACTCGCCACGCACGGGCCCTCACACCCATCCCGGTGCATCAGGCGGTGGCGGCGGCAGCATCCCACGCATCACACCGTCGCGACATATGTGGACGGATATGAACTCCTGGACAACAGGGCCCCCAGCCAGGCCTACATCGTACATGACTAAACAGCGCACTCGAATATACGTCAATCCAGGAACAGAGGGACAGCCGAACTCCTCGCACTCGACCTCAACATCGGAAGGTAGGCTGTAAAACACACCCCGCGTGACAACAGGGAGCAGCATACTGTTAATCTGAAATGTTGGTCCCCAAAGGGGTGAGTACAACCACTCAGCAGGTAAAAGAATCCAATAACCACTCAATGCATCATACAATACAATCACCACATCATACAGGCCATTCATGCATCCATGCGTACTTACCTTGAAGCCATGCATATACCATCATACATCTTCATACAAATCGTCATGTCATAGGTTATCATCATCATGTCATACACATGTCATCATCATCATGACATCATCATATCATGGGTCACCATCATATCATACATATGCCATCATCATTATGTCATAGACATATCATCATCATCATATCATACACATGTCATCATCATCATGACATCATCATATCATACACACGTCATCATGCCATAGGTGATCATCATCATATCATGTCATATATGCATATCATCATGCATGATTCAATTTCCACATTTAACTTTCAATTCGATCACCCCATCACCCTTTCTCAAGATCATCAATTTCATCTCATACTTTACACTCGCACCCCATCCTGGCATCGCGAGAAAAACCTCCGGCATTCAGCCATTTAAGGCCACCGGGCATCCGGCACCCCCACATTCCGGGCATCTCGCATCCCAACTGGCATCACGAGGCATCCCCTCGGGCAAAGACCTCCAAGGCTTCCGGCACCCAACCATTCCGGGCATCCTGATACTCCCAGGGCCATCCGGCCATGTATCTCTATACATTCCGGGCATCCGGCAACCCCCATCCCGGGCATCCTGATACTCCCAGGGCATTATCATCCGCCACATTTCGTTTCCTCATTTATCTTTATTCTTGCTTACCAATTTAGGTCTCAACTAAGCATGTCACATGATGTAATGGCAAACATAATCATATTCAGCATTGAATTCATACATGCATCTCAATTCATTGTCATGCATGCATCAAGACCTCATCATACATGCAACAAGGTACAATTATTCGTAAAATGGAATTCGTACCAATTAAAATAATCCATTTATCATGCCCTTTTTACATTTATTTAAATTCCAGCTTGTACCACTTTCGAAAATATTTAATTTAAATATCCATATGATTCTCAAAAATCATAAAATTAAGGCAAGTGATAGACAAGACAATGGGACAATGATTTCATGCAAAATACATGGTCAAATAGAATTCCACACAAATTCATAATTCACACAAATGCAGCATGTAATTTCGGATAAAATCAGAATGCACAGTTTCCGAAATAATTTGATTAAAATATCCAAACGACCTCCAAAAATTACGAAATTTTACCAAGTTATAGCCAAGACACTAAAGTAGATTTTTCATGAAGACTTCCAAGCCAATTTATTTTTAGATTATTTTCTACAGTCACACGAAGCTTCTGGATCTATTACCGAAACGTCCAGTGCATGTTTCTCCGAAATACTGAGTCTTCACCTACATATTCTTCTTCGTTTCCTCTGAAATTTGGATATGTTTTACTTCAAGATGTTCTCTACAAGTTTCATGAAGAAATCGAAGAGAGATTCCTAGTAAAAATCAACATGCAACCACAAATCCACCGAAAGGTCAGTGAAATCGTTCCAGATCTGGTGTCTCCGTCGGATGAGAGTTTGACCCCTCAAATCTCCATCATTTTGTACCAAATTTGAGTATGTTATATTTTAAGATGTTAGCTACAACTTCCATGAAGAGATCAAAGTCAAAAGCGAACTCAAAACATGCATACAAGCTCTCACAAGGTTCTGACTCAAACGGTTCATGCGAAAACAGCATGCAACTCAAGAACAAAACACCTTAGCTTCACTCCCATGCCTCCAAATGTCCTAGATTCCAACCATACATGCAAGACATTGGTGCAAGAGTAGAAAGTGGATTCCCAACTTGCCTCTAGACCGAACGGACGACGGCACACGGCGGCGAACAGGCGGCGACTCCTTCCTCTCCCTCTCGGCTTCTCCTCTCTCGGCCACACTCTCTTCCTCTCTCTCGCACGGTTTCTCTCTCTCCCTTGGCCGAATGGCTAACCGGCCATTCTCTCTCCTCTTCTTCCTTTTTATTTCCCCTAAACCTCATCATTAGTAATGATTAGGTTGCCTCTCAATTGGCCAATGCATGGGAGTTCTTCTTGCCACTTGGCAAGACCCATGCATGGGCTTGGGCTTCCTTTTCTTGGGCCTCCTTTTGGGCCGGCGACAGCCCCATCCGCGGGCCTAATTGGGCCGACCAGCTTGGCCCACTAAGGCTTAGGCCAATGGGCCTAAGGCCCAAACCTAAATTAAATCCTAAATTTCACCTTTAAACACTTTTAATTCTTTCTTTTATAGATTTTAAATTTTTAAATTCCTCATGGCCAAAGTCTTGTAACATTTTATCTATAGAAATTTAATTTATGAGGTGCATAGCCAAACATAGATTATTCTCATTAATTTATCCTATAGTTCTAAATAAGGAAATTCAAGAACACAAGCATAAAACACATAGCCTTAAGAAAACTAATGGCTAAAACATAAACCATAGGTAATCTCATTACCTAATTATTGGCTTTAATTCCTCTGGAGGGTGACTTGAATTTTTAGGATGCCACAAGAAGAATCTTCTTTCGTCTTGCTAGAGGACTCCTTCTTCAAGCGCCCAAAGTCTTTGTTCAGATCTTTCAGCCTCATTTTCAAAATTATTTTTAGTCTTATAACCATAAGAGCAACAGTTTGAGAGCAAAGTGAGGCAAGAAACTGGATCTAAAAGTGTCTGAATAACTTTGTGACCAGCGTTGAATAAGGCAGTTGTCCTTTGTCCTTCAAAACTGTCATGTACATGTGAAACAGGATAGTATGAGGCAGAGAAAATCTCATCCCATTGCTGATAGCAAACATCAGTCTGGCTTCGGATCTGGAAATATTTGTTTTTTATGCAGCCTTTAGTCTGATGTAGTTAATTACAATTTTGTGCAACAGAACATTTGAGGCTGTCAATCTTGAGTATGTGATGCCTCCTTCTGGTAATCTGTCCTTGACAAAAAATCTTGTTGCTAGACCAATTGAGACATTGATTGGTTGGAAACCACTCCTTTCTACCCCAATAATGTCAACTAATGTGTCAACATCCACCACATAAGCTTTGTCACATACAGTAAACTGTATCCGATTTTGGTCAAGAAAAGATAGATTTGAATAGAAAAATGTTGTCAACTTAGGATATGCAACAACCGTTTCAGAACAAAAGTTTTCAAGTTGAAGGGAAGCCATCTTTTCCCTTAAATTCACCCTGATTGAGTTGAGGAAGTCAAAATCAACAATCCGAGGGTTCATCACCCCTCTTTTCAGCATTTGGGTGTAAACCCATTTGTGATCCTTAGAACAAAATAGTTTCGTTCTGTCACTTGGTTCATTTGCAGCCACTCCCATTCTTGGTTTAAAGCGAGAAAACATTTTTTCATCATCATCTTTACTTCCGGGCTAATTCTGAGAGCTAAAATTAGGATCAACAGGAAAGTTAAGAAAAGCTTTATCTACCGCTCCTTCTAGTGCTATTCCTAACCTTTCCATCCTTCTCAAAAACACTGTCTCATTTTCGTGTCCATGATCTTTAAGAAAGTCTGTAATGAATTTCATCGAAGTACCACCCTGTTTTAAATAACCATAATGTTTATAAAGAACCTACGGGGTTAAAGTGCGAAGTGAAACTGCATCTTGCTCAACATCCTCTTCCAAAGCTTCGTGCGGATTCCCTACAGAGGGTTCTGTGGAGATCTCTATGGCGACTCTTCTTCTTCAATCAAATCAAAATGTGTCTCGCCTTCAGGCACATTCCTAAGCCCTTTGCTTGCAATCTGAGATGATTTTCTTTAGAAAGACATTTTTGCAGGCTAGGAGGATTTCACAGATAGGTTCAAGAGTAGAAAAGATGTAAACTTGTAGAGAGATCTTGAGAGAAAAGGTCGAGGGAGAAGAGAGTCTGAATTCTAGGGTTTTGAAGTGATGTCCATAAAGAAAAACCTAATGGTATATAAAGAAGGTGAAATGGGGTAATCGAACTGTCACGAAAAGAATACCTTTTTAGAACAATTTTTCAAAAAGGTAACTTCCAAAAATTCAAAAAATCGAAAATAATAATTTCTAAAAATAGATAAGGCAAGCGACAATTCAGATAATCATACATTTTCATTCTAAAAATTAAAATACCTGGATTCAAGAAATTTTCTTACTGAAGTAGCTTCGTGACATTCTGAGTCTGACCAACTTTAGACTTTAAACGGTAGGAGATAAAATATTCAGTCTGGTGCAAATATATTCAAATAGATTTTTCTTTAGAGGTTTCGTAAAAATGTCTGTCAACTGATTCTTCGAGTCAATGAACTAAATCATAATCTCCCCATTTTGTACATGATCCCTTATGAAATGGTGTCGAATCTCTATATGTTTTGCCCTTGAATGAAGAATTGGGTTCTTGATGAGATTAATAGCACTGGTGTTGTCGCATCTGATCTCAGTTCACGATTCTTCAATCCCAAAGTCTATTAGTTGTTGTCTTATTCACAAAATTTGAGAACAACAACTCCCAAGAGCCACATACTCTGCTTATGCTGTTGATAAAGCTACAGTACTCTGCTTTCTTGAGAACCAAGATACCAGCATATTTCCCAACGGTTGACAAGTACCAGAAGTGCTTTTTCTATCGACTTTACAACCAGCCAAATCAACGTCTGAATATCCAAGAAAAGTAAAGTCTCATTCTTTTGGATACCACAGATCTAGCTTTGGAGTAGTTGCAACATATTTGATTATGCGTTTTGCAGCACTTAAATGAGATTCTCGAGGATCAGACTGAAATATGGCACAGATGCAAACACTAAATAGAATGTCAGGTCTAGAAGCAGTAAGGTAAAGAAGAGAACCGATCATGCTTCTGTATAGCTTTTAATCAACTTTATTCCCTCATACATCCTTATCCAGCTTCAAAGAACTTGACATTGGTGTCTCCGTCTTCTTGCAATTCTCCATTCCGAATTTCTTGATGAGATCTTTTGCATACTTCTCTTGGTGAATAAAGATACCTTTCTTCAATTGTCTAACTTGCAATCCAAAAAAGAAATTTAACTCACCCATCATACTCATCTCGAATTCATCCTGCATAGATCTAGAGAATTTCTTGCACAGATTTTGCATTAGGGGATCCAAAGATAATATCATCAACATAAATTTGTACCAGCAGAAAGTCTTTTCCTTCTTTCTTTATAAAAAAAAAGTAGTATCAACATTTCCCTTCCTAAAACTGTTTTGAGTTAGAAACTTACTCAACCTTTCATACCATGCTCAAGGTGCTTGCTTTTAGTCCATACAAGGCTTTTTTCAGGCTGTAAATTGAGTCTGGTTTCATTGGATCTTCAAATCCCGGTGATTGTTCCACATAGACTTCTTCTTAAATGAATCCATTGAAGAATGCACTTTTGGCGTCCATCTGGAATAACTTGAAATTTTTATAGCAAGCAAAAGCAAATAATAATCTAATTGCTTCTAACCTCTCTACTGGTGCATAGGTCTCGTCATAGTCTATCCCTTCTTCTTGTGTATATCCTTTGGCCACGAGTCTTGCTTTTTTCTTGATCATTTTTCCTTTCTCATCCATTTTGTTCCTGAAAACCCATTTTGTCCCAATAACATATTTACCTTTAGGTTTTGGAATCAGTTCCCAAACATCGTTGATGCTGAATTGTCTGAGTTCTTCTTACATAGCTTCGATCCAGCTTTCATCAGACAGAGTTTCATCTACATTTTTGGGTTCTATCTCAGAAACAAGTGTTAAAGCACTAGACTCTTCTCACCTTTTGGATATAGTGCGAATTCCTTCATCAATGTTGCCAATGATGAGTTTTGTGGGATGAATTGACTTGTGCTTCCAGTTGCTGGTTGGTCTGAGAGTCTACTAATCCTCTGCTTTGGTTGAATCTCCTAGATCTGCTTGTTACTGATCTCCAGAAGTCTAAATCTCTTCGAGGAAAATAGACTTTGTAAATTTTGGAACAAGTTTAGACTCTTCAAGTTGAGTCTAATCTTGCTGATTCTGCACATAATCTTAAAACTTGACGTTCATAGATTCTTCCACAGATTGAGTCTTCTTGTTAAAGACCCTATAAGCTTTGCTTGAAGTTGAGTAACCAAGGAAGATTCCTTCGTCTGATTTTTCTTCAAACTTTCCAGTTCGAACATTTGCATTCTTCAAAACAAAATATTTACAGCCAAAGACGTGAAAGTAGGAAACATTCGGCTTCTTTCCTTTGTACACTTCATAAGGAGTTTTCTCTAGAATATACCTCAAGAATACTCTGTTGATAATGTAGCAAGCAGTGGACACTACTTATGCCCAAAAATGAGAAGGGATTTTGCTTTCTATCGAAAGAGTTCTGGTCATCTCCTGTAAGGATCTGTTCTTCCTTTCCACAACCCCATTTTATTCTGGAGTGTATGGAAAAGAGAAAACATGCTGAAAACCAGATTCATCACAGAACTTTGCAAAGTCTTGATTTTCAAATTCACCTCCATGATCAATCTGTATGCTTGAAATAGCATATCCTTTTTCATTCTGAACCTTCTTCGCAAACTATTCAACTTTCTGAATTTCTTAATCATAAGCACTAGCTCCTCATCGTCCATGTCATCTTCTAAATCTATATCATCAGAGTCATCTTTAGATTTTAAAGCAATTGACTTTTTACCTCTTGGATCTTCTTCCTCGTTGATTTGCTCCACTTCATATGATTGAAGTGTGCCTACTAGTTCGTCTACAGAAAGAGGCATGATCCTCTAAGTTTGTCTAATTGATGTCTTCACATGATTACATTATTTAGAAACTCCACGCAGCAGTTTATTGACTTTCATTGGTCTTGAGATAGGTTGACCTTAATAAGCCAATTTATTCACTATTTCAGTGAAGCAACTGAACATATCAGTAATGGATTCTCCAGGCTTCATTCTGAAGGCTTCATACTGTCCGAGTAGAATATTGATCTTTGTTTCCTTTACTCAATCAATCCCTTCATAAGTAACATGCAATCTGTCCCAAATTTCTTTTGCTATTTCACAAGAAGAAATTCGATTATACTCAGTGGGAGATAAGGCACAATATAAAGAGTAGATAGCTTTAGCATCAAGAGCTTGTCTCTTGGTTATTTCTGCTTGTGTTGTTTCGCTAGCATCTACAACTTCTTTTCCTCTATCTGAGGTTGATGTAGCCTTAGGATTGATCCATTTTTCAACAACATCCCATTCCAGAGGATCTCTTGATCTGAGAAAAGCTTTCATCTTGTTTTTCCACACATTGTACTCATTTCCATCAAAGTAAGGTGATCTGGTGTTGCTTTGACCTTAAACAAGTCCTGGAGCCAAAATACTAGCCATAGATCTTTAGTTAGGAATAAAAACACTTCAATAAATAAGTACACAGGCTCTGATACCAATTGAAAGTGCTATTATAAACACCTAGAGGGGGGATGAATAGGTGTGAAGAAAATTTTCGCGTAAAGTAGTAAAATATTTTGCTTTTGAAACTAAGTCTGAAGAACAACAAACTTTAAGTGAATTCAGACTTTAGCAGTTAAATAGAACTACGAACGAAATAGAAGAGTTCAGGGAAGAGAATAAGAACACAGAATTTATAGTAGTTCGACTAAGATTAAGCCTACGTCCACTTTCCCACGCTAACAGCCTTTGGGCTGGATTCCACTATGAATCAAAAGAGAATTTACAGTCTTGTGATCTCGACTTCACAGTGAAGAGTCTGCTGCTCTCTCATGAAGTCACACTGTGAATCTCTCTTTCTTTTGAGTATAATTTTCAGCTCAAAATATAAAATAACAAGAGACTGGAAAGCTTCAGACTTTGAAATTTTTCTTTCACACGCACCATCGAATGACTAGAGGTGTGTCCTTAAATACTCCTTCATACCTTCACGACCGTTGGCACTTTCCAAATAAATTCTTCCAATCAACCCGTTGAACAGAATCAATCAAGGAGATCTTCGAGCCGTTGAAGATTGTGCTGAAAGTCCGTCAATCATGTTCACCCATACAATCAGGACCTTGGTTTCCATAAGTAGATTCTTTCCAAAATTACTTGTCTTCCAAAAAAGATTTGATGTATCCAAATTGATTTCAATAAGGATAACCAATCTTGTAGCTGTTGAACCCAGCCAGTATAAATCTAGTAATAAACCAAGGCTTTGAAGAAATAAAGATAATCTTGAGTCTGACTTCGTCTTCGTCCTTCATCGCATACAGTATGGAGTTCGTCAGTGTGGGCAAACTTCTGATGTAGGACAGACTTTGACATTAAAGTGTGGCAGTCTTCAAACTTTGACACTAAAGTCTGGAAAACTTCATAATAGACTTTGGATAAGTTTTGTCAACTTCAAAACATCAAGGAGGTTTCTCCAACAGACTTGTGCTTCCAGCTGCTATTTGATTTGAGAATATGTTGATCCTCTATTTTGTTTGAATCTTCTTATTCTACTCGTTGCTATACTCCGGAAGATTGAACCTTTTTGGGGGAAATAAACTTTATTAAGTCTGGAACTGGTTCAGACTCTTCAAGTTGAATCTAATCCGGTTGCTTCTGCACATAATCCTGAAACCTAACGTTCATAGATTCTTCTGTAGATTGAGTCTTCTTGTTAAAAACCCTGTAAGCTTTGCTCGACATTGAATAGCCAAGAAAAATTCCTTCATCTGATCTTTCCTTGAACTTTCTAGATCGATCATTCGCATTCTTCAAAACAAAGCAGTTACAGCCAAAAACGTGAAAGTAAGAAACATTTGGCTTCTTCCTTTTATATATTTCATAAAGAGTCTTCTTTAGGATAGGCCTTAGAAATACCCTGTTGATGATATAACAGGCAGTAGAAACTGCTTCTGTGCAAAATCGAGAGGATATTTTGCTTTCTATCAAGAGAATTCTGGTCATCTCCTGTAAAAGTCTGTTTTTCCTTTCCACAACCCTATTTTGTTCTGGAGTGTATGGAAAGGAGAAAACATGTTGAAAACTAGATTCATCACAGAAGTTTGTAAAATCCTGATTTTCAAACTCACCTTAATAATCTGTTCTTATGCTTGAAATAGCATAACCTTTCTCATTTTGAACTTTCTTAGCAAACTTTGAAAAATATGAAAAAGTTTTAGATTTGTTTGCCAAAAAGAATACCCAAGTGAAACATGAATAATCATCCACGATTACTAGACAATACTTCTTTCCACCAAGACTATGAGTTCTTGTTGGCCCAAAAAAATCCATATGGAGAAGCTGCAATACTCGATTGGTAGAGACCTGATTTATTGGTTTATAAGAACTTCTGACCTGTTTTCCTAAGACACAAGGAGTGCATAACTCAGACTTCTGAAAAGCCAAATTAGGAAGCCCTCGAACCAGCTTCTTAGAAGAAATTTTGGCAATATGCTTCATATTTACATGACCAAGCTTTCGATGCTAGAGACTTGCTTCATCTTGAATAGAAATAAGGCATTGCAAATTTTCTGGATTTACGTCCAGAAGGTATATGTTGTCATGCCTTCGCCCAGTAAAGGATTGAGAGAAATCTTGACTTATTCCAAAACAAATGCTTTCTTGAAGGTTTATTCTGAAACCTGTATCACAAAGCTGACTTATACTTAAAAGGTTGTAGTTTAAGCCTTTCACCAGGGAAACATTGTTAATAGTCAGACTTCCAATCTTCACTATTGCGCATCCTATAATCTTCCCTTTGTTGTTTCCACTAAAAGAAACATTTCCTCATTTTAGTTTAACAAGCTTTACGAAGCAGCTTGAGTCTTCTTTCCATTTGTGCCAAGTTATGGCATTTCAGGGGTCGACGCGTCCCTCAGAATGAAAATGAGAATAGAACTAGAAAAGTTTCGTCAGCTTCAAAATCTAATAGGAGTTTTCTCCAACAGTTCAACCACCACGGTCATGACTCCCCGATAGAGCTCCCCAACATCCTCCTCATGGTCGCCACCCTCATTGTAACCATCACCTTCCAGGCCGGGGTTAGAATCCCCGGTGGCATCTGGCAGGACAGCTCCAATGACCATGTTCCCTAGACAGGCGATCTACGCCTCCCAATATGGACTTCTCTATATGTTCCTGGCGTGCAACACGTCCGTGCTCTCATCATCTCTCTCAACTGGGGCATCCCCTTCTTCCTCGAGGTCATGGTGGCCACCGTGTCAATGGCCGTCACTCCCAACTCGCCAGAACTGTTCCAGGACTGCTCTTCACCAGCTTTGTGCCGTTCTTGCTGAGGACGTTGATCCAGATGGGCGAGTATTACATGGGGCCTATGTTCGAGTGAACTTCATCAAGTAGGAGGTGCAGTTTACTCTCAATTAATTAATTAGTTTGTTTAGTTCTAATCTAATCTTCAGCCTCACCTTGCTCTGAGGATCAAGTACGGTGTGAATGACTTTGTGGGAATAATTTAATTTTGTCAGAATAAATTTGTTCAATTTGGATCATATCTTGCTTCTTTAAGCAATTTTACTTGTTATATGTTTCTGCAAAGTTTCTATTTCTACTTCCTTTTCTTTAATATTTTGTATTCACCAAATAAATGAGAAAATCATGACGATTTTGTCTATTCCATATATCATTTTGGATCAACTTCAGAGCATAAACAATGAAAAGTCAGTGCATGGCGACCCTTGAGCCGCCGTAACCGATCAACTCCAACAAACAACAACCACCCACACCCCCCCCCCCCCCCCGCGGCGAGTCGTAAAGGACCCGCTAGGGCAGATCTGGGATCGCCAGCCTCGAGCGACCCTAAGCATGAGGAGGTTCGATGTGATTGAGCTCATGGCGTTGCACAAGCGAGCCCTAGGCCTGGCTCACCAACACGGGACTGAGGGAGGAGAGAGAGATAGCTTGACGGTGTAGTGTGGCGATGTGACAGAAGAAGGCTGCGCAACGTCGGTCGTTATGGCGAGGTGGCTGGTGCACTGGTTATTAGAGCAGAGTGAAGGAATGCGCTTTGGGGTTTTTTTTAAAAACAAGTGGTATTTTGAGCCGATTGGGTAACTTTATCGGGTAAAAATAATCATCAAATTCATAGGATGTCTTTCCTATCCTCAAAAGTCATTTAATGTACGAACTATTCTATGGATAAATTATATTTTAATCGATGAATAAATTCACATTGCACTTCATTATGATTGATCGTGAATAATACAAAGATTTAGATCATGTAGTATATTTTTAATTATTCATAAGACCAACGAAGTATATGTTTGAAGCGCACTCATGCCTTCCGGCTTCATAAATAAACTATTCAATGGATGGTAAAAAATATTGATGATGATGGAGCTCCTTCCTTTAGCAAAGCTCGAGCTTTTTGAGTTAAATTGGTGAGTTGTAGAGTATGAGCGCCGTCACGATGTTGGGAGAGCCAGCAATGAGTATTATGACTCAACTACAAACATTGAGTTATGATGAAGATTGGTAAGAATATGTGTTTCAAGTTCGAGCAGTTGAAATAAAACTCGACTCGGAATTAATCAGGAAAGTCTGCATTGTTGCAACTATCTTTTGGTGAGTGAAAAAAACTAGGAAATGAACTTCCAATTGTAGCCAGCAAAAATCTTCGACAACTTCCCTTCAAGGTTCGGCCAACCCCATCTTTAGAGGCCCACCCATTGTTTGAACATAAATATTTGAAGTTTGTGAGGTTCGTACCTTTTGCTAAATATTATTGATTTAGGTATACTTTATGGTTGCAAAGTATTCGAATATGGAAGTGATTGTAACTCTATAATCTGTAATTGACTAGTAGGTTTTATGTGAATAGCTCTCCCATGAAACAGATATTGTCACTCTCGTGTTCTTTATTATTTCTGATTGATATCTTTGATGATTTAATTTCTCATGTTTGACTTCAATGGTAAGATCCGTTAGCTTTCGCATTATTTCGCAATAAGATCCAACAAAAGGAGTATGTATAAAAATTAAAAATTAAAAAGGACCTGCATCGAATTCGTGCGCGTTGGTTTTTGGCCAACGGATCGTTCTTCTGGTCATTAAATGGCCTTTTAATCCATCAGAAATTAACAAGTGAGAAAAATTTCAAAAAACTCTTGAATTGGAGCATTTTTCTCAAAGTACCTATTGATTGGTATCTGTCTCAAAGTTGCCCATGAAATTGACGACATGGAATTTCAGCTTAATTAGATACTTAATAAAAACCTTAATTTTTCCATCTCGGTTTTCTTTCGTTCTTTTTGTTTTATTGTTTGTTCCTTGCAAACTCCATTAATAGAGGTGCTAGACCTCAAATCAGATTCCCACAACCTCAGAGTGAAGATGCGCGACCTCCGACCATGACCCCAAATTTGAGGTTGCAATTGGGTCTATAGAGTTTCGAGGATCGCTGAGTGAAGATGGTGGCCGATAGAAAGGCCTTCTTGAAGCTTGAAAAATTGGAACAAGAAATAAGGGTCTCGGAGGAGCTCGCAGGAGATTTTTCGACAACTACCAACCATCGCGGAGGGGTTGCTGGAGCTCGTGGGACGGCGTCGGAGGCTTCGCTGGTGATGGGTGAGGCCCAGTTAAGCTGTGGCCAAGAGAGGCCGTGTAAAGAAGATTATGAACGTTGATGAGGAGGAGCATGAGCTTGACAATCAATCTGGGTCTCAATGTATGAAAATGTTTAACCCAAAAGCCTAAACTAATAGCAGTAGAGGAGACCACATGTATATGAAGAGAGTATAAAACTCATATATGAATGTTATGAAATATTTTCAATACCCTCCCCCTCCCTCCCTCTCTCTCTCTAAGGAACTAACATGTGGGGCCATACATGCAAAACAAATTAAGGCATTGACTCTAATACCATATTAAGAATATGCAGAAGAAACACTTGTGATATTTCTGCATGTTCCATAAGGCTATAGAAGATGACTAAGTTAACAGGATATTACAATATTGATTTACAATCAATTAGAATCGATAAACGATATTAGTAATTAAACGAGATATATGCACAATCCTAAGAGATATGGAGAATTAAGGGAGATTTGCAAAATCAAGAGAGATAAACAGAATTTCCTATTTATCGTAAGTAGAACAAGGGACGAGGGATCGTGATACCAAAGGCCATCCGTGCTGTCGCTCCTTCTCTTTCATCATTAAGAGCTTGCATTTGTGCATCCACATTATTATTATAGGGACCGACGGAACTTGTTGGGGAGATAAAATAGATTTTGTTGAGTGAAGCTAAACTCACTTGGGCCCTCAATAAGCAGAACAGAAAGGTAATTTAATGTTGTGGCTTTTGACCCTTTTGTTCACAGAGGGCACGTTTAGATTTGTTATCGTTGCAGCTCTTCGTCTTGTGTCATGTGAAACTAAGGTGTCAGCTGTGGTGAGATTGAATAGGAGGGGAGATAGAAGGGAAATCAGAGAGTTTAAGATGAAAATCGTCGATACAAATTTCAGATTGAGTAGCTCCACCTCCATTAATGGAGTTTGCAAGGAACGTAGAAGAGAGAAAAGAAAATAATGAAATAGAAATTTTCTTTTTTCTATAAAAGAAATATCGAATTGAGCATAAGAGAGACATGCACACGTGAAATTGACATGCAGACCTTTAGCGACATATTGGATGAAAACTTTAGGGAGGTTTGATTCAAGTACGGAGTAAGAGTTGATTTTTTTTTTCTTTTATGAGAGAGAGTTCGGGTCAAAATAAAGATTTCATTTAAAGTTTGTGCAATTTAAAGGAACTGGATTTTTTTTTATTTTTTATTTTTTTTGGAGCATAGAGCCGTGTTTCTCATTGGCAAACCTCATATATCATAAAGGCAATGTCTTTTCTCTTCAATTACCTCTTTTCGGTGGAAATATAGTCAATGCATAGGCCAATTGCCTCGGTGACTTTTTCAAGTGATTGCCCTCTATGGTCTTCACTAATCTCACACTTATTATCTAATTTTCATATTGAAGGATAATTATGCTATTCTATCCATGACCCAAATCCCATCGAGATGCTAACAGTTACAAAATCTCTCCATGTGAGATGTGTTGCAATTAAGCACCACGAGCCGTTCAAAGACTTATTCACAATCAAAGTCGAACTCATAATTTAGGGGAAGACAACTTACCTCTTTATCTCTAAGCCAAACACCTTAGTGCCAGATTGGGTGAGTTAACTTTGAAACTCCTTGCGTGTGGAAATTGGATGTAGAAGAGGTGCCAAAGAGTTAGAAAATGGGAAAGCACAAAAAGTGAAATGTACATGGAACATAAGAAGAAAAATTCAGACCTTAGTATGTCCTTAGACTACTATATCTAAACTTTGGGATGTAAAATTTAGGAATATCTACTGACACCAATTTGGGACTGAGGCATGCGGGTATTAGCACGTTAAAATAAGGAACGTAATCTTATCAGCCCACTAGGGTAATCTTACAGGTTGGGTAGCTCTACCAGGAGATATGGCTTTTTATGATAATTTCAAACTTTGATTTCTTAAGTATTAGGTAGGTAGAAATTATTGTCCGTCATAAAAAAAATTTTCTCATCACATCAAATAGGTGATGGGCCACCATTATCTTTTCATCCTTTTGTTTCAGTAATCATGTAAAAATGCCAATACTAATCTTATCACATTCTAGTAATAGATCATTCAATCATAACGTGAGACTTATTTTATTTTATATTATAGAGACAGAGTGTCTATTTCCTTCAAAGTTTGAAAAGCTTGTGGATTTATTGGACATTCTTTTTTATAAGTTTATTAGTCTACCCATAAAGCCCCAATTCACTTAAAAAAATATCAACTCTCTATTGGATCCCAATTATGTTTCAAACTTTATTAATTTTACAAAAAATCATCAACATTCATTTTTTTATCGAAAATCTGGTCCCACGTCAACTCTCCATCCGCTGTTAAAGTTCAATGTGCCAATTCTATATGCACTTCTCTCCTTCAATGCGTCATTGATGATTTGCAATTTCAACTCAATTAGATATTTTTAACAGAAAAACCTTTGCTCTTTCTATTTCCTTGTGTTCTATTTCTTTTTCTTCTTCCTTCTTTGCCACCTCCATTATGTTCTTTTTTCTATTTCCTTGCTCGACCTCCATTAATTCTTCCACCTGCTCTAGCAGAGAAATTCATTCTCAACCTCACAAAGATGTTTTACTTCACGGCCAATCCATCTGAAGCAGAAAAGACTAAATGATTACTTAGAACAGAACTCACGAAACAACGTCTAAAAATCTCGACCGCTATCCATGAAGTTACAAACATCATATAAACTCACAATACAATTTACTAGGGAGATATAATACAGCGGATCACTTGTAGACATCACGCACTCAACTATAGAGAATCAGGGACATCAATCTAATACCTGACCTCGTCAAAACAAACTCCAATACCATACTGCTAAAGGCTTGCATGCCTTAGCTCAACCTGAGAAATACCACATCATTGACAATTACGACTTTGGTCCTCCGTTACTTGGGTACAAATGACCCAAGAACCGAAAAGCTGTCTCAAGAAAAAAAAGTAGAACTGCCACCAGCCACCTCTGTATCAGTAGAAGGAAAACTGCTATCATAAGAGGCAACACCTGCAGCACAATGGCTACCGCACCACCCGTTGATGTGATCAACAGGGATAACGTGAAGCAAAAGTAAGTTAGAACCATTGCGATCATAGATGCTATAATCAGCCCGAAGAAGTACCGTTCTTGGTTCTTTTCGTCTTCGTGGACCTCTGGGATATTTTTGTCTTGTCGGTTCTTCTTGTCTTGGATCAATTTGGTGAGGCAAATAATTATCTGGATCGACACCAAGAATCCAAATGTGTTGCCTCCCAGGAAAAGGATGTACACCAGGCCCGCGCCATAAGTCATATTCTCCTCGGTCCCGGGTTGAGAGGCAGGGGAAGTAATGTTCTTGGATCCTCCGGAAGTACTGTCGGCCTTGTTACCTCCTACAACGCTTGGAGGCTGAAGCACGGATTGGTAGGTCGCGTTGGCGATGAGCCCGGCAACGACCAGCAGGACTTCCTGAATCCTGCTCAACTCTCCACCATCGTTGTTCGATGTCGAACCTGGTAATGATTGAGGAGCATTTGTCACCGGTTCCCCATCTGATTGATGACCGTTACCTCCCTTAACATCGTCGTCATCCCCCGAGATTGGTCTTGAAGCTCCATGCTCGGCTCCCGCTCGTACGAGAATTTCCCTGATCTCTCTGTCTCGTGCTCCCCTTTGCAAGGGAGTTGAGACATCTAGAGGCGTCAAGCCACTCTCGTTCAAGGTGTTCACGTCCACGACCTCGGACTCCAGAGCATGCCCACGAAGTAGGAAGCTGACCACCTGCAACTCTTTCCCATCTTTGTTTTGTTCTCATTGATTTTCAGGCATTTAGATATTGCAAAAATGTTTTTGGCATAGACAAGACATCCTATATTTCCATGATGATCAAATCAATTCCTTTGCTTAGAAGACTTTTGCATAGGGTAGGGACGCCAAAATAACACCATCACTGAAATAATGCACAAGGAAAAGTGTGATAAAACAGGGGAACCGCAAGTCTTGCCTCGAAATTTTTGCTGGCTGCAGCAAGATGCAAGGCAGTGTTGCCTTCATGGTCCTTCCAATTGATCACTTGTTCCTTCTTGTGCTGCTTCAGATGCTCCACCAACCGAACCAGCACTTTAAACCGGTTGTTCTTCACGGCAAGGTGAAGCGCGGTCTCCTCTCGGGCAGTTGTCTCTTCAACAGACTCAAGTGAAGTGGCTAGCAGTATCTCCATGACATTGACCTCACCATTGATGACGGCATAATGCAAAGGGATTCTACTCTCCCATCCCTTCACGAAGCACAAGTGTGTACCCACTTTCAAAAGCTCCACCGCGATCTCAACATCACCGCGAGCTGCTGCGATGTGCAGCGGGCTGAAACCACGCGGGTTCACTTTTTCCGCGAGCTTCGACATATGCTTCAGGAGCTCTCCCACGAAATCCAAATGGCCACCCACACAAGCAACGTGTAGAGGCGTGTGGCCAGCTCCTTCAAGAGCCATCTCCTCGAGGATTTGCTCATTACTGCTGATCAAGTCATTCAACTCATGGATATTGCCCTTTCGAGCTGCTTCTAGCACCCTTCGCTCCATTTGATTAGAACTAATAATGGCCTCTCTCTCTTCTCGAGACACCTTTGGACTTGGACATCTATTAATCATTGATCCATTTTATAGAGTTTCCGAATATCGATAAGTTCATTAGTGTATGATGATGTAAGACTAGCAACATTAAAGTTCCATGCACATAACCACTTATGATAACCCAACTACCCAACTATTCAATAAAATATTGACAATTTCAAAGCACACATCCAACCAAGTAGGACCACGTGTTAAAGGGATACAAGCATTGGAATCGTGCGACATTCATTTGTCGTTCTCGGTGGCCAAAGGTCAGTTTTTTTGTCATAAATTGGCTTTTTAATCACGTGGAAAATTAAAAAGCGGGAAAGTCTGGAAAACCCTCCTCGAGAAGAGGGAAGGGGGGAGGGAGCGGGGTGGGGAATTTCTCCCAAAGCACCTCCGAGATCGGTGTTCGCCTCGAATTAAGCTCCATAATTTGGTGAATTCGTCTCAATTGAAGCCCCTCAATCTCACCGGGGACACAGATGTTCACTGGACGACGACTGTGCGCGTGTCACATGCCATTATTCGAGCCATGGACATGGGCATTTTTTGTCTGGAAGAAAACGCCTCCAGCTGCGATTACATGATGGAAAATTTTGTTTTATCTTAAGAGGGCGGGAGTGAAGTCAATGCCATGGTCTTCATAGAGTAATACTATTACACCATAGTCATGACTCATGACCCTAAGATGACGTCATTTAGTCATGACTCGTGACCTAAGATGACGTCATTTTCATATGACTTTATTATGGAGCCCCACCTTGTCAGAAGCATCAGACATTATTGTACTACTTTATGACTATATAATCATAATTTCTTTGCTTTACATATATTTAAGGTAGCAAGGGAAGCATATTCGTATTTATGTCGGTGTCTATGCGGTTCGATTCAAAGTGCATGTCAGTTTTATATTAGGATCATGAGTGGTTTTCAGAATTGCTTTTATGTTAGTGCTAGTCAAATTAGAATATTATGACATCTTTAAAGTCTTGTGCCTCTTTTTGTTATTATTGGCTTTTAGTTGTCATTTTAATTGTTTTTCCCTTGGACTTTTCTGGGCCCGTTCATATTTATCACTAGTTGACCAAGCGGGTCAACTTTTGATACCTATTTTTCCTAAGGATTAGATTTTTGTTCTTTTTTTCTCATTGAGACTCTAGGCGAGTATCTTACTTTGTGTAATGCTATACACATCAAATTTAACCAATTGTGATTTCATATATAACAATTGAACATGTAAAGAGATAGCGTGCCCGTCCAATGAAGCCTCTGGCAATGCTAATCCTCATTTTTAGTTATAAAACAACATGAACTACAATGAAAGCCTAACACATCTCAGAAAGTTTCAATACAGTTCATAGTTGAGCAAATCTCTATTATCTATTCATCGAAGGAATTTGTAGTGGCTATGGACAATGAGAATTTTACCAGTGAAATGGCATAGATTGCTCTCGAGTTGAATTGTTTTGTAGTTTGTACAAGGACGTTCCAAATAGCTTAATCCCTCGATTACCTTTTGACCCACCGAAAGAACATTATCTATAGACCCTTTGCAGGAAGCCCGTATCTGATCATATGGAGTCCATGGTAGCACTCAAACAATCAATGATTTAAATGACTACATTATCAATAAAAGGAACATGCACAGGTCACGTTGTTGCTAAGATTGAAGTCTGGCCTGAACATATCTGGCTTGCTCACTTTAGGTGCTCAAATCGTAACAAATTTAAGCTTCACGCCTCTTGTCCGATGGTCGACAACCCTCACAAAACTAGAATTGAAAAGAAAATAAAATAAAATACTAAAATTTCACTTTCTTTTCAAAATTGGAGAAATTGTTTATGCCAGCATTGGTCTAAGCACGAAGACGCCTAGCTTTCATGTCATCGATTTCCAATTAAAATTGGTTGGAAGAATTATATTAGCAAATTTTCAAAAGGTTTAAGACTAAAAATTAACCCAATTGAAAAGTTTAATACTAGATTGACCATTATACAATAAGTCTATGATTTTCATGGCAATTTTGCTGCTCAACTAGGCCCATTATTAATAGATGCCAATATCCAATTCAATAATATCACTCTAGAGTTTAACAAATATTGGAATATTCATTAACCCAATTATTTAAAATAGAAATCAATTAATTAATGTAAACCCATATTATAGGAAATTTCCAACAAAATCAAACCAAAAACTGAATGGGTGCTGCTGAATTGTAGAGAGTGTTTGATTGACTTTGACTCCTTTTTTGCACAACTTAATTCCTTAAAATTATTGGGAAAATATTTGACGAATGATTGGGAAGGACAATGAAGTGAGACTTTGAGACATGATATCATTTTTTTTAATGAATTATTTAATGTGTTGCTAATGGTCATCAACAAATTTTCCTCAAGATACAACAAAGTCTCGATTGAGAATACTAGATAGCAATTCTAATATTTCTCCAAGATCTCTCAAGAAAAATAATTGGAAAAGATGATTGTATTTTTTAGAAAGAAAGTTTGAAAAGACTTGATCTTGATTAATCTTAAAAACCGACATACTTATATCTGTCTTTTGAAAAGAGGTAACTCTTTGGAAAATGTTGCAATATGAACAAGTATGTTCTCAAAGGTTATCTTGAAAAAACATAAATAAAATTCGGAAGTAAATAAATAATAAATAATAAATAACCGTTACTCCTTTATCGATAGTTGCACTGTTTTAACGAGACGCTATAGTTAATTTTATTAAAATAAACCTGAATTTTTCATTAAATAAAAAATAATGATCCTTGATTAGTGATAAATCCCATCCATGTGCATACTCACACATTTTCGATGTGGGACAATGCATCTCTTAGTTTGTTATAAAAACAAACTACCAACTGGGTAACTTTAGCTGGTAAAGTTCATCCCTAAGTTTAGAGGATCTCAAACCTCTTCTAAATAGTCATTTACTTTACAAACAATTTCGTGGATAAAGCATATGCTAATCCATGAATAAATTCGTTTTGGTTTTTATTCTAGAACATATCAATCTAGATCATGTGGTATTTTTCAAATAGTCATAAGACCGGCGAATGTATATGTGCGTGATGTACTCATCCCTTCCATTTTCATGGATATTATCAACTTTTCGATGAATGGTACACCTATATGGTATGTAATTAGATTTAATTATAGTCTAGGACAACTACGGTAGGCTCAATATATTTTGAACAATGATGATATCGATGGTATAGTTATACTTTGCAGCATTACTAGAGGATCAATGTCACTTAGATAATACATAAGTAGCATACAAACTATACCCTCATTGGAATGAGTTCGAACCCACTGCTATTAACATGTAACAATCATAATTACGAAGTCGAACACCACAGAACTTCTCAACAACTAGAGGAACTTACAATGATTTATAGGAAATCGTCTTAGCTAGACTCAGATCCTTTGCCCATACAATTAATCCCAACTTGGTCGCCGCCGTAGGGAAAGACCACCTCCTCAGTGCCGCCGCCACCGTCGTCTCCATCGTGTTCCCTTCCTCAGCTAATCCCCCGGTGCTTTTGTAACCCCGCACAATCACATTTATCTCTCTAATCCCCTTGCTTTTACTCTATCTCCCTTGCCTCGAGCTTGTGCTGGCGCGAGCTCGTTGGCCACGATGGAGCGTCATATTCAGATGATTATTTGTGAAAGCCCCACCTCCAAATATGGCCATTTTTATCGGGTCTTGCGAGATCTCAAAAGGTGATGCCAGGTCTCAACGGCATCTCGATAGAAGCGACAAGGCCTCGCTGAGATCTAGTGGTAGCCAATCATGGTGTTGGTGTTGTGGTGGCGGTGGGGGCCAAAAAGGAAAAACAAAAAGATGTGGAAGAGGGTGGAAAAAAATCAGTTCCCAATTTTTGGGATCTGACCTTAAAACCTATCATATTTATCTTGTCCGATTTTAGGATTTACCTAAAAATCAGTTTCTTTCTTACTTTAAGATAAATTGCAATTATGGCAAAATAGTATGAACAACGAAATGGCTCCAAGTAAAACATCGATACAAAAAATATATAATAATAATAGACAAGTTAAACACATTTAAGAATAATAAATTATCTTCTTCCAATTTTAGAAAAAAAGGTTATAACCAGTTTTTGAGTGATTGGGTGGGTGGGTAGTTGGGTAGGTGGGTCGGTTTAATACCTAGAACCTAAAACCTACCTGCACAGTACCAATTT
Source organism: Eucalyptus guilfoylei (assembly GCA_016097605.1). Taxonomy (NCBI): domain Eukaryota; kingdom Viridiplantae; phylum Streptophyta; class Magnoliopsida; order Myrtales; family Myrtaceae; genus Eucalyptus; species Eucalyptus guilfoylei. The sequence continues at coordinate 20,752,623 of CM027864.1, read as the reverse complement.
TAAAAATTTGGAACCAGGAATCGAACTTGTTTTCACTGAAATCGGGAACTAGACCTGTTTATATGGGTGGTCTGGTTCAGTTCCAAGATAGGACGGGACTTATAGGCAGCTGAGGATCCGCATTTAGTCTTATTTAACTTTGACATTCTGGAGTTTTAAAATATGTATCACCCAGCACAGAAATTTTAGCAATTTGTAACATAATTATAACACAATCATAACTATATTAAAAGAACGCTCCCGTTTAATTTTCGAAGGATCGAATTGGCTCTAGGTTCAGCCGCCGACTCATCTCTCAACCATGTAGTTTTGGAAGCTACAAATAATTGGACTCGCTACCTCTAGAAGGTCCCTCCCATCAAATAAACAAAAAGATAAAAGAGGAAGAAAAGGGCCAGGCCAGAACAAGAAGTGGAATTTGTCAACATGGTTGAGAGCACACAAGACCTCCCCAATCACAACGAAGCATGCATGGAGGGACCCCGACGAAACATTTCGCAGAATCTTCCTATGGTCACAGCCATCAGTGACCAAGACGACCAGAAAAGTATGTATTTGAACTAGTCCTCCTTTGTATCACCATAAATCTCCAAGAAAACATCATCACAACATTAGCACAAGTGAAACTAGCTAAGAGTTTCCATATTTGAGGCAAAAATTTCTCTCTCGAGATTTCGGTCATCTTAATACTGTTAGATTAGGTGTTTGATTTACTTAACTAGTGTTAGTTCAAGACTGTTTCACTTGATCTTAAGGCGAATAAAGTTCTATGTTCACCGAAATCTTTCCATCCAAGCGACAGGGGAAGAGCGAGTAAGTGGACTAGCTCTTGACCTCCTTTTAGAAACTCAAAACATCATCATAATGCCATGGTGATAATGGCACTGATATTATTTTTTAATCAGATGATTTTGCACATAAAAAATGTAACTAATACTGCACTTGAGACTCAAAAAAATAATAATAATTAAAGTCACTCAAGTGATCTGACCGAATTTAAAAAAAAAAAAAAAATTCTTCTTGTTTTGACAGCAATTGATGTGGTTTTAGAGTTTATTCCTTTTTGTTTAAGAAAAAAATAAGAATAAACTTTTTGCTTTCTCAATAAAATCTAATATATCGTCCAAATTTTAAAAAATTATATCACCTACATGCCAACGTTTACATATTTTGAAAAATCTCAAGTGCATCGAGAAAGTCATAGTAGACGTTTTACAAGATTTTAAGAAAAGAAGTAAAAACATTCAAAGTCATTTTATTACGCAGATACTAACTTTCTATTGTATTTTACTTCATTTTCTCTTAAAAGTGCAATTCACTACAAACTGTGAGATGGTTGGGATGCCATTTAATTTCAGATTCACTCTCTTTGTTTATTTTGCTTGAATGATTTGGAAAACGTTTTCTTAGAACAACTACTTGTATCATTTACAAGAATGAATGAATGAAAAATATTTCCATTGTTCACAAAATTGTTTAGACATAAAGTATTGTCGATAATGAAAATATTTTTTTATTGACTAATTATTTCAAGCAATACCAAGAGACATTTTTAAGAAAATATTTCTCAAATTATTCATTTTTCATAAAAGAAACGGATCCATAATATTGAAGTTCCATTTATGAGTTAAATAACCCAAATAGTTATTGAAAAATCATAATTGTCTTCTTTCAACTACAGGATTTGGACTGCCAGCTTTCCAAGAGAATTACTAAAAAAGTCCTAAACCTATTGCAAATGTTCTAATTCAATCATAAATCCCTTTTTTTGGCTATTGCAATCCTAAACCTTTCGCAATAGTGCTAATATACCACATCTGGCCGACGGTAACATTTCTTTTCTTTTTCCCTCCACTTAGGACCAGCAACTCTCGCCAACCGAACTCTCGCCGGTCATAGGTGAGGGCCAAGACACCCTCGCCTGCCTAGTAAGATCTAGCGAGGGCATGCGGCCCCTTGCCCACCCTCGCCAGATGTAGACAAGGGGCCATGACGCCCTTGCCCAATGCCAATGCCAGCGAGGGAGTCCCGACCCTCGCTAGCCCTAAGTGGAGGGGAAAATATCAAAGAAAAGAAAAGGAAAAAGGAAAAAATTATAAAAATTATTATAATACTATTAAAAAAAGTCATGTCAGCACCGGCTGGTCAAAATTGGCTAGATGAACTGAATTGACAGAAATGCAAAAATTTTAAGATTGAATTGGAAAAAAAAAAAGTTTATTATTGAATTGGCACTATTACAATAAATTTAACACTTTTTTATAATTTTGCCCAAGCTTTCCTGTTCATAACTCTTCACGAGTGCCTACATTAATAATCCAAAGGCTAAGCATGTTGCTGATGCGAACGGTCAGCTTACTACCTGAAAGTCAAACACTGGAAATAGAAAGAAAAAGGACGACGGTTTTTCACCTAACTCTACTTATTTGTGGCGGAAATAGGAAAATTTTCATATGTAATTTTTATATGAGGAAATATGTTCAAAAAAGTTATATTCAAAAAAAGACTGTATTGACTAAATTGAGAGAGACCACATATGTATAAGGAGCATATAAAGCCCATAAACAAATATAATTTAACACATCTCTCATATGCAAGCTGGATTAGAAACAATGCGTAGAACTTGACTAATGAAAATTTGCACACACGAAATAAATTAGGCCAAAACTTGGCATTAATATCATGTTATAATTTCCAACTCAAAATCTTAAGCCAATAAGTTAAGGGAAGCCATATATATATATAAAGAGTATATAAACTCATAAACAAGTAATGTGAAATACTTTAACACCAACAATGTTCTTTTATTCTTGGCAAACAACCATATTGTTTATCATATAGACTTCTTGGGTAACATATTTTTAGCTTATTTTCATAATTAGGAGTGTAATTAACAATAATCACAGTAATATTATGTTTACTTTCTTACAAGTTTCTACTTCTTGTACAAATTTCACATCTGTGATTGGAAAGCAGGAAAACATTCGTCCCTTTTATCTTGCAATCATGATGGATAGAATGAGTTAAAACAACAATGTTTTGACGCAAAGAGTTTCCTTTTTATTGGATCCACAGGCTCTCCCATTCCCGCAATCAAGGAGTCTCATTATGCACGTTGCTTCTATTAACTAGCACAGCAACTCGTGCTATGCATGGGTCTCCGTAGGAATTCACACATTACTACAAAATTTTGTAATTCTTATTAGATGTTCTTTATATGTTGTATTATATTGATACATCGCTTTAGATGAGCTTCCTAGCATAGATTATAGAAATGGTCATATACCTTACAACCAATTTCACGGATGGAGTATACGCTAATCCATGAATAAATTCGTTTTGTGTTCTATCATGATTTCTCTTCAATAACATATCAATATAGATAGTGTGGTATAATTCAAATAGTCATAAGACCAGCGAATATATCTGTGTGAAATGCACTCATCCCTTCCAGTTTCATGGATATGGTCAACTTTTCAATGAATGCTAGAAATATATGGTATATAAATTGTTTAAGTGTAGCATAGGATATCTATGGTAGGCTCAATATATTTCGAACATGATGATATCGATGGTGTAGTTATACTCCGCAGAAAAACCAGAAGATTCATGTCACATAGATAATATGTAAGTAGTATCCTAACTATATGCTCATTGAAATAAGTTCAAACACATTGCTACAACTTACCAGTAACAATCACAGTCATGAAGACGAATGCCACGGAACTCCTCGCGACTACAGGAACTCACGACAATTTTTAGGATGTTGTCTTGGCCGGACTCAGATCCTTTGCCCTTACAATCAATCCCAACTCGGTCGCCGCCGTTGGGAAAGACCACCCCCTTAGTGCCGCCGCCGCCATCATATCCACCGTGTTCCCTTCGTCATCTAACCCCCATTGCTTTTGTAACCCCACATTGTCACCTTTATCTCTCTAACCCCATTGCTTTTGCTCTATCTCCCTTGCCTTGAGCTCGCACTGCCGTCAATGGAGCGTCGTATTCAGATGAAAATTGTGGAAGCCTCTCCTCCAAATCTGGCCATTTTCATCGGGTCTCGCGTCATCTCGAAAGGTGATGCCAGGTCTCGATAGAAGCGACAAGGCCTCACCGATATCTGGTGGTAGCCAATCGTGATGTTGGCACTATGGTGGCGGTTATGGGGAGGGAGGGAGGGAGGGAGGAGGCCAAAAAGGAAAAACAAAAGGACGGGGAAGAGGGTGGGTAAATCTCCTATCAAAATCAATTCCCAATTTTTGGAACCTAAAACCTATCCTATCTGTATTGAAATTAACCCTGGAACCTACCTATTTGTCTACTCCGATTCCATAGTCTACCCGGGAACCGGTTTCTTTTTCTTTCTTTTTTCATTTAAAAAAAAAACAAGAGAAATAGTAATTATAGCAAAATAGTGTGAGTAACAAAATGGCTTAAAGTAACACATCAATACAAAACAAATAGAAATATAAAGCAATAGGAAAGTTAAGCTCATTTAAGTATATAATCCAAACATATTATAGCCGGTTCTTGAGTGGTTGGGTTGGTGGATAGATTCAACGCCCAAAATCCAAAACTTGCCAGCAAAGTACCGATTTAAAAAATTGTGAACCAGGAATTGAACCTATTTCTACTGCAACCGAGAACCAGACCTGTTTTATGGACGATCTGGTCCGGTTCCAAGGTAGAACGGGACTAATTGCACAGCCCTATGATAGGCAGCTAAGGATCCTCATCTATTCTTATTTAACTTTGAGATTCTAGAGTTTTAAAGTATGTGTCACCAAAGCACATAAATTTTAGCAATTTGTAGCATAATTATAACACAACCATAACTAGCAACATGTGTCGAAAATTTGATGGTGATAGAGAGTACGCGTATGATAGGTAACTGAGCATTCGCATCTGTCTTATCTAACTATTAGATTTTACAATTAAAGTATGTATCACCAGGCACAAAAATTTTAGCAATTCGAAACATAATTATAACGCAACCATAACTGTATCAAAAGAACGCTCCCATTTATATTTTGAAGAATAGGATGCCAGAAGGAAAAAAAATAAAAAATAAAACCCTCAATTGGGATCGGCTCTAGGTTCGGCAGCTGACTCATCTCTCAGTCATTCAAAAAGTCCCCACCCCCCCAAACAATCAACTACCAAAAGAAATAAAGGAGGAAGAAGAGGGGCTAGGCCAGAACAGGAACTGGAATTATTCAACAAGGTTGAGAGCACACAAACCCTCCAATCACAATGAAGCATGCATGCGCGGATCACGACCCGACATTTCCCAGAATCTTCCTATGATCACAGCCACCTCTGACCAAAACGACCAGAAAAGTACATACGTGAACTAGTCCTCCATTGCATCACTATAAATATCCAAAGAAAACGTCATTACCATTCACCTTCTTATTGGATTAGTAGTTTTAATTCCTCTCTCTCTCTCTCTCTCTCTCTCTCTCTCTCTCTCTCTCTCCCTCTCCCCAATGGCAAACCCTCCAGAAAACCCTCTCAAATTGCTCACGGTGCTGTTCAACCACGAGGGCCGTGACTCCCCAACCGAGGTCCGCAACGTCCTCCTCGTTGTCGCCACCCTCATCGCGGCTGTCACCTTCCAAGCTGGGGTCAGCCCCCCTGGCGGCGTCTGGCAGGACAGCTCCGGCGGCCGTGTCCCGGGCCAGGCCATCTACGCCTCCCAGACAGGGCCGTTCTACGTGTTCCTGGTGTGCAACACACTTGCGCTCGCGTCATCCATCAACCTCATCATCTCCCTCACTTGGGGCTTCCCGTTCTTCCTCGAGGTCGTGGTGGCCACCGTGTCGATGGCCGTCACGTACGGCTCCGCTGTCTTCGCCGTCACTCCCAAGTCACACGACCAGTTCCGGTGGCTGCTCTTCACCGGCTTCGTGCCGTTCTTGCTGAGGCTGCTGATCCAGATGGGCAAGTATTACCTGTTTGTAATGTCCAAGTAGGAATCAATGGACTAGAAGGTGCGCATTAGTCTCAATTAATTAATTACTTTGGATTAGTTCGTGTAATTTAATGTTCAGCCTCATCTTGCGCTGAGGGTCTTGCACAAAGTGCGATGATTTTGAGGGAATAACTTAATCTTGTCGGAATAAAATTCATCCATTTGGAGCATGTCTTCCTTCTCTGGGCAATTGTACATGTTATTTTGCTTGCTAGTGATAAAGTTCTTTAATTTCTCGTTTTTCTTTTCTTCTTTTCACTGCTCATCTTGGAAAAATTACAAGAAGGAAGGGGAACAGTATGAATGGAAAAAATATTGGGTGGTCCGGGACAGCCACGTCAGCATGGTCCCGGACCACTCACGCGGCGCCATGTGTGAGGGGGAGGGAGACAGAGAAGAGAAAGAGGAGAGAGAGCGTCAAAGAGATGGGCCAAGGCCAGGTCCTTTGGTTCTCTCCCCTCACACGTGGCGCCGCGTGAGTAGTCCAGGACCACGCTGACATGGCGGTCCCGGACCACTCAATATTTTCTCGTATGAATGAGTTAATATGGGTGGATAATGATATTGACTTTTCAAATAGATTTAATGAAAATCCGTCAACCGACATATGGGTGCCAACAAACAATCCACTTGAGCGATCTCCTGCTTGGGTTGGTTGTTTTGGCGGACCCATATGAATTTGGGAGCCAATGCATTATTGACTCAAATTCTATTTCTTTCTCTTTAATTTTTAACCTTTGGATTCAGCGAGTGGGCTCGTCCAATTTGGGCTATCGAAAGAGCTTTAAAAACGAGGCCCGATCCACTGGCTATTTCGGGCTGGGTCTGCTGGGGAAAGTAATCTCGACATTCAGACCGAGAAAATTCTAATGGGAGACCTCCAATCGATCCCATGTTTCTTTTGCTGTTGCGCACGAGGAAATTCTCATAAATTCTGGGCGGAGCAAGCGCATGGTGTATATCGTCCCTTGCTTTTGCATTTGATGAAACTTTTCCTCTTGCCATCCCTCATATACTCTCTTCACTTTCGGGTGTACTAGAGGAGCCACCTTTGTTGTCACGAAAGGGTACATTTGCAAAATCAACAAAAGTTCGTGTTCCAGCAATCAAATGACATGGGCACCCTACATTTCCAACATGTGTAAGCACCACCAAACAGCGGAGGATGACGGGTAATCGAGTTGCTTTCGTTCAAGCTAGTTCCAACAATGATTGCCATCGATCGTTGTTCCGACAAAGGTCACCTTCGATCTTCATCACAAGAGTATAGCCATTTCATGGGAAAAGAGAACTTGCTTCGATCTTAATTGTTAGGCCCAAATGAGCAGTCAAGAATGGATGAATCGATTTTTTAAGGAAGCACAAACTATTTTTGTAGAACCGACCCCAATGTAAAGTAAACGAGCAATAACAAACAGGGGAAATTTTAAGCATATCTTGCTTCTCTAGGCAATTTACCATGTTATTTTTCTAGCTAGCGATAAACTTCTTTAATTTCTTGTCTTTTTTTTTTCCCTTTTTTTGGCTGTTCATCTTGGAAAAATTACAAGGAGGTGGAAAAGTATGATGAATGAATTAATATGCAAATTGGATAATGATATTGACTTTTCAAAAAGATTAGATGAAAATCCGTCTATGTTGGCCGATAAATGTGTGCCAACAAACATTCCATTAGAGCGGTCTCCTGCTTGGGCTGGTTGTTCTGGCGGACCCATATGAATTTAGGAGCCAATGCATTATTGACTCAAAATCTATTTTTCTTTCTTTTTAGTTTTAAATTTTTGGATTCAGTAAGTGGGTTCATCTAATTTGAGCCGAAAACATTTGGGCTATCCAAAGAGCTTTAACAACGAAACCCGATCACCATCTATTTCGAGCCCGGTCTACCGAGGAAAATAATCCCGACATTCGGATCCAAAAGAGTCCACCCCAATAAAGCCTAAAAACTCTTGTCCAAACTCCCCAATAATTAAGAAAATGATAAAAGATGATAAGTTGACCTCTAGACCCGTCAAGCAAATGTATCTGGTTGGATTTGAGTTGGTAAACTCATTTAAGCTGTATTGACTCATTTTCATGCAATATAAATGTAATGCCTCATAACCGACTTGACCCATACCAATCCATACTTGATCCGACCCGGCCTATATTACTAAAACACTTGTGTATTTAACTCAATCTATGAACAATCATATCCAAACTGAAATAAGAGTGCAAAGTGAGTGAACGTGAGATCGAGTGAAAGCGAAAAAAATGAATAAAGTGATAGGGATGAGTTGTATTTAAATAAATTGTAAATCCGTTTATAACTATTTAATACTCATAATATGTTTAAATTCATTTATAACCCATTTAATATCCATAGTTTAAAAAGTGAGTCAAAGGCCCTTTTTGACGGGTCTAGTGACCTTCAATCGATCCCACATTTCTTTTGTTGTTACACACGGAAATTCTGATGAATTCGGGCGGAGCAAGCGCACAGCTTTGAACGCGCATTGCTTTTGCGTTTAATGAAACTTTCAGCAATCAAACAGAGGACCCACCTTCCTTTATTGTCACAAAAGGGTCCAATTGCAAAATCGACTGAAAAGTTCGTATTCCAGCAATCAAATAACATGGCCATCGTACATTTCCAGCATGTTTAATAAGCACCACCAAACAACGGAGGGGGAGAGGGGGATCGAGTTGCTTTCGTTCAAGCTAAGTATCCACAATGATTGCCGTGGATCTTTGTTCCGACAATGGTCGCCTTCGATCTTCATCACAAAAGTATAGCAACTTCATGGAAAAAGAAAACTTGATCCGATCTTAGTTGTTAGGTCCAAATAAGCAATCGTGAGCAGATGAATCGATTTTTCAAGAAAGCACAAACTATTTTTGTAGAACCGACCCCAATGCAAAGTAAACGAGCAATAACAAACAGCGGAAATTTACATATTTAAGGAAAGATTAGTTACAAACAAGATTTATAGAGATTCGGTTTATATAAATCCAGTCCTCTATCTTCAAACTCTAATAGCCCACTAATAGCCCAAATAGGCTTAATTCTACAAGTTACACTAAGAGCACATATATCGCCCGATTACAAGTGTAGAAACCGTTGCTACGCCTTCTATAGAAATTCCGCTATAGACTAACTACTAGATCCCCCCCAGTAGTTGTTCTCACATTTTGTACACTTAGCTCAATGGAGACCGTCCTGAAATTATAAGCCATGCCACTAAATGTTTACAAAGATCCATCGCACACTTTGTCTCTCATATAGATAAATGCCTCAATCAAAGTAGTACTGTTAAAAGGATTTCCAAGGATAATGCCAATGTATTACGTGGTAACACTTAGGCTGCATTTTTTTTTTGTCCTCATACGTGTTTCACGATATGTCTAATCAATTTTTTCTTCTTTTAATTTATCTAATCAAGTCCTTCCATTTTCATAAATTTTCTAATCTAATTCTTTCGATCTCAAATCCTACTAAATCTAAAATCTAGTTAACGTGGCTTTTGGGGGTAAAATAAATAATTTTTTCAACATGGACAACAATGTGGGTGCCCGCATTATTTTTTCATATTTTGACATATACAGTGGTTGAATTTCCGACGGAGGTGTCCCTATAAGTTGTCCACATTAACTAAACTTTATCCACATTATACTTTAGCAAGGTCCGATGGTCGCGTCAGTTGAATATAATATCAAATATTCTTGATTAGATAAGTTATGAAAGTAAATGAGGTTTGATCAGACATATTAAGAATAAATCGATTTGCGGGCAAAATATCCTACGCGTTTTACTTGTGAATGCGGTCCAAAATCCAAGAGATGATACAACGTTTTGTCGTCCTAATTCAATCCCTAACCACTCCCATAGAGTCTTCGTCATTACGTTGTTTTGCTAAACATGATGAGATAATTATGCTGTAAGTACGTCAGCAAACATCTTTTTAACGACAGATTAGAGAAGAAGGGATAGTAGAAAATTGAAACATAAAAAAAAATGAAACTACCTAGCTCCGCTGTAAGAGACAAAACGCCAGCCTCTCTCTCTCTCTCTCTCTCTCTCTCTCTCTCTCCTTTCGCTCCAGGACCAGTTCCAAAGTTGCCCATGATTGCACATGTTCCATGTCTGCTGCAAGAGATTCAGTACAACTGTCAAGTTATAACAAGAACCGCAATAAGTGCCACAATTAGCCACGACCCAACATACCGCCAAAATATAATTACCATATTCTTCTTTTGTCCCTTTCTAATTCGTTTTTTTAAAATATTTTCTTTTTAATTTTTCTTGGGCAAGCAGACACCCCACTGTCAACTGTCACCACCGAGTAGGCCTTTGCCAATAAGCCACTCAAGTCTAGCTTTTCACCAATTCCTTTCCAAGCATGTGACAGCTCTGTGACAGTTCCATGATTTATCCTGGACGCATCCTTTGGATGGAAATAATCCTTTGTATTTCTTTTATCATTTTATTTGTTTTTTTTTTTAAATCCTATACAAAATATCATAACGTACAAAAACTCCAAAACTTTAGATTTACTCCTCCTTTTTTATGCAATTAATAGAGAAATCAAACATCCGTTCCTTTCGGATGGTTATGAACATTGCAAAATAAAGTATTCACTCTCAACATGGATGTAGATTTGATGTCCCCTATTGTGGACTTATTTATTGTCTTCATTGTGGCATCGCGATATATGTTCTTTTATTTTGTTTCTTTTTGCAACTAATTCAAATCCCACCGACCCCTAGTTACCACCTATTCCCTCCTCCACCTCCCACACCTCCGGCTTCGCACAATCATCTCTATCCATCTTTCCCTCTTGTCCGGTATGGCCCTCGCATGTCTTTTCCTTTCGATTTTCTTTTTTGCCCTTGAAGCCATTTTTCCTTCTCCACGGCTCTTCCATGGCCGTCAGGATCTCGGCCTTGCGATTAAATTCCACGTTTATGAACAAGCCACAATTGCCGGATCTAGAGACATTGCTCTCTAGGTTTGGAAACTCGAGGATTAGTCTAAAATGGATTGCCATGCGCTGTCATCTCACGAGCGGAGATAATAGATGGGTTCTTATTAGGAGACAGCAAATCGGGGGCCATCTATATGCACTTTTTTGTGGAGTACCTCGAAAGCTAGGAAAATTTATGAATAATGCCAGATATATCAAGTGTGATGATGAATGAGTACATTACATAATATGCGAGATTTTGTTTTAGATGTTAAATATGGTCGTCCCTTGAAAACCCATTTGCAATATATCGTATTCCATAATTTTAAAATTCATTACATTTAATTTAGTGCATCATAATCTTTGAGATCCATGGTTCTCACATGGTACTCACATAAAACGTTTGTAAGTTAGGAACATCAGCATGTCTAATAAGTCAATAAACAACAAATTCCACCCAACAAAAAAAAAATTGAACATCATCAATTCTGGGGTTCAGAAATGGAAGAAGAAGACTTCATTAGCCAGGCTGTAAAGAAGAAGAGGAGGAGGAGTCTTCGATCTGTACAAAATCATTTGTCCTTTGAAATATCCAAAAAACCCACAAAGAAAACCTCAAAAAAGAAAAAAAAAAGGTCTAAAAAAATAACCCAAATAAGAAAGAAACAGAGAGCGTTTCTTCCTCACAGTCTAATTAACATGTTAATTGCTGACAACCCAAAAAAAAAAAAAAATTGAAAAAGAAAAAAGGAGAAAGAACTAGACAGCTAATTCTTGCTTTTGATGGGAAGCTTCGTCTTCGTTAAAGCAGATGAGGCGGAGCTTCTGCGACCTGCCGTCTTCCAACGTGCCGAGAGGGCACTGCTGCATCATCATCTCGCGCTGCAGATAGGAGCAGTAGGTGTGGAATGCGCTGGGCGTCACGTTGAGGTTGAACCCCAGGCCGAAGAGGAAGTCCACTTCCAGGAAGTTCATCTCCATCGTGCTGATCCCACCCACTTTTGCGTAGTAGGCATTATTGTAGTAACTGTAAAGAAAAAAAAAGGACAAAATAGAAAGGAAGGAAAAGAAGTCAGTTAGGGGTAATTGAATCATCAAGGGTCATTCTTAGTTAGGCAATGATAATTGTGTATGCGTAACATGAAAGGGAAGAGGTTTTCCCTTTTCTTTTTCGGTACGAGTCACCAAAATATAAGTAGTTTTCAACAATGGTGTCATGAAATTGACATGTTTGTCATTAAATCTTGAAATGGAATAATTAGATTTCATATAGGGTTTATACCATTCAAAATTTCAAATCAGTGCTCCATGACAGTTTTTTTCCAAAAAATTTTGAATTGGATATCCATGACACATTTGCTTCAAATTAATTATCGTTTCAAAAAAAAAAATCCAAACCGATTACCCTAATCAGAATCCCAATAAGTCAATGCTTGAAAAGTCAATAGAATAATTTTTTTACATAATCTAAAGGGTAACGTCTAATTTTTAGTAAATTCAAAAACATACGAATTATGAGATACATTGTACCAAAAGAAGGAAATACATTGCTCCTTCCATCCTTTTTTTTTTTTGACAACTTCGAGAGAAAATGCAACTTAAAGCAACGCCCTTTTAATATCGTCTACTAAGAATCAATGAAACATTCATTAGTTTTCCAAAATTCAGTAGATTCTCCCAGGTTTTCTTCTATTTCCAGTTCTCTCTTTTTCTTCTTTTGGAATCATTTTTTTCTTTCCTAAATGGACAGAATTATCTCAAAAGGGGTTGCACAGAAAGCTGAACAGCTAACCGGAACCAGCAAAGCATCCACAAAATCACACTCCCTCCAACAAAGGGAAAAAAAGAGAGAAAAAACTCTATTTAATTTAAAGAAAATGGCAATGCGAGCTGAATTCAGACCGGTTTTCAAACGTTGGAAATCAAGAATTCACACCAGTACTCCAAATCCAGCAGCAAAGACAACTCACATGTCGTCCAAGAACTTGGCGGCGACCATGACGCTGGTGATGAGGAGGCGGTGGACGTTGAGGGAGTTGATCGGGAGCGTCGGCTGCCGCTGCGCGAACCGCTCGAGGTAGACGTAGGCGACCACGAAGCAGGAGGGGCTGCAGTTGGCGTACTTGAAGATCCGCTCCAGGTAGCTCCGGATCGAGATGGCGGGCCGCGTCAGGCCGTGGAAGACCGAGATCCTCTGGGGCTGCTGGTGGATCTGGCGGTCCAGGTCGTTGGACTCCGCCGCCTTCTGCAGCAGCGAGGAGAGGAAGGCGATGAGCCGGGGCATCGCGTGCGGGCTCTCGAGATCCGTCATCGGGAACAATTCGTCCTCCTCCTCCTCCTCCTCCTCCTCCGTGCCGTGCCGTTCCTCCGCCGCCGCCGCCGCCGTCGTCGTCGGAAGTTCTTCCGCTAGTGATGCTTCTCGCCGGCGGTGTTCGTGAAGCTCGTGTCGTGGCGTGTTTTTCTTGTTTTGAACTGATTTTTTTGAGTGTTGAAAGACAGAGAAAGAGAGAGAGATTGAGATTATATATAAGGTTTTACAGAAGTGGTAAGGCGGTAGTTAATGGGGGCGATCTCTGGATTGGCGAAAATACCCCTGAAAAAGTGCATGTTATGGCGATCGTGTCCCTTGGATTTGAGCTGCCGTTTCCTTGGACTCTCGGGTGCTTGTGGGGTCTGAGTTGGAATTAAATTTTATAATCATAGCTGGCTTTTCACGCCGTTTTCTTTATTTTTTTTTTGTTTTTTTTGTTTTTGGGTTTTCAAACTTTTAAATTGGAAAAGAGGGTAATGACAAGATAGTGAGATGACTAGTATCTTAGAAAATTTAATCATACGCTCACAAATATCTGGATTGAGATTCTTTACCAAAAAAAAAAAAATGTCTGGATTGAGATTAAAAAAAAAAAAGTATATTATTTACCATTCACAGCACTCAAGTTTTATTAATGGCTCGCGCATTTTGCATCCCAAATCGATCCCGCATTTCTTACGGATCTTGACTTGATTAAAAATAAAATATCTTGTTAGTGGCGTCGAGAATTAAAAATTAGGGTAAGAATTTATCTTGAATCAAGGGGTGGACCCCACACGAGATAATACGCCCGATTCAAAGTTGTAAGGATTGTCCGAACATGGGATGAAAATAAAGCGCGAGCATTTATGTACTCACTTATTTATTTATTTTTATCCAACATTTTCGTATTGGAAGAAATTAGGCCACGAGAGCGGCGTAAACCCAATACCCATCATGTGACGACATGTGAGTCTTGGGTGTCGATCGTAGTGTTGGGACCCACTGGTGTAAAGAGGCTGCTTTTCATGCCTTACGACCCTCATGAAATTTTCAATTTTTTATTTTTATTTTTTTCTTATTTTTCATTTTTCATTTGTTTTGGGGTGAAATGACAAAAGCTGGGAGATCTTTGCATGTGTCATGACCCCCAATAAAGGGGGACGATGTTCGATTGTGCATGTGTTCTGTGAATCTTGGAGCAATTTGCGCGACATCGAATTGGATTTTGTTGTGATTTGTATGATGGCCTGATACAACCCCCCAAAAGAAAAATAAAAAATAAAAATTTTGGAAAATGGGTTTTTTTTCTCTCCTTCTAAGTTTGAATTTTGAAATATATAGTGAATTATGGGACATCATTAAAGTAATCACTCACTAAGGAAAATGGAATCGTGATGACGTGGAAAGCTTGGGTGTTTTCCTTCGTAATTTAAAACTTAGGAGGCCCGTCGTCACATGGTTGCTTCCTACTTGGGTCAAGTCAGGGAGCATTAGGGTCACTATCAGTAAAAAGGGTTATGTGCAAATTGTTTGTTTGAGTTCATCCCAATTCAAGAAATCCCTCTTTCTTATGAACACGACAAGAATCATCTCAAGTAAATCTTTAATAAATAGAAGTATCTCATTAACCTCGTGAATTATATAATATATGAAAATAATACAATTAGTTTGCCCTCGACTCTCTTTTGAGGATTGGTGGTTGGAAAAGGAGATCGTCACTGCTAACTTCATCTAGATCCGCTCCTACAAAATTAAGATATTATGTCAGGGAATTTCACAAAGATTTTAATTATTATCAGTTATTATTTTAGTGTCTCAGCTTAGTATAGGTTTCTTTCTCGGTTATAGGGGAGCAAAAAATGAGAGTAAATTTGCATAGAAAATCATAAACTTTTCTCCGTGGGCCATTAACACTATCCCAAACTTATATGAGTAATCCATAAATTACCTTTGGCCATGGTTCATTCCAAAATTCAAGAAAAGAATGGAATTCTTTTCGTCCATAATGACCATTAAAAAACTAATGTGGCAGTGATGAAAAAGTTCTTGGTGTCAGTGTCCCACGGTGAAAACTTAAGGTTTTTTCTTATGAGATTATCCAAAGAGGAGCTTCATGCAATATCGATTGGACCCACAAGACATCCGCTTTCCATTTATATATATTATATTAAAGAGGAGAACAAGTGAATTTTCCCAAGCTGTAAATTCACCTTTTTTTTTCCTCCTTTCCCAAAAATGAATTCGATACTAAAAAATGCCAACTTTGCTCCCTCAACGATACAGTTGTAACAAAGCACTGTTCCTGCCATAGGAAAAACCCAAATGGATATGAGCTGTCCCAGATGTTCGAACCGTGGTACCCTCAAAAGTGAATCTCGTGGTACCATATTACATTATCTAAAACACAATTAATTAAAAAAACCCAATTTTTTAAAAAAGAAAAAGGTATTATTCCAGGGAATTAATTAGTGGTGGGGAGATAAATTCAACTGCCCACCTGGTGCCCATGCTCCTCTTGGAGTGAAACAGGAGCAAAGCATGTCTTGAGGACAACAGGACATGTCTTTTTCTTCAATTTTCTTTTCTTCTTTATTTTTTCCTCTAATTAAAGTAATTTAATAGGGATCCAAAAGTTTGTTGCGTATTAATGCTTTCGCTTCATGCAACCTCATGCTCTAAACCCCATGTGATGTCCCATGTGATCGCTCCATGCGAAATTTGAGAAAGAACCGTCCCAGGAGTGATGTCCGCCTACTGCAAAAATAAATATAAACAAATAAGCATATAATATATTTGTATTTACTATGTATTATATAATTTCGAATTTCCAAGAAATAATAATAGGAGAATTTGGTCGGATAAATGCGTGGGTCCAAAAATGAGAGCGGTGGTGTTGTTGTCGTGTATGAATGAGAACCGGTGGGGGGGCTTTTCTTGCCTTTTTTCACGACGGTGACCCCTTCACGTAGGGACTAATAAATATGTAGCCTAAGTACTGAAAAGTTTATATATTTTTTTCTTAACTTGAAATACTTGAAATTTTTTAAATCAATAAATAATTTCGCACGGAGTTGGATATTGCTTTTGCATAATTCTTTTGTGACTCGATGCAATCTTCTTTTTATTTTTGAATCATTGCATGAAAAGTGGCACTTGAAAATAATCGATAATTTCTTTTAATACTTCCTAGATCGGAAGTAAGTGGGTAGGTTGAAATTCATTAGGTGCATGAAATAAGCAAAAATGTCAAATTTGCAAAAGGATTTCGAGCTTCAACCAAATTCTCGTATCATATCGACAATTCATACATGGTGATGGGTGGCGGCTTATTTTTTGGCTCTGTCCTATTTGGATCGGGTCAATTATGTCGATGAGGCAATTATTTTTGTGTTCTTATTTCTAGGATTAGCTGTGAAATCTAGGGCTCTTCCTCTCCATAGACGTGGGGGGGACCAAACAAGGAGTGAAACGTAATGTTCGAACGACACAGAGCCTCCGGAGTCCATGGATGCACGTTGGATTGAAAGCGTCACCGACACAAATTGGTGAGTAATACAAATCGGATCTTCTTTAGACGTGGGATTCGGTTCGCGTATCGACAACAGGCCCACATCGCACCACGAGACGTGAAGGTGGTGAGGCAGGTTGTCAAGTGAGCGTGCTTCCTTACTTAAACCTAATTTCTAATTTGCAGACATAAATGCCAAACGAATTAAGAAAATATTAGGTCTAGTACCCTTTAAAAAAAAAAAAAACCCCAACTTTAGGTCTAATTTCAATTCTAACCTAAACTTTTTTTTTGTCCCTTCAAAAGCTCACAACTTTTATGTCCATTCCCAATTCTACCATATTTTCTTTTGTTTCGTAAAAAACTGCCAACTATTGCTTGAGTCCCAAATATGCCCTTGTTAACCTCCGTCCAAAATTTCTCATGGACGACCGAGAGATGGAAAACTCCTGAACGTGAGCTATTTGAGCGTCCCGAGCAACATGTCTCAAGTGCAAACTCTTCGATCGTAGAATATGATAAACTCTCGAGCACAAGAGATTAAATATTATACATAAAATCGAAGATCACCAAGTGAGATGGAGGGAAGACTTTTAAGAGTAAGATCAATCAAAGAAAGCAACCCTAACTACTCTAGTTTTTACCTAAATTTTAGATCCAAGAATACATCATTTAGGCTGACGAGGAAATTCATCTCTAAAAGACATCTTCTTGGATTTGAAATTTGGGAAAAACTAGAGTAATGACATGGAAATAACACGTAGGATCATTAAGGGTTATATTGGACCATGGGTTCATGGGACGGATATGAGACTCAATTATAAGTCAGTGGTTCTTATGAAACAAAAGGAAAATTTATGGTAGAATTAAAACTGGATCTAAAGTTTATATTTTTTATAAGACAAAAAAAAAGTGTAGGATAAAATTGGGATTAAAACTAAAGGTGGGAATTTTTTTGGGTAATGGACCAAAAAAAGTCACATATAGAATTCTTTTTCCGGAAAAACATTTTTTCACATTGCCTCACTTAGAAAAATGAGTCTACAACACATCTTCTAGTAAGAGAGTTTTACCGAGAGGTTTTCAAATATGTTTAGCATTGTCTCATTTCATAAATGAACGACTCGAAGAATCAAAAGACTCAATATGATCACAAGAGGAAATGCCTATACATTTTTTGTAGCTTGGTTGTTATTGCGGCCACCTTCATTACTTAGTGAGACGAGATAGGAGAGGGAAACCCTAATATCATAAAAACTTCAATAGTTTTATCAACGAGGAGCCATCACAAAGAATTTAGGTGCGGGTATAACCCTCAACATGCGTCGTGCTGAAAGTAAACTTTGTGAGCAGTGTCGTAATCCTTCTTTTATATCGTTGCGAAGTTGATTGAACCGGATCATGCAAATCGCATTATATATTTTTCCACTAGAGGAGCAAAATCACTAGGGCCGAAGCGTTAGCTTCCTTGTTCACAAAAACGATCGGCACCACAGATCCCAGCGTCGCGAAAAGATGGAGTCCGAACTAGGACTGGCATTGGTGTCTTTGTATCTTGAGGTGAAATCAATAGGATGGCACGGGGATCCTTCTATCCGGCGACTGGGCGGGGATTTGGGGATAGCACTCTCGAGCTGCTAGAAAA
The DNA here is from genome assembly GCA_016097605.1 of Eucalyptus guilfoylei. NCBI lineage: Eukaryota > Viridiplantae > Streptophyta > Magnoliopsida > Myrtales > Myrtaceae > Eucalyptus > Eucalyptus guilfoylei. Next base: position 20,734,263 of record CM027864.1, on the reverse strand, counting down.
ATGTAATTGGGTTTGAGCTTATGAATAACAACTGGGTATATTTCATCTTTTTCTCTTGTAATTGAAAAATGTAACAATGATGTGTGAGATTCTAATTATAATAGAATCATCTACTGAATATAGCCTTAGTTTATGAGCAAATCAAAATAAAAGCTTGTGTCTCGAATTTTCTTCCTCGCTTTTATTCTTTATTTACTTGAGATTGTGTACCGAATCTTATTATTGTGCATGCAGATGGAGTTCTGCATCGACTGCAACATCATGAAGTATTGTTTAGAAATATTGGTCATGGCCATCCACAAAAGCAGCGGTCATTCGCACTCTAGCACGAGCCTTATGGACAACCCGATCCATAGATCAAGCGTGTGGAAGAGCCAGAAGTGTGGGTATGTACTCAAAGTGCCAAGCATCGGAGGATTCCTAGGTTGTCGACTACTACGAAAACAATCAATCGAACAATAAAAATGTTGTAAACGTAATATATTATTATTTGTTGTAATCAGTAAAATTAAACTGAAATATAATTATGACAATGCGATAACAAATTTAATAATGATCAAGTCAATGAACAAATGTATTGAAAATTTTCTTAACAAGTGAGATGACAAAATTACAAATTAAATATAGATTTACAAAATCGCTATAAAATCATAACAGAACTAAATAGTAGGTGAGGTACAAATTACCGAATACTCTTAAGGCGATTAGTTTATGCTAAAAATGCTTTGCAAATTACAAACTATTTCTCCCAATAGACAACTCCCCAAATCTGTTTGCATAAACACTATACAAATATGACTTAATTGAACTTTTCCTCAAACTGGCAAAATTAAAGATTAAAACAGTTATCTAAGCATAGAAGTGTTGTATATTCTTTGTTTTTCTTTGAAGAACAATTTGTTTCAATTTATAAAGTTTGAAAGGATATGAACTGAAGAGACATATTTAAAAGGACATGAATGTACATGTCTTTTAAAGGCAAATAAACTACTATAGAAAATTAAAAGGACATGAATGTACATGTCTTTTAAAGGCAAAGAAACTACTATAGAAAATTAAAAGGACATGAATGTACATGTCTTTTAAAGGCAAAGAAACTACTATAGAAATTTGAAAGGACATGAATTGAAGAGACATGTCTGTTTTGCTCACTTTACGTAGTTTGGTCTGTGTAACATAAAATAGACTAAACAAGTAAATGAATTGAACACCAAATTTATGTAATTTGGTCTGTGTGACATATGTCCACGGTGAGAATAGTATAGAATTCCACTATGGATCAAGCAATATAACGAAGACTATAACCACACTCGAGTCACTCAAATACTCTTAGTATTCACAACCCTCAATTACACATAATCACTAACATAGTGTTTAGCTCCATAATTTCTCATAAAATAATCTCTCAATCTTGCAAAAAAAAAAAAAAATCACAAATCTTACTATAAGATTTATTGGTCTCAACAATCCGTTACTTCAGGGTGCAATTCACGAAAAAAAAAATAGCCTTTTTGATATTCTTTACAAAGAAAGCCCTTTTTATATATAGACAAGAATTGGATCTAAAAGACAAAAACCTACTTAAACTCTATAAATAGGAAATCAACTTCAACTAGGAAACCCATTTATATTATGAAAGTTTCATTTTAGATTGAAACTCGAGATAAATTCACGCCATTGGATTCAAACCGACTTGATGGAAAGAGAGGTCTCTGTGTGCCTTGTTGATGCAGGAGTAGCAAGCTTTGTTGATCTATTCAAGTTGAAGATGTCGATTATGCAAGGGTGGATAAGTTATTGATTCAGTGAATGAGTTATCGATTTAATGAACAAGTTATCAATTTCATGGTTGTCGATATCAATTTACAAGCTTGTTATTGATTTCAAGACTATTAATTGACTATCTAGCAATCAAAGGCTACTCTTGACAATTTTCTTTGCTTTTTGACGACCTTTCGAGGTGTCGATTAGGCTGCCCAAGCTGGAGAATTAATTTAGAGTCTAATTTTAATTACTTGCATTTGGTCAAATGTTTTTAGTCCTAGTCTTAATTGTGTTGTACGTTTCAAGTATCAAAAGTTCAAGGCTCTAGGGCTGCATTTGACAGTCACGGTAAAATTCGAGATATGATAAAATTAATACTATTCTAAGTTTGGTGTCTACTCAAGACAGGATAAAATCAAGTATAATGGAGATATAACCCAAATAAAATTATCTCATGGAGTAAGTAGAATAAAAGTGGATAAAATTTCTAATATCCATAATAGAAAATTTATTTTTCTCGAATAATAAACTTCTTAAATTGACATTTAAATTGAATTCTAATATGATAAGTTCACCATAACAAAAAACCAAAAACAAAAAACTATTTATTTATTTTAATTTAATCTTATTTCAAATTTAATTACATATTTTAGGTGTTTTAGCATTTTAGGTATATTAGCTCATTTTAATTTTTAATAAAATTATATCAGAGAATGATGGAAAGTGAAGAAAGAAATTAAAAAAAAAAGAGGATACAAACTAAAAAAGAAAATTAAAATAATGTAAACAAGAGTGTTGCGAGAGATTTTTGCCATCTTTATTTATAAAAATTTTTGTTCATTTATATTGATATGACGTTTATACCAAACAATAGATATGATATGATATAAATATATATGATTTTATTACTATAATCACCAAATAGTAGATAAGATATAGCAAAATCCTTGGATAAATCCTGTCATACCTAATTCTATCTTAGTAAAAAATCCAAACAACCAAACGCCGCCTAAGTGTGTTTTAATGCATTTTATAGTACCTAGGACTTTGTTATGTTTCTCGTTCCTATGTCTTTAATTAACTAGGTAGTTTCTTGTCTTCAATCTTTAGTTTATTTTCTATGTAATATTCCCTCTATATATTGTGGTGAATACTCAAATATAAGATAGTGAATTTTGGGTATATGAATATATGAGATTTTTCTCTATATGAGCAAATATCTTTGGAGAGTGGATTAATCCTGGCTTCTGAATCCTTGGAAGGTGAATTTTTCCTTGGTGGCGAGCCAAAGAAGCGTTGTATCCTAGGCTAGTGATTTTCTTGTAGTCCTTGGTGGTGAGTTTGTTTAATCTCGAAGTCCTACATCCTTGACAGATGATTTCTGTAGGCCTTGGTAGTGAGTTTTGTCAATCCTGATTTGGATCCTTAGCCGGTGGTGCGTCATGTAAACCCTGTTTCTGATCATAATCTATCCTACATTCATATTCATCCATTGACATCCTCCCTTCCATACACTCATCCATCATCGATTATCACTCAAGACAACTCTCGCCCATCCCACAAGTGCATCACTTCTCAAGATGAGATCCTCATCGGCCTAGATTGAGATAAGAATGAATGCTTCGCGGTGTGGTTAGGTGGAACATTTTTTGAGGAGAATGCAGCAATTAAAATAATTGTAATAAGGAGATTTTTCAAGTTATATAGAGTCCTATGTTTATCACGGGGGCGAACTTTTGGAAAACTTTATTATATCTTTTTCATAATCGAACTTTAGCAACAACTCCGTGATAAACCAAACGTATCATTTAAAGTATATTCAAAATCAAGTTGTACTAATCTAATTTATGAATAAGGGAAAGTCGTAAATCTTTGTTTGCACGATATACAGTTATAATATCAAAATAAAAATTGCTTAAATAACTCGAACATCTCTAGTACTTTCGGTAGGGTAAATTAGTTAGAGACCCCTTCAATTTGTTCAAATTACTCGGACACTCCTTAAAAGATACTTGACACCCGTTCTATTTTGCCCAAATTATAATCCATGTTATCTATTAAATACATCAATTGAACACAGATTGCTCAATTCCAAGATAATTAGGATAACATGCCATGACAAAATAACTGATATCCAAGTGAAACTCAATGAATTGCATTAGACTTTATGAATATTATATGAAGGTCGAGCGGTTGTTTAGTAAACTGTGTCATGACGAGCTATAATCCTTCTTAATTCATCATTCGAACCAGCACTTGATTCAGTTGGGTGAAGTCTGATTTCGACTTTAGAGGAGAATCAGTGAAGACACTAATCTAAGATCAGAAACTATCTGGCTCGATGATCGAAAACATGTGAAGACAAGCCATAATACGATTGTAGAAAGGAAGTGTAAACAGGAAATGAAAAAGACAGCAGCTAAACCTGTTGCTTGAAGGAGGTCTTGAATTCCTCTTAATGAATCGTCCAAATGTTTCAGAAATCGTCCGCAGTATCGACTAAACCAAGTAGACATTATCCACCAGAGGAGCCAATTCACCATGAGCAGAAGCAGATTCCTCATTTACAAACAGGCCGTCCCTCCAAAACACCAAGTGCACCGGAATGACCAGAAGTCCGATCCCCAGAGTCGCGAAAAGGTGAACTGCAGCCTGCGTTAGAATGAGCCCCACGGTGGTAACGATCGCCATAAGCACCAGGATGGCCATTTTGTCAAAAGCTCTGTGTATGCAAATGGCTTTTGGCATCAGCTGCAGCATCATAAAGTACTGATTAGTGATGATGGTTGTGGCCATCAGTAGAAGCAGAGAGACTTTGCGCTTCGGCACGAGGCTTATGGACAAGCCGGCCCACAGAATGAGCACGTAAAACAGGCCGAAGTGGCACAGGTTCTTCATGATCCGGGTGGCTGGGGTTGCGGAGAGGTTGAACAGGAACGCGAGCTTGGCATTGTTCGGGGACTTCACCTTTGGCTTGTGGGGAGTCTCCATGAGGGAAGTCAATGAAGAGATGGAGGATGGTCTGTGAGTAATTCCAAGGTCGGACAAGTCTTGATTTGGGAGATGAAAGGAAGACGAGGGAGAGAGATGTGTGAGAATGGAGACGAATATATGGCGCGGATTGGGCTGTAAATTAAGATAATACAAAGAGTAGACGAGGTAGAGTCATCACAGGGACGTTCGTTTTTGGTTGGCAGAAATAATGACCCTAAACATTCCAACAAGAGACCGCTCAAACTTTTCGTCAAGGAAGCTTCTCAGGAGTCAACTTAGTTTTAAACTTTTCAATTTTATCAATTTAATTATATAACTTTACTCGAAATTCCAATATAGTCATCTTCGTTAATTTTAACTAGAAATTGCTGATGTAGTAGTATGCCATATAGAATGGCCAATGATAACTAAATTACCACGTTAACTATTTTTAGTGAAAATTAATTTGAAGGACTACATTTAAATTCATGGAAAAGTTTAAGGGCTAAATTGATAAAATTAAAAATGTTTATAATTGAATCGACATATGTATAATAGTTTAGGAATATAATCATTTCACCTAATTTTAACTGAAAATTGCCGGTATAATAGTGTGCCACATAGAACAATCGACGATGAATAAACTGTTAAATTAGTGATTTCCGGTGAAAAATTGATTGGAAGAACTATATTGGAATTTCTTGCAAAAATTTTGGATTTTATTGACAAAATTGAAAAGTTTACGACTGAATTAACATATATACAATAAGTTTAGGACTAATATGATAATTTTTCCTATTTTTATTTTAACTTAATATTATCTATCAATCAAACCTGTAAAATTAATCGTTGCTTATTTCTATAATGAAACGGCTAATGCTTTGCCCGAGAGCACTCTCCTGGCATCATCACCAATTGTGTATTCCTAAATGCTTAGTACACTTTTAGGATCAAAGGCAAAACGTTTTGGACCTTGGTCCCGTAATTCTCTTATCTCATATAATTACCGTACATCAGGAGTAGTTCTTAACATAGGACAGATTAAATCAGTTAAACATTCTCATTCAAACCGGACGTCTCTTATTAACAATGGAAGATTGAGGGTGGTTATCGGATACTAAAAGAGTTTGTTTGGACGGAATATGGAGGAGTTTTGTGATAGGCTGAATTTTCATATTTCATTTTCGATTAAATAAATCGGGCATTTTGTTGACGCGCTGATAGTGCTATTCTCTGAACTAATCACTCATGAGATATTGGTCTATCTGGGGAAGCAATTAAGGAATCTAAATGCAATGGACTTAAGAATTCGACCAGGGATCGACTGCTCGACTATATTCATCTGCAAGGGTCATTACGGCACTGTTGAAATCGATTAGAGACCGGAGATAGGTCGATTTGGCTGAAATATGTGATCAGAATGTGGGTGATTCCACCTGATTGCAAAATACTCGTCGATCGACAGTAGACCGATTTTTCTATCGTTTTGGTACCCGGTGCCCGTAATTGAAACCTCGAGATTTTCACGACAACCGAGAGTTGCCAATGTGTCGAAGATGCACTATGTGACTCGAGATAAATCGATCATGGGTCAATTGCACTAAAAATTTCTAAAAACTACCCGGTAGACTAGGTCACGCTAAAATCGCATCGGATTGAAATTAACCGTAAATTTGAATCCGATTTCATAAATCAAAAGTTCTGTGATGTCACGATCTATTTTAGGACCGTCAACTCATCCTCCGAAAATTTTTTGAAGATTCCGAGATTTTTTGCGGAAAATCGAATCGGATGCCGTGGAAAATTAGCGGAAATTCGGATTAGTCGAATGGAAGAAATTTTTGACTTGCAAACTAAGCTATATGGCGAAGGGGACTTGCAGAAAATTATACGGGATTTTTGTTCATCAAAATTGGATCTCAATTTGGGAAATTGAGTGATGAAATTGAAATTAAAGTTGTGAAATTTGGTTTTGAATAAAGGGCTGGAATTTTGGGCATTTAATTGGATAATGTATGGATTTATCAAGAGGAAAGAAATAGGAGACAAGTGAGTTAATGTAATAGCTAAGGTTGAGAAGGTTGGGCCCCTCCTTCTTGGCTTCTTGGACACGCTGGTCGGCACCCCATCCGCTTGCTGCTCCTGCTTCGATTCCTTTTTCTTCCTTCGGTCTCTCAATTGGGCACATCTCTCTCTCACAGGCCTGCTTTTTCTTTCTCTCTCCGTGTGCGAGCACTCCCTACCGAAGCCATCAGCTGCTCCTCTCTTCGTCACCAGCGTTTCCTTCTCCATCGAGCTGCCACGAAGACCGAAGCAAGCAAGCTCATCTTCTCTTCCCATCTCTGCCGCACGGGTGGTCAATCTCAGCAAGATTGTTGACCTCTTGCCGTGCGTCCAACCCAGCAATCAAAGCCCACGTCTTCCCTCCACCGAAACCGAATCATCCTGCGGCCGCTCCACTTCAGTTTGTCTCCCATGAGTCAAACTTCATCTGTAATCTTCACTTGTTGACTCCTCCTGCCGAAGCCGCATCATCCCACGAAGCAGCGTGTCTCCATCTCCACGTTTCTCTGCCCTCTCTCCGCCTGTTTCATCCCACCGAAGCAACAGTCTTCATGACCGTAGCCCAGTTCGTTATTCCCCACCGAGCAGCACAGTCGAGGCTGCTTCATCTTTGCTGCCGCGTGAACTCAAGCGGATCTCTCGGCCCAGCATCTTCGGCCCAAATCTGCAACAACCCACGAAGCCAGCGAAGCCCATCTCCATCAGCTCAGTCCAACTTCCTTCAAGACCAGCAAAGCCCACGAATTTTTCTTAATTAGCCCAGTAGATTTCAGCCCGGTTCAGTTTTCGGCCCAACTTAAGCAAACCCTGGCCCAGTGTTGAAGTCAGCCCGTCGGCCCGCGAAGCAGGCTCAGCCCGACTCGTTAACAAATCTCAATTTGGGTTGAGATTTGTTGGGCCCATTCTAAGCCCAGCCCGAGTGTCCGCCGACGCCACCGAAAATTTGGGTTTCGGCCGCCGTCGCGCCGTCGTCGCGGTGAACCGTTTTCCGCAATTAACCGGTGAGTTTATTTACTAAACTCTTCTTAATAGGCTAATGACATCTAAGGAGTGTTAGATTTATTTAAGTGTAATTAGTTTAATTATTATTTTAGTTAGTTAAATTAGGATAGTTATATTAAGAAATTAGGTGGTTAGAGACTCATATTTAATTAGATAAGTGTATTGTTATTTAGTTAGAACGGTTAGGTTAATTTATTTAGCTCAATAGGTGGTTAGATTAAATTCATTTAGCCTAAGTTAGCATTTTTAGTACTTAATGTATTTATTTAATTAATTTCAGTAATTATTTGATTATTAATTATTTTTCTGAAAATTAGGCCGGGATAGCCAGTGACCGAAATTTCGTGCTGATTGCAATGGTGCGGTTAATTTATGCAATTGAATGTTAATTTATGCAAATGGAGTGCTGATTGGATTTTTGGTATTTAATACCAAAAATTGTGAATTTCCAATATTTATTCAGAAAATCCTGGGTGTCGAGTCTTAACACTGAAAATGGTTTTATGTACTATATAAACCAGTGTGATTTTAAAAGAAGGTCATGAATTTTTCAGGTCCAATTTGACCGTGTACCCACGCACGACTACTTTCACTGGATGATTTTAATACGGAGAAAATAGGCCAGGATCATTATTTTAATTGAGGCATTTGAGTGCAATGTACAATGTCCTAGGCCGAGATTGATTAGTCGTGTGTTGGTTAAGAGAAACCGTCCTAGGCTGTTAAGCCAGACGTTACCCATTCATTGGGACTTGGGTCGCAGTAGATTATGGACCACGCCCATTCGGGGAAGCCGTCTAATTGAGAGACGTCGTCGTGCTCAAAGGAGGTGAGACGACGCTTGGCAATGCCAGAAGACCGCCAATTTTGGAGTTGGTCGTACCCTTAAGGGGTGTAATTAATAATTGGAACGCATGATGGTTGAGTTTGATACACCTGATTATGAGACCAAAACTGTGTGGCATGGAACGGGTTCCTGGTGATTAATTGAATTGATGAGGTGTTCCAATTGCTATGTGCATTGATTATATGCATTGCGATATGAAATGTAATGACGTGCAGGAAGGAAACTGAGGCGAGGTAAGTCATTTACGCCAATTGAGTGGTTGTGTGGTTAGGACACTTCTGGGTGTATTTCCCTCCTAATTGGGGTTTAGAGCTTAGACTCGCTGAGATTATATCTCACCCCGTTGTGGGACAATATTTTCAGGGTTGTTGAGTGGAGGACGAGGAGCCGAGAGGAGGTGATGTGAAGTGTAGGTCAGCTAGGACCGTCTCTTTTTGGAAAGTTAGTTTTTGTGGTCTTTTAGTCATAATCCTTGTACATGACTCTATGTGAATATAAATGCATGTTTTTTTGTGAAATTGTTGTCCTGATTTTCTATCCCGAGATGGTTACTGTCGGGGGATTTCTTTTCACTTCCGCATGTGCAATAAAATGGAAAAGGTCGGCGACTCGTCCTGGGAAGTCGCAAATTATTATTGACCAGACAAGGATGGGCATGCGCTCGGGGTTCGGGGAGTGACAAGTTTGCCAAGAGGCCCGATTACCTCTAGAGGCCAAGACCACTTTGCAACGGCCATAAATGACTCAAGTCCAAACATTTGGCCTATGCAAGTGATCCTAACCTAGAGTAATTGGCACTTAATTGATGAGATTTGAACAAGTGTTTTTTAGTTTTTGCGCAGGAAATCCTCCGATGCCTCAACCAACTATGCAAAACCTAGGGTTTGCTTTATATCAAATAGCCAGCTTTTTGAGGTGCTATCCAATATCCTTTTTATACGATCTTCAAAATTTTTTGGAGATGCAGAGCAACAAACCTCTCACACTTATTCTTTGCGGATGACGGCTTCCTGTTCTGTGAAGCCAATTTGCTTTCGGTAGAGCTTCTCAAGGATGGTCTCCAAATCTTCTCAGAGTGGAGTGGTTTGTTCCCAAACACACACAAGAGTGAGATCTTTATTGCAGGAGGGTCGCAGTCTTTAAGGACTCAAATTCTTCTTGCCCTTGGTTTCCATGAAGGGAACCTGCCGGTTCGCTACTTGGGGGTTCCCATTATCACATTCAGGCTCAGCAAGGCGGATTGTTGCATTCTAGTCAACCGCATTACAACGATGGTACAATCTTTGATCCATAACTTTCTATCCTTTGCCAGCCATGTGCAGCTGATCAGGTCAGTCCTTCACGTCATCTAAGCCTATTGGGCTAGTGTCTTCTTTTTACCTATAGCTGTGTTGGATCAGATTGAACAAATCCTTAAACAGTTTCTTTGGAAAGGCTCGAAATTGGGTAGAGGGGGTGCAAATGTGTCCTGGGAGGATGTATGCCACCCAAAAGAAGAGGGTGGCCTTGGTATCCGAAGGCTTCGGGATTATAACAAGGCTGCCATACTCAAGCATATCTAAATTTTTTTTTCGGACAAGGAGTCCTTGTGGTGCAAGTAGATCCACTCAACATTCTTAAAAAGGACGAACTTTTGGGTTGCCAAAAAGCTAACCTACTGCTCTTGGGCTTGGAAGAAGATCCTACAACTCAGGACTGATATTCGTAGCTCCTTTTATTAGAGGATTGGGGATGGTTTTTCGGTGTCTCTTTGGTTTGATAATTGACATCCCAGGGGTCCCTTAAACTTAATTTTTTTCGGATTCTCTCATCTATAGTTCCGACATTTCCAAGCAGGTGATAATGGCTGACCTTTTCACCAACATTGGCCAGGCGGTCAAGACAGTGTTAGAGTTGTGGGAGCATCCCCTCCCGATCCTTGCCTAGAACTCGGATTGTTTTTGCTGGAAGGAGAATGCCTCATGCCTCTTCTTGGTGGCTTCGGCTTGGCAATCCATTAGGAAGAAGAAGGCTATGGTCTATTGGCATGCGTTCATTTGGAGCAACTCGATTACTCTAAGGTACCAACTAAACCTGTGACTTATTACCAAGCGCAGACTTCCTACCTAAGCTCTTTTACTATTTTATGGTAGGATAAAATGCGCTATGTGTCCTTTTTGCAATGAAGTGCCAGATTCTATAGATCATTTATTTTTTGGGTGCCGTATCATTGCTGGCATGGCTTTCTTTTAGGCGGCCAGATGTAATCTTCCGTGGTGGAACAGATCATGGGGAGAGAACCTTAGATGGGATGTTTCCTTTCTTTGGGGTAAAGACTTTTATAAGTGCATTGCCCGATTATCTTTTGGTGCTCTTTGTCATATTATTTGGAAGCACATGAATGGCATCCTTTTTAGGGAGGAGTCCCTCGCTATCCCGTCAGTGAAGAACCATCTTTTTAAAGTCGTTAGGGACAGGGCTATCACCTTCAGGAGTGTGGAGGATTCTATAAGGAATAGGAGGTTGCAACGTAGCTGGGGTATTGACCCAATCATCTTTTCTTCTGGAGACTCGGCTGCTTCTGTAGGACCGTAGCTTCTTTATTGGTTGCCTAGAGGTTGTTTCTCCCTACATGTGGCTCTTTGCATGGTGGACGCGGTATACTTGTCGGTGGTTGATTCGAGGCACTCTGGGCCGCTGCGGTCCTCCTTGGTAGCTGCTCCCTTTTGGCATTTAGCTAGTTGCTTTCTTGGGATGACTGATGCGGTCTGGAGGTTGCGAGTTCCTGCGTCTTTCTAGCCTTGTTGCTACCCTGCTTGCCATTCTTGTGCTGGGTGCTTTTTTGCCTGTTGTTTAGGCTATTCTATTTCTGCTTGTTTTGGTCCGCTTTGTTTTGCGATCTTCCTTGTTTTCTTTCGACTCCCTTCCACTTGTTCTAACATGTTGTCATTTTGAGTGTAAGTTTTTGGCGCCGAACCCTCTTGTACAATTTGGTTTAAAGCTCAATATATTCTTACCTTCACCAAAAAAAAAAAAATAATAATAGCCAGCTTTTTGCTTAATTGTTTAGAAATTGCCAACTATTCCAACAAATCATCAAGATTTATTTACATAATTACCAACTTTTATGAACTACAAACTATTGTATATAATTGTTGACCTAAATTTGAGCAACTCATTAACTTTTTTTGCAATTAAATTGCTAGTTAGTTTTCATTTCAAAATTTCCATCTTTTGTAATAAGTTACAAACTTTTGTTTCCGTAACTTATCGATGCTCTTACATTACCAACTTTAATGTCAAATCACTAATCTAAATTTGAGTTACTTACCCGTTTTTCTTGTTCTTGACTTAAGTTAGCAACTAAAGTTAATTACCAAGTCTTATTCAAGTCATTTATCAAAGTTTATTTAGCTGTTTCAGAATTGCCTTCTATTGTGAACGTCTATTCTTATCAACATTCTTAAACTTACCAATTTTCTTTGGCAATTTACCAATTTTTATATGAGCAACTTACTAACATTTCACTGAGGAAGTTACAAACTATGATTCCTTAATCAACTTTTAATTTTGGAAAAATAACACGAGTAATTCTTGAATTTTGATTTAATATGTAGTGTCATATCTGAATATTTAATTGGTTCATTGTGGTCCTAATGTGCATTGTCATCCTTATACTTTGATTTTGCTCAATGTGGTCCGTGAACTTTGATCCAATGTTTGTCCCCAAAATTTTTAAATATTTTCCAATGATCTAGGAATGGCGTTGAATATTTACTAATAGTTTATGATCCATATTAAACAAATTAAAAGTTTAGGGATGACATTAAGTATTTGGCCAAAATTCAGGGATCACATTGTACAAATTAAAAGTGCACAAACAACCATTTACACTATTATCCCTTTTAATAGCTGAACAACATTTATTTTGTTGTTTGATATTTATCAACTTTTGTAGCAAGTAACCAACTTTTATTTGCAGCATATCTACTTTCACTTGCATAAATTAGTCACTTTACTTTTTAAATACACAGACCAAAAAGATTTCTTGAAATACTATTAAAAATCAAGTACTATAATTTGAAGTTATGAATAAGCAAAGGTCATAAATGTTTATATTCCATGATAAACAATTATAAATTCAAAATCAAAATGCTTAAAATACTTGGATATCTCTAGTATTTTTGGTAGGATTTATCACTAAAAAGTCCCTTCAAATTTGTACAAATTACTCGACACCTGTTCCATTTTGCTAAAATTATGATGACATTGTGGTTAAATACTTCATTTAAATAGAAATTGCACAAAACAAGACAATTTGGATAAGGTATCGAGACAAAGTAAGTGAGATCCAAGTGAAACTCGACGAATTACATTAGCTAATTCGAATTAAAGGACGTCCTGTCAAACAAATTCTATCATTTTATTAGCAGACAACCACTGTACTTAAACCTTCATACCAAATTTATAGGAAGGAATCTGAACATACGTCATGCTAAAGAGTCAAATGTATCATGACAAGTACATTGATCCGTCCGGATTTAACATTAGATCTAGTATTTGTGTTCGGTTGGCTAATAACAATGAAAAAAGAAAGTCTGATTACAACATTGAAGGAGAATCAGCGAAGGGGAACATCTTCTTATTCACTCATCTGAGATCAGTGCTCTCTGGAGTAATGATTGAAAACATGCGAAGACTAGGCCATAATGCAACTGTAGAAAGGGAGTAAAACAGGAAATGACATCGTGTTGCTTGTAGGGGGTCTTGATTTCCTCTTAATCGATTGCCTGGATATCTCCGAAATCGTCACAACGGTGATTAAACTGATTAAACATTATCTACTAATGGAGCCAAATCAACATCAGCAGAAGCAGGAGCAGAAGCTTCCTTGTTTATGAACCCGCCATCCCTCCAAAGTACCATATGAACCAAAATGAGCAGTATTCCAATCCCCAGAGTCGCAAAAAGGTGAATCGCCGCCTCTGTCAAGATGAGTGCCACAGTGGTAACAATTGCCAGAGGCACCAGGCCGAGCATTATGTCAACAGCTTTGTCTATGCAATGGAGTTCAGCATCAGTCGTAACATGATAAGGTACTGATTAGTGACAATGGTCGTGGCCATCAACAGCAGCAGAGAGAATTGGCGCGCTGGCACGAGGCTTATGGACAATCCGATCCACAGAACGAGCACGTAGAAGAGGCCAAAGTGGGGGAGGTTCTTGATGTTCCGGGCGGCTGTGTTTACCGCGGTGGCCGGCAGGCCAAATGGGAACCCAAGCTTGATGTTGTTCAGGGAGTTCACTTTTGGATTGTCGAGAGTATTCATTAGGGGCGTTGATGAAGACATGGTGGATGGCCTTTGAGTTATCCCAACGTTGGACATGTTTTTGATGTGGAGATGAAATGAAGATTAGAGAGAGAGACGAGTGAGGATGGTGATATATGTATGGTGCTGTGTATTGGACTCGGGCTGTAAATAAGATATATAAGAGCAGGCGAGCTAGAGTCATGACAAGGACGCTCTTTTATGCTAGCGAGATCCTAACAGGAAATACATGAAAAAGGAGGAAATTGTATGTGTATTTCATTAATTTGTATACAAGCACATTAATACATTTATAGTGCAAGAATGGAAGAGAATAAAAGGAAACAATATACAAAGAATAATAAATTTCCTATTTACTAAAACTTCCTATTCATTAAATCAATCAATCTACAATCAGGATCAAGCACAATCTTCAACTGCATCTCCAACACTCCCCCTCAAGTTGATGGCCTATATATGTCGAGGACACCCAGCTTGCTCAATAGATAACTATGTTGTCTCTGACATAATGGCTTAGTGAAGATGTCTACAGGTTGATCCATTGTTCCAATACCTTTTGCTACAAGGATTCCTTCTCTGATCTTATCTCGTGTGAAGTAACAATCAACTTCAATATGTTTCGTCATTTCATGAAAAACTGGATTTGCTGCTAATTTGAGTGCAGCATCATTGTCACAAAATAATTCAGTTGATCCACTAACCTATAACCCGAGATCTAAAAGTAATCCTCGAATCCAGATCACTTTGCAAGTGGTCTTTGCCATGGCTCGATATTCTGATTCAGCCGATGATAAGGAGACAGTTGATTGCTTCTTTGTCTTCCACGAGATTAATGACTTTCCCAACTTGATGCAGAAACTAGTAATTGATCTTCTGGTCATTGGACAAGTAGCATAATCCGTATCACAGAAAGCTGTCATCTTCATGTTACAGTCACGGGATAAGAAAATCCCAAGTCCTAGACATCCCTTCAAGTACTTCACAACCTTTAAAGCTGCATCCATATGAGATTGTTTTGGACTATGCATGAATTGACTGAGTATCTGCACTATATAGCATAAATCAGGTCTTGTCATAGTAAGATATATTAATTTACCAACAAGTCACTGATATGTTGACGGGTCTTTAAGTAGTGGGTCCTCAATAGATGAAGAAGAGCTCAGATCATATTCATGAGTAGTCAACTTGGCATTCTGCTCAGCTGGTATAATAGCTGGTTTGCATCCAGATAATGCAGCTTCAAAAACAATTTCAAGGATGAACTTCCTCTGACTGAGATTGATACCTTTGTCGGATCGAGCAATTTCAATTCTAAGAAAATATTTGGGTGGTCCTAAATCCTTGATATGGAAAGTAAAGTGCAAATACTTTTTAAATCGTGCAACATGTGAGTCATTGTTTCCCATAACAAGTATATCATCAACATATATCAGCAGATAGATTGATGAATTACCTTCACTCCATGTAAACAGGGCATAATCATGCTTAGAGTGTTGAAATCCCGCATTAGTTAACGCAGCAGTGAACTTGGCGTACCACTGTCTAGATGCTTGTTTCAATCCGTACAGGGATTTGCGTAGACGACATACCCGAGACTCCCCCTGTCTGCGTAATCCCTGTGGAAGTTCCATATAGATCTCTTCATCTAGATCACCGTGAAGGAAGGCATTGTTAACATCCATCTGATGTAAAGACCAATTTCTTATGGCTGCAATGGATAAGAAGGAACGAATGGTGACTTCTTTGGCAGCAGGGGAGAAGGTTTCATGATAATCGAACCCTACTTTCTGAGTGAATCCTTTAGCCACTAGCCGAGCTTTGTATCTTTCAACTGAACCATCTGCCCGATACTTGATTTTATAAACCCATATACATCCGATGGGTTTCCGGTGTGAGGGAAGTGGAACAATGTCCCAAGTATGGTTCTCCATCAAGGCAGTAAGTTATGATTCCATGGCATGTTGCCATCTTGGATCACGATATGCTTCATGGAAAGAAGAAGGTTCGTTTTCTGCCAAGAGACGGCTGACGCAACACATATGTTCCGGTGATAGTCTATTAAAAGACACATATGAAGAGACAGGATACCTCGTACCTGGAGATCATGATGTAGAAAAAATGTAATCCTTAGTCCATGTAGGTGGACGAGTTTGTCGTCCAGAGTGTCGAGGCTATTCAGCTACTACTGATTCAGGTGCTGAGAAAGGTTCAGAAGTAGTCTCTGATGGAGCCGAGGCAAAAGGAGGATCCTCAGATAGTTCTAAAGATAAGTTGTCTTTAGAAAAGGTGGCATTCCTTGGAACAAAAGTGGATGGTTCCGGAGCAATTAACAGATATTGAGAAGCCATAGATAAATCTTCTTCAGACAAGAAAGGCCTATGATTTAGGGATGATGATGCAGAGGACGAATGTATCATATCCTTAAATGGAAAATATCCTCGTGAAAGATGACATCCCTGCTGATAAAGAAATGTCCAGTAGAAATTTCCATAACTCGATAGCCTTTTTGAAGAGATGGATATCCCATGAATATGCATTGTGTGGCACGAGGTGCCATTTTATCCAAAGGGCCGACATTTGTTGCATAACACAGACAACCAAATACTTGAAGATGATCATTGCGAGACTGTCTGTTATAAAGTAGTTCAAAAGGAGTTTTCCCATCTAGAATACGAGTTGGCATGCGATTAATCAAATAGGCGGCAGTGACCATACAATCTCCCCAAAAACCTTCAGGAATAGAGGCTTGATATTTTAATGCACGTGCTACTTCTAAGAGATGCCTGTGCTTACGCTCTACAATCCCATTTTGTTGTGGTGTGTAGGTACAAGAACTCTCATGAAGTATCCCTTGAGAAGATAGGAATTTTGTACAATCAGAAGTGAAAAATTCACGTCCATTATCTGTACGAATTCGTTGTACAGATTCATTGAATTGAGTTTTGACCAAGGAAACAAAATTCGAAAGATGAGTAAATGTTTGGCTTTTGGAGTGCATAAGATATACCCAAGTGGCCCTTGTATAATCATCCACAATTGTGAGAAAGAAACGGGAGCCATCACGATGAGAAGTGTGATAAGGTCCCCGGATGTCCATATGAAGTAAAGAAAATTTCCTATCTGCTCAAGACGCACTCTTTGGAAAGGATGCTGAGATTGTTTGGCCAAGGGACAAATTGAACATTTAGGATGAGGGAAACATGCACTATGACCCAATCTTCGATGAAAAAGAAGATTTTTATTTCGATCAATAGCATTACAAGAGATGTCTTTATTTAGTAATTCTACATCTCTTGGAGAATCAATCCAGTAGTACAGTCCTTCTGTAATACTACCCAAGCCCATCAGTTTGCCAGTCGAACGGTCCTGAAAGAAACAATTCTCGGAGCTGAATATTGCATGACATGAACTATCTATGCAAACTTTTGAGGCAGAGAGTAGATTGAACTCAAAATCAGGAATGTATAAGACATTTCTGAGGACAAAGTGAGGACCAAGGTGAACAGTGTCAGTCTTGGTAACTTGAGTCGCGTTTCCATTTGGAAGACGTACTAATATGGGAAATTCTGATTTTCTATCGATAGTGGAAAAAAGAAGTTCAGTACAAATTATGTGGTCACTAGCCCCCGTATCAATTATCCATGCATTCATAGAAAAAGAATTTCCCTCATGAAGAAAAGTACCTGAGAATCCTGCACTTTTGTCACCCATCTTCAATTGATTCATAATTTGCAGGATATTCTGATACTGATCTTGAGTAATTGTTTGTTGTGCTCCATCCATCCTTTGTGTCAAGACCTAATAAGCTGACGATTCCTTTTCTTTTCTATTTTTATCAGTAGGCTTTCCATACAATTTCCAGTATGTTTCAATAGTATGGTGTGGGCGCTTGCAATATTCACAATATTTATTTTTGAATTTACTATATTGCCCACTGACCTTTCCTAATGACGTGGCGCCACGTGGATCGTAGGATCCCTTATAAACTTGAGCTGACGTGGCGCCATGATACCCATCGGATCCATTGAAGCTCTGGGATGATCTATAGCCGTCCATCCTCTCACGCTGATCTGAACCGTCCAGTAGCCCCCCCGAATCAGAGCCGTTGGATCTCCCATGCGAATCCAGACCATCCAATCGAAAAGGGTTAGGGTTTTCGTCGGTTTTCCTTCTCGCCGCAGCTGCGTTAACCATTTTTGGGTATCCCGAACGTGTGGCGGTTCCGCTGCTTCTGGCCACCGCATCTCGTGAGCCCACGCCAGACGGAAACATAGCAAGGCTCATCCCTTCTCCCACTCAGTCGTGCTCGGCCGCGGCAAGGTGCTGACTCTCTTCTTGGACGGCAAGCTGATAAATGCATCCGAGCGGCGACGATGGTTCCATGGCGAGGATCTGAGATCTGAAAGCCGAGTAAGAATCGTTGAGTATAAGTAAGAACCGCGTGCTTTTCTCCCTTTCCCGCATGTCTCTGTACTATCTTAGGGTTGTTTCTGGTCCCTGAAAACAATCCTCGGTTGATTCCATTTCATTCCACAGGGAGGAGAGACGGTTGAAGCAAGCGGTAACCGAGAGGTTCCCTTGCTTCAATTCCGTCAAGCTTTGCGTGATGTTGAAGAGCCGTGCTCGGTCAAGCCGGCCATACATCTCTCTGACGTTGTCCTAGATCTGGTTGGAGTCTTCGGTAGGTGGTAGTCTAGCCACGACATCGGGGGCGAGCGTGTTGCCGATCCAAGTGCGAACCAATTGGTTGCATTTCCGCCAGAGGCACTGGAGGTGTTCGTCAGTCGGAAAGGGGACGACTCCGTCAAGGAAGCCGTCCTTGTCTTTGGTCACCAGAGCCCGCCGGAAGTCTCGAGCCCACGAGGAATAATTCTCCGGCCCGATAAGCTGGTTGCTGATGAGGCGTAACTCAGGGCCATCCACTGGCGAAGTGTAGAGGGGATCACTGGGCTCCAACCGACCGCCACCACCAAACGGAAGGACCATCGGCATGAATCTGGGTTGAAGTCCCGGGTAGGGATTCGTCCCTTGACCCGGGACGACTCCAACTTCTTGACCCGGCGACATCGGCATGAATCCGGGTTGAAGTCCCGGGTAGGGAGTCATCCCTTGACCCGGGATAGTTCCGGCTTCCTGACCTAGCGACGTCTGTTCGAGTCGAAATCCCGGGTAGGGATTTGTCCTATGACCCGAGACAGCTCCGTGTCCCTGACCCGTGATCATCTGACCCGATGCTTCAGTTGGGCTTACTACGGACGGCATAGGTCCATATGGGTATTAGGTCCACATCTGTCCTAGCCCAGTAGCCCACTGAAACCAATTAACTGGAGGGAAAATTGGTGGCCACTGGACTGGGGCAAAGGTTGGGCCTATCGCAGGATTCAACCCTGTAGAGAGAGTTTCTTCAGAAGATTGATCCTTGCCAGTTACGACCACTGGATCTGAGGTAGGTGTTCCTTCTGTGAAAGAGCTCTCGGCATTCTTGTTCTTTGTCATGATATCAAGTAGAAAAATAAAAGAGAATTCCTATTCGGTTTGCTGATTGTTTTGCAAGGTGCAACAACGCTTAGAGAAAGGAACTGAAGGCAACTCGAAAGATGCGGAAGCTAGGCCTGGAAAGACTGCTCTGATACCATGACAAGAAATACAAGAAAAAGGAGGAAATTGTATGTGTATTTCATTAATTTGTATACAAGCACATTAATACATTTATAGTGCAAGAATGGAAGAGAATAAAAGGAAACAATATACAAAGAATAATAAATTTCCTATTTACTAAAACTTCCTATTCATTAAATCAATCAATTTACAATCAGGATCAAGCACAATCTTCAACTGTATCTCCAACAGATCCAACAAGAGACTGCTCTACTTTTCATCGAGCACCTGGGGAACATCTCGAGATCAGAAAAGTCTCAACGCCTGCGTTAACTTATCATTGACTCGAATTCATGTCAACGTCACCGATCGAAAGACTTCGTTTTTGTCTGTAGCGTCGTCTTTGAAATGATATGCTAAACAAACCATACCAGTACTTGAGACTAAATCAATGTTTATTTGACTGTTCATAATGATTGAATGACCAAAGCCGCAGAATGCGACAATGACATTAAGTATGGCTGAGACGATGCATCTTATGCCGTGGTATTTCCAGTCTCGCTTTGTTTTTCCCGGCTTGCTGTAATGGTGATTCGTGCTTAACATTTTCGATCAAATCGTCTTTTCCTGTGTTGCTGCCCTTACCTTACCATATCTGAACATTGATACAGTGAGCACTCGGATTTACGGAACTTACCATTCTAAAGTGAGAATATAATGCCAAATCACGCTCAAGGTACCTTGTATTCACAGTTTAAAAGGTGAACAAGAACAGGAAAAATCTCGAGTCCAGGGGCTCTAAGTTTAGTCTGCAGTATCAAGCACTTGCGTATACTGCCTGATTGAATCAAAATAAAAAATTTTTGCTGAGGACCAAGAATGAAGTGGACCTAGAATGAAGATAAAACATAAAATATACCATTGCCATGGTCCGAATAATGTTTCTGAGGGAAATCTTACTGGCTAAAATGGCAAAAAATTGGAGAAATAATGGGCTAACTATAAGAAATTAAGCTTTCAACCCAGAAAGCAGAAACCCCTCTAGCAGATCAGACAATTATGGAAGAAAGCAGCAGCGAATAAGCTGAGGTCAATTAGGAAAGAATTAACTTCATTCTGCCCGAAAATAGGTACAGCGGGTGCACATATCTGTCATCAAATTAAACGCAAGAGTATCCATCTACACATTGCTTTCCCCATTTCCTCAGGTAGTCATAATTGGAAAAGTTTTGCACCAATAGAAGCACAACAATTGACTCCCACCGGACCATAATACATATTCGAGAAAAGCAAATCTATACTACGTGACCCTCAGCGATTTATCTTGAAACAAACCAGATGCTGCTGGTACCCTAAAGAAGAAGGGACTCCCTTGCAAGACTTCCAGCTCAAAAATGTCACTTACCTTATAAGGTGAGGCTTTTGATTATGTCTTTTTCCTTGTCAAAACATGAGTCTCATATTGTCATTGACGAAGGTGAAGACTCTTGCTGTATCTCTGCAAACCTTGCCCAGATTCTAGTATTATCATTTGTTTGCTAATGAGAGGACATGTGGAGGCTTTTTACTGAATATCTGAATCACTTAAAGTCCTTTTTCTGATAAGGGACAGCGAACATACTACTGTCGATGGATTCAAGTGTTTATTCTACGTAAAAGGTTCAGCAAGAGTTCGTCTTTAAATTGATCTTCCTCCAATTATGCTCGTAATTGTTCTTACAGTACTATGACATGATTAATATTAGGCTAAAATTGTCCTTGTGATTTTCTTATTAATTTTTTTTTTTTTTGATGTGGGCTACATTTATTGAGATTAATATTTACCATTTTACGGAGTTGGTCTAATAAAATGAGATATAAATATTCTTAATTAATCTAATATGAGATGGCTTATGTAGACCATGTAAAGCCTCACCTATGTTGTAAAGGATTCGGGGCTTAAAAATCTATAAATAGTGCTCATATCTCTTCTCTAACCTTAAAAATGCACAAATTACCTCACATAAAGAGTATTTGCTATCTGACCAAAAAAAAAAAAAAAATGAGCGTTTATTGAACACTGAGATAAAGGATGGTCTCATTGAGCTAGTTATACGGAAGGCAAAAAAGGAGAAACACTTGAACTTTGGATCTTTGATGTTCCTCGTTAAGAATGCTGGATTCAAAATCAGGTGCACAAATCTCTTTATCTTTATTAATGTGTTCATCGTTCTAGCTATGGCCTTACATTTCTAGGTCATGGAACCCAAACTATTTGTTCATGGGAATTCAAAAATTTGGGATCAAATATATAAAAGTTGGCCTAGGTGCTTGTGATTTTCAATTCTACTATCTGTTAGTATTCTCAGCACAAGGAAAAAAAAGAATATTCTCAATGGAAGTATCATGTAACTAGCTCAGTCGTGCTCTTTGGAAGCACTTAAATGATCGACTAAAAAGTAATATGACACTTAACTGATTGAAAAAAAAAAAAAAGGTTTTAACACTCAAGAGAGTAATATACATATGTTATGTCACTCAAGTGATTGAAAAAAGAAAATTACAATGCTCGAGTGAGCGTTATATGAAAATTATGATACCCATGATGTCTTTTTTTCAAATTTCCACCGTGCAACTACTTGTGTAAAGAAAATTTTACACTAACAATGCACCTCTTATATATCTCAAAGGAAAGTTAGGAGAGTGAAATGTAGAGAAAGGAAAGTTTGTATCTCTTTCTAGGCCCATCCTATTTCCTCCCAGAAATGCAAGAAAATGGGAGGAAATAAGACAATTCTTTTTTCCCAAAAATACCCTTCAGTTTGGTTACAAAAATTAATAAAGCAAAATTTGATTTAGTCATTTCCGTTCACACATTTTTTTTCCTTTGATGCACGTGCCACCAAGAGTGGGGAAATTACAATTTCCACTCATTTCCTTTTTTCTTTTTCCTATTTACCTTTCAAATAATTTAATAGTTGAGTTTAATCAACAACAATAGGTACAACCAACTTTAATTAAGAATGAGCGATTCTAAGATTAGGCTAGTTCAGCCCTGGAACCTACCTGCATAGGGTCGATTCCTAGATTTTGGAACCTAAGCCGATCATGTAAACTTAGAACAGAACCTAAACCAACTCGGTTTGATTCTAGGGGTCAGTATAGGAAACCTATTGAATTTATTTATTTAATTTTTTTTTTTGACTTTATGTTTTTGTATTCTTTGAGAGGTCAAGCTAAGTATATATTCACTAACACATATGAAGCACGATACTAAGCAACAAAATGACAAGAAGTAAAATACCGGTAAAAAAACAAAAACAAAAACAAAAATCTAAAGCAATAGGGAACTATCCAACTCATCTTTCAGTCGAGCAAGACGAAAGTTAAAGTAATAATAGAAATAATAGAAATCTTCACTTGCCAAAAGCATGTGACGTAAATCAAAAAGGTTCTCCCTTGCCTTTCCTTCCCTCATTTGCAAGCTCTTCGACTTCCGCGATGACCCCACTTCCTCTCCCTACCGTAAATGGATCAACACCGTCCTCGACTCCAACAATCCCGACCTTATCACTTGGGTTTCGACCTCTTTACCCATAACGATGCCCTATTGAGCTCAATTTTCCCGATCGATCAACTGGGCCTCTTGAAGTTCGTGTTCCTCGACGAGTGGCTGTTGGAATGGGCCCGCTTCATGCTCATCAACAGCAAGGATGGGCACGTGCTGGCTAAATTGTGAAATCTGTATTTGGATCAAATTGCCTTCTGAATTAGGGTTCGAAGAATTTGGGGAAATTGGTTGATTTGTCTAAATTAAGGTTTACATTTGGGGAAAAGTAATGGACGACGTCATTTGGGTCTATTAATGCTGACTTGGAGCCATGTCGGTCAAAAAAATTGATAAAATATTGCCACGCCAGATTTTCGGCATCCCAAATTGGCAATGATACTTAAGTGATCTAACAAAAAATTTTAACCTTAAATGAGGGTCATATGTAAGTTATGGCACTTTTAGTATCATTTTCCGTAATCCTTGTTCACATCTCCTCATTGGGGGCATATGTGTAGGACCCCCCCAACACACACGAAAAGAACAAGTAATATTTTTATGGGGAAAATTATTCAATTAGTTTTAAATCTACTGTACGGATGTCAATTCAATCCTCAAGTTTTCAATTTTGCCACTTTAGTCAAGAAATTCCAATATAGTCATTCCAACTAATTTTTGTCTGAAACAACTAATATAATAATGTGCCACTTAGGATAATTGGCGATGATTGGATTGGACTGTAATGTCAGCGATTTCTAGCAAAAATTGACTAGAATGACTATACTGAAAATTCACATAATATTTAGGATTAAATTGACATAAGCAAAAGGTTTAATTGAATCAACATGTGTAAAATGTGTTTATAACTAATTGGGTAATTTCCCAAATTTTTATTCCAAAGTAATAAAATTCAGGGTTATTACCACGAAAAATAATAAATTGGTATACGCATGACAAATTTATCACAAATTAATTTTTTTTACCACAAAAAACTCCAAACTTGTATACTTGTAATAAATTTACTCAAAACTAATTCTTTAACCACTAAAAACTTCAAATTATTAAATTTCCAATTTACCTTCATTTAGTTTTCATTAAATTGGATTAATATTTCGAAAAACCACAATACGATACACCTATAACAAATAGAGAGTAAAAACCCAAACTGGTACACCTGTCAACTATCACTTGTCATTTAACTTAATATTTTGATGTTAAAATTTAACGGAAACTAGTAAAAAGCAAATTTGTCACAAGTGTGTCAATTTGGGTTTATCGTGATATTAACCCTCAATTTATTAAGCAAATCTATAGATTAATAGTTGCTTGTAGGGGTGTGCAACTAAAGCGGTTCTACTCAGGAACCAGATTGAACCGGCCAAAAAAAAGGTTCAGGAACAGGTTCCAAATTTTTAGAACCGGTTGCAACCGGTTCAAGAGCAAGTTTCAAGTGAATACCCACTCAAGAACTGGACCAGACTGCCTTGGTTTAGAACCGGTTTTGAAACATGTTTTATAAGCTAAAAAACCAAAACCCTAATTTCTTTTTCTCTTAAATTATAACATCAGCACTCTTTCATCATTTTGTCTTTCCTCTTCCCTTAAATTTTTAAGGATGAATGGGTAAATAAAGTTTTATAATTTATGTTTTATGTCACGTGTTTAAACTTCTTATCATTTATAATTGTACATGATTATGTATTTATCTTATGTAGTTTTGTTTTTGGCGGATTAAGATTTTCGTTGTTCATCTTTTACTTTGAATCATTTTATTACTCATAGCCTCATATGATTTTATCGTAAAAAATGAGCCAAAAAAAGGAACAAAAAAATAAAATAGGTTATCGAGTAGACCTTGGAACCAAACCGAAAAATCGGGTAGGTTCCAAAATTGATTCCAGGCAAAAAAGATAGGTTCTAGGGTCTAAAAATTAGGAACCGGTTATAACAATGTAGGTTCCAGTTTCTAACTTTGGAACTTACCCACCTTGAAACCGATCACCCCTAGTCACTTATTTCCATAATGAAACAGCTACGCTTGCCCAAGCGCACTCTCCTGTCATCACCACGGATTGTGCATTCGTCAGAGTTAAAACTTTTTGGGCCTTGGTCTAGACATTCTCTTATCTCAAAATATTACCATTCATCAGAGGGGGTTCTTAACATAGGACAATCCAAATCGGTTAACATTCTCATTAAAACCGGATGTATCTTCTTAATGATAGAAGATTGAGGGTGATTATTGGAAACAAAAAAAAGTTCGTTCATGCAGGACTATGGAGGAGATTGTATAGAGACCCAACTGTCTAGAGGCGCTGGATCACCTTACAAGGGCTACAAACGACTTAAGTCCAGATATTTAGCTTATACAAGTAATCTGGCCTATAATAGTTAGCACAAAACTTTTTCAAACCAAGATAATTAGGACAATAGACAAAATAAGTGAGATCTGAGCGAAACTTGACAAATTATATTACTAATTCGAATTAAAGGACGTCATGTTAAACAAATTCTATTATTTTATTGGCAAACAACCAATCTACTTAAACCTTCATACCGAATTTATTGGCAGGAATTTCAACATATGTCATGCTCAATAGTCCAACCTATCATGACAAGTACTACGATCCTTCTGATTTAAAAATTCGAACAAGCACTTGCATTCAGTTGGCTAATAACACTGAAAAAAGAAAAGCTGATTACGGCATTGAAGGAGAATCAGTGAAGGGAACATCTTCTCATTTACTCATCTGAGATCAGAACTCTCTGGCCCAATGATTTAAAACATGCGAAGGCTAAGCCATGATACAATCGTGGAGAGGAAGTATAAACAGGAGATGAAAACGAAAGTAGCTAGATTATGTTGGCTAATTGTGTTCCTTGAAGGGACCTTGATTTCCTATTAATTGATAGCCCGAACGGCTCCGGAATTGTTACGATGTTGATTAAACTGACTAAACATTGTCTACTAGAGGAGCCAATTCACCAGGAGTAGAAGCAGAAGCCTCCTCGTTTACAAACCCGCCGTCTTTCCAAAGCACCGCATGGACCAAAATGACCGGTATTCCAATCCCTAGAGTCGCGAAGAGGTGAATCGCGGCCTCCGTCAGGATGAGCCCTACAATGGTAACAGTCGCCATAGGCAACAGGACAAGCATTTTGTCAACAGCTTTGTTTCCGCAAATGGAGTTTGACATCGACCGAACCATAATAAGGTATTGATTGGCGATAATGGTCATGGCCATCAGCAGCAGCAGCGAGAATTTGCGCTCCGGCATGAGGCTTATGGACAACCCGACCCACAGAACGAGCATGTAGAACAGGCTGAGCTGGGAGAGGTTCTCGATGATCCTGGCGGCTGCCGCTTCTGGGGTGGCCGGGAGGCCGTACGGGAACACGAGTTCGGACTTCCCTTTGGGCTCATGGGGAGTTTCCATTGGGGGAGTCGATGAAGAGATGGTGGAGGACGGTCTCTGTGTTACTCCAGAGTTGGACATACTTTGATCTGTGAGATGAAATGACGAAGGGAGAGAGATGTGATGAATATATGGTGCTGTGTATTGGACATGGTCAGAAGTAAACGGAGGAGTGAGCGGGTCAGTGACGCTCAATGAACTGGAAAAGTTATATAAAAGAGTAGACGAGCTAAAGTCAAGACAAGGACGTTCTTCTATGATGGCGAGAAAAATTACCTTAAAAATTCCAACAAGAGGCTGCTCAACTTCTCAAGAAGCATCCAGGAAATCTCTCACGATCATGAAAGTCTTCACGCGTTTCATACGTTAACTTGGCATTGACTTGAATTCATGTCGCTGTCCATCGACCGACCTTGTGTTTGCGCGTTGCATTGCGATGATATCCTAAGCAGACTCAACTGCGTCCATCTTCCCACTCGTCCATTTGAAACCAAATCATGGCTCATTTTAACTGCTGTTCTCAATGATTAAATGACAAAGCCCATAGAATGCAGCAAAGACTTGATCGATGTTCTGACGTTAAGCAGTAGGGGTGAGCATGATTCTAGGGTGTAATCGAGAATATGAGAATTGGACCAGTTCCAAATTATAGGATATGTAAGATAGGTTCCAAGTTCTAAAAATTAAGGAACCTATTTTGATGGGTAGGGTGTAAATGAAACTAGGAACTTAGAGCAAGTCTTTGTATTTTTCTTGTTCTATGTTTCGTGCAATCTTACGTCATTCTACAAAGTCCAATGATAAGTTTGTAATCTAGAATCACCAATCTGAGTTTTCATTTTCAACAATAATCATGACTAAAACTTTTACTATATTAATATTTCATAACTTTCATATATCTAAATATGATATGATCAGTGAACTGTGACAAATAGTCCTTAAAGATAATGATTCGCTACAATCGTTCAATTAAGAGTATAAGTAGAATCTAATTAGACCCTAAAACCCATTATAAGGTAGGTTTTAGGTTACTGGTAATTAAGAAACCTGTTCCGACACACAAGCTCCAGATTAATTTAGAACCACTCACACCTATTAAGCGGGACCAAGATGACGCATCTTATGCCCTGATATTTCCATTCTTGCTTTATTTTTCCTGACTTGCTAATGTCAGACTCGAAGTTCCTTGTATTCACAATTTAAAAGGTGAAAATCTCGAGTCCAAGTGTTGCCAGTTCAAGTCTGCAGCATCAGGCACCAGCTTATACACGCCAGATTGAATAGAATATAAGTATATTTGCCTTCGGCCAAGAATGAAGAACTATAATGAAGATGAAAGAACAAATGTCCTATTGCTATGAGTACGTAATAAATGGCCAGAAACATTTGAGTGAATTAGGCACTGTAAATCCACCTCAACATTCGACCAAAAAAAAAAATCCACCTCAACATACATTCGAGTAAAGACAAATTTGAAACTTCCGTGAGCATATTAAGGCCTCTGCAATGGTCAGGATAATGTTTCTCGATGGAGATCTTACATGTGAATATGGCAAATGTTAGGAGATGTAATTAAGCTTTCACCCCAAGGAACAGAGACCCCACTAGCAGATCAGGCAATCATGCATGAAAGCAGTAGTGACGAAGCTGAGGTCAATTAGAGGAAAAATGACTTCATTTGGCCCGAAAATTATCACAGCGGATGCACATCTTTGCCATTAAATTAGGCGCAAGATTATTCATATGCGCATCTTATTCTTTGTTTCCTCAGGTAGTAATTAGAAAAGTTTCGCACCACTAGAAGCAAAATCATTAACTCCCATGAGACCATAGTACATGTCCGACAAAAGCAAATAATCCTGCTAGAATCTGGGTAAATTGGCAAGAGGTACAGCTAGAATCTTCAACTTTGTCATTAGAGTAATTTGAAGATATTAGCAAAGCTTGGACATGGGTATTGTCGAGATGCTTGGCGTGTTCAGACTCTATAAGAAGTTTACACAGACTTAAAAAGTATCCAGACTTAGATAGTATCATCTAATCGATAAGTCTATTCAGACTCAGAAGACAACGCACACGCGCGCATGTGTGTGTCACAACGACTAGTGATCTAGTTAGAATTTTCAATATAAAAAGTAATGATTAATCTTCAATCTTAAGGATATTTTTGCAATGGAATCTTTTATGCAAAACATCCAGATTGATCGACAATCGTTACAAAGACAAGCTACCTTTCTTAATCGAAGAACTCCACTTATGGAAACAGGAGGTTTGTTTGTATGGGCAACCAAATTAATGGGAATTCAGATATTATTTCTGAACAACTACTCGGTCTTCATTATGTAATCTCGTCCAATAGATTGATTAGAGAGTGATCCTCTGAAGACTGTCCAACTATTAGTTTGGATGTACAGGAATATAAAAGGAGATCAAGGTGTCGAAGTGAATAGAGAGGTCTAGAGTAAAAAATTCTA
Source organism: Eucalyptus guilfoylei (assembly GCA_016097605.1). Taxonomy (NCBI): domain Eukaryota; kingdom Viridiplantae; phylum Streptophyta; class Magnoliopsida; order Myrtales; family Myrtaceae; genus Eucalyptus; species Eucalyptus guilfoylei. The sequence continues at coordinate 20,705,287 of CM027864.1, read as the reverse complement.
TAGTCCGAGAGTACTTCAATACTTGTCTTTCTTGAGCTAACCGTTGTAATCATTTAAGAGGTGTTGGCAATATTATAGTTTGTACTTAGACGTGAGATAGTAAGATTTATTGGCTTGGGTATAAACAGAACAACTTAATTGTAATCTCCTATTAATTATCTAGTGGAATCTAGCTAATAGACTATCAATTTGGGAGAGTGGACGTAGGCTTGCTATAAGTTGAACCACTATAAGTTTGTGTGCAATTTCTTCTATCCTTAAACTCCTATCAATTCTTTTTTCATAGACTTTTGCACACCAGTAAACTATATCAGTTATATGTTCAGGCTCTAAACTTTGCACTCTAGTAAATATTATCATTCTACTATCATTATTCATACTTAGATCTTGACTATTTTACTTTTAATTTAAATTTGTCAAGATTTGTTGAAATCACCTATTCACTCGCCCTATGTGATATTGCTAGCACCAACACCTGCATCTAATTTTTGTTGGAAATGGATGACATGATGATGTGTTAGATAAGACAGCCGAGATGATTTGGACTATCACGTTAGCAATTTTTTGCAAAAATTGATTGAAATGACAATTGAAATTTCGCATAAAAATTAAGGATTAAATTAGTAAAATTGAAATATTTAAAACTGAATTGATATCCATACAATAGGTTTATAACTAATTGGATAATATTCCTTATTTTTATTCCAACATAATGCAGTTTATCAATCAAACTTATAAATTTATAGTTGCTTATTTCCATAATGAAATGGCTATGCTTGCTCAAGCGCACTCTCCTGGCATTGCCACAGATTGTGCATTCATAAATGTTTTGTACACTTTCAAGATCAAAGTTAAAACTTTCTGGGCCTTGGTCTGGACATTCTCTTGTCTCAAAATATTACCATACATAAGAGGTCGTTCTTAACATAGGACGATCCAAATCGGTTAACATTCTCATTAAAACCGGATGTATCTTCTTAATGATGGAAGATTGAGTGTGATCATTAAAAACAAAAAAGAGTGAGTTCGTGCAGACTATGGAGGAGATTGCGTAGAGGCCCCATTGTCCAGAGGCGTTGGGTCACCTTACAAGGGCCACAAACGATTTAAGTCCAGACATTTAGCTTATACAAGTAATCTTGGCCTATAATAGTTGGCACACAAGTTGCTCAAGCCAAGATAATTTGGATTATAGACAAAATAAGCGAGATCCAAGTGAAACTTGATAAATTACATTAGCTAATTTGAATTAAAGGACGTCATGTTAAATAGAATCTTTTATTTCATTGGCAAACAACCAATTTACTTAAACCTTCATGCCGAATTTATTGGCAGGAATCTCAACATACGTCATGCTAAATAGTCGAACCTATCATGACAAGTAATCGGATCCTTCTAAATTTGACATTCGAACCCGCACTTGTGTTCATTTATCTAATAAAACTAAAAAAGGAAAGGTTGATTACCGCATTGAAGGAGAATCAGTGAAGGGAACATCTTCTTATTCACTCAGCTGCTATCGGAACTCTCTGGCCCGATGATTGAAAACATGCGAAGACTAGGCCATGATACAATTGTAGAGAGGAAGTATAAACAGGAAATGAAAACGAAAGTAGCTAGATTATACTGGCTAATCGTGTTGCTTGGGGTGGGTCTTGATTTCCTCTTAATCGATCGCCTGAATAGCTCCGGAATCATTGCGGCATCGATTAGGCCAATTAAACATTGTCTACTAGAGGAGTCAATTCACCAGGAGCAGAAGCAGAAGCCTCCTCGTTTATGAACCCGCCATCTCTCCAAAGCACCGCGTGGACCAATATGACCGGTGTTCCGATCCCCAGAGTCGCGAAGAGGTGAATCACAGCCCCCGTCAGGATGAGCCCTACAATGGTAACAATCGCCACAGGCACCAGGACGAGCATTTTGTCGACAGCTTTGTTTCCGCAAATGGAGTTTGGCATCAGCCGTACCATAATAAGGTACTGATTGGCGATAATGGTCATGCCCATCAGCAGCAGCAGCGAGAATTTGCGCTCCGGCACAAGGCTTATGGACAACCCGACCCACAGAACGAGCATGTAGAACAGGCCGAGGTGGGAAAGGTTCTTGATGATCCTGGTGGCCGCAGCTTCCGGGGTGGGCGGGAGGCCGAACGGGAACACAAGCTTGGACTTCTCTTTCGGCTCGTGGGGAGTTTCCATTGGGGGAGTCGATGAAGAGATGGTGGAGGACGGTCTCTGTGTTACTCCATAGTTGGACATACTTTGATCTGTGAGATGAAATGAAGATCAGAGAGAGATGTGATGAATATGTGGTGCTGTGTTTTGGACTTGGTCAGAGGTAAACGGAGGAGTGAGCGGGTCAGTGACGGCATCGAACTAGATAAGTTGCATAAAAGAGTAGACGAGCTAAATTCAAGACAAGGACATTCTTCTATGAGGGCGAAGAAAATAACCTTAAGAGGCTGCTCAACTTCTCATGCGGCACACAGGAAGCCTCTCAAGATAAGGAAAGTCGTCACGCGCTTCATGCGTTCACTTGGCATTGACTTGAATTCATGTCATCGTCCATCGACGGACTTTTTGTTTGTGCTTTGCATTGTGATGATATCTCAAGCAGACTTGACTGCGTCCATGTTCCCAGTCGTCCTTTGGAACCAAATGGTGGCACGATTGACAGCTGTTCTCAATGGTTGAATAACCAAGACCACAGAATGGACCAAAGACTTTATCCATGTTCCAACATTAAGCAATAGGGTGAGCATCGTTTTAGGGAAAAATCAGGAACCTATGCAACATAGATTCTAAGTTTTAAAAATTAAAGAACTTATTCCGACAGGTAAGGTGCAAGCGAAACTAGAAACTTAGAACAACTTTTTGTGTTTTTCTTGTTTTATATTTTCATGCAATCTTACAATATTCCATACCATTCAATTATGAGTGTATAATCCAAAACCATCAATCCGAGCTTCCGTTTTCAATGATATTCTTAACAAAAAATTTTACTATATTAATATTTCATATTTTTCTTATGTCTAAATGTAATCAATGCATTGTAGCAAATAATGATCTCTAAAGATAATGATTCATTGTAATCGTTCAATTAAGAGTATAAGTAAAACTTGATTAGATCTTAAAACCTATTATAAGGTAAGTTCCGGATTACTAGTAATTTGAGAACCTATTTCAACAAGCAAGTTCCAGATTAACGAAGAACCACTCACCCCTATTAAGTAGGGCCAAGACAACACATCTTATACCGTGATATTTCAAGTCTTGCTTACTTGCTAATGTCAGACCTTCATGCATGAAAGCAATTAGAGGAAAAATGACTTCATTTGACCCGAAAATAGTCACAGCAGGTGCACATCTCCGCACATCTTATTCTTTGTTTCCGCAGGTAGTAGCACCAGTAGAAGCAAAATGATTGACTCCCACGAGACCATAGTACATGTTCAAGAAAAGCAATTTTATATTACATGACACTCAACGATTTATCTCGAAACAAAACCAGATGCTGCTGGTGCATTCTTCCGACTCAAAGTAGCTCCCAATGCTTAAAGCTTCTTTTCATGCATCACACCAGAAAGATTTCCATCTCAAGCAAAAAATTGGCCTTCTCAAGTAGCATGTCTGGGAAATCAAGCTGGCCTTCCAAGAATACAACCAGCTGGGCTGGCTACAGCAGATTTCCGCTAAAAATATTCTTTTTTTCTCATTGTCCTGAGAGCCACAGAGAATACCTTTATAAAATCACAAGCATCCAGGCCAACTTTCATCTATTTGATCCAAGTTTTTCAAATTTCCATGGACAAATACTTTGGGTTCCGTGACCTAGAAAAGCACAAAGAAAATCTTAGCCTAGTAAATGATCATCTCACAATTATGGCACTGCAAAAACAACTTACCATCATAATTGGAGGAAGAGCAATTTGAAGACGGACTCTTGAGAAGCCTTTTACGTAGAATAAACATTTGAATCCATCAACTGCAGTATGCTCACTGTCCCGTATCAATAAAAAGACTTACGTTATTCAGATATTGAATTCATGAGCCTCCATAAGTGCTCTCATTGGCAAAACAAACAATCCTACTAGAATCTGGGTAAATTGGCAGAGGTACAGTATAGAATCTTCAACTTTGTCATCAGCAATGTGAGACTTACATTTTGACAAGATAACCAAAAGCCTCACCTGATAAGATACGTGAAATTTCTGAACTGAAGGTCTCGCAAAGGAATCCCTTCTTCTTTAGAGTACCTAATCATAGTACAATAGAAAATAAATACACAGAGCTTACAAAACTGTTCTATGGACTAGCCATCATGCATCATTTGCAGATGTCAGTGAAGATGGAGTGATTTGGACCTTGTGTATGCTGCTTAGTAATACTCTTTTTTTCTTCTTTTTTTCTTCTTTTTTTTCTTTTTTTCAGAATTTGAAATTATGAAACCACTGTCACCCTTATTCAATTCCTTAGTAGTTAGAGAATACTGCATTCGCATTTTTTATTTTAACACTTCACCTCATGCAAAGTTAAATGTCTGATAGAAAGCCTGAATGGTCAGAACCTAAGGCATGCAGGTGAAAGAACTCTTGAATTGAAACGTACTAACAAAGAAGAGAATCCCATACATTTGGTGAAAGGAACATGTAAGGAATGAAATTCAAAACCTCTAACCCTGACATCATTTTAAATTGCAAAACCAATACCAGCTTATTTAAAATTTAAGCTGTTAGAGAACACAGCACTTCAAATCTTATATCTTACCTATAAGTAAAATCAAATTCATTAAAGAGATATAATGAAGGGTTACCATTACCTGTCCAAATTAACCATGACCTCTAGTAAACTTTGTCTATTACTTTTTTTGGCCAAAATACTTATCTATTTAATCCATGCATTTTTGCTAGACAAAATACCAAGTAATCTAATTCACTTCGGGGTACCAAAGCAGGGCAAATAACAGCAACATCATCTTATCTGCGCATGCTTTATAGGACAAAAATTCAAAGAATTCCCATCTTCAACAAATAAAATGGCTCTAAGATTCTAATCTCCAAATCAGCCCAAAAACACATATATATCTGAATGTCAATTGTGGTGGGTTCATGTACTATTGGTGAGTTAAAGGCCAAAAAAATGTCAATTTTCTGCCAGAGATGTCAAGCTAATAAGTTTTAGTTGACTTGTAACTCATAATAATTAGAAAGGATAACAAAGAAACTGGTTATCAGAGCAGCTAAACTACCTCCATGGAGAGTCATCTTCACAGAAACGAGATATTCCACTCATGGCTGAAAAAGAGTCTATATGGATCCACTGCTCTTTTATATTTTCCTTGGGCTGCCCTGTATAAGCAGATTTCTTCATAAAAGGGCAATGGAGAATGAATACACACACATTTGCATGGTTTTACATGCACACGAATATACACAGAAAGAGAGAGCTTACTACTTGTATGCAAGTATTTTAAAGCGTAGCCACTGGGATAGTTCTCATATGATGCCAAGAAAGTGATAACCGTGCACCCTAGACTACAATATGAAACATTAGTGCAAGATTGAATGTCCATAAAACCCCCAAATGATAAAGTACCAACAAATCTAACCTGACAACAATCGAGCCCACCATGATGAAATAGAGCAAATTCCATAGACGTTTCTTCCTGTTATTATAGCTATGCAGATCCAAACAACTATGAGCAGTGGTTAGCATCACATGCATGGAAGAAACAAGAAAGCACTCAAATTCAGGAAATATCAAAGTGTTCATCATGTATAGCACCAATGGTTAGTGCTGGAGTATATAGTGTATCACATCAGGCCTGCATGATCATGTTGCATCATCACCAAGTTGTACTCTCCAACTAAATCCGATAGGTCCATCATTGGCAATATAAGTACTGTAGTGGCACTACTTTCAATAGTCCCATATTAGAGAAATCCATTTTTTAATAGGCATACAGCCCATCTAAAGGCAAACATCCAATAGAATGATCGAATAAGTTGTTCCATGAGTGCTCATTCACCTAAACAGGATGAAGCAGTTATGTGGAGGTATGAAACCTCTCAATGCTTGTAGAAAATTCTCAAGAATATCAAAGGCTTCGCAAATTTCAGATATAATAATGCATAAGTGGGACGTCTAACTACTTCTCTCGCTAAGTCAAATTCTTCATTGTGGGTATAGCCCATTTCCCTTACCCAAACAAGGGGGGGAATCAAAAGAACATGATTGGTACCAAAATCATGTTATCATCTCATTTGTGCATTCTTACAGAGAAAAAATAAAGGTTCAGAGAAAATCTGAAGCAACGTACATCCTGCTGGCTGCAACTGCAGCTGATAAGTTGAAAATTGGAACAGCAGCAATAATAAAGCGGAGTTCCTGCAGAAGATTTGTTAACAAAAATCATTTACATGCATTTTGATGAAGAGGGTGGTTTCAGTGTTTCATCAAGATTACCTTATGCGGAAGCTTAGAGTAGAGGAGGACAAAAGAGTACACGGGGATGATATAAAATAGCATTCTTCTATCAAGTAAGACACCGAGCTGCAAAAGATCAGCATTCAAATTATAGAAGGGAGCAACCAGACCAAATCTAACTTTACAGTCAAGTAGACTTTTTTGCAAAACATATACAAGAAGTCATAGCTCAAGATAATAGCAAATAATGCAGTGAAGAACCATTCAAAGAAATGGATAAGGATCTAGATCCAACTCCGACAGCTGATAGTTTGCTCCATAACTCACCAGAGAGAGAGGATATGCACCAAGTAGTGCGCGGGGTAGTGCTGAAGTCAAGTACCAATGAAATGGGTATGTCTAATTGCAAACTCATAAGGAAAGGTAATTGCTATCTCAACTCAATAGAAGACCAAAAAATCATGGTAGTTACAATTTCTCCGATGCAAATTCAAAGTGGCATACTCAAGTTTTAAGTCTTGACCTTTAATTCAAAGCGTGTATGCAAATGGAATACTATGCGTGGGCTACATACAACCATGTGTTTTCAGTGCTTTGGAGCAAAAATGCAAGACTTCGGAACCGAAATGAAAGTATGACAAGCATGAACAAGTGATATGAACTTGCCCTAGGCGAAAGACATGAAAGAAATCTACATTGCTCTTTAGGTGCCATCTTCTCCTAGTGATCTACAGCAAACTTTTGAAGCTGAAAGCCTGATGGAAATGATTAATCAGCTGACAGGACTTCCACTCCCAACCCCAGATAAAGAGAAAGAGTCAAAGGAGGGAAATATTTCTTCAGAGTCAGATTTCTGCAATACTTATCCTCCTATACCGTTAGTATACAAAGTGCTGTCTCCAGCTCTACATTCACATTGCTCAAGTCGCAATCAATGGCCATAGCCTCATAGGAAAAAATAACCTTAATTTTGTACTTAAAATGCATTATTTTATCAAATTCACAGACTCATCAGAATTTCAATTCCTCTGCTTTTGTTAAACTAAGGATCCTTCTTAAAAAAAGGAAGACATCACAAGATGTGAAGATTGCCACAAAAGGATACACCCCATTCAGAGCTTCGGTTGAGAACTGAGTTAAACCAAAAAACTTCAAATTCAGGCCACAAAATCCTCTTCCACATGAATGAATCCACAAATGTTGTAACACCTGTCGAAAGTACAATACATCATAAAAAATCGATCTCAACCGCACGATCTTGTATTGCATATTCACAATTATAAAAAAAGCAAGTCCCAAGAAATTTAGGCTCACCTACATATAGAAGGGCCATTGGAATGCACCATTTACAAGCTTTAAGTAATGAAATTGATCTGGTCTGTAAATGACAAGAATGAATGACAATCAAGATTTAAGATGAAGTGTACTCATGCTACACAAATTACGGATGTCGGACTATCCTGAAAGAAATAGAATTTCATCTTTGGCAAGACATAATATGGACAGAAAAACGTCACTACTTTCATCAGCACTGATTACCACACAAGAATGATGTGACTAGACAACTTGTGGTCAAAGAGAACGCAAGGAGGATGTCATTCCATAACAGTATCTGAGAATTCAATTTCAGATCTCCAATCTCTAAACTATAAAGCTGGCAATTCAACTCAACAAGATAACTCTAGGACCATCTTATCTCCTTCCTATAATATCTAGAACTTATCAATCGGACAGACTCCAATAAGATATTGTACAAAATACATTTCCATCTTTGGCAAGACAAACCAAACACAGATAAATGCATTCACTTTCGCCAGCACCGGGAACACAAAAAAGTGATCTGATTCATTCGAATTGTAAGTGAAAAATAGAAGAGACAATCAACCAGAAATAAGGAAATAAAGATACGATCCAGACTTTGTGGCTGGAGGATACCATACTGGAAAGATAGTAGAGAGAGGGAAAGGGGAGAGAGATTGCCACATCGGTACTCACCAAAAGAAGTTCAAGGCCTATAGGACACAAAAGTAGCAAGATATCGCATCGAAAGACCAGGGTTGCAAACACCTGATAATTAGGCCAAGAGTCATAAGAACAGCACACAACAAAGTAGAGGTGAAACCTTAAGCCATCCAAAGTAGTGAATGAGCAAGGATAATGATAAATGAAAGCAAAACACCATACCCAAATGCTCAAATGCAGGCACGTGCCTATGTCTATTTGCAGGTGACAGAGGGTGTCAATGACGTTGCATCATGTGCATTTGGCATGGATGCAAGTGTGCATTTTTTTGGGTGTTTGATTTAGTTTTGTTTGGGCGGGAGACTCAACTGGGTGTATGGGTTCACAAGCACAATCATGTGCCCAAAATGGCATGGAGTGACATCAAAGAAGAATAATATGGATAAAAGAAATTTTAACTAAGGTTTCTCTATTTCAAAATTATAGTTCCATCCGAGAATGGTATTGTTTACTTCCACTTCATTCGGTATTTAAGGAAACACTCACATACCCCAGATTGACAAGCTATTCAGACACACAAAGCAGAAGCTACAAGCTAGAGGTACAACAAATGAAGAACACAATTAAGGAAAAAGGAAATATTGAAACAGGTGTGAAAGGCTTTAATGGAAGTAATCGATTACTTGAAAGAAGAGGAAAGCGTACCAGACAGTTCAACGTTGCATAAAAGCTGCCTCTAATCCAATAAGCATATGCAATATTAACTGCAAGGTAATTAATGAACAATAGTCAAAGACTGGCAATAACCCACACATAAAAATAAATAAGCCACAAGTTGCCAGTTATGTTGACTTCCATGATAGAAAGATGTCAATCAACAACTACCAGAGGGAGCATCACAGTCACAGCAAATGTGATCAAGCAAAGGAATGGTTCAGAGCAAGTCATCATTCTATAGCCACTAGCAAATATCCTCAAAGATCATATAATCTCCTCATGATCAGATCATGTGGTTATTCATACACACACAGCAAAAACCCTACTGGAGGCTCCCTTTTTAGGGTATTTTGATTCCACTGGATGCTAAGGCGTGCATTCCCCTCTACTTGAAAAGAACAGGAATCACGATGGAAATTCTTTTACCAGTCAAATAGACAGACAGCATCTTCAGTTTCTTTTCATTTCATTTAGGAAAAAGAAAATTGGTTTGTAGAAAAATGACTTTATTAGATACTGGAAAGATATAATATCTTGTACAGCTTTCTAAAAACAGACAGGTGAAGGAACCCATCAAAGTTGTAACCTCATGTTTTCCTTACTCCATCCTTAGTTTAATACTTCAGCAAATCCACAATTTTACCGAGAGCAACTACAACTTTCTCCATGACATCACTCCCTCCAGATAATGATCCACTTATAGTGTGTCAAAGTTCTGCTGAATATCAGAGTTCCAAATCCAGACAGATTTCCAAGATAACTGTTACAGGCCAATTAAACCAATATAGAAAGTCACACTAAGTATTAGATATCCCTACCCAGCCAAAGAAACTCTAGTGACCAATTTAAAGGGGTGTATGGTGCATTTGAAAACTACCAATCAGATACAATCATCTTAAGAAAGTCATGTTGCTTCGCAATTGGATGACCAATGAATCTGCAGAAATGGAAAAGTGAGAAAGATTTGCAATTCCTAACTGGCAACAAATAAAATTGTCATGATAATCATTGATTTACCTAGACCAAGTGCTAGTACGTTAGGAAGAGGACGGGTGCAATAGAACAGCAAGTGAAACTGAACCGCATTTAAGATTACAAAGAAAGCTTCTACTTGACGTCCAAATTTATGTCTAACCTGCCCAAATGAAGGAACTATAGTTTAGTAGGTTTGTAGCACTGATTTCATCACAATAAACAAAGAACTTTGTTATCCTAGTAAATACTTGCTTCCGACCTCAAATCACCAACTGGACAAAACTAAACCTAGGTACATGTCACAGTAGGCATAATTGTCAAGTTCAGACCTCATGATCAGAATAAAATCTTCCAAGATCAGACTGGTGATTTAAATGTTTACTGATTGCAGAAAGGAAAGATTACAGCCTGAAATGAGTTATGGCTTAACAATACAGAGATAACCCATATCCAAGAAAAGTAGTTGCCTCTACTTCCAACTAGCATGTCTAATAAATTAGTAGTCGTAATCTGTAACACACAAGAGTCAGTTGTCACAACAATAAGGATATTCTATAGATCTATATATCACAGTTTACACTTTCTAAGCTGCAAAAGAAAGAGCATCTACATGGGATCCTCCCCGGACATCATAAAGCAGGAGCCTCATCAACTGAGCCATGCATAGGGATCAAATAAACGTAAACAGAGATAGCCATACCGGAAGCTCAACCGTTAAATGTTACTCTAGGGATAACATATCAACCAACATTTATCAAATTTGAAACATCCTAAAAAGGCCAGCCAACACTGTTTATGTTCATGGATATAGCCAAAAGAAAAGGAGAGAGAGAGAAAAGGACACAGCAACGATCGCAAAGCATTTAACATGAAGAATCCTACATAAAATGTGCAGCTGGATGATAATATTTCCATGCAATGAGTGGCTAAGGAAAACAACTTGAGGCATTGTATCCACAGAAGTATACCGAATACTTGAAAGAAGTAAATTCAGCACAGTGCAATGAACCAACATACTCCCTAACTCCCTCTAAACAAATTGCATCATCATACTTGACAAATTTATTAGTGTGTTCACAATCCCTTGGTCAAGGTTAGTCCACAGCATTGATAGATAAGGATCCTGTACCTCGAAACCATCTCATATAAAATTTAGATACCTTTCAATTATCCTATAAGCAATCTACCAAAGCTTCCTTAAAAGAGCTGACTGAATTTTCCCACAACAAACCATCTCCCAGTGTATGTTCAGTGAACCATGTAAATAGTGCAGTTTCTTTCTTAATTCTTTTAAAAACATACTCAAAATCCAAAATAACCAAACACACTAGACCAATTGTATGACCAAAACAATTGGCAATATGTATGTCATAGCACAGCATAGTCTCGAAAAGTTTCAGTCCTCTTCTTTCATATTTGAAAATCTCATACAAAGCATAATCCAAAAGTTAGAAATAAATCAGGTCCAGTCTAAAGACATATTTTTTTATCACTCAATTCAAATTATGAAACCATAGTTACTTGAATTGATATTTCCAGCAAAACACCATCTGATATCACGGGAGGCTTCTCGCAAGATACTAAAGCTACAAGGTCATCCACAATCCTCTAAATGTTTTTTTTTTTTTTAATTCTCTCTAAATGCTTTCTATGCATAAAAGTAGCAGAAATGTATTCTGTATAAATCTTTTGGTCAAACATATGTAGAAGAAGCAGTTCAAGCAATCAAACTAGCAGCAAAAAGGGAAAATAACAAGGAATAAGAAGTAGAAGAAAGGTAAAAATATCAGAAGCATACCTGAATTCTGCAAAACCTTAGGGTCAACAGTATGATGCTACCTAACACCAATCGAACTGATGATGGCAACAAAAACCTCAGCATGAGTATGAGAATATGATACTACAAATATCAGAACACAAGGGCTTCACAATAATAAATTTTTACTTACAATATCCATTACACATGCAGTATTAATTCAGAATGATCAACTAAGTAAGCAATGAGCCAAGTGTCTATTTATCATAGATATAGGAGCAAGAGAACTATAAAGGAGTCAGAGAATTGCAAATACAGACCTTGTACTTGCTACAATAAACAAAGAACCTTCTATGTCTATTTAAAGTAACATGCAACTGATTTTTGACTAGCAACTCGGGGTATAGTAAATCGATGTCTATATAATTTATAAGATATACACAGCCCCATGAACATGCTTCACACAAATATAAAAGAGCTTCATGTTAGAATTTCAACCCAAAATATTATGCTCACAGGTGGAGGAATAGTAGATAAGGCCATTACACACCTACACACAAGAGATGTGAAATTGACTCTATATAGACAAAAGTAGTGATATAAAACTAGAATCACCAACAAAAGGGAGAAAAAGAAGAAGAAGAAAAGAAACATTTTAATTGGGAGATTGCAATGGGGTCAAGCACGAATCGTATTGACAAAAAGCAATGTTTCCCACAACCACAGAGGAAATTTCCAGATGGATAATTTCATATAGGTCCCCAAAATAACAACCAACTAACCTGCATAAAGACTATAAATCTTTGGCAAGTGCAGCAAGCTCATTATCAATACAACTGGTGTTGCCAAAGTTGATACAAAGAATGCACCTAAAAGGGGAAAGGATAAATAATTAAAAGGTATATTTATATAGGGATCTGACTTAACCAGTCTGTAGCATTTTACCATTTTGGATAGTACTATGCAATTGGAATGGTTCATACTAAAGTAAAAGCACAACGTATAGAAAAGCTGACTGTATTACTAAGAAAATGACCAGAAAATGATGAGCTTCAAGAGATCAAAAGTGCAAAAGAAAGACTATAAGCTTTTAGTTTAGAGTAGCATCATGTACCACATCAAAGAAGCAATATTTAGCAATGCTAGAAGAAAATGTCTACACTGAAATGTTTTCACTTTTATGTCACGTGAGAAACTACAAAGCACATTAAATGACAGGCAAGTACATGACACTAGTCTGAAGAATGAGCATAAGAAAGAAAAAGACATTTTTCCAATGTTTTCCCACTTTCATGGTTGGAAGACTCGACAACTAAAGAACTTATCCAAAGTAAAGAAGACATCAACAGACTAGGGGAAAAAAATATGCCATGTGCACTTGTAAGCAGCTTACCAAGGAAAGTGCGGGGAACAACTCCAGGGAACTCCAGGTGATCATACTAGTACAGTCATCAAAACCAAAGAATTTTCACCTTAGTATCTCTTACAAGGGAAAGTAGCTGGGGAAAAAGAAATTGCAGCAGGAAAACAATTCATGAAGACACCAGGAAACAAACACAAGAACTTATATAGCCAGCACATCAACTCTTAAAGACTCCCAAGGAATATTTTAACCATGGAACTTGGGGTCTATAATAAAGTTTTTCCACATGGGTGGGTAATGTGGAACAAAGCCCACGATGGGAAGAATTCACACACTTCTGAATCAACCAAATTAAGCACATGATGATCAGCTTACCTTGTCGAGGTGATGCTGATGGTAGAGAATATCATGCATCGCCTGCAAAACAAAACATCTCAAGCACTTGACCAAAGGAGATCACCCCCGACCGACACTCTCATCAGCTAGGAAACAGAAACTGCAATTCCTAACGTTCACCCATTAACCAGAAACAACTCCACGGCAGTAAATTTGAAAACTTTCGGGTCCTTTGCCCCTTTTAATCACCACCCAGAAAACCGAACGCACCGAAACCAATCACGACCGAGGGAAATTGAAGTTACCTGAACATTAAAGCTTTCTTCGACCTTAGTATAAGGCACCGTGAACACGTAGAACGCGGCGATCGATCCGAGCAGCAAGTCGTACCCTGCAATAGGACACGACATAAGCGCGCAAGCACGAGACTTTAAGGAACAAGAACGCAGGCGCGGCGCCGCGCATCGTACCGAAGCTGCCCAGCACGTTGGATGGTCGGGAAGCCATGATCGTCGCGAAAGGCGGAGCGAGGGAGGACAGAAAATGCTTCGCCCGTCGCTGCGGTGGCGGTGACGAGACGAGACGAGACCCGACCCCGCCGGCGGCTCCGGGCAAGGCCTTGAAGGGATTGATTTTGGGCTTAGCTCGGCCCGGCCCGGCGACGAGACAAGTTTTTTTTTGTCAGTCCTACTCTACTATTACTTTAATTCTCACGCTCAAATTTTTGTCATACTTTCTTACAAAATTTGAAAGTCAAAATTTACGTTTAAAACTAAATTATCTTCACAAATAAAGATTTGAACCATCCACCTCTCTTTCCAACATGGAAGGGTGGCACCTCATTCTTCGGTAGAAGACTTTCTTGGAAAATCTTGTTGTCATTAGCAGCTTGGATTCAAGTAATGAGATTCAGTAAAAATATGTAGAATTAGTATTTTTTGTTTTTTTGTCCATCATTTTTTTTTATAAAATACTGGATTTTGAGTAAAGAGTATGGTTTTGTAAGAAGAAATGCTAATTTCGTGTATGTTCAAGAGAGATGTAATTTCCTTTTCTTTTATTAAAATGCAAATCACAAATCATGTGTCATCATTTGTCATTGCCTTATAAAGTGCAAAATTTATTTTTAACTATTCAATAATTATAAAAAAATGCATTTATATTTCATAAAATATGACAAAATTACATCCTTCTAAAAGGTAAAAATATATATAAAAAAAACCGAAATCACTTGAATTGATAAATTTATGTAAATCAATAAATTTACCTACAATTCGTAATTAGTGATTTACCAATTATATATATATATATATATATATATATTAATCCATTCGAATTATACTGTACGAATTGAGAAATTCTAATAAACATGGGAGAGATAGTATTATTTTTACGGTTTTATAATTTTAGCCTTTGCAGATATTTCGATGGAAAAGAAAAATCAAAGGGAAAGTTTGCACCTAATCTTTTTTATTTAAACATAGAAATAAATAAATATTGATATAGACAGGAAACTAAAACCAAAAAAAAGACAAAAAAAATTATATATTTGCACGCCACCGTTGACACGTCGAGCGGGAGCGAACGCACGACGACTGGTGTAGGAGAAGCGTAATTCGAGTTCTCCACCGCCGCACGAGCACCGCCTTCCGCCGCCGCGCGCTACTCCCGATGGCCGGACACGAGGACGAGGAGGTGGCGATGGAAGTGGAGGCGGTGGAGGCCGTCTACGGCGGCGACTGCGTCGTCGTCGACCGGCGTCCCCCCCGGCTTCACGTCCGCATCGCCCCCCGCACCGCCGACGTCTCTTCTCAGCAGGTCCCTCTCTCTCTCTCTCTCTCTCTCTCTCTCTCTCTCTCTCTCTCCTCTTCGATGCTCTCTTCTCTCCGATTCCGATTCGGCAGGGCGTTGTCTCATTGGCGTTTTGCCTCTCTGTTTTCTTCGCAGTTCGTGGAAGCGGTCATCGGCATAAGCGCAGGCCCGCAGGTAATCAACTTCTGCGAATTTCCGATGGAAATCGGGAGGACCGTTGCCGGATTGCGTAGTTTCGATCGGTTAGGTTAGAAGTGACGTAGGATGCTGTGAACTGTTGGAATGCTTACTGTTAGGTGGGGCGGATTGAGTTGCAGTTACCATTGGGCAGTGCAGGAATTGGTTTCTGTTTAGATAGTTTAAGAGCTTGGAAGCAAGATAGGGCCTTTTCGTTTTTGTTAATACTCGAGATCAGTGATACTTTTTACGAAGACAGTGTTCGCTGAAGCGAAGAAGTGGACGAGTTGAAACTGTCTTAGCAAATAGAGTTATGTTGAGAATTGTGAGTTGTTGTGTGAAGGTTCGGAGTCTGTTGCCTGTCATTTTAAAGGTTTGAACCTCGCCTTATCGATAAATGGCATTTGGCATTCGAAACGAAAGACATCTGTCTATTTCTCTTTCATTGCGTGAGACTTGGTGGATGTTGTCATCATTGTGGCAGCTGATTTTGTCTGGGATTTAGTTGATCGATCTGTACTCTTTTGGGTTGTTGGTAAATGTACGAAAGCTATACTTTTAGCTGGTGGTTGTACTTTGTCTTTTGTATGACTTTAATTTTGTTGTAGTATCCCGATGTCCCGCCTGATGTTGAGCTTATAGAATCGAAGGGCCTTGACGATAGAAGGCAAAAATATCTTTTGGATTGCATATTGGACAAAGCTTGTCAACTTTCCTCGTATTCAATGCTCGTAGCACTTTGTGAGGTAAATCTGGTAAATTATGTCACGCAAGTTCTTTGATGTTAGTTAGTGCTGGCTGAATGTAAATATCTTTGTATTAGCTCCACTGATGGTGCACGTGCATGCAATAAAATGTTTAACTTCATTTAAGTTTGTAGGCCTCCTTAATTCAATCGTGTACGTGGATCTTACCTGTCCCTCTGTTCTTTCTTTCTAGCTAGAACAGAGATTTGATTTGCTCTTTAGGGGCTGAACTGTCTTCTCTGCTGGCAATCCTTCTTTTCATTTGATTTTTTATTTTTCGTGTGATGTCTGTTGACCTCATGGAAAAGTGGGTTCAATTTGTTTAGCATCTCAAATCTCCTCAGTGGCAGCTTAATTGGTAATTGTTGGATTTTTCGCTGTATCATCTGGTATATGCCACTATGTTGAAATCTCCTTTCTCAACAATGTTAAGAAGTCGGGCTGTGCTGAATGAGTTGCCAAAGTAGCTGCTACCTTGCATACAGGTAGGTGGCTGCTCGAACTTGAGAGTTCCATTTGCCTTTGGCGGCTAGCACTGAGAACTCAGCTAAAGAAAGATGAAAGAGTGCTTTTGTGACATTAAGGATACCTTTTAAATGACGAGATGTTTCCTGCAAAGTGACTTGTTTTGAGAATGGTAGAAGAAGGAGTAGCTACGGAAAATGCTGGACGAGCTAGTAGTAGGGTGTAGGCTTTGTCAGGTTCATGTTTTAGTCCCTTGGTATGAAATATCAACAATCTTATCCACCAAGTTTTGTTAGCGAGACTGCTGAAGACAGTTGTTTATTAGCCTTATTTCTTCAACCTTAATGATTCTACACGAGATCATATGACTTACATGTCGTGTCCTTGTCGTTCTATTAATTCACTATGCATGAAAATGGCATTGCACCAATGCAGTTATTTCTGAAAAGGGAAACAATCTGAAAGGATTAACCTTTTCGCATCCTTTTATAAGAAGTAAAGTTTGAGTTGCTTCAGAAACATGGTTCACGGGGTCTTAATTGAATTGGTATTAGTGTTGTCTGAATTGAAATTTAGTGCCATTCATTTGTAAGTGTTTAGTTAAAAAAGAAATTAATATTTTTTAGATGCATTTAGCTTAATGTATTCAAGTAAACAATCTAAAGCTTCTGTTACTTTACATATATAGCAATGCCATTTGGTGTTAGTGTTGACAGAACCATTAGATATACAAGGACGGAGGATTGACCTTGGTTATATGTTCCAGAAGAGAATTACATAGCCGAGTCTTATGGTATTAATGCAATTGGAGGATGATATTCATGGGAAGAGCTCATAAGAACTGAAATTTCGTGGAAATAGATTAGAGTTATGTGCTGTTTCAATTCAATGTCCGTTCCTCAGTTTGTTAGATCAATGTTGTTGAAATTGTTTTTCTTTGGAATGATTGGGATGGGCCATATAAAAATGAATCATTTGAAAACTATCAGATAATTTGGAGTAAATTTTAACCTATGAAGAGTTCCTTAAACCATAATTTTTAACAAAAAATAATGTCGTATTTAACCGTTTCAGAATTACTTCAGACAAGGAATCTGCCGTTATTTTTTTATTTTTTATTTTTAAATTCTCCTCTAACTTTAAAGTGGGAGGAGCTATGGCCAGAAATTTCTTGGGTCAAAACGTGATCTTGATGATCCTGGACTAGAGATTTTTGTTTTCGGGTATGATATTGTCCCTTCTCATGGCATTAGACTAATTATGGAATCTGTGAAGATTGAGTCAAGAAAAGCAGTTGTTTTAATTTTTGCATCCATGATGAGTACATGGTCTACTAGGTGTGATGTTTTGGTAGGAATTGGCTTGTCAACATGTTGATGATCATCGAACGTCTAATAGAATGGTTAAACATGTTGTAGAAAAATAGTATAACAAATGCATAACTGGTGGAATATTAGAGTTCAAGGTCTTGCCTAAATTCCAGAGGTTTAATCACCTTCTTTGCCTTGTATCTGTGCTCCATTCAATTGATGGTGTCACCTAAATGTTTTCTTTCTGACTTATTTTTGAAATTTATACCGTATGTGGGAGAAATAAAATTTCTCATATACACTGACCTAGACTAGTCTATGAACCAGTCAGGCGTCTCTAGTGTCATCTAGGGTAACGCTATCTATAAACAAAGTAATATAGACATTTATATGTTAACCTGCTGAAATGGAAGAGGCACTTTACAAATACATCAGCCTTGCAAGTTTGAGTCTCTATTCTTTCCATCCTAGATACATGATTTAGCTCAGTTTGCATGAAAGGTTCATGGAGCCAATCTACTTAGTTGGATAAGGCTTAGTATCGATGGTTGTTGTTGTTGAATCCTCTCACTGTGTGAATTTTCTTTTAGGAAGCAGTGGAACTCCTCTCTAAGATGAACCACCCAGAGGGTGACTGTCCCATGTGTTTGTATCCTCTGGTTCCTGAAGATACAGAACACAGAGATTTGACATTTATGAAGCTGATGTCTTGTTTCCATTGCTTTCACTGGTCAGAATGCATTCTTGCTTGCACTTTTAGTTGTGTCTCTCATAGTTATGTTTTTTTCCCTCCTTGATCTTTGATTTTCCTCTCCTGCAACCATGGCAGTGAGTGCATTATAAGGTGGTGGAACTGGCTTCAAAATGAGAACCAAACAGAAATTGGTGAGATGGGAAATGAAAAAGGTATGAACGTTTTTGAAAGAACTGTCTTTCTTTCGACTAAATGGTGGATTTTCTTTTCTATTCTAGTTCTTCTCTATCCTTTTGTTACCTTTTTAAATTGAATTTTTTTCTTAGGGTAGGAGGTTGTCCACGTTCATTCTTGGACATCTAAAATAGGTTCACCAGTTTAAGGAGATTCTGAGTAGTAGTTTCAGTTCATTTTATACTTATTATCTTACAAGAACACTTGCTTTGGCTAACACACAAATGCTGCTAGTAAATTTTCAGGTTGTCATGCAAAGACAGCATAGTCTCATCTGCTGTCTTTGCATTTAGAACATGTCCAATGATTGCTACGTTTGAGGTCATGTATTTTTATTACCCATTTGGATGCAATGTTTATCTTCTTTGGGATGATCATCTGTTTGCTCATTGTTCTTTATGATGATCCTTGGTTTGTGCTCTATTAATTGAGTATCGCTACATGTTGCTTGATCTCTGAAGGCCAATTAATGTATGCTCTTTAAAATGTATCTTTAGAGAACTTTGCCAAAATATGAATTGTTATGGGAAGGAGAAGACTCCTTTGAAAATTATTCAAAGATGCAAAGACATGATTTCACGTTGCTTCTGAATGGTTAGTAATAATTTTCTCCTTCTTGTCATTGACAAGGTTCCGGCTCTCCTTACATTGGTTTCTATCGTCAAGCTGACTAATGGTATCAAATAAAATGTCAGATACTACTTAGTTTGCATCGTAATTCATCTAAGTAGGTCATTTCTTTAATATGTAACATGCTAATTAGGTGCCTTTTCTTGCTTACAACTGTTTACTGAAATAGAAGAGCACTTTGCAGTTGTATCTAGTCAGTTGTCATTATATGGATAGAAACTACTCGATGGTTCTTGTGCTTGTAGTCTGTAAGGAGCATTATTATGACACTAGCACTATTATTCGGCACATGCCTTTTCTTTATCTGATGAGGTTGTTCTCTGATGTGCTGTAATTGTACTTAATTTGTTTTTAGCCATTAATTTTTCTCGTAAATGCTTAAATTATAATTTTCTAGTACTTAACTGGCGGTTGCTGCTACATGTGCATCTAGGGTTAGAAAGCCGGGGAAACTGTCCAGTTTGCAGGAAAGTTTTTCAGGCCAAGGATTTGGAACATGTACTTAAGTTAATCAGCTCATTTTCATCCAAATCGGTATGCCATTTTCCTTATCAGTCTAGAGGAATTATTTAAAGCATACATCACTGTAATTTGCATTGTCAGCATTAGTTGGTTGTTCTTGAAATAGCTTGAGGAACAACTGGTTGGGGGGAAATCATATAGTAGAGAAGTGGTCTTTGCTCATTTGGATCAGTGGTATATTTACCTTATGCAGCTGTATAGTGGCCTAATGACTCGTGCAGAAAATCCTAGGGAAAGAACGCTATGTTAAAAGACTACAGAAAATGAGGAGTATGTGGGGCTGACCACTATCAGCAAATGAATAATGGCCTTTGGTGGAGGGGAAAAAGGAGACTATGCAGGACTTAGGCCATAACTTGTTGCCTAAAGCATGAAGTGGCAAAATTTTTAAAATGGTCAAGATAAATTATCTGGTGGATATTATTGATATGATGAGGGGAAATACATTGTCACTAGCTTGCTTGTGCATTGCATGGTTTTTTAGTTTAAAATTTAATTAGAAAATACATTTCACATATAAGATAACGTAGAATCAACTATATTGCCATGCACTGGGTTGTAGCGAAAAAAATATAATATGTTCATTAAGTATTTTTTGTTATCTTCCAGTTCTCCTATGAATGTTTTCCTGAGTTATTTTCCTTATTAGGATAGGCATAAATTAGTCATGAAATATTTGATTATGTATTACTATAAAATGTCATATGTAAGAAAGATCTGGTGATAACTGTTATAATAAATTATTTTTTATTTGCTGATTTTGTTTTTTGGTGAAGTCATGTGTTGCTTGCTAATAGATATCAATTTCTCTTCTGGCGAATGAAATGAATTCATGCATATAGAATTTGCAGGTGAAACATTTTTTTTTAATATAGTAACATCTTGCACTCCATAAAAATGGTTTAGCGCATTATTAAGAATAATTAGCATGAGTTTATATTTAAAAAACAAAATACGACCAACTCTCAAATAAGCTTTTTTGATAGAAAAGGCAAAGCCTTAATTCAGTGAATGATGACCGATTAGATAGATAAAGGCAGCATTTATATACCTTAGAAGAATATGTGAATTTAAATTACTATATTCAACCTATATGAAAATAATATTGCTACTGTTGTGTATGCCTAATGAAATACTCTTTGTATTTATATTATGAATCATGACGGATTTACATATATTCTGTAAAAAAAAGACTCCTCTAATTAATGTTTTAATTTCTTAAATATGCCGGAGTCTCGTTTTATTACTTACAAAAGTTCTAAACTTTTATTTGGTAGAAGAAAGGCTCCTCTCATTAAATTAAATGCATTAAATGTCCAAAAATCAATTTCTGAGATCAGATTAGATGTCCTGTGCTTTTTACAGTGACCTTTTGGCTGCACTTCTGTGCTTTGGTTTGGCAGGGTCTTCTATCATATTGTCGTGGCTGACATTCTTATAGCAGTTCCTAAGTTAGAATTCCCTTATATCCCTTGTGGGGAGACTCCTAGAATTTGGATCTTTCAAAAGGTCAGGCGTTTTATGTCTAAATTAACATGCACGGCATTTGTGTCCATCTGACAGCTTCAGCTAGAAATGAAAACCTTCAATTTTGGTTATTTTGCACATTAAGTTATGGTTCTCCTTTCCATTAACTTAATGGTTCTCTTTATCATGAATGACTCAGCCATTAAGGATTCTGTTGAAATCCTGCCGAAGGAACTTCCAATCGGTGGTCAAATTACCTTTTTCCTTTGCGTATTCTGTTGAGAGTCTATGATATTATCCCTAGCCAGGTTTAGTAAATGAATACGCTCTCTTGGTTGTTATGGCAGATTTTTGAGGGAGATGTTCCTGAAGAGAATGGGGAGCTTCTCCAGTCAGATTCCGAAAATAGTAGAAGGCAGAGATTTGAGACCATTACGAAAGTACAGCAAGAAAATAATGGCTTAATTGAACCCAAGAAGGACTTGGTCGTGTTGCCCGGCATGTACATAACCCCAACAATTACCTCATCGACATCTGGTGCGATGAATGACAATATTGAGCAACAACAACCGAGGGACGAAGCTGTCTCTTTGGAAACCGATTCTAGCAATGCCTTAAAGCAGCAAAGAGACAAGGCAGTTGCTTCTGTCCGCAATTCCATTGGATCCTCAAACACACGAGGCACCATTGATCATAGGAAATCGGGTACGAGTAAAAGCAGTGCGAGGAATGCTAGAAAGCCAGGCAAACACTGGATTAGGAAAGACAATACATCTAGGGGTTAATACTGGATAGAAGTACGAAAGGAGCAAATGTCAGTATGAGTTTTTGTCATGCCCTTATGTGTATACTCCGTACACACTCCACGAAGGGAGTGCATACGGGATATCTTTGATTGTCAGTGCCTTCAGCCCCACCTGGACATTTGAATCCTGGTCTCAACTGGACCAATTCATCTGATGTAAAATAATGCAAATGTGGGATCTGCTGTAATGTGCGCATCAGTCGGAGGGCACGAATTTGCAGTGCGCCCCCCTCGGAGGTTCCTGAACAATGACAGCTTATTTGGAAGTCATTATTGAATTGCCTGAATAAAACTGCAAGTCATTCGACTTTTTGTGATTGTTGCTCATGGGCCCCCCAACCCTCACCCGTATGTCCAGTGAATTGCAGCTTCTGCCTGCGTCTCTTCCAGTCCCGTAGAGACAGTTTATTTATGGAGCTGTCTTTACCATGTGTTTCATGGAGTTAGTTATTAAAATGCGCCTTTCAGTTATCGACTATCGGACGAGAAGTAGCTCCTGATTTTTTACGAGACAACTTTTCCAGAAGTTCGCTCCTCGTTTGCTTGTGTATAGACGTCAAAGCTTTTACCTATGCAATTCTCTTCTCGTACAGCTCCTACTATTCTTTTCGTTGAATTATACATGGAGACACCAATGCTGTCAAATCTCCCTTTCAAGCTAGTGATGGGATGAGATAATCGAATCCATCTGAGAATTGTGAAACTGCATTCAATCGCTCATTCTTCAGTAGTCTGATTTGACCAGGAGCCGGGCCTGCTTCATTTCCCACACCAAGTGCTCATTGCTTGTAAAGCTTGTGAAGTCCCTTCGTGCCAACACACCACCCGAGAACCCCTCCACCCGTGAATAGTGTGATATCTTTCGATGGATCTCATGTTCCGACAGTCCAAAACATAATCATTCAAAGAATCAGTTCCACAAAATCTCAAACACATGCTGGTGATCTGTCATTTCCATTTCGTTCTATGATCATTGCCGTCTCGCCCCCAACAAACCGAGACACTTGTGCAAAGCTTGTGCTAACGTGTAGGAGTCCTCGTCATTTACCATAACTTCTCGCACAATAAATTCGAAGCTCGATTTCTCCTATCTTGGCCTTTTAAGCAAGTTGGGGCTTCACTAGCTGGGCCAAGTTGGGGTTTCACTGATTGAACTATCACAAAACTAATTCTTCTCTTTCTTTAGCGTCGGAGTCCTTCCTTGGAATAGCTAGGCATGGTCCTCTCTTGGCTCTTTAATGCATTTTCAGAGGAAACCGCTACTTCTTTTAATTGAGAAGATTTCTTTTCTCAGTAGAATGCTCAGGGGATCTTCTCACAACCAACTGCTAATCATCTTAAAATGAGGGGTTCAGCTGCAACCTAAAATTATGGAACGAACAGATTATTTGGTTATATTATTTGCGCAAATTATTGATGGGGTGCCAACTTGCAAGCTCATGGCAATGCTCCAATTTTGTTGCTTAATTAAATTCACTATGGTTAGTTTCGAAAAGAAATGTCATATGAGTAAGGAATAATCGGTTCCCCCTAATACCATCAAGGCAATAGTTCAACTGGATGAGGGCTCACTCATGGTTTCCTTCAGGTAATTAGAGATCTGAGTCGTGCAAATCTACGAACTAAACTTTGAGCCAATCCACATATCTAGTTGACATTCTGGTGAGGTCATGGTGATGGGCAAACCCAATTCAAAATGAGCTATTTGGAGGATAGTTTGAGGCTTTGGTGCAAAGTGATTTAATTCAGGCCATGCAATAACATACTCCGCAGAACTATAGACTAGACATTCTGTGGAGTGGTGTGGGCCTCCTATGGTAACGCTTAGGGGACGTAGTTTCGCTAGTTGCTCTCTCTCATCTTGTTAGATAGCAAAAAAAATATCAGTTCTCCATGTTTGATCGATTATAGAAATCAACTTGGAATCCATACAACACATCTCACATATTCTTATTTCTACTTTTACCTTATGCGCTAAATGCAACTGTCCCGCCATTCTACAATCTGGCGTACACTTAAAATATATCTTACAGCATTTATAAATGAGATTTGATGAGTTCTATATATGCGTAGTCCCCCACTTATGACTTAAGTTTTGCATCGGACTTTGAATAAGTGCATTGCATTGAAATAGTCTAGAATCTCTCTCCTACTTGTCTGCATTTTAGGGTTTGAAAAGAATCATGGCCGGAATTATAGATAGATTAGCCGTTTAGTTGGACCGAGGAAAGTAAATCTCCGTGCTTCCTCGTGGGTAATGACACCCTCCTGCCTGCTTGAGTTAAACCAAAAAGTGCGAACCTAAAAGTTAGGGGATCCTAAGAGGAAAGTGAATGATTTTAGTGGACAGGTGGTACTCATTAGTTAGTCGTGGTAAAGTAAGAGATAAAAGGTGGAAAGATTTCACATTTACTTTAGTTGATCCTGACTAAGCAATTAATCATATGAACGGGGTTTCAACCCAAGTCAAAAGAGCAAAAGACAAAGGGCTCCCTAACTTTCTTTGGAGTTCACTTTCTACCTGCTAGATTTCTATGTCAGATTTAAGATTAGTGAACAACGCCTGGAGAAACAGTGGCATTTGCCAACACTGCTCCATCATTAGCATTGATCCTGAAATCTCTAGAAACATGCAAGTAAAACCCTTCTTCCTAAAGCGATCCACTCTAGAGAGAGCTATTACATCACACTTTCACTGTATCCACTTGTGGGAATTCGGAATATAATCAGATTGATGTGTTAGATCGATTCACCGTGAATCGCATGCTAAACAGCTTCATCAAGGAAGGCCCTAGCTCCATTTTTTTTTTGTGAATTTCCAACATTATGGGCGCCTTTTCTTGTCAAGCCAATTTCATACTTTGGATGGAGGAAAAGCTTCCCTGGATTATTCATTGTTATTCTGTAATCATGGACTCTTGAGCGACAGTTCAAACAGGGGAAATCGCTTTCGCACCCTTTCTCGTGCAAACGAAATTACAACGGTCACACCGAATTTTCGAATTTCGTCTCTTTATTTTTGGTGCCGACCATGAGTGTTTATCAAATCCACCAAACTATTTATGCTGACATCTTTCGAGTCATGTTTCGGAGATTTGAAGGATCGGACATGCTTTCGTTAAGGGTAGTTCCAATAACTTTTTCTTTCCCGAGATAGACGAGTTCTCACTGAACATGTTTCAGGGAAAATGAAGAATTTTTTAGGGTGATGTTGCAATCCTAATCGAAAACCCTTAGTTATGGACTGAAAATTAAAGAAAAAAAGAGGAAAAACATCATCCGAAATAGAGATAATGTGTGTCTCGTGCTCCACGGGGTATTCCACTGTTCTAATGAATGGCTTCTGGTAACACATTCAATCAATAGACCACCCAAAAATCGAGCCATCTAGTCAAAAAGGGACCTCATGCCCCCATTGAAATGAATTGGGGGCAAACATGCAAATTGAAAAGTCTCTCAATATCCAAAATGGGACCATTGGCGTTCTTTTAACCTTTATCAATTTAGGGAAATATCAGAATATATGATGTCACATTGTATGGTAATCACTCCCAATTTCTCATTTTTCCTCCCTTTTTCAAGCTCTTATTTCACGTCGTATCAATTTGTGGATCTACAAGTACTCAGCGCGCGGTCCTTTCAATGCCACTATTGAAAATTTAAAAGAAAGTGACTTCATAATCATTGTAGCCGCTTTGCCTTATGTAAAGTGAGTTTTTTTTGCCAAATGCTCCAATCTCTTTTCTCATTCTTAGCTTAAACTTGTAGAAAAGTTGCCAATGGTGTCAAAAATTTCTAGACTTCTTATTTGTCTCCTTTTTAACGCATAAGGGGGAGTGATAGAATATTTAAAGATTACACCACACCTTCATCTACTAGCTTAAATTTTTAGAACATTTGATAGGGGTCCCATGAAAATTTAAATTTATGTCATGTGCACACCTTTTTTTTTTAAAATTGACTTCCATTGTATCTCTTTTTGTCTATCTTCCATGCTTTCAAGTATCGACAATAACACGAGAATTAGATCAAAATTATATAGCGATATCACGGGATCATTGTTTCATAGCTTTTCACAATGCTCATCTTTGGATGAAAACATAGAAATGAAAAGTGTGAGTACATGTCTATAAAATGAGACGAAAAATGAATTCTCCTTCCCTAGCTATGCATTTGCTTGTCTATTTTCTTTTCGCCCCTCCACATTTCTCTAAATTATTTTCATCTTTTCTTTTGCTATACATCATTCACCAAAGATCGAATGAGGGTCAGTGGGAGACAGAACATTCCATGCCATCATGATAAACCGAAGCCATCATGATTATACTTTTGTTGTAGGGACTAGTCAGTGTACTTTTGACAATGGTATTCGTCCTCTGGATCCATCTTCTTCCTCCTCAAATTGGAAATCTTCTGTATGAGAATCTTTTCTCGGCAAATTTGACTTTTGCAAATTCCTTTTCTCTTTTTCAAGGATGTGACATTCTCTATTTTAATTGTTTTCCCTTCTAGATTTTTTTTTTTTTTTGGAATATGACGAACCTATGTATTCCTGAGTTGAGACCAAAAAGGGTTCAAGATTTACCCCCTTGAAAGATTAATACATCATCACTAAAATTACAAAATTCAATCATCAATTTAAATCTCGACATATATCATTTTTGAAGACTTTGCATAATGCACCCAAATGCTTTAGACCAATTCGAGGGGCATCCTCAGGTTGTACATCTTCGCTTCTGAAGAAGTGACTGATTTCCTTTCCCAAAACACCGTTTTACAATATGGACATTGTGGAATACGGTGAGTTAACATAAACCCACAAAACAAAATGAAGAATTTCAAGTAGAAATATAAATAAAAAAATCTATTTTCCGGTCTTCTCAAATTTACTTTTATTCTCTACGATAAAAATAAGTATGTGAAGATTCACTTCACGTTCTCTAGCCATTATTTCGTCATAATGTATGACAAAAGCATTTGACGGGGCTTTTGCATGGCCAAGAAAATATGGATGATGTGGAGCACAAAGTGCAGAATCAATACAAAAACAAATGTGTTTTAGTAGGACACCGATCTAGGCCTGATAAATTCTTGAAATGATTGGCCTAATATAATAGATTTAGTTAATGTTATACTTGATCTATTAGGCCACTGAAATGGAAAAACTCAAATATCATATGTTTTCGACACCAAAAAGATAGAAATAAAATATGAAGTGAAGTAATAATTTGTTTTTCTACATTTGAATAGATCCATTGTGCTAGTAAAAGTAAATTCAAACATTAAAACTTGATATTGCTAAATTTTCCTAGATGCAGGTAGAAGCTTGCTTGTTGGTAATCAATTCTTTGAAGACGTTATACATTAGAAAATCGATACTTTGAAAAAGATGAACGATAGAAAACAAGGAATGACAAAAAAAAAAAATAGAAAATTAAGCAAAATGACAGGATTTTGAGTAAAGCTATCGACATTAGATTGTTAGCTATGTCTGGTAGGATGCTCAACGATTGACTAGATGTCAAGTCATAAATTTTCCAACGACAATTAGTCAAAAAATTTCATTAGAATTTCATTAATTTTTAGGGTCACATTGGAAAAAATTGAAAATCTTATGCCTTGGAGATTATTAATGCTCGTATATTGTGCCTTGCTCTAACTCATAATATTTATGCACAATAATAATGCTCATTCGTTTTACATGCACTCAAATTTCAAAACCCCCATCCATGTAATACATCTGCATAATGGAAGAGATAGTTTTGTCATTATAAAGAAAGGAAAGCTCGTTAAGAAAATCCTTTTTGATATTTTGAAGATTTTTATATAATAAAGGCTACCAATATGTGAGTTTGAATGTATAAAATGAACAATTTAGATACACACAAGCCATATGCACAGGAGTGTTAATAACAAGACGTCTATTGCATGGAAATGTTTTGGCTATGTAGAAGGATAACAAGCTAACGAACAAGAAATGTATCTATAAGTCTAGAAGAACCTTTATAGAATTTTTCTGATCATAAATCTTTATAAAGTGTATGAATATTTGTATTATGGAATGAGAGTGATAATATGTTGGCAGAGTGCTTCGTAGAAGCAACACTAGAAGTTTCTAGTAGAAGTAGCTCATTTGGTACAAGTTGTAACATCTCAAGAATTACAAGTGGATTTCAACCTTGCCAATGCTGTTAAAGATAGGAGAGCAAAGTTGGTCAAGTGGCAAATCGAACTATTTTACATCTAGTTTGCATTCTTTTATTTTAACATTTGTTTGATAGAAGATTGTGATTTTGCATGAGTGTTCATGTTTCTATGGTACCAAATCCATTGTGTATTCGTGAAAAAAGTTTTCAAATTTCCTAAAATGAGTGATTTGGGATATTTATGTCACAGTGAGTATAATTTGAGCTTTTTTATTATATTAATGTGATATAATTCAATTCATATTCACCCTGTTGTAAAGTTCTAAGGCATCTCTATCGTATAATTTAACATATTGACTTCAAATTCGAGCTCATACTAAAACCGAGTGGGCTTGCACAACTCCAAGCAAATAATTGTGAAAATGAAATTAATTTATGGATCACGAAGTTAACAGCAAAACGGCAATGATGGAAGTATCAATTTGGATCTTGCATGATCTTATGGATTGTGATGTTATCCGATTCATGCGCGAATTTCTCTTGCTTGAAGACCCGTGTAACCTAGCGTCCATGTCAATGTCAGGGAGAAAATGATGGGATACTTCCACGTCGAATGTGCACGAAAGTAAGATGCTTTCTGACATTTTGGGAAGTGGGTTGACAACAGTCATTGGGAATAAGCAAGATCGTCCACCTTTGCCGCCAATAGTTATGTGCACCCAATCAAATTGACACCACATCAACAATTTCCTAGAAATATCATCGAGAGCTGTCCATTTTTTTCCCCTAAAAAGTTGGTGGATATTTCACTGGCCAGCCGCTATATCTTCCATCCAATCACACCATTTTCTAACTTGCCAAGCGATGATGATTAGTTTAGGAAGGCGGATCATCCACCTTTATCGCCAATAATTACTTGTACCCGATCGAAATTGACAGTACATCAATAATTCCTTTTTTTCCCTAAAAAAGTTGTAGATATTTCATTGGCCAGCCCCTATATCTTCCATCCAATCACCATCTTTGAACTTGGCTAGCGTTATGATCACTTTTGGGAAAACCCATTCACCACAAGTCTCGATTCATGAAACCCTAGAGCCGACTATTGCTAGAATGTTTTGATTTGAGTAATGGGGTGAGACAGGGACTTTCTGTAAGCAACATCTTATTGGTAGATTTGCCAAGTTTAGAAGATGAGCTAAAAATATCAAGAGTAATCATCTATCTTTTAATAATTTGCCAAAGTTCCTAGTTTCTTTCTGGGCACACCCACGTTTGTTGTCTGCAATGTACCTGTTTCGAGAGGGCTCCTTTCAATTCATGATAATTTGTTAAGTAGATATCTATCTAAGTGAAAAATATATATTACCCCATGTAATTAACCTGTTTTAGAAACCCTTGTTGAGTGGGGAAATGATGCATGATTTTTTTGCCCTTAAAGCTATGCATAATTGGTCTGTGTTAGATAAGATCTACGCGGGCCTCATGCAAAAGACTTTGAAGGCTTGGTAGAATGAATAATCACGGCTACAAGCAATATAAATCTACATATGCATCTTTATATAAACATGTGTATATGACATAATTCTATGGAAATCTATTACGAATTTAATCTCTTTAGTGACAGCACACATTTACTTTGTCGAAACAATACAAGGGTAGTAAGTAATGTGAAACTTTATAAATGACCAATAATTCTCAGTGTATCATGTCCCGTGTCTCTATGCATAATGTTTGAGTGATCTTAAACTTAGTTTCGAACCTTCGTCTTGGAACAGATCCATCGTGTCAACCCCATTGCTAGCTGGATCTAATATAAATGATCTACAATCATATAGTAAGCATAATCTAGATAAGAATGCAACTTCAAAGTCATTTGTATTCTTCAACTGGGTTATGCACTTTCAATTCTATATGCATGTCCTTTTATTCCAAATCTTGTATTAACAAAACCGTTGGTAAATATTGAAATATCTTAGACTTAAATGCCAATCATATAATCAAAGTATAAGATATTGAGAGAATTTCAACATAATGACGAGGTCTTGTCTCTATAGTATTGATTCGCCAGTGAGACTTGTTCAATTGTACAGCGTATGTGAAAGAGACTGATGGTTTGGTAAGAAAAAGAAAGAGCGACTGAAGGTTGACGGTCGCAGCCTAAGTTTGACTTCTCCATCGGTTTGGCTAACTTGAGCTAGGAGTTTCAAACGGCCCTTTTTTTTTTCTTTTCTTTTTTGAGGTTAGTTATTTCAAACGCTACAAAACAGAATCTTGAAAAATCGATTAGGGACCTTAAATTCGTTAGATTCAAAGATACAGATGGATAGGATGAAACAAACACCAAAGTCGTGTAATTTTTTTTTTTTTTTTATTTCGATGGCAAGGCGTTCTAATCGCTATGGGGAGCACAGGCATCGGAGATAAGAAAAAGTTTATTAGTAACCCTTGTACCATACATATTGAGCTGATATCACTGAACCGATCGGATACTCTTATGTGTATAATGAATTTTGAAGGGTAATGCACGATACGAAGTTGGCAAACTTTATTAGTTTGGCGATACCACATCTAGGTTATGTACATATGAAAATCAAACGATGTAGAAGAAGTTAGTTGCACCGTCACTATAGTCCGACTGTGCTTTCATTAGTTGCATGAGTCTGTGCTTTTAGGAGTGACCCAATAAAGGTCATGAGTTTGTGCTTTATGAAACGACCCATGAAAGGATGAAAATGAGGTGATTTGAGCTTTAGGGTTTCACATGCTAAAAAGTCCGAAATGCTCGTCATTCAAAAAAACATTAAAAGATTCACTCCAGGCCTACAATCCACGGTAAGCGTCACATGACATACTTCCACGGAGATAGCTAGGAGCGAATGACGATGATCGAGTGGGTCCTGTCCCGAGCGCGCATACACTCAATCCTTTGATTGGCTACAAAAGAGAAATGAGGTCACTTGATATAGGTCCCACGCCAAAAATGTATTTGGGTGCTCTGTGGGCAAGGGCACGAAGGATGGCCAGTTTGGAATGTGGATTGCCTTGACCAAAGCGGGAACTTCTAAAAGAGCAAAACGAGAGGAGGCCTATTTTTGTAGGGCACAATCGGTCAGTAATAGTGGCAGCCCCCAAATTGGCGAGTGGGAAATGGAAAGTGCACGCATGCTTTGTTTTCATCATGCTCCAATTCATCAACCTTTATTTGATGCTCAAGCAATTCCAATTGGGTATGTACAGATGAGAGAGAGAGAGGATTTTATCACATTTACAATGCGAGGGAAAGGGCTTTTGGTGTGCAATAGGCATTATCCCATCATGTGTTACTGTGTCCTTCGTTTTGCGATGTTCCCTAGAATTTGCACATGTTACTTGCATTTGAAATGAGGTACCATCTTTTTTTGTGGAGGGAACAACTGGAGTAACATGCCAAGTTCCCAGACTTTAGTCCCGCATGGGAAAAATCAAAAGATATGTCAGATAAGTTATAAAAGGCAACTCAACTTATATGCAAGAAGTTCTCTTTCTAGCTGTCATCAGATTGCACCATATAGTATGATGGTACAACTAGGTCATGCACATGTCCTTGCGTACCTTGTTTAGCTATTGAGTCTATTGCTAAAGTGATAGCTAGTACAACGGTATGCACATTGGGTAGGAATCACTAAGGTTTAGACCTTGGTAAGTATACTTATTGTGACATACCAAAGTTCCACATTAGATGGAGAGGTAGGGAGGGTTCGGATAAAATGCGATTCTTACAAAGTTTCTAGGATGGTGGAGGAAACAGAGATAAATTAGACCACACATCAAAAAAGAGAAGTATTGTTGGGCAATAAAAATGACGAGGACATCGGTTCTTTAAGTGGGGCGCACAAAGTTCCAGATCAGATAGAAAATGTCTTGTTAAGTGATTCACAAGTAAACACATATCCTATCCTAAATGGTCACTACTTTGTATAATTACTCAAATTACTTCTTTTAAGAGCTTGTCTCAGCATGGGAAACGAGCCAATCGTCACACTTATGATCAAAACCTCTCAGCTAGGTTAAATTTAGGGAAAAAAGGGAAAACCAATCAAGTGTATTGAGGAAAATAGCTCATAGAAGCGTGGTGATATTTTAAGAGCTCAAATATCATATTAAATTATTAAGACCCATGGCGACAATCCTAGACATGTGAATGATCCTTTGAAGGATTGTCCTTCTTTTGTCTTATGCTCGACTCTTTGTCACTACCCTTTTTGCTAAGTTTTGGACATACTTCCCACTCTTCACCAAGTCAAATCATATGTCTAGACCACATCTTTATTCACTTCAACAGTTATTAGTTGACCCTCTCTCTCTCTCTCTCTCTCTCTCTCTCTCTCTCTCTCTCTCTCTCTCTCTCTCTCTCTCTCTCTCTCTCATATATTATACTAGTTTCAAGCTTATTTATATTTATTTAATTAGTATAGTGAAATAACAAATTATTCAATACTTTGACATATGCAATATTATCATACCATGTAAATTCATGTGTCTTTGAGATTCCACTTGCTATTTACTTTTTCGAATGTTTGATTGCTATTCACGGTGAGGATTGGGAGGCTTGGTTAACAATTGAATAGGTAGATCTAGGCAAATGAACTCTCTCAAAGGGCACGACTTTCCACGATCAGGCATTGATGCTCGCCAAAGCCCCAGCGTGCACATTGGTAGTTCGAATAGCTTTATCTAACGGACGGACGACCACGGTGGTGGTGGAGTTAGCATAGTGGTTTTAGGTACATGACGCGGGTGGGCGAAATTGAAGCTATCATGGACTGACCTTGAAGAGTGAAAAAGGATATTACAAGTGCTCAATGGCGATGGCATTTGTGATTATGACTATGTTAGTGTGCGCAGAGAGAGGGAGAGAGATTTTTTA
Source organism: Eucalyptus guilfoylei (assembly GCA_016097605.1). Taxonomy (NCBI): domain Eukaryota; kingdom Viridiplantae; phylum Streptophyta; class Magnoliopsida; order Myrtales; family Myrtaceae; genus Eucalyptus; species Eucalyptus guilfoylei. The sequence continues at coordinate 20,671,833 of CM027864.1, read as the reverse complement.
GCTTTGATTCGTGTCCTGATCGGGGCTTGGATAGCCTCAATCGCCATAAAAAGGCGAGGCCTGCAAGACCTCATGGGTGGATAGGGGCCGTCACCACCTCGTGCAACCACCAAGAGTCGCCTAGCTCCTATTGAGAGCACGGGGTACCTTTGACCCTTGCCGTGGGGCAATTTCCGGCACCATGCCGGCAATCATGTTCCTTTTATTGCACATCAGCAATGTCACATTAATTATTTGCCCGTGCTAGTGACTGTGATTGACAAAAGGAGTTGATTACATAAAAAAAAAATTTGAGGACCAAATTGCAACACAATGTTTAGGGGACCAAATTTGTACCCAAGCCCTTTGGATCTTTTAAATTGCCAACCACATTAGCACAATTAAATATGTTAATAACAAAAGGGCTCAGTATCACTAGTCATTCCACTATGCAGGTTAGAGAATTTGTTCGTATAAATTAAAAGTTCGAGAGTCCGATAGCATAAAAGACATAGATTCAAAGAACAAAATCCAGAATTGGGCACATTATCTGCCATTTCGGATTCGGCACTGTATTGACACATGCATTCATTTAAGTTAAAAAATGAATTAAACTTTCGCTCCATTTATTTTGTGGAAACTGATTAATTTAGAAAAAAAAATCTTCAAAATGTTTAGATATTAATTGTTTTTGTTTTATTATATAATTATTTCAAGTGATATAAATGATCATTTTTAGTAAAATATTTTCCAAACTATTCATTTTTACCAAACAAAAGGAACCCCTTCTCTTTCTTTTCTCCCGCTTGTTTCAACATTTTAGGAGTGTCATTTCATTTCTGACGATTATAGTCAAAAAAATAGAGATCTTTGCGTTTACATAAGATTGCCATTGAACCTTAAATCGCCTTCCAATAAGTGCTCTAATTTCTGTTCCAAATTAGGGTTTCTTCTTCCTTTTGCCAGGTTTTAAATTCAATTTTGGTCGGTGCGTACTTCCTTGTTATTTCATGGACGGAAAAAAAGGTGGAACGGCGAGCACCGCAAATCCGTTGTAGGCCAATGTAATCGAGGGTCGTTGTCTTAAGCACTTTCTGATGACTTGAATTGACGCAGAACCGCCCCATTAAAATCATAGACCGTGCGATTTCATGGGATTTCACGTGTCCTTTTCCGACAACGATTCACTGTATGCTGCTCGAAATCGGGCACTTTGGTTGATGGGGTGGCAAATTAGGAGCGACTGAGCAGATTCGGTGTGCGACCCTCTTTTCTTTTGACTTGTTTCACCGACACTTCTACGAAGTTTAAACTTGTAGCTTGAATTTCGGAGTCCCGCGAACGGAGGGGATTAAAAGGATCTGAACCCGTGATCTATTGCTTTGGTACTGTGCAAGATTTTGTAGGATTATCATTGGTTATTTTGAAAATTGATGAAGGCGTGGTTTAGTGTTAAGTATTGAGACAATCCCCTTTACATGCAGGCTTGGGTTTAGTCCTAAGAAAATTTGGACTCACGGCCTCCTGTTTAAGATCCCATGTAAAATTTTTGGGTATCTAATTGTTTAAAAAGTTAAAACTGATGAAATCATAATTTTATGTTTAATAACCGTAACACTTCCCACAAAAGAAAAGGGGAAAAGTACAAAAAAAAGTTATAAAACTATTGTGTTAAACAAATTCAATCATAAACCTTTTAATTGGACCAATTTAGTCTTAAATATTTTTACATTAGTATTAATTTAGTCCATTCGATCAATTTAGGCTGGTGAGGATTAGGTAAGGATCTCCTCACCAGATCTAGTGAGGGGCAGCCTTGCCCAAATGACAAGGGGCCTCGCCTAGGTGAGGCTAGCGAGGCTAGGGGTAGTTAGCTAGAGAGGACTGTTGTTGAGATCTTAGTTTGTGCAAGGCGAGGATTGGAAATTCATTGCAAGTGTAGTGAGGGAGCTTGGCATTAACGGCTACGGCTTAGGCTTGTTGAGTAAACACAAGCAGAGGCAGGAATCAGCAAACATCAATGTAAGTCGGTTCTCAGTGGTGAAGATGATAGCTCGGTTAGTTCTCACGGGTCGGTGGAGACGGCGAACGAAGGAGAACTCAAGGAAGTGTCTTCAATGGTGAGTGAGTAGTGTGTCTCGGTCCGAGTTTTCTTAGAATGGGTGGTCAATGCTCGGAATCAATCTCATCCTCACCCAGTCCTCAAAAGACCCGCCGAGGGCCAACCTCATCATTCCAGTCCTCGCCCTTGCCAGTGGCCAGTAGCCTCCGTCGGCTGGTGATTGGTGGAGGGTAAAAAGGAAAAATGAAAAAAGAGAAAGGAAAGGGGGAAAAATGGAAAGAGAAGAAAAATGGAAAGGAAAAAGAAAATGAAAATTTTGAAAAAAAGTAAATAAAATTTTAAAGAAAATGTCCACGTCAGCATTGTCTTGTCATATAAAACAGCCGGCATCCATGTCAACAAATTTCCTTATCACGCAAGGTGACCAGCCAAACGTGTCACATGCAAGATGGAAATCCAGTATTGGATGAGCCAAAGCACGTCAACCAAGTCAATAAATGAAGACGTCATGATGGATATGAAGAGGAAAGGGATAGAAATTAACATTGGAAAACTCCTAACTAGTGAAGTTTCACATGCAATAGGAATTTGTCCATGAGTTTGGCATGCTACTCGTTGAGCCATCTCTCTCGTTCTCTCGTTTGAGTGGACGGGCAAAAGAGGGGGGGTTTCGTGACATTGACATGTTCGGGGTCCTCATTCGTTTTGGTAATAAGGTCTCGCGGACCGTGAGAGAGACCCCCCTTGGGGTCCGCTACATTTAAAAGACTGAGATGTGCCGAGTCTGAAGGAATTTCTTCCTAAAAAATATCACAAGAAAGATTAATTCTATCCCGATAAGAGATTAAAAAAAAAAAAAAAGGGGGGGAGAATTGATTACTAAAACTCATTTGGTAGCGAAGAAAACAAAATTTAAGGATTCAGATCTTGCTTTTCTCCGGCCAACATCCTCCGCTTTTATAAATAGGGACGTTCACAATTTGTGACCTACCAATTAAAGATATGATTAGAGGAACTTCCTTCAATAGCTAATGGATAAAAAGTAACCCACTTTGTATTAGGTTAATCAAAACTTTGGATCGCAGATATCATGATCATATCAATGGGTAGATTGTATCAGTCACCGGCTATCCGTTACCCTCAAGATTATAATAAATCTAAAAATGTTACGTTTACCAATAAATGATCTCTTTTACTTCAATAATAATGTCTAAATCGTTATGTAATATGTCACTTTTCTAAATTTAAAGTATTTGCAACGTTATTTATGCCTTTCTTTTTCATTTTTATGTGTACTTATAATTGATATTATCACAAATGCAATGCCATATTAAGACTTTTGTTACAATTTCATTATAGATTGATGGAAAAATTACTAGGCTGTTACTTCTTGTCATGCATAACATTCATTTATGTTGTAAAGGCTGCTAATTAATTTTCTAATTGCAACTTCATAGAGTAATCATGCTTTATATTCGTTTCTAGATATTTTTCAAATGCGCACTTCAATTTTTCCTATCCGGGAACTCGCCCCGGATCTCGACAGGGAGCAGAAAGTTGTTGCATTAGTTTACGCATGCTATTAGGTTCAATTCACCTACATTACGATACAAAGAAGCAAAATGCACAGTGCCAAAAGTAATCTTGGGCTGCTAATTGAAAGCTGCAACACATCTTTAACTTCCTTCTACTTATACCTTTTACAAGTTTGGCGAAACAATTCATGGAATCTCTAATGCAACACGTTCTAAGCCTGGAATTAACATTGCGAATGGCAAAAAAGAATTCGGCTGATTCCAATCACTATGCAACTCGTGCAAAAACTGTTTTATGTCATTTTCACTCATTACCCTCAATTTTCCAAGGTAAGTTGCATGTCACCTTGTTTGTATTTTTGGAATTTAGCGACCAAACATCAAATTATAAAATTGCAAAGTCACTATTTCGATAAGGAAAATCAATTATTCTCGTATGTTGAGAAAATTAGATAATCAATAAGGAGCCGTAGGATCCAATAAATGAAGGACCTAATACTATAAAAAAAAAAAAAACCAAACTTTTGGTATAATTTCAATTTTGTTGCGAATTTTGTTTTGTCTTAAAAAATCCCCAAACCTACCCGCATGTCCTAAAAGCACTACTAATTTTTTTCAAAACTATTAGCATCGGAATCATTTAAAGGTTCATTATCAAATATTGCTTCGTCGTTAAATATTGATTATTATATAGAACAACAACAGCCACCCGATGTTGGTAATTTAAAAAAAAACAGTGGTGGTTTTGGGACGCATAGGTGGATTCGGAACTAGAATAAAAGTTGGAAAATTTTTACTAGATAAAAAGTGTTTTGGGTAAAATTGAAATTAAATCTCAAATTAAAAAGGTTTTTGGAGAGTCAACCGTCGGCGAGTCTCGGGTTGGAGCCGTTCGGCTAACACGTCAAGAGCCGACCTGACGTCAATTCGTCCGCGGTCGGAAAGTCAGCCGTGGCCTGTAAACCATTTCGGCTGGAGTCAATCGCAACAAAAAAAATTTGTGGCCAGAAAATAATGGTGGTAATAGTTGTAAAAATAATAGAAAAATAGGAAAATGGAAAAAACTAAAAGCTTCTTTATGGCCAAAAAAAGAAATTTGGAAAGCTTGGCCTGAAGTGGACCGGTTCCATGCGAGGTCGACCCCACCACCCCAGTTGTCGATGTCAGCCTGAACTTCTTTTGTCACTTGTTAATGGCGAGAATTTGAGATGGTGTTGCTTTGTTTTACATCCACATGGGTAAAATCATTCACTAGCGATCTTTTGGGAAAAATATCTATGCCATTTAAAGAGAAAATTATTCAAAAAATTCTAAATTTATTATACTTTTATCAATTCAATTATAAATTTTTTTTAATTATGACAATCGAATCATAAATTTTTTCACATTTTGTCAATTAAGTCTATCTAGTTAATTTTGACCAGAAATTACTAACATGAACATGTCATACGTGGTATGACCAATACTAATATAGATATTTTTAATTTTTAATTTAATATTTTTAAAAATTTTCTATATTTTTTTCATTTTTTCTTTATATTTTTCCTCTTTCCTTTACTAGTCGTCATGCTTCGACGATGGATGACCAGCCAAAGGCAACTATCAGTGACGGTTGCCCTCACTGGGATTTGGTGGGGCTAACCTCGCTAGCAAACCTTGGGCAAGGGTCACCCTCGCTAAGGCTAATGAGGGCCGACTTCGCTGGCTTCTCAAGAGGCTCGACCTCATTGGATTTGGGCAAGGCCAAGCGAGAGGGAATCGCATCCGGTGTTGGCTCTGTGACCCTCGCCAACCACAATAAAAAAAAATAAGAGAAAAAATTATCTACATTAACACTAATCATGCTACGTAGGATAGCCAGCATCCACATCAATAATTTCTTCCTAAAATTGGCCAAATAAACTCAATTGATAAAACATGAAAAGTTTAGGTCTTACTTGGCACAGTTAAAAAGTTTGAAATTGAATTGATAAAAATGTAATATGTTTAGGACTTTTTGGATCATTTTCCTATCATTTAAGCTTTTGAAATCTGATACAACATTTAAATTCAACTGAACATATAATTATTGATTGGTCGACGACCAAATCCTATTTCCTTCTGATTGTTTTTTAAAAATACCTTTGTTTCTAATTTTTTTAGCCATATTTCCCCTAAACTGATTCAAAGATAATTGCCTCAAAAATAATTTATGATCTTAGATAGGACACTCGGAGTAGTATAGCCAAAATCAACTTGGACCCAAATATAGCAAATCTTTTTTTCCCTAACAATCCAGGGATATGAGTGCAAAAACATGCTATATGGAGCAAATGAATTATCCCACATTCTCATGAACTGATCAAGTCCGTGTCTTTCAGCTCGTGCACATGGGCTCGATCTAAAACATTTGCAAAAAGTTGATGAATTTGAACATACGACCTCTAACTTATGACTGGTCAAGATGTCCTGATGCTCAGACTAATCATGTCAGATCATGACACTAAATGGCACATAAATAATGTTTATAATCTCAAAATTCTTTTATGGATATAAAGAAGATAATAGCTGGTAACACTCCCTCTAAAGTCGCGGAGAACTTTCTCATAGGTATATATATTGATAAATTATTTTGGAAAAGCCGAGAAACACTTTTTTGACTTCTTATAAGTGAACACAAATGCTGTTATAAACACAAACGTTCTCACTTCCCAGCCACTCTCTTTTTACCCGAAAGGAACAGAGGTGTTCTAGTGTCTTCCGATTTCCTTTGCATTTACTTCGAATTTTAAACTATAAGCAAAAAGAAAAACCCATTTTGCATCTCTGGTTTTCCTCCATCTTTTGTGCCTCCTTTCCTTCATATAAAGGGAAAAACAGGTACTCTCGAGTACTCGGTCGATCCTATTAGTAGCAATAATACCATTTAGTTTGTCTCGTATGAGAAAGTGGGGCATGCAGACTCTGATTATGAGCTTGGCGACTCGTGGGCAGGTTAGGACCGTCGGTGCACGGGCAAAAGAAAATTATAATCTCTCGCATTTTTCGCTAATATTTACGTACTAAACATTGTGTCCCATGAATCGAGCTTCGGCTGGGATAAATCGTGTTGTTTTTGGGTTTTCTTTTGTCCACGTGGACCCAAGAGCGGTTTTTCTCGTTGCAACGCGGACGCCTTGTCTGAACCGTATAGTCCCGGACGTTACCGTTACTTCTGTACTCTCCCTCTCTCTTGTTCGGTCGGAATACTCTCGCATCAAAACTCAAAAGTTGCCTCTCTCTCTCTCTTCTCCAGGAAGTAATGGGCGTATGCGGATAACAGTGCCCGTAACATCATTACACCGAGTGGCGTACGCACTCAAGAAAGGGGAAAAATTTTCCAGCAAATCAATCTTTTATATATATATATATGCGAAATCCGTGATCGATCTCCCGTGAGAAATAAGAAAATTTGTTAGATAATAATTGATTTTATCTATCAATAATATCATATAATGAATAATATCATATGATGAGGCGTTAAATGAGAAAGTTCATTAAATAGATAATTATTTTATATAACAATAGTATCATATGATAGGACGTCAAGATTTACTTATTGATTTGACATTTTCAGGTCTATTCGGTTCGTTCAAAAAGAAAAAAGAAAAAAAGAAATCTCTCTTTTCTCTCGCACTAGTCAGTCCCGAATCCCTCGACCTTTTTGCACCAGACACTCTGTTTCCCTCTCTCCCTTCCCCTCTCTCTCTTGATCTTTTCCCGCCTATATAAATCCGCTTTGCATGTCTGCTCGAACAAGAAACTTGCCAAAGTCTCTCTTCTCAGTCTCCGCCACTTTACCTCCGCTAAAGCAGGAGGCAAAGCTCCCGATATAGCTCCATCCTCGATCCTCCATTTCTCCGCGCGCTTGGCCCATGGCGATGAAGCTATCCATGCGGCCGGTGCGGCCATGCACGGTGGCCAACCTTCCGGGGCAGCACCGGCCCCCTCGGTGCTGCACCCTCGCCCAACCCGCCACGGATTTGCCCGTCAAGAGCCTGAAATCGGATTCTCACCATTACCAGGCAACCAAGATCTCCTCCCACTTCCTCGACCCCGTGCTGGACCAGGCCGCTCCCGTGCCCCGGCCCTCGAGGCTGGGGAACAGGTGGATGGAGTACCAGGGCGTCCGGAACTGGGACGGCCTCCTCGACCCGCTCGACGACAACCTGCGGTGCGAGATCCTCCGGTACGGCGGCTTCGTCGACGCCGCGTACCAGGCCTTCGACTTCGACCCTTCCTCTCCCACCTACGCCACGCGCCGCTTCTCCAAGAGCTCGCTGTTCGAGCGGTGCGGGTTGCCAGGCACCGGGTACCGCATAACCAGGAACCTGACGGCGAGCTCGGGGATTCAGCTGCCGCGCTGGGCGGAGCGGGCGCCCGGCTGGATGTCCACTCGGTCGAGCTGGATCGGGTACGTCGCGGTGTGCCAGGACAAGGAGGAGATCGCCCGGCTGGGGCGGAGGGACATTGTGATCGCCTACCGGGGGACGGCGACGTGCCTCGAGTGGCTCGAGAACCTGCGCGCCACGCTCTCCCACGTCCCCGCCGACGCGGGTGCGTGCCCGTCGGTGGACGCGCCCATGGTGGAGAGCGGGTTCCTGAGCTTGTACACGTCCCGCGCCGCGACTTGCCCGAGCCTGCAGGAGATGGTGCGCGAGGAGATCTCGCGGCTCCTGCGGACCTACGGCGACGAGCCGCTCAGCCTGACCATCACCGGCCACAGCCTGGGCGCCGCCCTGGCCACGCTCACCGCGTACGACGTGAAGACGGCCTTCGGGCAGGCGGCGCCGCTCGTCACCGTCATCTCCTTCGGCGGCCCGCGGGTGGGGAACCAGAGCTTCCGGTGCTGCCTCGAGGAGCAAGGGACCAAGGTCCTGCGCATCGTCAACTCGGACGACCTGATAACCAAAGTGCCCGGGTTCGTCATCGACCGGGCGGCCGCCGGCGACGACGTGTCGAGCGACGCCCGGGACGTCCCCGTGGCGGGCCTGCCGAGCTGGATCCAGCGGCGCGTGGCGGACACACAGTGGGTGTACGCCGAGGTGGGGAGGGAGCTCCGGCTCAGCAGCAGGGACTCCCCCTACCTCAGCGGCATCAACGTCGCCACGTGTCACGACCTCAAGACCTACCTGCACCTGGTGAACGGTTTCGTCAGCTCCAACTGCCCGTTCCGAGCCACGGCGGAGAGGGTGCTCGGCGGCCGCCGCTCTCGGGCGGAGAAAGTCGGGGCGTAATCGTGAATCCGACGGCTTCTCCGGCGAAGGGCGGGCCGGCGATGGCTGCGTTTGTAAATAGGCGGCGCCCCTGGGGGAAAGGCGTGGATCGGCAATATCTAAGGATCGTGCCCCGAAATGGAAAATCACATTGGATTTCCATAGTTGGAGATTGCACGGACCAGTGGATGATCCCACATTGCTTGTCCCGCTCCCTTTTTTAAGTCAACTTACATGTAATTATCTGAACATAGAATTTAATTAGTTTTTTATATCGTTATTTCAAGAAATATATATATATATCGAATTTAAATATACGGACTTCAAGTTTCTCTAATATCTATTATCCAGAAACCTTAATGCAGTAATGCAAAGCACCGGCCAAAAAGGTAGTTTTCCAAAAATTCGATAACGTGTATATGTTACTTGATAATTCTCGTGCTTTACAATATCGAGGAGGGTTATTTTTGGGGAAACCCTCAAAAAGCATATGAAATATACGTTGCCGATCGGTTTAGTAAACTTTTACCAGGGCGACCTGAGAAGAAGCGTATAGATGGTAATGGAGTTTCCTTTTCTGTGGTCTTGCGTTTAAGCCTTGCTCAAAGCACTCCAAGGGTGATGTGCCTTTAAAATCGTTACATAAGAGATGTCAAAAAAGAAAAATACTAGCGCAGCTTTTATCGAATAAGCTGGCATTCTTATAGAGAAAAGGTCCAACCTTGCATTAGATCAATTTTAAACCAAACTAGAAAGTGCTTCTCTTCGATTCGCGCGTATTTAAGGTTTGCGGCGTTGAAAGTTGGTATTTATATGATTCAAAGGCTTGAGGTGCTTCCATATTGTTTAAATGCTATATGTACTAATAGTGCAACATCTTATTCGCTACGTGAAAAACGAACTCACCCATAATTTCCCTTGGGTCACGACATTTATTAAAATAAAGAATCAGCACGAAATAATTTGTTAGTCCTAGCATTGCTCAAGAAATCACATCAAAAATTAAAAGCAAAGGTCAAACCAAATATCCGGGGCGGTGGTGGCTGAGGTGATGACTGGCAATACCTAATGCAAATATGTACAATGTCTCGTTCAACCACCCCTAATAAAAACAGAACAGATAGTACTTTTTTGCGTAGCCGACGGATCATGTGCCCCGGTATCATCTAAATTTTTTTGTTATTCGAATCCCACTATCTGATTCACATAATTAATAGCTCAGATGGGCTATCTTAAACGGTCTATAGACTCTGTAATCCTTGGCAATTCGGTCTTTAGTTCTTTAAAAACCAAAGGAAAATAAAAAACTTGATTCAGATTATCGTAAATAGCTCCCAAGCCGTGAGAACACTTCATCATGTGGCCGGGGTCAACAAATTCAGGAAACTCGTTCTTCTTTTAGTAAAAGCCTCTTGTCTCACTCGGCACCTTCGGGAGGAAACATGGAATTTACCATATCGGTGGACCATCATCTGCAAAATCCACATTGCCCTTAAGCTTATACGTGCTGACGAGCGGCCCCCAATCGACTTCGACACGAATGACCTAGGTTGTCAACTCGACCGCCCGTCTTTGAACATTCGGCTCACTCGTTTCAAGGTCAGACACCTTGCGTAATAATCCGAGGATGAACGAGCATATGAAGCGAGACTACCGCTGTCTCCGTCGTTGGTATTTACATGTGTTGAGTGACTACGATGCGTGCGTATATGTTGTGAATCACGCTGCGAGAGCGATCTCGGTGATCAATTTTGACAATCTCCCACCAACCAAGTACGGATGCTGTGATGAGGAAAGAAAGGAAAGAAAAGAAAGGCCGAGTTTGTCTCCTCTTTCGAAGGTGGAGCTGCGCGCGTTCAGGTCTCCGAGTCAAACTCCTCTCGTACTTCGACGTCGCCACTGGCACGCCGTCCAAACCTAACCCTTGTCGGTCCTTCATCGAGGGAAAGGACTGCTAATGTGACTCCGATGAAAAATCGCAGGGTTCTTGACCACATGTGATGTTACAGAGATTCAGTCCGGTCGACAGGAATCGTTCTAGGCGTGCCAGATGATCACGTAGACTGGTGCCCGCAAACTTACGTGGCAATCAGTCCTTTTTGTTGTTATCGTAAGATATGTCCGTTCATAATGTTAACAAGAAGAACGGCGCAACCACACCATGATTTCATAGATCAATCTCTGCAAAAATATCTCATCAAGCCTGGGATTGGATAAGAAGGGAGATGTTGTAGTTGTGCATCTCTGTGAGAAATTGACTGATTGATCATCGCTTTCATTTCGAAGGGTGATGTCCGACGCATGTCAGAAGTTCAGGTGCAAAGGTAACTTCTTTAGTTAATTTCAAATGGGAATGTCAATTGGCTCCCCATTCAGGAACTCTCGTCACAAGGGCATCAGTGTGCGAGGTGTGACTATAAAGGCAAACCCGTCTCAAGGATAAGCAGTTAAGAGTTTTCTTTGTGCGAGAACTTGTCGGAAACATTGTCTTAGAGACATTCACCGGCGGGCAGCTTAGGAATCACGTCGTAACTGAACCAACATGCTGGGCTTTCAATATGGTTGATTAGGGTAGCTCGATGGACTACTCTCGTCAGGCAATTAGGGTTTATCTTCTAGGGAGTACGTCCGTTGACCAGTGGGCAGTGACCGTATCAAAATATCCCGCTTTTTGATGCATAAGATGACAGTGCCGAAGAGCAACTAGAGGTTCAGCTTCATTCTAGGCAAACTGTCGTGCTCGGACGTCAGTCACTTACTCTTATATCTGCCACGATCTCTTCGGCTTATCACAAACGTCATCATCATTGTTGTTATTATAATGAAAGATACCATTTACAATGTTGGTACGCCTAGTAACCACGATTGTTGTCAAGATTTCTGCAATTAGGCGTAGACTATTTGCCATTTTTGGGTCCATGCAATGTCGTTCTAACTAGCCATCAAATGCTACTCAAAAATGCAGTTCCATTTTAGAGCCTATTAATTAATAATGGAAGTAGGTAGTATCGTGTGTGTGGGTATCTATAGATAAATATCTATCAATCCCTTCTCCTGAAAAGACATCTTGCAAAATGCACATAGTCCTTTAAGTTTAGTGGTCCTAGTGTACTTGTATCGTTGTACTAATGTGTCTGTGCTATTACATTATTACTCTTGATAGATATTTATCAAAGTGTGAGACGAGCATTCCGAAAACCCTCTCCTCTCTGCTATTATCCCATGGCCTTCTAAACACTTTCCTTCTTCCTCAAAGTGTGATGTTATTAAAAGCTTACAGTTAAATTATTAGTTTGATACGATAAGCTAGACTTGTGAGTAGCTCTTCACTTGCCACTTTGTAGATCCTATGAATATACATGTCAAATAGGTGAGTCGGGTCGAATTTTGGTTAAGTCATAAATGGTCGACCCAAATTGAGCTATTAACTCATTCATAACCTATTTATTCGTAATATAAAATTTTGACCCACACTCGACCCAACCTATATTGCTTAAATACTTTCATATTTAACTAAATATATTAAAACTCATATCCAAATTGAGATGAGAGTGTGAAGTAAGTGAGTACAAATCAAGTGAGGGTGATAGAAAATAAAGAGAAAGTTATGGAGGTAGGTTAAGTTTGAATAAGTTGCAAACCAATTTATGACCCATGTAATACTCACATTGTGTTTAAACCAATATATGACTCATTTACTAAAAATAACTAGTAAATTTATGACCCATTTAACATCTAGTTAAAAAAATGAGTCCATATTGGTCTAGCTGCGAATCAAGAAATTCTTAAGGCCTGAGAGCCTCATGGTATAAATTAATAAATCTTTGGAAAAAAAATCTCTGAAGACTAATAGGCAATCCCTTTGGAAGGCAAAGAGAAGGGTGTATGGAATAGCATACCGGTTTCAATTAACTATTAGTTCAAAGTCTTTCTGACTGATTATTCATACTTGGATCTATAAGCTTCCAGGGCAAGTGGCTTATTTTATTCTTCAATTCTCCAAAGTCAGAAATGAGTGATCTTGCAATTATCGTCCTCGAAATCTCAATCAACCTTGTGATTTTTTTCTCCTCCCATCATTGTAAAGGTCATTGGTCGGTGGCCTTAAACCAGGGCCAACGGAATGTTGAGAGCCGATTTTCTAAGTTGGACCGTGCAACTTGCATTGGCCAAAAATTTCAAAAATAATTTCCACCTGGAAATTAAAAAAAATGAAAAAAGAAGTAGAGAAAACATAAAGTTTGATTGAAATATGAAGTGGGAATAATACCTACCCGGTCCCCACCCGATGGCGAATTCTAATGGGGCATTGGAAAACCCCCCCAATCATTCCGAACCATTTGGATCCAAATCGGGTCGTTTTCAGTAGTTTCTTGAAATCCACGGACCGTCCAAAAGCTGCTCCCTGCATGAAAGCAAAGGGAATTGCGGCTCACCCAAAAAAAGAAGAAAAAAAAAACCCTAAAATTACATAAATATATATTAATAAAATAGAAGAATCGATGACCCGAGGAGTCATCTCACAGTCCCTACCAAACTTCCAAGACTTCCCAAGTTGGAATAATCAGACGCTTCTCAAAAGCCACCGTCAAAGATCATATCTTTCGATGATAATTTCGTATTTAATTGAGGACACACTGTAGAAGAAGGTGGCATAAGAAAGGGACAATGGAACAAGAAAAGATCAATTGTCGGCTGATAAATAAAAAATTCAAGGATTATATCATACATTAGATCAAAATTCAATCCCACCATAAAGAGTCGATGAGTTATTATACCTAAAAAAGTTTTTTTTTTTTTTTGGTCAGATTATACCTAAAAAAAAAAAAAAAAAAGTTGACTTGCTTCTATTTAGCCAATTTGAGGCCTCGATTGTTTCTAGTATCTTGCTTCTCAGGAAGTAGTTCTCGAATGCCGACCCCGGTTGAACTAACGTCTTATGGTGATTGAATGGTGTGAACATTGCCGGACAAGGATGAGTTCTAAACTAAAATATATTTCGAGGTCGGCGCTTCGATGTTTTGATGCTTCGGGGGAGGTTCATGAAATTGCGTCCTATTAGAAAGAGAGAGCCGTGCCGGACGTATGAAGCCAACATGACTCATGCTAAAGTACATCACGAAAACTTCAAAGCTTTGACATCTATATAACTTCACCAGAGCTATAATTGACCTCCCGTTCTCTTTTCCACCACGCCACTTCACTAGGGTTGCAATGGACCTCCTATTCTCTTTCCTCCCAACGCAAGACACGCAAGCTTTTCACCGGTATTCTAATTTAAATTAATGTAGTATTTGTTTTAGCTGAAAATTTCTTAATAAAGAAAAATATTTTCTATAAAATTCATTTTCAAGAAAAACGGTTAGTTTTAAATTGTTTTGTGGTTCAAGAAAAGTGATTTTCTTCTTACTCGGAAGGGGAAGTCGTTTTTCTTCAATCTAAATTTATTGTTTTCAGTCCATGAAATGCGTTTTTTGTAAATCAATCACTTTTCCGTTATCCAAATATCGAAGAGTTGGAAAATAATTTTTCAAAAATAGTTTTTTTTTTTCAAATAAACGGACGGTTGCATGAATATAAAAAATAGTAGTAGAGAGCTAATCTTTCAAGGATCCCTTCGGTCAACATCTCTGCTCCAAAATTCTGGCCGTTTAAATACACACCGACGTATGAACAGACTGAGCGGTCAAATCTTGTAGCGCATGAACATTGTGAAGTTGGTCAATGCCGCCCGTGGAAGGGTCACATCCAGGAGTAGGTCCCTTTTGAAAATGCTTGATTGGTTGAGTAAAGAAGCCATTGGTCCCTTCTTCGATAATCCAATAATTATTGTTTTTTTTTTCGTTATTTCTTATTTTGTGAGAGATTTTACGTGCAATAAGGCATGTATATAGCTGGATTTTAACTTAGATTGACCACACATTTGAATTTTCAAGGTTGGCTATTCAAGATTAGGTTATCGGGAAGTAATTCCATTTGACTATATGTTTATAGTAGATCTATCAAAATAGATCATAAACTCACTTTTTAACTTATATTTAATGGATTGAGTTGTTCTATGGATTAGTTATATTTAGCAAATGGGTCATAAATGGGTTTAAATAAATCTCAAAATAACATGAATGTTTAAAGGATTCACAACTTACTTACACCCAATCAATCTCAACAACTCTTTCTCACCATCACTCGATCTTGGGCTGAACTAAATATTAATATGGGTATTAAATTATCAAAAATTTTAGAACTAAATTGGCTTAATTTAAAAATTTAGGACCAAACCAGTCGTCGCACAATAAATTTAGGATATTTTGGATAATTTTCCAAAAAACATTATTTTTTCCCCTAAAATTATGATTTCCCGATATCTAATCTACAAATTTAAGCTTATCATCAACGTAGGATTTACTATTTAACCTAGAGAATCAAAAGTAGAAATTATGAAAGCCATAGTTATGCTGTTAACCGTGGTGAAATTCCTCGCGTTATTAAACATAATGCTACTATAAATTGTAGTATGTTGATATGAATAAGCGAGTATATGCACTAAGACGCAAGAGTAGAATTGGATGTTTTGAGCTGCATTGTTTGCTTGATAGATGAATTGGTTATGTAAGTATGCTCTTCACTTATCACTTTGTGGATCCTATAGGTTGGAAAATTTCTGAAATCTAAAAGTTTTATGGGATAGATTTATGGTTTCTAGAGACTAAAAGGTAGTCCCTTGTTTAAAGCCAAAAGGCCTTGGTTGTGGGATAGCATACTTGTCTCAAAGCAATCTTGAGCGTGCATCTTCCCATATCAACCTGGTGTATTTAGAATTTTACTCTCATAATGCTCCCAACAAGACTTAAACCAAACTAGCAAGAAGAAAAGTAAACTCCCTTATCGTCTAAATCAACACCTCGTCAGTTTACAGAACTTTGACTTTGCTATCACCAATTAACAATAAATTTTCATCATAATTTTGCTTGGGCTGTGTAGAAGAAGTATAGTACTCCTGCATATTTAAGGTATACTCAGTAGACACTTATAAAAAAGCAAAAAGGAAGCGTTAAAGAAAGCATTAAGTTTTTCTTTGCGCCGATATCATGTTTAATAATTCAATCCAAAAGTTTGACCATCTAGAAAACGACACTCCATGTCTAACCTAAGAAAAGAAAGGGAAAGAAAAATATCAAACATAGGCTTTTAAAGATATCCTTTATTGAAGCCAGAATGGACCGACACGATGAGATTAGAAAAATGGACTCATCTTGTGGCTAGGTTTGGATATTTTCTAATGTTTTTGGGTTTCCCAGCCGTCATAGAAACAGAAGATAAGATATGAGAAATCTTAACACTTCAAGACAACACTAGCTATTGCACTTGCTTTTGGACGTGTTAGTACCTATATTTTGGGATGCAATGAGCAGGGGAAAAATAAAATATTTTCAATACAAAGTTTATTAGTAATTAATCATTATTGGAGCGTCAATCGATCGACTTTCAAAGGTTCATCTTATTAATGCAGCTAATCTTAAATGAAATCTTACTCAATGAACATGAACATGACGGTTTGTGTGCACGTATCCTCATGAGTTAATCAAGTTGAAGCTTGAAGGTTCGGGTTCACATATCCTAATTGGACTTTTATTACGTTCCCTGCCAATGTAAAAAGCTTTGCACATATTTGCATTTGAGCGGGCGACAAGTGTATTTAGAGATAGTTATGTATAAGAATTCACTCACATCTCACCTATCCAACAAGGATTGTGTAAAAGAAACTTTTGTACCGACAATGCACCTAATCGAAATCCATCTTAATATCCTATTGGATGGGAAAAATAGGGAAGAGGCAGTTTATTTAACCTATTTGTTGCACTAAAAAAATCTATGTAAGGACAAAAGCCCAGATGAAAGATCTATCTAGGACATAATGAGCCCATTTCTTTGTATATGTCAACACCATTTATGAGCCATGGCCCGCAGTTTTCTGGCCCAAATCAAATCGACCATATGCACTATATATGCGCATGTATGAGGGTTTGCGTGGTCCCTTACCACGCTGATTGAGAGACAAATTGGTGACATTCACTCGCGTCGCATCCCTATGTCTACCGTGCTACTACGCCAAGTTGTTAGGGGTTGAAAATTGAGAGGGAAAAAGTCAGCTCTTCATCTAAGTATATTCACGTTTTTTTCTAATAAAATTCATGTGCTTTTGATTTGTCAAATAATTTTTTAAAAAAAAACCCTTTTATTTTTACAAATTTTCTAGCACGTCCCGCTGACATAGCTGTTGGAGGACGCCAAAGTATAATGCCGATAAAATATGTAGATGCCACATGGATATGGATTTGAATATCCCATTAGAAATTTTAATTTAAGGTTAAACTACAACGTCATCCTAGAGTCACTTCAGCTGAATTTCACCTAATTTGGCGTTGGAGGAACTTGATTAGAAAATGTGTAAAACTAGAAGGATTTGGTTTGACAAGTTAAAAGTATAGAGATATATTTGGAAAAGGTGGTGAAAATACAATGACAAATAAATGGTTAAATTGGAGGGGACACAATAGAAAGTAGGAGAAAAAAAAGGGGATCTTTATTGCTAATTGGCCTTGAACAAAAATGTATAATTCATGAATATAATTATTAAGCAAATATTTTAAAAGTAAGAGATAATATTTAGGAAAAAAAATTGAGGATACTTTCTCTTTATCCATTTTTTCAAGTTTGAACTCAATAAGTAACAAATTGGGACATGACAAATTTAATAAGTTAAGCTACAACGGTTGTTGTGAGTTATGCAACAAATTTATTTCACGTATTTTTCCACTCGGCAATTATAGAGGCAAGCCAAATGGTTACGTTTTACCAAATTTTGCCTCCTCTTCTCAATGTTCCACATACGTCTCTTTCATTTCATCATCTTCTCTTCTCATACTTAGCATTCCGACCTTCACAATTGAGCATGCCACAAACAGCACAACATCTCAATCGATCACGAAACTCCTTTGATCGAAAGAATCAAAATGTATAATGACATGGTGAGAACGTTATGAATGGAAAAGTGTGTTAGTGATATGCACGGTATCGACCCAAAATAGCAAATGCAAAATGATTCTCTTTAATTAAGTCGATGGACGAAAGAGAAAGGCATATGTATTCACATCCAAAGTCGTGGGACGTCGGTACTATGATCGTGATTAAAGTGTAATAAGCGCAAAAGAAAGAAAAGCACCTGGCTTTCCTTACCAAGAATATGTCAACGTCAATTTCCTTCTTTCCTTCATAGTGGGCGGGAAAATTCACGTAAGTGCTTCTTTAACGAACCCTAGTGATTGTTCTTGCATGGCGTGAAAAAAAGGTATCCAATCCAATCAATCTTGTCGCCGTTTACTTTGACTTGACCTATTCCTCTGTACTCTATTCCGTCACGACAGAAAGCAGAAGGGAAAAAAGAATCCAAACGCATTCCATGCATCGAGTCCAGTTCCCGGGGTCGATCCAAGAGCTATATTCTATGAAACAACATCATGGAAGACTCTGAAGAAAGTGCTAAGTCTTTGGGAGATGGTGAGATTCGAACACCACCTAGATAACCTCGTACGTTTCTCTTGCATGTCGGGATCACGAGGTAGTTAGTCAAATAAAGAGGTGTAATAGCGTTGGATGCAACTTAGGTGCAAGTTTTCAAATTCTTTTGGTTTAGGTCAAGTAAGGGTTCCGATTTTATTCACAAAATTCAAACGAATTGCCGAAATAGATCTAACAGTCCCAGTGACTTAGTTTTGTATTCCAATCGTAGCGATAGAAAATAAGTTAATTCTCTCATATCATTCATAAAATTGAAATGATACATAACTTGAACGCAAAAGATGTGATTAAGATGCCACAAACAATATATGGAGGACATCATTTCGGCATGTTTGACTTCAATAAGCTATTGCTATAACATGCTTAATATGCTTAACTAATAATGACGTAATACCAAATCGACACTCATTATCATTGCACCTATGCCAAAGTCAATTTAAGAGTCGAAGTGAATTGGTTTCATATTCTGATCATGATGATAGACAATGAATTAAGTCTCTCAGGTGATTCATAAAATTGAGACAATACGTAACTTGAACGCA
This sequence comes from Eucalyptus guilfoylei, assembly GCA_016097605.1. Classification (NCBI taxonomy): domain Eukaryota; kingdom Viridiplantae; phylum Streptophyta; class Magnoliopsida; order Myrtales; family Myrtaceae; genus Eucalyptus; species Eucalyptus guilfoylei. Next base: position 20,652,902 of record CM027864.1, on the reverse strand, counting down.
AAAGATGTCATTAGGATGCCACGAAGAATATATGAAGGACATCATTTCAGCATGTTTAACTTAAATAAGCTATCGCTAGAACATTCTTAACTATTAATGATGTAATTATACCAAATCAACTCTCATTATCACACATACATCAAAGTGGACTTAAGAGTCAAAGTGACTTGGTTTTATATTCTGATCATGACAATAGGCAATGGGTTAACCCTCTCAAATGATTCATAAAATTGAGATGATACGTAGCTTGTACGCAAATGATGCAATTATGATGCCACAAAGAATATATGAAGGATCACCATTTCAGCATGTTTAACTTGAATAAGCTATTACTGTAACATGCTTAACTGATAATGATGTAATTATACCGAATCGACGCTCATTATCACACATACGCCAAAATCAATTTAAGAGTTGCAATGACTTAGTTTTATGTTTCAATCATGAGGATAGGCAATCAATTCTCTCTCACGTGATTCATAAATCGAGATGATGCTTAGCTTGCATGCAAGTGATGCAATTAGAATGCGACAAAGAATATATGAAGGATCGCCATTTCAGCATGATTTACTCGAATAAGCTGTACTATAACATGCTTAACTAATAATGATGTAATTATACCAAATCCACACTCATTATCACAGGTACATCAAAGTTGATTTAAGAGTCACAAAGACTTGATTTTATATTCCGATCACAACAATGGATAATGAATCAACTCTCTCAGATGATTTATAAAATTGTGATGGCACGTAGCTTGCACGCCAATGATGCAATTAGAATCCTAGGATATACAAAGGATAGTCATTTCAGCATGTTTAACTTCAATAAGCTATCACTACAACATGCTTAACAAAAAATGACGTAATTATACCGAATCAACATTCATTATTACACATACGCCAAAGTCAATTTAAGAGCCGCATTGACTTAGTTTTATGTTCTAATCATGAGGATAGGTAATGAATTAGTACTCTCATGTGATTCATCAAATTGAGATGATACATGGCTTACACGCAAATGATACAATTAGAATGGCACAAAGAATATATGAAGGATCGCCATTTCGGCATGTTTAAATTGAATAAGCTATCATTATAACATGCTTAACCAATAATAACGTAATTATACCAAACGTCACTCATTATCACATGTAAGCCAAAGGTGATTTAAGAATTGCGGTGATTTGGTTTTATATTCCAATCATGACGGTAGGCAATGAATTAACTTTCTCAAATAATTCATAAAATTGAGTTTGCATACAAATGATGCAATTAGAATGCCACCAAGAATATTTGAAGGATCGCTATTCTAGCATGTATAACTTGAATATGCTAATCGCTACAACATGCTTAATTAATAATGACATAATTATACCACGACACTCATTATCATCACACATACGCCAAAGTTGATTTAAGAGTTGCAATGACATAGTCTTAGAATCCAATCATGACGATAGGCAATGAATTGTCTCGCGTGATTCATGAAATCGAGATGATGCGTAACTTGCACGCAAATGATTTGATTAGAATGCCACAAAGAATATATGAAATATCGTCGTTTTGGCATGATTTACTCGAATAAGCTGTCACTACAACATGCTTGACTTCTAATGAGGTAATAATGCCAAGTTGACGTGAGGTAATAATGCCCAGTTGACATAGATTAGAAGAAGCAGAAGTCCAGATTAGTGGCTTAAGTGAATCGGCGCTCTAGCTTTCATATCCGCGATCGCACGTGTTTGGTGAATTACACACGATGGACTATACTTGGAGAATAAATTGTGTTTCTAGAGGCTTATTTTCACTCATTTTTCTCAATACATTTTCGGTTAAATATTATGTTTTAAAATACATGAATGCTTAGCATAAACTAAATTGAAGAGTTTTGATAATGAATGCCATAAATAATCTAGGGATCTGTTTATTTCACAAAATAAGAATGATTTGGAAAATATTTTTAAGAAAAAAATGATTGGTTATGTTTCTCTAAAAAATTGATCAATGAAAATATTTTTAAGGATGGATGTGGATATTGTGCTCACGACATTTAGTGTAACCACTTTCTCCCTTTCTAAGAACTTCTTTTTATATTTTCACATTACCTAAACTTCAATAACGTTATCATGTGTAAAAACTATGACTCACGTTTGGTGCAAACAAAAATGGTCATGGACCAAAATCAACGTATAGTTAAAATTGACCTCAATTTTTTGAAAATTGAGGTTTAATTTGTGAAAAATCATCAAACTTGAGGATCCTAATCTGATCTTTTTTCTCTCGTTGAAATCATCCATATGAGGTTTAGAGGCACTATCTAATACAGTATGTATTACCTATATGAGATATTGCATTGACAACATTAAATTGAGGTTTAATAGATAATAAACTTTCTTATAATCCAAAAAAATAAAATCCCACATGGCGACCATACGTGCAAAATCAAGTGCTTTGTGAGAAGCATATGTCTATATACACATGAAAAAAAAAAAAAAATCTTGCAACTCTACATGTCAGTGCCTATATGTAATTGGGTCGTCTAAAGAGCACCCAACTTTTCGCTACTTTTTATGGTCAAAAACTTTTTGCCACTTCAAAAGATAAAGATTGGAGCTTTTTGGGGGTCTAGTAAGAAGTTCACTATATATTGCTTCAATACGTATTTTTTTTCTTCCCCTAAAAAAAGGATATAAATTTAAAAATATCGTTTGGACGATAAAAGTAAATATCTTTTTGAAACATGAATTTTTCGTTTTAACCTAACGTGAAAAGCAAAGCGCAAAGTTTGCAATGTTTGTGTATTCATTTCGTCATCTCCAGGATCTCGAATGCTGATAGTTGTTCTAAATGCGAATGATCAAAAAAATTAATATGTCGTCGAATGACACGTTGAATATTCGTGAAGAAGGTAACATGAAATGATTATTAATTTTTTAAGTCGAAATAGGAGGAAAGGACAATGGTTGTTTTTTATGAGTCCGGAAAAGGACAAAATAGAAAAGGAAGGGAGAAAGGCAATCATTACCCATTTATATGCCTCCGACTTTTCCCTTTCTTTCTTTCAACCATCCCATTACAGCCTAGGGCAAAAGACGGTATTCTGATTGGTCAGAGTACGTCCATCTCTCGACCATCCCTTCCACAAATGTTTGCGCACAATCATCTGATGCACACGAATTGGAATCAAAAGCATATATAAGAAGAAATATTGATATCCTCCCAAACAATTTTTTTCTTTCTGATGTTCCCCTATTGTTCCAAGCTTCAAAATTACCCTAAATATTCATTCGCGTTCTTTTTGTCATGCCACACATTTTCGATATGAAATATAAAACATGATTTACAATGAAAACATACTAGAAGATCTTGTGACGGCACCGTGGATTTGTTACTGTTTTGTAGCTAATTTGACATGTCAAAGAGATGGAATTCACATTTTCAGTCTCCAATTTTCATATGAGTTTTGTTACAATCAAAAGGAAAGAAGCAAGTTTATTATTATTATTTGGATGTGACTTAGGTAGAGTTCTTACTTTCAGCTTCTTTTCCGAACAAAGAACAATCTATTGGCGACAAAATTAGAAGTTTGCAGTTAAATATGAAAATTTAATTAGATTCGAGAAGATGATAATATTGTCTCATTCAAGGAGCACTACTAAGATACGTTCTGTACCACACCCTAACAAATTAATTTTTTTTCAATAAACGGTTATGCAATGAAACCTAGTACCAAAGCTTTGTCTTACTGTGGGTTTTCCTTTCATTATGTTTGATGGGTTTCCATAATTCCTTTCACACCTACAAGTATCGAATGCTTAAGGCCTTCATCATTAAATAGGTCTTCATGTGAATGAGAGTGTTAAAATATATCTCGTATTGTAGTACAACAGTATAAAATATATCTCGTGTTGTAGTACGACATTTTAAGCTTTTGGAATCAACGGTTCACACTCTTCTTTCGTTAGCAATACTATTAGCACCAAATCAGAGACAGTGAATGAACTAATTCCACTACAAGCTCACGGCCAATTATCGCCAATTTAAAAATGTTGGATCCATGTTTTGGTCCGTCTTGTCACATTACATCAATAGTCCAATGCATGCATACCTACCGTCATTTCATCCCTCAACCATATTTATAGAAGCTTCAGCCCCAGAGCCTCGTCAGGAAGCCAACACTTGCGGCAAAGCCTGTAGCTACAGGGTTGTCCAACGATGATAGTTGCGGTACCATCACCGAACAAACGCCTCGCCCCTCTCTTCAAGTCTCGCACCCCATCTGCCAACTCCGTCGTCAAACCCGCTAGTCCATGCTCATACTTCCACCAACTGAAGCACCGCGAGACAGGCCGCAGCACCATCGCCGCCAAGTGTGTCGTGGTTTGCAAAAAGAAATGGACGGAGTACCAAGGGATCGACAATTGGGAAGGCCTGCTCGACCCTCTCGATGACAACTTACGCGGTGAAATACTCCGCTACGGGGAGTTCGTCGAAGCCACGTACCGCTCGTTCGATTTCAACCCTTCCTCTCCCACCTATGCCACTTGCAGGCACCCCAAGAGCTCGCTCCTGGCCCACGCCGGGATCCGAGAGACTGGATACCGGGTGACGCGTTACCTGCGCGCCACATGCGGGGTCCAAATGCCACATTGGGCTTCCAACGTCCCTAGTTGGATGGGCACGCGGTCGAGCTGGATCGGTTTTGTGGCGGTGTGCAACGACGGGAGGGAGATTTCGAGGCTGGGGAGGAGGGACGTGGTGATCGCGCTTCGGGGGACCGGCACGTGCTTGGAATGGATCGAAAACCTACGCGCCAACTTGACTTGTGTGGGCGGCAATGGCGACGGCGGAGCAGAGGGGCCTATGGTGGGAAGTGGGTTCTTAAGCTTATACACATCAAAAACAGCCACTAACATGAGCTTACAGGTAAGGGAAAATTGTCGCACTATGAGCACTTAAGTGTTCGATAGCTTAGTCACGTACAGACCTATATTCTATTCATTTTGTATTGTTTAGAAAAAAAGAATCTTCAAGAACTGTTGATAACACAAGATTCACAGAAAACATCCATGAATTCTAATAGGCACGATCAAGTCCTCACAAACGATGCTATCCTAGACTACAATCGAGTGCATCATTGAATGCAAACAAGCGATGATTGCCTCGCAAAATTTCATCTGGTTGATAGTACATACCATCGCAAGATACTGAACTCTTTTACCAGCTTTGAATTTAGCAAAAGCGTGTTATCAGTAACTATTTGTTCAACGTACTTCATTAAATGAATCCCATAATATTTCACTATTTAAGAAATGACAACAACATCAATGTGTTGATACTTGATATCGAAATGGTCATGCCTAATTTCAGGACATAATAAGAGAAGAAGTTGCCAGGATCATCAACAAGTACAGCGACAGGCCCCTTAGCTTGACGATCACCGGCCATAGCCTTGGTGCGGCCCTGGCCATCCTCAGCGCATATGACATAAGCTCCAACTTTTCGAATGCACCAATGGTGACTGTCATATCGTTCGGCGGGCCTCGCGTCGGGAACGGAGCCTTCGGACACTTACTGGAGAAGAGCAAGGTGAACGTTCTCCGGATCGTGAACTCGGACGACCTCGTCACCAAGGTGCCGGGACTAAGAGACGACGTGGCAAGGCTCCCGTGGCTCTTCCGGGAAAGCAGGGAGCACGCGCCGTCGGCATACACCGACGTCGGACGGGAGTTGAGGCTGAGTAGTAGGGAGTGCCCGTACCTCAGCAGCGTCAATCTCGCCACGTGTCACGAGTTGAAGACGTATCTTCAGTTGATCAGTGGGTTTGTGAGCTCCAAGTGTCCTTTTAGGGCTACAGCGAAAAAGGTGCTGAATGTGAATAACAGTAGATCAAGGGACAAAGGCCCAGTATCTTAATTAATATGAGAATAATGCATAAACGCAACCGAAAAAGGTGCTGAAAATATTTTGTCTGTTTCATGCGGTCGTTTGCGGGTTCAAGGAACCCCAATGGCTTCACTAATTATTACCTTAACATTAGATAGATAGTGAGTGAAGGTGTCGTGAGAAAATAGATGTGGTCTTGTTGTTGTTTTCAACTCCTGGTTGAAAATATTTTGTCTGTTGCATATGTATATTGTGTTCTGTTGTTAATGTACAGGGGTCATTCTCGTCATGTAATTTGTGATTACTCTCTCTCTGTGATTAAATGGCAAAGTTAAGAATAGGAAGCAAGGTGCTAAATTTGTCAATATAACGTGTGATGTGATTCGCCCATATATGGGTACACTGATAGTGAGCATTATAAGACATTTTCTGCTTTACATATAACCTGAAAATTCGTGGAGTGGAGTCATGGCTGAGTTCCACTTCCTTCACATCTCAATGGTGGCGTTCTTGCATTAGGTTGGAATATCTCCATTTGCGGTGTGAATGACCATCATCCATTCACGCGTAGAGAGAGAGAACATGAGTTGAAGTGCTATTGACACTAGCAGGTCCGAGGGCATTGAATCATTGTAAGTCGTCAAAACATTTAAGACAAGATTGGCATAATTAAAAGGTTTAGAACTGAATTGACTACGATACTATTGGTATAGAACTTTTTGGACAACTTTGTCTGCCGTAAGTAATTACTAATTTTCAAATCAATGTTCGTTTCGATATAATAGATTAAAATATTGAGTTGAATTTCTCTTTCCAATCTATCGGTGTCTCTACCGAGGGATTGTCTCAAAACTACAGACAGGTCTCAAAGAAAACATCAAGCCCTAAGATCTTCAAGACTGACAATCCAATTTAGTAGGAGAATAGGGCCTTGTAAAAGGAGCAACTTTGCGGAAGTTGGTGGGTGAAGGGGGTCACTTTTCTCTCACATCTTCCAACTTTCCCATTATTTTTATGCGCCTCCAACTTATAGAAACCTAATATAACAACGGCTCGAAAAGCGTTGAGCCGAAGTGGAGGAGCCCAAGATGAAAGCAATCGCCACGCGTGCATATGGGGAGATGAGATACTCTGACACATGACATCTAAAAGTGCACCCACCGTGACGTGATTGTGGTTATACAATAGTGACCACCACTTGCAGTGGTCATACTACTCAGGCCAGCAACCACAGTGCCTGTGGTCGTGACTCTGGTAAGTCAACAGGTGAAGTAGGAAGAGTTGGGCAATGATCAACTAGGAAAAGCATGGAGTCAAGTAAATATACTCTCTTTAAGGAATTATTTATCTCACAATATTATAATTGAGAAATAATAATGCGAAAGACGAAATTGAGGAATATTTGCATAATTGGATATATTGAAAAGAGTACATGGAGAGCCTATTTATAAACTTAGATAGAGGAAATCAAAGGGAATCGAAAGAAATCAAATCAAGCATGCATAATCAAAACAAATATTGAAATAAGATAAAATATCTTAAATATCTTTATGAGACATCTAAATATTCTAATATAGCTAACAGTTACTACTGTTTAGTGACAAAAATCCTCCAATACACAACCAAATATCAAATGAGAATACCAGATAACAATTTTGGTATTTCTTCAAAAACACTCGAAAATGGAAATAATTGAAAATAATTACTATACTTTTTTAGAAAGAGACGAAAATTGAGAGAGATAATTATTGAACCAGAAACTTTGTTTTTTTTTTTTTTTTGGTAAAGGAACCAGAAACTTTGTTAATAAATAGCAAAACCCCACTTTGTAAATTCAAAAACAAATTATTGAAAAGATACAAATTCATATCTTTTCATCAATTGAACAAATAAAAAATAATTATCACGTACTCATATCCTTTCGATGTAGGATAAGGCACCTCTTTGTTTGTAGCCACCACTCATATCTTTTTAAAATAAGATAAGGCACTTCTTAGTTTGTTTAAAACAAACTAGGAACAATCTCACTTTGTTTGTAAAACAAAATTGCAAAACTCAATGTAAAAAATATACATCCAACAATTTCATAAAATTTAATATGCAAACATTAAGGTATCTTTTGAGTCAAACCTTTATTTAATGTAAGTATTTTAAAATTCTATAAAAAAAATTACAAGTAGCTATAGCTTTAAACTTATTAGTTTAATAATAGATTCAACTATACTGCATATATATAGTATCCTCTTGTTTCAACGAGAAGCTCTAGAATTTACGCGGCACTATTATGGCCCTACTTGTTCCTGTTTCATGAGCTCTCTAAGAAGTAACCATAATTTTTGTAAGAAGCAGCACCACTTCAAAGCTCATATAGGGAAAGTATCTATTATGTTTTTCTGTTACTAATAAACACATTACACCTTTTTTTAGCATCTAAAGTATGTTAATGCAAAGCATTATGCGGCCACTCACAATTTCTTTAATTGATGTTGCCCAACAACAACGGTGTAATTTAGTTGAAGTCTCTCTCTCTCTCTCTCTCTCTCTCTCTCTCTCTCTCTGATGCCGTCGCCGCCATTGACTCCCATATTAGGGGATGTGGCCTCTGACAAGATTGCCGCCTCATAATGGAGGCATTCTGACCTCGGATCTGAGGTCGATGGTTGCCGTCAAAATTCAAGTTTGGCCACAGCATATGACCATGGAGCCGAGGTCAACGACCTAAATTGGCGACAAGCATATAGCGGATGCAATGTAAGTAAATTTAACCTAAACATGTTAGGGAGAGATGCTAAGAGAAACAAGTGAATCTTAAGGTTTGTTTGTTTCCCTTAAAACTTCTTATCCTTGGAAAATGTTTCAAAAAATTCTATTTAAGTTTATTTGTGCTGAAATTAAGTTAAAAAAGTTGGTTTTATGGTATTTGACTTTGAATGAATCTACTAGAAGCAACTTGTATAGTTAAAAATGACATGTAATGATTGACAAAGTAGAGTCGACTTCTTCTTTGTTTATTTTATATTATATCAAAATAACAAGAATTACGAAGAAATTATGTATATATAGTGCTTTTTGGCGATGCAGAAAAGCATAAGCATTAATGAAGTATATTCAGTATATGGTAGACAGGATTTATGGAAAAAACATATGAGACCTATAGGGAAAAAAATTGATGAGAAAGATAGGAAGGAGACATAAAGGGACATCTTTTTCTCACTTGGATGAACTACAAAAGGTCAAGAAAAATGAATTCTTTCTTATCAGGAGGGAAAGTCATGTTCCCAAAATTATATCAAAAGTGCCAAAACTTGACACAGGTGGATATTTAAATATTAAAACTTCCAAAAAATACACTTAAATGCCAACTTTGGTAAGGGTAGCCAAAAATCCAACATGAATTATTTTTAATACTACAAGTGGTCAACGTGGCTCGTCGGAAAGTCTACTCAGTAGTGAAAGTGCAAAATAACGTCATTTTGTCCCAAGAATTGATTTTTAATATAAATATTAATTAAATTAATTTTATATATATATAAAGGTTGCAACAAAGCAGCGAGCTTGCCACAGTTGTTGCCCCACCATCGCCAAAAAGGGTTGGCAATGGTAGGCAAGGGTCGGCTGGGGTGGCTAGGCCTTAGCTAGTGGCAGGCAACCTTGGTCAACCACTAGCCCTCGCCCCAGATCCAACAACCCTCACTAAATGTGGTGGACGGTTATGAGCCCTCGCCCTAGATCCGAGCGAGAGCCTGTAAGTTCTCTCTGGCGATCGGCCAAGGCCACCAGCCAATGGCCAAGGCCTGACGACCCCGACCAACCCTCAATCCACCATCGCCAACCCTTTTCCAGTGACGGTGGGGCGGCAGTAGTGGTGAGGGTTGTAGAGGCCCTCGTTGCTTTACTGCAACCCTTGTTTTTTTTTTTTTTTTAATTTCATTAATATTTATACTAAAAATCAATTTCTAGGGCAAAATGACATCATTTTAAGACAAGCTAGCCATGGCGGTGCCATGTGGATATATATATATATTTTTTTAAAAATTGTCACCTCAGTAAAAAATGTCGCCGAAAAATGTCACGCCAACATTTTGGCCGAAATTTTTCGCCGTTAGCACTTAAGTATCCATATTTTCTCCAATTTTGACACTTAAGTATATTTTTTAGAAGTTTTAACACTTAAGTATCCACAAGTATCAAGTTTTGGCACTTTAGGTATTCAGCACTCACCTATTGTTTATCAACTAATTTTTCGTCACTCAAATGCTGAAAAGTCTCAAAAAAAAAATTCGAAAATGGTTTTTCATCAAACAAACCCTAATCACATTTATAAATGCATTTTGTCTTGTACATAACGGCTGTAAAAAAAAATAATGAGAAAAGGAGGGAAAAAGAAGGAGGAGAAGGTAACCTTAGGGTTAAAACACCATTTACAAAATTTTTATAAAGTATTGTGATAACTTTATTACAAAAAGTAGGTCATCTATACCGTTATCTGAAAGATACAGTTTCGAGAGAGAGAGAGAGAGAGAGAGAGAAGTTCTTTTGTGATATCAACAGGACATGGCTCAAAAGCCAATTAATCGTGGGGTCAAACATGCTTTCCCCATATAAACCACCACGTAGATGGACAAATTTTTCAAATTCCAATAATTGCAGTTGGAATCAGCTACGCTCCGTCCAAAGGAAGAAAGTAACCTTACACCATTTACAAATCTTTCAAATTCTTGTAATACTTTCAAGGTAAGCCCGGTCATCTTGACCACCTCTTCTGCCTTTTATGCCTTGAGAACCCTCGGTCACGAAACACGGAGATTTCTGTTTTGCTTTTGCCCTTTCCTAATTCATGAAATTAGTAACGTATTCAATGACCATATAATGTATCTTGTGAAAAAGGAGCTCCGGGCCTGAGTTTCGGGAATCGAGCTCTTGAAAGAAGTAATGACCACCGAAAGTTGGTGATCACTTGAGGGTTGGTAGCACTTATATATCATGTCACAAATCCTCTCCCATTCAATGTAGGAACCTTGATCCTACCAGGCGGGTAGGATTCCAAAAACTACCATGTAGATATGCTCTAATATCAAGTGCAACAGCTAGGCACATTACATATGGGTCAAGTTTCCAAAAGGAGTAGTTAAGGTGGCGACTATTTGAATGAGATCACATTCACAAATCATGATGTAAGCCGTTTTCCGACTTTGGCAAAACTATGGTCAATACAGCTGGTTGTTAAAGATCACTCTATAAAATCACGCTCGAACTCGTGATCTTGTCAAAAATAGGGAAGCACGAGACTATCGAGCCGCCCACATCTGGTGCCACTGCATTACAATGCGATTGGCAAAGAGTCGCCATGCCTGCCCCTATATTCCATCTTTCACTAATCGATCCTATAAGATTTGTTCTAAAAGTTTAAGCTTTTCATACCTCCTCTCATGTGTAGGTTGGACTTTGGCCTTGATCTAAAGTGTGGAAATATTTGATTGGGAAGCAAGGGGCGTGGAAAAATCATACTCGGGACCTCCTCGCTTTGATACCATGTGAAATTTCGTGAAATCATTATCTAATATTCTAAAAGTTTAAGCTAAAGGTATAATTTATCATCTAAATATTTTAATAGACCAATTCCTTATATCTACCATAACTTACCTTTGCCTAACTGTACTTTTTCCCCTATTTATAACCTAAATTATTGACGCCACGATCGATTGTACATGTATCGCATACGGACTCCACCCAAGTCGTGGCAATGATGGCATTTAGGACGGTTGGCCATGGTGCATCGCTCGTCGTCGCATGTGGGAGAACCGCTCACATGGTGGGAGACTCTGAAGTTCCTCCACTACGGGAATCACAGGGCACCCAGTGGCGAGGATTTAGCCAGCGCTTCCGAGACACGGCGATCCCCGCCTAACGCGATCCGAGGAACGATAGGCATCCGATGTCGATCGTCCGGGAATCGTGAAAGTATGCCACGCCACAGTAGCGTGTAACCAGAATCAAACACCACTTGGCCCTCCCTGGTGCGTGCCCCTACAGCACTATGAGTTCGAGAGATCGAGAGGGAGAGAGAAAAAGAGAGAAATCGTCATGATAGAACGTGTTGAAAATGGAGCTTGCGCATTGTGAAATCCGGTGACAAGCTCTGGTTGATGGCCCGTCATGCCCGTGACTTTGTTGAAATTTGAGCACGAGGTACTCAGAATGGTACTCCGAATGGGGGATGCTGAAGAATTCCTGTTTGCCCCTTGGTTTTCTTATGTTATTTCTTACATGTCATCCCTAGACTCTTAAATATCTATGTAAGATGCACCATCTAAAAAGTCCTAAACTTATTGAAAGACGGCCAATTCAATCTTAAACATTTCAATTGTGTCAATTTAGTTCTAAGTATTTTTAAATTTTGCCAATTTAGTTGGGAAAAATACCAAAAAATTCCTAAATATATTGTATTAGTGCCAATGTAGTGTTAAACCTTTCGATTAGATCAATTTAATCATAAATATTTTTACATTAGTACCAATTGGATCCACCCAGCCAATTCATGCCAAAAATCACTGATATGAACGTCAATTGTTCTACTTGACACGACCGACATTAATATAGATATTTTTTTATGCTTTTTGGTTTTTTATTAGTTTTTATTAATTTTCCTATTCTTTTTTCTTCTCTTTTCCACCTTTTCTTTTCTTTTCTTTTTTTAATTGTTGAGGGCCAGTAGGGACCATTGGCCACCAACTGAGGCTCAGTGCCCCTGTGCCGCTGACCATTAGGCAAGGGCTCATGGCCGTTGCTCACATTTGGGCAAGGCTTGCAAGCCCTCACCCAATGGCTCGCGACCCCTTGCTAGCCATTAATAGTTAAAAAAAATGAGAAAAGGAAGGAAAAAATTAGTGAAATATTTGAAATATTTAAGGGTTAATACCCTAAAAAAATCCAAAACTGGTACATTTGTGACAAATTTACCCTAAACTATTTTTTTGACCATGAAAAACCCCAAACTGGTACACCTGTGATAAATTTACCCCAAACCGGTACACTTGTAACAAATTCACCCTCTTAATTTTCGTTAAATTTTACCATCAAATTATTGAGTTAAATGACACGTGACAGTTGATTAATATACCAATTTAGGATTTTAAGCTCTATTTGTCACGGTTTACAATTTTTGTAATTTTTTTGTGGTATTAATCCAATTTAGGAGAGGGTATATTTGTCACAAATTTACCAGTTTGTGATTTTTTGTGGTCAAATAAATTAGTTTGAGATAAATTGTCATAAATATACCAGTTTAGGATTTTTTATAGTCAATCGAGGTAAATTTGTCACAAGTGTATCAGTTTGGGGTTTTTCATGGTCAAAAAAATAGTTTGGGGTAAATTTGTTACAAGTGTACTAGTTTGGGATTTTTTAGGGTATTAATCCAATATTTAAAAATATATATATATCCATGTCAACGCCAATCATACCACTTAGGATACATTCACGTCAGTAATTTCTAACCTAAATTGATTGAATAAACTCAATACCAATGTAAATAAATTTATGACTAAATTGATTCAATTGAAAAGTTTAGATTTGAATTAGTACCGATACAATAGATTTAAGACTTTTTAGTATTTTTTTCCAATTTAGTCCTAAACTTACAATTTCAATAATTGGCTGAAATGACTACATTGACATATCATCTAAATATTTAAAACGAAATTGGCAAATTGACAAAATAATTTAGAACTAAATTGATACAAATAAAAATTTTATGACTAAATAAAATAGGTTTAGAACTTGTTAAATAATTTTCGCGAACTAGGATGTTTGCTGGAATTATCTGTACTTGGTTGGATGGTTTCAACTAAAGGAAATCGCACTCCAAGAGAGAAGAAAAGCACGTTTAACAAGCCTTCCGCTGCTTGCTTGGCAGCGGCCAATTGGCGGCCGATTTGCACATTTCCTCTCTGTCTCAAAGGAACCCCTTACGGGTAGATCGATCGATAAACAACGCAGGCAAGCAGGAAGGGACTCAAATAAGGAGAAGGCTTAGGTTTTTCTCGCTAAAGACCGCTCTGCGCTTCAAGCGCTGCTCTACTTCGCTTTAGGTAGGATGCCAAATCTATCTCCCGGTCCTGTTGAACCGGACATTTCAAAACGTGTTAAAAAGATCACTAAACATTCATCTGTTCCATCTATGGCACTTTCCTCGTTATTATGTCATGAGTTCTACCAGTAAATAACGAACTCCAACCATCCACCGGCGACGTCATCCTGAAGAAAGAACAGAACTTTCAATCTACTTATTAGAAACATAAACATAGTCTTCTGGTGTCCACATATCTTTCATCTTCCCAGTCTAGAGAGTCTCTCCTTTTACGGTGTGGCTGTGCTCATAAGTGCAAAGTACCAAGGATCAATTTTGCGCACTGCCACTCTTAATATCATCTTGGTGGAAACCATGCTAGATAACATCCGACATCCTCATTCTATAACACAATCGACTGACTCGTGGAAAAGGTAAATGGCCCCTATTGTTTTGCTTGATGCATCCGTAGCTCAAGCCAACATATCCAACTTGAATATCTAATCAAGCATTTGCTCCTACCGCAAACACCTTCAAGATCTCTCAGCTGAAACGTACCAAGGTCTTGTTTCGGATGAAGGGTTTGATGCCTAACAGTACTACGAATGTGCACTGAGTAATCAGTGAAATGGTTTTAATAGAATTGCTAGCCACGCAAGTCAGAGACTTCATCTCCCCGATAAACAATCAAAAGGACCCTAAAACCTGTTAGGCTGATGGGATGAATCTCTTCGCAATTTATTGCCCTCACAAATCAGGATATTGGCTATTTATTACAGAAATTATGTACTCGTACAACGTGCATCATAAAAGAATGGCCACGTCATGTACCTTTTTGTCTTCTCTGGTTATTTACGTGTTCTAGCTCTCTCAGCTGTTCTTTTAGTCGTGCATGTTCCCAACGCATCCTCTCAATCCTAGCTTCAACCATGGTCATTTCGTCCTTAAGATGGTATAATCGTTTCTCCAACCAGGCGACTGCTTCAGGAGATCTTTCACCCGCTCCACTGCCCAAGCCACCTAGGTAGTCCCCTTGAGAAATGATATGGACGTTTTGTGGCCTGGATAGGAGCAGAACTATGCTAACCTGCATGGGGTATACCGCACATTGGTGAGTATCTCACTAATAATTGACCAAAATTTCTGCAATCTACATGCCAGATAGCAGAGGCAAGAGCTCATATACTTAAAAATATATAATTGCCGAAAATTTAGCAAATACAGATCAGTTCTATGAGAAGTACAATAGGGGAAGGTGTAGTAGTGATGGAGAAAAAACCATGTGAAGTGCTGATGTACAACCCGCATTATTAAGAATTACAAAACACAAAAGAGCACATGTAAACCATAAAAAAAATATAGATACCATGAACTCGCTGCATTTACACTTTCAAGCAAGAATTGTCATACAACAGCTACAATAAGCACGTGCGTGCGTGTGTATGTCCATATATATATGTATGTATGTATGTATGTATGTATATCGTATAACAGACGAGCTGGCCATCAACTTTTATGACTCTTGGCTAAAAAGGGAGTCTCCTTTTATGGTTGACTAGTGAGCTCCGATATCTTAAGAGCAACTACAGCAATCAAACTCATACCTGGTTGTCAACTGTTGTTTTTTTTTTTTTCTAAATTTCTCTGCTTTATCCTACCTAAATTTAGCTAAAAGGTCTAATTGTGACTATCAGAGAATTTATGCAATTAACCATAAGTAACATACGTTGAGGTTGCACCAGGGGGTCAAAAGCCTTTAATCTTGAGAACAGAACAGGTTATCGCAAAGGCACAGGTGATTTCTTTCTGACATCTTCAATATATGCATACCATCATGTGGGAAAGAGTAATCAAGGCTTATCACATGGTTATTATTTTTAAAAAAAAAAAAAATCATGTTACCACATTTAATAAATGACACTAAATGTAGGTAATCACACAGTTATTCTAAAAAATTATGAATTTTAGCACAATTTAATAATCTGGCAAAGAAATTACATAACACTGTCCAACAATAACAGCCCATACTGCAGCTTAGGGTCAGATGATGCAGATTCTATATTCCTTCTAAGGATACAGCCTAATACAAAAATAAAAGGAAACAATGTATACAGTCTACTTCAATGACAACAAAACTTGCAAATAATGTGAACAGCAAAATATGCTTATATATAATAATACCAACAGAATGGTCGGTAATAATATCATATGAAGCACTTTTTTCATTAAATATAGTGCCTCCAGCTTTTAAGTAAAAGTTACAGGATGGAAAGCCTACCTGCATTAAAAGAATCACAGCGAAAATTACGGCTACAAGTAGTGGAAAATTGGTTTGGCTCCTCATGTTAGACAAGAATTTCACCAGAGTTTCTCTCAGCACAGAAAGCATAGAGGCACTGTCGATCCGATTTCCATGAGAAAAGCTGGCTTCATTCTGTTGAACATTTGTGGAATCAGACATCTTTGGCGTCCTTGAACTGTTAGTTATCTCAGTAGACACCTCTGCAACATTCTCAATATTTTCTTTTGATTCTAGACTCGCTCCCCCATTCTGAATCAAGTTACACTCGGGAGCTCTATCTGCTTTAATTGTCAACATGAGTAACACATTGAATAAAGATACAAGAAACAACATGAACAAAAGTGCAAACTAATAAAACGACTTAAGAAATCCATCACCCATGCAAACCAATCAGAAAATTTTCCTAAGGCATGATTCTGCCAAGCAATTCAACTTGGGCAATATGTGGTCAATTCAAGTATTTTGCAAGTAAAGCTAAATGAATGTGCAAAACTAGACCTGCTAACAAAGGATAATCACTTGTAGAATGATTCATTACCTTCTTGTTCTTCAAGATTTCTCTCCTTCAGTAATTCATGGGCCTAAAAACACAGTAAACACTAACAGATCACTAATACAGTCTAATCTAACCCAAACAAAATAGGAAGAACAATGAAAATGTATCGTGATACCATATCCAGCCAAATTGCATAAGCTTCCCGGCATTCCTCCAATGTAGACTGCACAATTTTTCCTGAAAAGATGCAGACGGACCAGATCAACCATGGAGAAAAAGCAAGCAAGATGGATTCAAATCAACATTAGCATAAGGTGAATCTATGCCTGCAAATTCAAATTCTTACTAAAACTCGTCATCTATCTTATCAGCAAAAGTTCACCAAAACATAAGCTGCCTATCCAGGAAAAACACTCAATTATAGAAAGTCAATCATTTATGAAACAAACGACAATGGTCAACCAATCAATTAGCATTATGAAAAGGCATATATTCATTTTCCATTAAGTAGCAATCCAGATTTTCCAAAAGGATTGCCCACCATCTCTTATGAGCATCAAGGAAACCGTAATTTTATCTCAAGAGGGGAATTATCCATACTTGATATAACAATCAAATAGTCAATCATTGGATACCCAACAAGACTCTGAAAGATGTACTTAAATCCCATTACAACTTTTCAACAATGGTAAAAGCTTCTACCCCTTTTTCCATGAAGCTAAGAACAAAACCAATAGCAAAAGCTTCTATCGCATTTTTAAACAAGCTTTAATCATAATATGCTGAGACACGTAAAGAGAATACAGCAGACAAACAAGTTCCATAAGATAGATAAAAATAAAAAACATTTCCTTTTCTCATTTTCTTTTTGCAATTAAGGGCGAAATATTGCCTTCACCAAGTATATTAGTTATCCATGCGTCACACATGATGATCTGGCAAGCTGAATATAAAAGACTAGGGAAAAGGCAAACCTCTAAACATGGTTTTCTTTACAAAAGCCACATTAACATATACACACAAGCTGCAACATTGTTTTGATTCATCACCATCTCTTCTGACGTGCCATAGTCCCTGAGTACATAGAGGATCAACCAGAAAAAATGAGCTGTGGAACACACTTCACAATTCAAATCTACCATATGAGAGAAGAAAATTAATCTTTTCAAAGACTAAGTTCAACAGATGTAAACACGTGAAGTAGCCCCACAGAGAGCACGCCAACGTGCATGGTCATGTATAACTTGCACATGAACGGATGCACATATATGCGTACATGTACCTTACTTATATATGTCCAATTAACTTCAATAAGCATGAAAATATACATGCCTCCTTTCTACTACAAATCCAATGTGACAACTAGCCCTCCTTCCCTTCCACTATTGCATCCACACAGGAAGCAAAGTGACTTTGATTGTGCTACCAATAATTTCTAAAAACCAGTACGACAAGCCACAGAAACAACTAAAGTTAATTTCTCAGCATGATGATGGCTACCTCCACCCGAAAATAATCTCCATATGGTACGTCGTTGATTTCTTGTGATGTCTCAATGACCAAATGACTGGCAAAAGCAAAAGCAAGAATGTCAAGAAGTAGGCATAGAAACATAACTAGAAACACAAATTATGTCACTGAAAGTTATTCCACAATAATAAACCTCCAATAAAGAATCAAATTAGTCAAGAATAGAATTGAAAAATATCATGCAATAAGCACGTACGAGAACAAATGCAAGCAAATAAAAGATAATATTTACTCTAGAGGTAGCATACCTCTGAAGTGGTGTGTGGTTGAAATTGTAGTTATGCATCTCGATCTTGACTATATATTTGATTGGTAAAATTTACTCATATCAGGGGAAAAAAAATATGCAGCCATCCACTTGGTTGGCAGTGGTCTTAATGATTAAAGGTAAGAAATTTAAAAATAGTCTTCCTAGCCCAAAAGGTTAGGCAGAATATCAAAAATGGTACTTGAAATTGTAGCAATGTCAGTATAAGCTCATCAAAGATCTCCCTGTCAATCAGATATCTAGAAAGCAAGAAAGAGTTTTTGCACGGCTCAATTAAACAAAAAAAAAAAAAATGTGACAAAATAATACCAAAACCACAGACCATCATATGTTACAAAAGGGCCATTTACATGGTAAGAAAATATATTTCAGCAACCTGTTTCTATATACTCGAAATTTCTGCACCTCCTGGCAGCTACCAAATCTTGCCCCTTAGCAGAAAACAAAGGAAACTAAATAAGATATATGTGCATCCATCTTTAAATGTACAAAATGGATAAAATTATTCAAAACTTGAAGCATGACCGATACAAATCAGGTGAATCACACTCATACCAAAATATATCTTGATAGGATGTTGAAAAGACACCTCACGAGCATGCCCAAACTGATCATGCGGTTGCCAAGGAGAGCACTTGAGCTCTGAAAGACATAGCAATAGCGAATTCGACAAAATGAAACTTTTGATGATGCAGCCCAAAATTGAACACTAGGTGAAAGTACATAAATACAGAGACCACATAGTTATACCTTTGTCTCCACATTTTCTATGAAATGACTCAATAAACTGTACAGCGTCATTCGAGAAAAACAGGTTAAAGAACTGCTCCACCTTTACCTGCACATTAAACATACCATGGTTAGAAAAAACTGAATCAAAATCAGACAATGCCCAAAAAATGTTATAATAAGTCAATAATCATGGCCACTTCAGAAAGAGGAATCCTTTTCAAACTGAGAACTCCATAAGAAGGAAAGATAACTACCGGGAACTTGGATTCTGCAACCTTTGTCTGGTAATCGGGTACTGCATGTGAAGCCCCAAGGTCAGAAAATAATACATGATACAGTCACCATAAAAATAAAAGAACAATTCTAGTTGAGCTGTGTGTCCAGTAGGCTATAATTGACCTTGTGAACCATCACACACATCCTAGTACAATCTCCTCTACCTAAAGAAGCAAGCTACTCTTGCAATTCCAGCACCCACCTTAGGCGTCTCCTACCATCTGAAATAAATCGCTTCTCCAAAAACAGTCAAGCATTTGGTGGAATAAGAGAAGATTCAAATACATGGTCAATCCAAGTATCAACGTCCTCTTATGTAAACAATAAAACAATCAATTTTCAGAATCTATTTAAAGGAAATACAGATTTTCAAAATTTTCTGACCTTGAAGTACTTTTCCAAAAAAAATAAGTAAGAGCACCATATATGCCATTACCTAAAAGAACACACAGCAAGCAAGCAATCCAGCCAAACTAAGATCATGTTTACTAAAGCACAGACATGCAGTATCCTTAAATCCATGAAGAACCATCCAACCGTCCAGCCAAAATGCCATGTATGATTCGTTAATGCCAAGACACCACATTGCCAGATCTTGAGAATCATCATGAAGCGGGAACAACATAAATACTTAAGAGTAAACTCTAATTCCACTCACATTCTGGATAATCCAAGGCACAACCAAACCTATCCAAATTAACCTTTGCATCCCACTTCTCTTTCTTGTTAAAGGACAGCCCAAACTAAAGTACAATACTCAAGAATATTTGGAGGAAACCAACCATGAGAATTTTATTAATTGTCCTTTTGAGTCCATGAGAAAGACAACAGAGGCAACTAACAAACGAAGAATTTTTAAGGTTCTTAGTAACCAGAAAGAAATTTTAAGATTGTCAATCTGGACAAAAAGTTTTGATGATTCCATATCAGTTGACTGCTCTATGAATTTCGTTCTGTCAAACCCAACTTTATATTGTCGAACGAAGCAAGGAAAGCCTCATAAATCAACCTAAGTTGAAAATCTAAAAGAGGTTCACCTTCTGGCGCAGAACAGAAAAAAAGAAAAACACTGATTAGTTGATACTAAAAGGTATGAAATTCTTCAGTCGACTCCCAAAAGCACAGGAAAAATGAAAAGATGAGATCAATGTGTATCTGAAAAGGTTAGTCAACAATCAGCAAGCAGAACTTATTATCGAAGGCTATCTAAACTGGTTAAGCAGAAACTCAAGATGTTAAACATGACTTCATGGTACCGAATCATGTCAAAGAGATACTGAACCTTAAGTAAAAAAGAGTAAGAACTAAAAAGAAAGACATATATGCAAATCCTACAAAAGAAAATAACACTTAATGGGGTGCATTAGCACAAAAGGATCCATGTAAATAACGCCAACTCATGAAAAGACTTATCAGTTGTTGTCAATGCTTTATAAATTGGCAAATTCGATGTTGTGGCTCAGGTACTTGGGTAGAAAGACATGTAGATGCTGAAGCCACAACCTCCCAGACAAAGAAAGAAAAGGCTAGTCGAAGAAAAGGCTGAAGCCACACCCTCCCCGTTTTTACAAACCAGCATTCATATAATCTCATCGCAAAGGCTAATCGAAGCAAGAAAATCAACCCGTCCAATTCAAGGTCAGAAAGTACAAAGTTGAAGGTTGATTCATTGCAAAGCTTGGGTTCACTCAGAGAGACCTCATCAACCATAAGAAGAGGTTCATTACCTCATTGAGTTGACAAATATGTCAGTCTATCTACTCATTTAAATGTAACATTGATTCGGATAATGATCCAGCTCTCTCAAAAGCCACCTTTTACCAAACAGACTCTACTAGTCATAGAAACTCTTGATGTCCATACTAACGTTATAAGCAACCTAGATGGCCAATAAGCTTGACCAAATTTTTTCTTCAACACCTACCAAGGAGGACTTCTTTCAACCAGCATTAAGATGAGGTATTGGATTCAAATTCTTAAGGCTTTGTCGATGCAAAAAGATGCTTTCTAAACAAGTCAGTAAACAGTGACGGGAAAAAGTCAGGAGCAACTAACTCTTTGGCGCATCATAATCTTCCACCTTCCATGACCAAGTCTTTTCTGAAGATGAAGAATTACAGTCTGGAGAACAAACTGGAATAGGTACTGGAATAGGTGCAGAGTCATTCTCTTCAGTATCTTGGAATTCTGAAAGTGTTGCAGATGCATTATCATCTTCCGCGTTGGGCGCAATAACAGTATCAACAGGAATAGGAAAATCAACATTCCTGATTCATATGCATGTCATATTAGATACACTTCAGGAATAATGCTAGAATCTAAGTCAGACAGGACATAAAATTACCCATTGCTTATATCCATATCATCAAGGCATTTTGAGCTTCTCACTGAATCAGATTCAGATCCATTTTCCTGGAAGCTTAACTCAGACGTACATGCCTGTAATCAGTGAATTACAACTACATGGTCAAAATAACTATCTGACATTCATCCTCTTCTTTCTAAGCAGACAGTTGACAACATAACCAAATAGAGTTCCATTTACACTTCCAGATATCCCAAAGTATGTACACTGTTGGCCCATGTAATATTTGATACAATAAATTGGCGAATTGCAAGTGGGTATGGACTAATTGAAGACATTAAAATTGGTTGTGATGATTTGTAGTAGACTCCTACTAAATGCATGAGACCCCTTATATAAAACCCACTTACAAATCATCGCCTCACTTCATAAACCACTCTCTTAAACCAATCTCAATATCTTTAGCATTACTCTTTCAACTGATCTCGATCATCTATAGCTTTGATCAAAAAAAAAAAAAAAATTATCTATAGCATTACTCTTCGATAATATTTTCCCTTAGCGATTGTTGCACATCATATATGCACTTCTTCTCATTCATTCTTTTGTATTAATGAAGGTAGGAAAGGGAAGCATTGAAAAAAGCTGTGAAATTTGAATCTAGACAATTCCCTCAAGATTGACCAACCAAACTAGGTGAAAAAGTAAATCACCTGCTTCTCAACGGCTACTCTGAAATCACCACCATGTTGCATCCATCCATCATTTATCAACTTAAAGGCCTCATCACGGGACAGGAAAGATGCAAAGAAGTACTGCAAAATTATTTTTGAAAAATCAAATACTTATGACGTAGGAAAACTGGAAAAACAGAAAAACCACAAGAAAAGGTGTGGCTCCCATTGCATACTTGTGAGCAAAGAAATGAAATTACAAAAATCGAGACTACCTTTTTCCCTCCAGCAAATATTTCAATTGCATTGGGGAAGATACCTGCGGTCTTCGCTCTTTTTACACTCGTAATGTCTCCGAAATGTATTATTTTCTGAAGCATAAACAGTTTGAAAAGTTTAAGACTACTTAAAGTAGAAAGAATAAAATCACATAGAAGGATCTACTGTTGCTCACTGACAACGGATATTCATTACGAAAAAGAAAAAAGAAAATAAAAAAATAAAAGAATAAAAAAAGGGGGAGAGAGAGAGAGAGAGAGAGGAGGAGAAGAAGAAGAAGACACACACACACACACACACACACACAGAGCAATTGACAAGAAGCGAGTCTTCATTCCAAAATCAAAGAAAAGGATATTGGCTCATAAAGAATTCCCCATAGAGCTACAAAATGGTTTTATGACAGACAACCATCATGAACCAAGTGAGCATGATCATATGGGGAAATCACAAATAACTTATGAAAACTCGGAATATTCAAGCACTACATATTTGACAAAATGGAGGTGCTGCATAGAGATATGTTTTCTAGGATAGTCCAGTGATGGTGGGTATTTGATACTACAAGGTCATCAATATCCTGTAACACCCGATATCAAAAAAGAATTACAAACGTGCAATAAGTGAGAATTCTCATCACAAAAACCACAGTGCTAAAATATTGTAAGCAGATCAGTCCAACAGCATACCTTTGTTTCAAAACCAAATATGTTGGAATAGAAGCAGAGATAGTGCACGAACAGGTACATATGACCCTGCAACAGCAGAAAAATCAAATTGACAAGATGGAAAATGTTAATCTTTACAAGAGTCCAAATAAACCAGCATCAACAGAATACATGCCAAACATAAAATCAGGACGGTCAATTAACTAATGCCAGTATCATAGGAAAACAGATGAGAATAACTAGATCTCAAGGGAGGACCTATAGATAAGAAGTAATCATACCTGGATAAGTATATTCTCCTGGCATGCACAATTAAAATCCTGAACAAGGACCTGCATTGGAAAGTTAAAGAGAATGAGGGTCTATAGGTAGAACTCTACTCTTAAATGCCTACAAATAAAATACTGAGAAAAGTTATCAATAATCTCTACCAAAATGACTGGCTTTATTGAAGGACCAATGAACGTTCATTACTAAATAAACAAAATACGATGGTACACGATGGAAGGGACGGCACTGAAATTCTTCTCTAGCTTATAATCAACAATAATGCATATATGGTATTCAATATGTGTCCACATGAGAAGGAGGTGAAATTATGACTTTGAACTCAGATAATTTGCATGATCCAGATTAAAGCTGGATTGTAACACAATGAGTGGAAATTAAAAGATTCTACCATTACATCCATACCAAGCAGCCTTCTAGGTCAATTACCCTTAAGCCTCGTCTAATCAATAATGGTGGTTCCCCACCAAGCCAAACACAAGCCATCAAACTCCATCAATCTTGACTCCTAAATCTTTTCCTACTAATCCATCATTTCAACTCCAGTGGACTTTGCAATTTGTAAGTTTGGCAACAAGTTTCTGGAAATCTCAATATGAAAACAATAGCCACATAACAACTCTGCAAGCAGTTCTCCAGTTTGATTGAAAATGTCGATGGACAGAATTGGAGATTTCAAGGACCAAACAGACCTTAGATTGAACATGTGAGTAGTAAGCTACTTCATAAGATAAAGAAGCAGCACTAATCACAAAGCATATCAAAATTTAAGAATCAGATAACCATCACGTGCATAACTTATAGAGAAGCATAAGAGCAAAATCAGTACAAAGGAAGATGCACATCTTATCAGCATGAATATACCGACTTGCTCAGTAGCTTGAGTGATATTGCAATTTCATTGCAACACATAATACAAGCTCCAGAACTCGCACACAATAATTTAAGTAAGCATGGAATATCCAAGAAGGCATATAGGAAGAACTTTCATAAAAAAGAAAATCCCCAAGATAAAAGGGTGCAGCAGCACCAGCACTTGATTGAAAGTTATGCAACAAGCCCCAGCAGGGTGTCCCTCTCCTTCTCTTTTTCCCCCATTCAAAAAAAATGAAAAACCCCAGTCAAATTCTTAAGCAAGTCTTAGCAAAGAGAATGATGATAAAACCTCTACAAGGATGCGATAGACAGATTAGGTGATCCGAACACATTTATCCACTTACTTCCTCAGGTGGAAGTCTGAACAGTTGCCGGTACTCTTCGCTCCTCTGTGATGCTGCATTCTGTGACAACAAAAGCACAATAACCACAAAAGAAGAGGCACATTCTACATAGCTCCTCCCAATCACAACCCCCCCCCCAAAAAAAAAAAAAAAGGGCTTTGAGCAGAACTCACGGATAGCAGTTGTGCATCATCAATCTTATAAAACCAAAAGTACATCCCTAACAGTTAAAAAAGCGGGTTGTGGCAATTAAGCGTGGAAATGATCCTAAAAAGCTGATCACAGAATTGAGCGCAGAGATGATCCTAAGCCGATTACGGCGATTAATCGTTAGGTATTGCTGAATTCCCACGTGACACGTTGACCTTCGCATTGTAGACTGCCGAATTCCCCCGAATCATCGCAAAAACTCAAACTTCAAATTGTAGTCAAACAGTTCCGACTCACGCGTTCCAACTCCAAGTGGAGACTGGACAGTCAATGGCCTACCGACCGTCCCCCTAACGGCGATCGACAAGCACGCAAGTCCACTTCCGAAACTCGGAAAAACTCACGCGGCGAAGAAAAGATAACAAAAACCAGGTCGCAATTCGCGTGCGGGGGGGAGGCCGAACCTGGATTTCGGCGTCCCTCTGAGCGGCGGCGGGGGAGGAGGAGCTCGACGGATCCCACCGATCGGGCGACTCGTTCGCGCCGGAGGCCGGAGGCGACGGCGACGGCGTCAGCGAGCGATCGGCCGCCGCCGCCGCCGACGCCGACGCCGAGGAGGACATCGTCATCGGAGGATGCGGCGGCGGCGGCGGCAAGGCGGGCGCGGCGGCGGGGGCGGCGGTGGCGTCCATGACTTCGACGGTGGCGGCGCTCGAGGGAGACGCGACCGCCATGACGGGAGCACGGACGGAGAGAGAGAGAGATCTGCGGCGGCGGCGGCGGCGGATGGAGGCGGTGGGCGGAGGACGGAAGGGGGCGGGGGAGGGGTAGCGTGAAGAGCAAAGGAAAGGGACGGGGGTGGGTGGTTTGTTGGTTGGGGGAGTGCGGAAACGAAATGAAACGAATCTTCTTCTTCTTCTTCCTTTTTTTCCCGTTCGGCAACGGCAGGGACGAGGCGGAGAAGGACGAGTCGGTTTCGAGCCGACTCGAGGAGGAGGAGGAGGAGTTGGAGTTGAGTACACGTGATCGGCGGGTGAAGTGGGCGTGGGGCCCTGCATGTTGACTTGGAATTTCCCGGGCCGAATTCTTTTTTCCCTTTTCTTTTTCCTGCTTATTCTCTTTTCTTTTGCCAGGCGCCGGAGACCGGCATTGGAATTTCCATGCCCAAATATGGAGTTTCGGGTCCATATGTCAATGTCTAGTCGTATTTTGAAAAATGATTTTCGGTTCTTTTAAAAAGGAAATCATTTTCCTGAGTTTTTGTTTTTTAGTCAAAGTAACATTTCATTCATTTCCACAGAAAATATAAGAAAGAAATCACGCAATTCCTATTCTTGCTAACAAGATGAATAATTGGAACAAGATTAATAGTCACGCACTCAAAAGAGCAAATCTATGACTTTTTGAGATGAAAATAGATTGAATCCATTTTCTGTAACACTAACACTTCGAGAACCCCATTTGTTAATATAGTTTTACCATAGGTTCGGTATTCTCAACCTTATCATCGTTCGGAGTAACAAAGTTGAACGAGTACATATTTGACTATTGTGAGTGTAAAACCTTCGCAAAACTCCTCCAATCTACTTCAAAACTAGACTAGCACACCAACAAAAACTGAGGGAAGAGAAATCCCGAAATCATACCACAAAAATCCTCAAATCTAAACTAGATTGGGATAGAAACTTCGATGAACTAAGAGAGAAACATCTAAATTTACATTAAATAAAAAAAAAACTCATTAAAATAGGAGGAAAGTAAGAAAAAGAAAATAGAGAACCAAATTAGCTATAGAAAAAGGAAAAAGGATGGAGAGGGAGAGATAGAGAGAGATCTAGTTCAAACGCTCGCATTTGTGGAGTTTGAAAAGGAAAGCTTTGTGAATGTGAGAGGGAGAGGAAGATACACTACCCTCTCCATACTGACTATGTTATTTTCGTAAATTTAAGTATAGATATTCTATTTATTAAGAAAATATTTTTGGTTGATTCATTTTTCGAAGCAAACTAAACATTAAAAAATGAGGGAAATATTTTCTATGAAACAAACAAAACCTTCTAAACAGATGAATCCATATTGGGGGAAGATTATGTTTACCATTACACAAACATAGCATGAATCTTGACCTGAATTTGAATCTCGACACAACATGAAAAGCTTCATCTACACATCTTGATTGTTGTGATAAAAGAATCGATATTATTATCTCTCGCTTTCCTTTTGTCGTCATGCGTCCTTACTATATGAAGGTTTTTAACTATACTCTATGTTTGTGAGAAAAATAGTTGAGCAACGTGAATCTCGAAAGAGGAAGCGCGAGTCCCCTCGCACGAGCCTCGGTCAATTGGAGGAATTTCCAAGGCGAGTTATTTTTTGCTATTTTTTTTCGGCTTAGAAGGAGCCGGGCAAGAGCACCAAGTCCTATGCTAGGGGCTCGGGCGTTGGAGACCTGGTCCTGGATACTGACAACCAATGTTGGGATTTTCATGCCTGAGCTTGGAGTTTCGGGTCCAAGTTTCAATATTTAGTAATATTTTGAAAGTTGATTTCTGATTTTTTTTAAGGGGAAGTCATTTTCCTAAATTTTTTTTGTCAAAGTAATATGTCATTCATTTCAATAGAAATACAAGAGAAAAACTGCATAGTCCAATTGTAAACCGAGACAAATCCTATGCAATTTTAAAACAAAACAAGCTCTAGAGACCAAGATGAATCATAAGAATAAGATTAAATGTCACACGTTCAAAAAGTAGATCGGTGACTCTTTCAAACCAAAATCGACAACTGATCACCGGTCTTCATTAATCAACCCACATTGAGAACTTCAACTGTGAGTGTGGCTTATCTTAATACTATCGCCATTCAGAGTAACAAGATTGAATAAGCACAAATTTGACTCTTGTGTGAAAGTAAAATCTTCACAAAGCTTCTCTTATGGGAAAATTACCAAAAAAAGTCCTAAACCTATTGCAATTATGCCAATTCAGTCTTAAACTTTTTTTTGGCCAATTTAGTCTTAAATTTGTTTTTGTTCCAGTTCAGTCCATCTAGCCATGCATAGTCGGAAAAGTCTGATGTGGCAACCAAGTCAGCACCAGTCGGCGTTGCCGGCGCTGACATGGCACCGGAGAGCAAAACATCACCATTTTGCTTTAAAAAAAAATAAGAGCCAAAAACAAAGGGAAGAAGAGAAAAGGGCGTGGGGTTGGCTGGGTTCTTTCCCAAAATCAAGTAGGGAACCCTAAATTGAGAGGATCTTCCCCTGATTCATGGTTGCCCGACATTGATTCTTGGCGGATGACTCCGTTCAACACCTCCGTCCAAACCCTCTGGCCAACGCTCGCCCAACGCCTCCGTTCGACACCTCCGTCCAACCCCTCCGGTGGACGCTCACCTGACATCTCCATCTGATGTGAGCGTTGGCCCAACGCCTCCGTTCGATGGTCGGCCTGACGTCTCCATCCGATGTGAGCGTCGGCCCGACGCCTTCGTCCAACGCTCGCCCGATGCCTCCATCCGACGCTTGCTCAGATTCGCCTGGGCTCACTCAACCCCTTCATCATCTTCTTGAAATTGCGGTGCTTTATATTTATGTTGAGGCTTTAGCCGTCTTGTAGTAATGGGTTTGTGGTTGTTGAATTGGTTCATTTGAAATGGCTGCGCAAATTGCTGACATGGGTTTGTGGATGGTCTCGCAAAGAATGTCTCTGTCTCGCCTAGAATTTTTGGTATTGTTGCTGCCTTTGGCTCATTTTGGAAGAATATACTACTTTAAGTTGCTGCCTCTGGTTCAGATCAACAAAGTTTGTTAGGTATATGGAGTTCCTAATATACTCCCCGTTTTGATTTCCCAAAGCTCGTCTGGATTACCTAAATCTCACAGTAATTGCAGCAATTTTGGCCTACCTATGTTTTGGATTTTATATTATACTTGGAGGGATCCTGTATATATCATCCATAAGCACATCAATTTTTTTTTTCAAGACTCGAAGTGAATATAATATGCATATCTCGTATTGCAATTTCAAAAAAGTGATTAAAAGCTAAAAGTGAAATTATTGTTACTGCCTCTGGTTCATTTGGGAAGAATATACTCCCTTGAGTTGATGTCTCTAGTTTAGAATCAACAAAATTTGTTAGAATCAACAAAGTTTTTTAGTAAGCAATTCACGATTGTTTATTTATTCTGTCATGAGAAAGCCCATTCATAGACTTTATTGGGTCAAGTTATATTACTAGTTTATTATTGGTGCTTTGTTTTAGTTAAACTAGACTTCACTCTAATATTATCTATTTCTATATACTGGTGCTCACTCTTGTTTACAGAAATAAGACAACATGTTAACTATACTGTTGTCTTATTTATGCTAAAAATGCACTATCTACATCTTGTTGACCATCATATGTACATATTTTTAGGTGCAACCTAAGTGCACAAATTCATAGGCTTACGAGACTCCTATTTCCAATAATCATTACAATCAATGAAGATACAAACGAATTCGTCACAATCGATGAAATTGGTTCCTCTAATCACCAACGATACATATGTGTTTTGCTATTGTGGCCTGAAATGTCCTCTACAAGTAGCAAAGACAATCAAGAATCGAGGAAGAAGATATCACGGTTGCCCAAAATACAGGATTGGAGAAAGTTGCGGTTTTTTTGCTTTGGTTGATGCGGAAATTAGTCCATCGGCAAGAAATGTGTCAAAAAATTTTCATCGAAGCAATGTTGAAGAGAAACTATTGAGCCATACTGAGGATGATGGCAATTCAATGGATGCAGAATTAAGAGTTTTCAAGGCACAACTGAAACATTTTGAACAAGATGTGTCGAAGTTAAAGAAACAAAATTCCACATTAAAGACAATGTTAGTTGTGTTATGGGTGTTTATAATGATTTTAGGAAACTTGTTATTTTGAAATATGAAAATGAATGATATAATGAGCTTGCCGTAAAATGTGTTAATGCTGTTTGTATTATTAAATTGTTTTAGTAGATGTCATGTATTTGTCCACATGAAGTTCGAACATGAATAAAGTGCAAGTTTTTTGCAATCTCTTTTGTTTTGCTTGGAACAGAAAATGTATTGCACCAGATGATTAAGGAACATATCTAGAAGGCCGGTATAGTAAGACAAAAAAACATCAGTGTGTTCGATGTATCTTAAAACAAGTCTTTGGCGCAGTAATTAGACTACACTCCTCCCATCCAGTCACACCCCAAACCAAGCCGCCTTTCACCAAACTTTTAGATAGCATGTGTTGGTCTTGTAATTATATTGTGATCCAAATCCACATTATGTGAGAGTTACTTTCCAAATTTCGACGCAAATAAGAGTCCGAGAACTAATTACGCACTTTTGTACTAAAAAGTGAAATTATAGTCATGAGCATATAAGGCTATATGAAGATATTCATCCTTTCAATTCAATAAAATAATAAGGCATTTGAAGTTGAGATAATAAGTTGCAAATGTTTAGGCAAAGGCATCTTATTATCATTTCCACCGGAGAACATTTGTCACCATAGAGAAAGCTAATGCATATTGGGCCTCAAATGTTTCTAAAGAAACTAGCATCATGATCATCCGGAAAAAAAATGAAGAAACTAGGCATCTTCAAAACATTCAAAACAATGTCACTTTTTCTAGTAAAAATTCATGCAGCGCCGAACAAGGACCGCGGTCGCCATCATTATGATGACTACATAGAAAGCAGCGTCTCTAAAAGTTGAGGCGATGTCGATGTAGGAGCTTAGCCTATTGCCTTTGAGGTTGAAAGGATCCCGGAAATGATCGTAGTTGCTGGTCAACAAGCCCAACAACATAAAGCCAATGGAATACACTTTCCTTACCGATTTGACATGATTCTACCATATGAAGTTGGCGAGGGCCTGAGGAAGTAGGAAGAAAGTCTGCATCAACCACCGTGCAGTCTCGGAAGAGTACTTAATCTTCAATTCAATCAAGCAATCAAGGCCTCATTCAGTAAGAGAGCTCCTAGATGTGACCTCTCTACAACCAATCAGATACATTTCGCCGAAGAGGGTATCATACAGGCCTTCCATGAACAGTTGCAATACGCCCTTGTAGCTCACTTCCTTAAATAGATGGGGTGGCTTGGAGAACATCAGGTGCAATGAGACATTCAAGAACCGGCTATGGAACAGTGCCACTTCATCAGCCGATTTATCCTCATAAGTGAAATTGCAGTTTTGGGGACACGAACATAGAAGGCCTAGGGAGAAGACATTTGCTTGTACGTAGATGGGGGACCCGAAATCATCATTCACTTGACAGTATATTGTACCAATTCTATTTTCTTCTAATTTTCTTACGATTCTTGGGCCACAATCTCTTTTCCACTTAGCAGATGCATTCCTCTGTATATGCATCCTTGTCATTATCATCATCCGCATTTCCTCCAACATACTATATATGGACTTACACCTAGCATGTATAATTTTTCCATTGAATGCCTCGCATAAGTTATTGTCAACAATGTCATATTGTACATCAGTATTGAAGAAAGCTTTATACCAGTGCTTTGGCTCTGTTTGCATCAAGTCATGATATGCACAGGGACTAATTTTCTTCAATGCCTGAGAGTGTTCATCATACTCCGTCCTAGTATTGCTCTTAGCACACTACCAAAATAGTCTTTGCATTTGTATTCCCTTATGTTTCTTGCCCCAATTATCATAGATGTGTCTAGCACATATCATATGCTTAGCTGCAGGCAGCAAATCAACCACAGCTCCTATAAGGCCCTGCAAAAGATAATTGTAATGTAAAACATATCTTATAAATGTGATTATCTAAAAAGTATAACAAATAAAAATTAAATAAAGAATTTACCTTTTGTTTGTCGCTAATTATGACCCAATCTCTTCCATATGTGTCAAAAATATTAAGATCATTTATCAAATTTCTTAAGAACCACGTCCAAGTGTTGTTATTCTCAACTCTGACAACCGCCCAAGCAATTGGGAACATCTAATTATTTGCATCCCTTCCAATAGCACATAAGATCTGATATTGACAAATTCCTTTCAAGAAACAACCACCTAACCCCACAACTTGTCTACATCCACTAAAGAACCATTTCTTACAAGCAGCAAAGCAAATATATTCTTTCAAACAATGCCTTAGAGTGCATATCTAGCATTTCAATCTTCAATGTAATAGTACTCCCGGGATTTTTCTCCCTAAACTCCTCTGCATAATCCCACAATTTTGCATATTTTTCTTTATAGTTTTCCATCAACACTTTATAAGCAAACAACTTAGCCTTCGTACATTGAGTTATGCTTACATCTAAACCCAACTGTTCCTTGATTAATTCCTTGAAAGCAATATTTTTAATAGTTGGCATTGCTTTTATTGTAGGAAGATAATGATTTGCTAACCAAGAACTTGTCACCCTCCTATTTTTGAAGCAAATGCTACAAGTATGCTCTGAATGTAAGGTCTTGACATGAAATGATCTAGTACGAGCATCAACAGAGCTAGAAATCTTCAAATGACAACTCTCATTAACACATTTTGCTTTAACAAACTTCTTGTTATTCTTTGTAAATTTTATCTCTCTACATTCAGTCATTGAGTACTTCTTCAAAGCATCTTTGAATTAGCTACTACTATCAAATGTCATAACCACAGTAAACACAGGCACGGAACAATTAGGATTATATCTTGGAAGCCTACTTCTCTTTCTAGTAAAATCATCATCTTCTCCCTCTACATCAAACCCCAAACTATCATAGGTATCTGTTTCATAATACTCTGTCTCGTATCCAGCTTCAGCATCAACTCCGCTATTCACATCTAATGGTTGAGATGATACCAATGATGCGGATGGTTCCCCTATAATCAGATCATTTGTGGCCCTCCCACGAAACTTAATTATATTCTTCATTACTTCTAGAAGCTCTTCATTATCAATATCATCATCATCAGTCCAAAATCTTACATCACCAAGAAAATTTGTCTCTTCATCATTGTCGTCATCCAGAATATCCCCCTCTATGTTAATATAATTACCTTCATCAACTAAGTTATTAGGATCTAAGTCATCCTCGTGCTCAATAACCATCTCATTAGCTAAACCAATATCATTGCGAGCACCTACACTAACCCTCTAACCAACACCCTCACTTGGACCAGTACCCTCACCCACAACCTCACGACCCCCTTAACCAACACCCTCACTTAAGCAAGCATCCTCACCCTCACCACCCTCGTGACTAAAACCCTCACTCGAACTAGCACTCTCACCCTCACCCTCACCCACACCCACACCGACCCCTTGATCATCACCCTTAACTACCTCATCGATTGCAAAATTTTTTCCATATATCTTAATTAACCCACGATACAAATAACTGAAAAGTAAATCAACGACACTACTCTCATTCCATATATATCTCAACCCATCTTCTAGAGACTTTCCAGGAAACTTAAAATAAACTTTTTCAAATTT
Source organism: Eucalyptus guilfoylei (assembly GCA_016097605.1). Lineage (NCBI taxonomy): Eukaryota > Viridiplantae > Streptophyta > Magnoliopsida > Myrtales > Myrtaceae > Eucalyptus > Eucalyptus guilfoylei. The sequence goes on along the minus strand of CM027864.1, from coordinate 20,619,273 downwards.
ACAATTTACCCCATTCTCAATATCTCTAATGAAGCTTTCATAGCTCCTTGAACGGATATCAATTTTTACCAAATCAATCTTACCCCCAACATATTCAAGCATTGGGCGACGGTAAAAATTTTCACCATGGAAAGGGCAAGCCCATGCCGACTTGTCGCTCATCTCGACCCTACACAAAAGAACGCAATATATGTTGTAAGAAGCCACATAATGGAGATTTTAACATGAATGGCCCAAAGTGCTATAAAAATATAAAGAGTTTGACTTGAGCATAAGTGCAAAATCATTTCCGTCTCATAATTACAAGTGAAATTTCTCTCTAATTTATGAGAATTAACTAGGTCAATTAATAACTAGTACCTATGATACGAGAGTTTAAGGTGAATAGTGGTGCATAATTAGTTTGCTTTCAAGTTAGATATTTGGTTTGTATAGCTACTTGAAGCCAGTGCCAAAAATCTCAGGGCCGATAAAAGAAATTTTTCTCCCATAGTATACATGATCTTGTTTTTTCTGCAACTAATGAAGGAGAAAAAAGACCATGATGCTAGGTTCTTTGTATATAGATATAAAAGCATTAAAGCATCTTATGCATTTATTTGGTTCTTCTAGCAGGTAAATGTATTACAAGCAGCATGGCTCACAAGGCTTTAATTTTAGAATGTTACTTCATATTATCTCAAGTCTTTCCTATCGTCACTTCCATGGATATTGTTGGTTTTCTCTTTTGTCTTTTGGCTTTTCAGGATATTTGACAATAGTTTCATTGTTTAGGCGGCTGAAGAGTGTACTTCTATGCTTAAACTTTGAAGTTAATTTGCTCAACATCGCTGATCTACTTTCAGTTTAAAACCAAACAGTTGGTTTGTTCAACACACACAAAGAAATAAGATAATTTGGGAACACAACAAAGACAAACATAGAGACAAAACATAGTTTAGGACCACGGCAATATACCTTTTGACAGATTTTGACTGACTTCACAACCACCCACCATGTAGCTCACCACTTGCCAACAACACAATCAAATTGGGACCACCTCACTTACTTGTATTTGTTGTAAATGAACGATCGGGTCAAGTTGTGGGCGAATCGAGTCTTCGGGTCTTCGGGTCTTCTCATCTTCTTAATTCAGGCAAAGTAGCGACGAATGAATCGGGTCAAGTTGTGGCCGAATTGAGTCTTTGGGTCTTTAGGTCTTCTCGATTCGAGCGAGAAGCGACAAACAATGGTGTTGGCCAAAAAGGGGCTTGATTCACGAAGGATATTGACGGAAAAACAACTTGGGTTGAGGAAATCGCAAGACGAGATCAAATCAACTGAAAATTTCAAGAATTTCGGAGGAGATCTCACTAGGGTTTTTTAGATGATTTTTGGAAGAAGCAAGGAGTAGTCGCACGAATCCTGTAGCCAACCCCACGCCCTTTTCTCTTCTACCTTTTGTTTTTGGCTTTTATTTTTTTTAAAGCAAAACGGTGATGTTTTGCTCTCCGATGCCACATTAGACTTTTCCAACTATGCAGGGCCGAATGGATTGAACTGGAACAAAAACAAAAGGTTTAAGACTAAATTGGCCAAAAAAAAATTTTAAGACTGAATCGGCACAATTGCAATAGGTTTAGGACTTTTTTTGGTAATTTTCCCCTTCTCTAATCTCATTTGAAATTGAATTGACACACAAAACCTGAGGGAAGTGAAAGTTGAAATTATATCACAAAAATCTTCACACTGAACTAGATCGAGATAGAAAAGCTCCTCAAAATGAGAAGAAAGTAAGAAAAAGAAAACAAAGAACTAAATCAATCAAAATAAAAAGGAAAAAAGGGAGGGAAGGGAGAGATCTAATTCAAACCCTCCCTCTATGAAAGTTGAAAAAGAAAATTTTGTGAAGAAGAGAGTGAGAGGAAGCCCCCTAAGTCGAGCTAAGTAGCTCGTTAAATTGCTCCACTGGAAATGACGGGGGAACCTTACAGGAGGGTTCCCAATTGATCTAGGCTGGGAATTAGGGAACCTCACAGTGGTGAAGGTTGGCACCACGTCAGAACTTAAATTCTGGCTACTACCAGGTAGGTAAGTATAGTAATCTCACACACCTAAGGTGAGTGAAGAGTGGGTGAAAGGCCTACTACAAAACTAGCATGCCTTATGGCAAGGTTACTGAACCAACTAGCTAAGACTGTACCCCAGTTCAATGACTATGAGTACCCTCTCTCTATGCCGAATGAAAAAGAAAATTGTGTAAAGATAAGAGTGTGCCCTCTCCACATTACTCAAGTTATATTTTAAATTTAAGCATATGTTTTCTATTAACTAAGAAAATATTTTCTACTAACTCATTTTCCTAAACGAACCCAGTGTTGGAAAATATTTTTCGCAATATAAACAAAGTCTTCTATATAGATGAATCTTTTTTGGGGGGGAGGGGGGAATTTTGTTTATCATTACACAAACATAGCATGAATCTTAACTAGAATTTGAATTGAATCTCCACACGGCACGAAAAGCTTCATCTCCACATCGTGATTGTTGGTGACAAAAGGATTAGTATCATCCTCTCTCGGCTTTCCTTCCGTGGTCATGCCTCCTTGCTATATGAAGCTTTTTAATTGCACTCTATGTTTGTGAGGAACATATTTAGGCAACTTCATTATTTTTTCATCTAACTCCATTTTGAACGAGGAAATGCGCATGCTTCCGCGTGAGTCTTGGTCTAATGGTTTTGCTAGACATAAACCCGTGCATTGCACGTATAAATAAACTACTAAATTTGGACCGACTACTTAGCGTACAAGAAGGAATGAAAGGGCATGATATGCACTTATATTTCGTATATTATTTGCTAATGTCTCAAATGCATATAAGATAATCTCAATAGAAGATTTTGCGTAATGATCAATAAGAGAAAAAACTTATACTATGAGTATGTGATAAAGCTAAAATACAAAATGTTTATATATATGTTACAATTAAATAGAATGAGAACGAAGATAGAGGGTAAGGGTCAGGGCAATAAATTGCTGGCTATGTAAGATAAAAGAATCTAATATTGCCACTTAAGCAAATGACAATAAACTAATCGGCTTCAAAGCTCTAACCTAGTGAATCCATGTGAGAGAAACTTACGCCGTTCGTTTCACGGAAAAATAAATCATTTTGAAAATATTTTTCTAAATCATATATACCGCTTATAAATATGAATAAAACAAATGATATTTTCATTGCCCATAAAAATGTTTTGATATAAATTGTTGTTGATAATGAAAATATTTTTCATTAATTAATTATTTCAAATGATTTTTTATAGAAAAATATTTTTCAAATCATTTTTTTTAGTAAAATATTTTTCAAATCATTCGTATTCCACGTAACAAATAAAACCTTAGTGACTCATTGTCATAGTGACAGGTTGTCCTAAACTTGGCAGCTAGGATTGTAGATTGTTAGAACGTTCCTCTCCTAGGCGGGGGGAAAAGGTTTCGATCCTTTTTCCACAAAAGTAATTGCCAGTAGAGCACGATTTTGCTTGAATTTGCTAACTAGGTATGATTTATGGGAAGATCGTCGGCTTTTTAGCATGACGCATTTGTTCCTATCGGCCGTAACTCCGTCCATAGATTCATGGCTCCTCCAAATTCACGTTACTTTCACCTACTTATTATGGATTGATGATGATCCGCATTTGGTTTTTCCTTCTAATTACAAATGGGAATTCGATATGGTGCGTAACCTTTTTCGCAATAGAACGAATGTGTATATTTCTCTTTCTAGTTAATACTTTCGCATCTAAATCGACTTTTCATTTCATAATTCTCTATATCTCTAGATGAATAATGAGGACAAAAAGGCCAAAGAAGTATTCCCCGTAATCACAGCTGCCTTAGATATAATTTTGTCTTAATGTTGCGGAGTTAACAAGTTTTGAGCGGGGATTACGCTTTGCTTGATTTGTCAAAGTGATTAAACATTTTATTCTTTCATATGTAAATTTATATAAATAAGAAGTCAATAAGACGTAGATTCTACATTCTGCTGAGTTGGCAGATTGAAGGCTTTCTTAAGTTACATTTTTCTTAAAATTGGCAAATTCAAGAACTCCTCATTGCATCGAATTTTCTAGTTTTCCTTTTAGGAAAAATTAATGGTTTTCCAATTTCAAATCAACGTTGATCGTGTGATTGCTTGTAATTTAGAAAGAGAACAATATAATGCTGTGAGAAGTGCTTAAGAAAGCTACTATTGAAGCTTTGTGTAAAAGTAGCACTCCCGAAAAGTTGTAAAATCTCGAGGATTTTATAGTGGATTCCAACAGACTAATAGAATTGGGAGAGTGGAGAAGACAAGTCGAAGGTCGAACTACAATAAATCTATTGTGCATTTCTTCTATCTCCTTAACTCCTTTAATATCTCCTTGCTAGGAGCTTGCATAACACATTTTACACTTCTATCACGAAGTTTTAATTTTCTAAGATTCATCAATTCACCCCTCTTGGTCGTTGCGCTACGTCATTTCACATAGTTGTGTTGTAACTATTAGTATTCCTGTTAATAAAATTGTTATTTTATGCCTTCTACAAAACGTATGCCAAGCAAATATCTTATAACCAGCTCTTGGTAAAGGATTCTTTCTGAGAGGGATGCATAAGACTCTAATTTATAAGTGACTAATCCTTTGTCTTACAAAAAGCTTTTTTTTTTTTTTTGCATTCTCCCCTCATTTTGCTTTTAACTAGGATATTGGTCTTGCCTTTTGATGAGTTTCAAAACTACCAATTTCCAATTGTCGAAAATTCTAACATCTTTCCGTAACTCTTTCTATTAAATATCAGTGACATTTTCAATACTTTCTCTTGATTTTTACAGTTAGGCTATTCATCATATATAAAAATTTCCCTATGTCACATAATAACTATAATTAGAAATTTTGTAACTTTCACCAAGTCACCACATTACTTAACATGAAACTGAGAATCCCACCTCTATTTCATTCAAAAGGAGGAGATCCATATGAAATACAACAAAAGTTAAATTAAATAATTTCTACTAAAATACATGTTCCAGTTTTGCACATAGGTATGCTACTAGGAATATGATATATAGATGTATAGATGCCATCCTTGGTACTTATCTACTCTACCCTTTTTAAGTATTTGCAAAACAACCATTAAGTTTCTTCAATTTCCAAGAGCCCAATTTCATTGAGAGAAATGTGGGCTAAAGTTGGAGCCCATATCTCCATATTCCACTGGCAAATGGCCCAAATTGAGAGCAAAAACTTTATGAAAAAGTGAACTTGATTGACACTTGGACCCAAAAATAAAAAGCCCAAATGCATTCATATTCACTTGGGACAAAGTGGTGCGCTTCTTGACTTATGGCATTTGAATTGCCTTCCCAATGATAGGAAGAAATGATTCAGATCTTTGCTTTTGTACGTATCAAAGTAGAAATGCCAAGAACCGTCGTGGCCTTTCATTCCCTTGCCACTTTCCCTCTTTTGCTTTTCAAAATACCAGTTACCGTCCCCTTACATAATCTCACTGTTAAAAGGGCCAAATTGCCGCCCTTTAGAATTTTCATTTCTCCAAGTCTCTTACAGACCCTAGCCTCCATCACGACAAACACTCAACTTGTTCATCACCCACCACTGTCTCCCGCCGCCATCGTGATGGAGGGCACGAGCGTAGAAGGCTTTGACGGCAACCGGTGGGGGCAGCTGAGCTTAGGGTTTGGTTTTGGAGGGTTTGGGTGTGGTAGGAGATGAGAGAACAAGTGGTCATAGGATAATCTGTGGGAATGGTTTATGGTAATTTCCTCATATAGATAGATCTTGAACGTATTGTACTCCTCCAAATGAAGGACTGCGATAGAAAAGGACATAATTAGCCAGAGCGGAGAGAAATGCTTTTTCAACTGCACATCCTAGCTACTTTCAAATAAAACCGCAGGTTGAATAGCGGATGTAAGGAAGAAGTCGCTTTACAAATATTGTCGGCGGGCCTGGCACATTTCTCATGACTTAAACTTTTAGGACTTACTATCATCGAGTATATCTAAAAGCAAGGTTCTAGAGTCAAAAATCTTAGTGTTTTCATTATGTCCGTTAATCTTGTCATTTTGAGGGTGGTCTAGTTGATGAGATTTTAATTTCACTAAATGTTTAGCCGACATGACTCAACTTATGCTGAAAAAGCGTAAATTGCTAAAAAGAAATGGATAGAGAGAGGCCAATATTCTTTATGAACAAGTCTCGCACACATCACAAAACATTATGATCTAAAATTATAAAAAGATTGTCATTCAATACCAATCATGATTCGGTGGGTCGAGATAAGCAAGCCCTCCCGCCATCTCGCCAAGTATCTAGGGGTCCAAAAACTGCTCATCCAAGTGACACACAAATTGCCACGGTTCGGCAAATTCAATCTCCCAACATCATATTTCGGAGTATTAGCAAGCACGGTTATACCGCTAGGCTGCCACCATCGGTGATTAGTGTTATGCTCTTTGATACATATTCTATGAACTTATTTTCTAAAGGAGTTGTCTGGCATATATAATGGCATTAGGGTAGCTTCAGATATAGAAATGTACCTAAAGGACAATGGGATATGGACAGATCCATGCACTTCAGCAGTCAAACATCTTACACTGCACTAGCAAGGATTGAACAGACCATACTTTATAATGTTTGGTGATTCATGACTTCCTGTCCCAGAATCTTACATACTCAATGTCCAGATCATTCATCTCTCTCTCTCTCTCTCTCTCTCTCTGAGTCAGAAAAGTGAACCCATGCTCCTCATTTAGTGCAGGATTCACAGGCAATGCCACTTCAAAAGGTCCTTAAGTGGACCAAGAAATTCAGAGAGTGAGGAAGGAATCATTGAATTGATGAAAGGGAGAGCCCCACCTTTGACTGCCCACCCTTTTGCTAATTCCAACACACTTTCTCCCTCTCCCTCTCCCTCTCCCTCTCTAAACACTCTCGCTTTGGAAAAACCTCCAATTTGCACCAACTTTTCAAAAAGCTAGGAAAAAAACCCTGGCCCACATGTGATTACCACAGCAACTTTATTGATTTACATATATTTTCTGGAAATGTGGGCAGGTGACTTGAAATGAGTGGCAAAATAATATGGAGCTAATGATGTTCGTCACTAACTCTGTTGCTTTTCCTCTTTTCCCTGTTCTCTTTTCTTTTTTCTATTTGATTTCTCCATGGGATTGGAGTCCCTCTCCCCCATCGACAACTTTGGCCAATGGACCTTCATCCCCAATAGTGGAAAGTCACCCCCAATCATCATCCACATCATCCCACATCCCACTTCACATTGACACTAGCCCCATCTCTCTCTCTCTCCCTCTCTCCCCAAATGATAATGAATTTGTCATTTTTGGGATCTCGGCGGAAAACAAAACTGAGTGAGTGGGTTATACCACTTCTCTTTTTGTTGCTTTTTGGAGTGTGATTTGAGTGCACTTTCATGTTGGTGTGTGCCACAGTTGGCCGAGTCGGATAGCGACTGAGGACATTTTTAGCTCTCTGCCTTGATATTACAGTGACTTGGAGCATTGCACATTTGAAGCATTATGGACAGTTTGTACTGATCATACTTCAACTTCAGCATTCCAACTTAACGTATGCATGTGTTGCTCTTTCCTCTTTTGATTATGTACCTCCATGCAAATGAACTTTGATCAAACTCTTCCGACTTTGGTACTCCTCTAGGTACGAAAAATGTCACATCTTGTTTGACACGTTTCAGTGATTTGAATGATCCGAAATTTTCAAGAAATCATGAAAAGATCTCAGGATAAAGAGAGGATGATTAAACTTATCTAGGGTATCCTGTCCAGTTCTTGTAAGCATGATCCACCGTAAGTTAAGTAGAGAAAGATAAATTCCCGTATTTTTTCTTTCTTTCTTTTTTCTATACATGAAAAGAGGGAGGGATAGATTGTATTGTTACTTGGGATGTTATCACAAAAGCTTCTCGTTCCCATCACAAGACATTCAATTTGAATCAAAACCCATTCCTTCCAATTCGTAGGCGTATAATCCCATCATCTCGAGCACGAATATTCTCTTCACATGACTCATGAGGTCACAAATGCTCTAGGCCACTCAAACTTATGACCTCACAAAAGATAGCATTAATTTCTTTTATCGTTGGAGACTTCTGTGATACATTAGTCACACGACATCGTAAAGAGACAAAATCAAATGATTTCTTGACTACAAGCAGAGCATTTTGTCCCCGTAGAAAATTTGCCGTTTTTGTTGGGAAAGGACAAGACAATAGAGGCTGCATTGTTTTGTCAAAGGAGCATTTTCAGGATTTGGAATGCTCTTACAGTGAAACCGCAACTCCAAGTGGTCTCGCCAAAACAGAAAAGAAATTAATAATAGTGAAGACCGAAGCACTATTTGAGCATTACGACAGGGACAAGACAGAGATCGTTGTGTCATTTTCTGCAATCGCATTTACCGACGTGGTCAGCTTAAACAAAGATTTTTCCGCCCAAGTCTACATCGCCTGCCCGAAGGGCTCGTACATGCACGTCCAAAAAGTGAATCGAAGTTATTATTGGCATCGAGACTAAAGCATGACTGGGAATTGCTTTTGGAAATAGGGAAATGACCTGGAATTGTCGGGGGATGATTAAATTAAGATCTGACATGACGGCTACGTACTCCCACTAATTATTATATTATCGTCCATGGTAGGCTCGATTCCCTTAAAAATCTTCTATTTTAGGTCGAATTTTAATTTTGTCCTGAAATTCTTATTATCTACAAAAAATCCAAAGTTTTTCATTATAATTTAATTGAAATTATTAACGTCAGAGTCAATTAGAGACCAAGAGCACATGCGATTTTATTACTTGTGCCGCAAAATGCCCTCCAAACGTAGATTAGGCGAAGACCCGAGCTGAAATTTTTTATGGAAGTTGCTAATATGGAGATCTAAGCCTTGTCGTGCATCTCCTTTGCATGCAACTTCAATAAAAAGAAGCATTTAAAGAAGGATTAATATCATGAAAAATTATAAATTAATATATATATGACAAATTTACTTCAAAATTAATCAAAACAAAAAAGTCAAACTAGTATATTTATGATAAATTTACTCTTCATTAACTTCTATTAAATTTGATTAATATCATAAAAAATCACAAATTTATATATTTGTGATAAATAAAAAATGAAACCTCAAATTAGTATACTATTATGTGCCATCTAATTTAATAATTTGATGATAAAATTTTTACAAAAGCTAACAATGATAAATTTCTTACAAACGTTCCAGCTCAGGATAAATCATAGATTCTATCAACCAGTTTCTTTTCAATACTTCTTAAACAATCAAAAAAGAAAAGTTTTTATACACCAACTATTCTCTTGATATGATGAATTAGTTTTTTTGAAGAGAAATTATAGTTTAAATGTTAAAACTTGTCACTTTCGTGCACTTGAATAAGACGTAAAACTTATCCAGTTCGTACAATTGTTCTTCCGTCAAGTCCGTCACTTTTCAAAATTCACACGCAACTCTTTTTATTTTTTTCCCAATCTTATATGGCTTTTGAATACAAAATATTATTGTTTTGTCCGCTACTGAAATTGGATAAACTAGAAAAATAAAAAGAGATAAGGGTGGATAGGAGTGTGCAATAGAAAGCATTTTTTTTTTTGGTCGAATAATAGAAAGCATTTGAATCGGCCGATTCTAGGTAGTTTTTAGGGACGTCGGTCTAGTTCCCAATTCTGCAAAATTGGAATTGGCGATGGGCAATGTAGAGGCTGCATGGTAACATTTATATTTCTCTCGATTTATATTCTTTTATTCTCTCAAAAAAAAAAAGAATAGAAAATCATTTGGTAATATCAATTAATTTTTCTATTCTTCGAAATAAAAAAGTGGTTAGAGAATATATTTGAAACATAAACAATAAGTAGGAAAAAGTAACTACTTATTCTCAAGAACAATTTCTAAAAATAAGCCATTTTTTCTTTTCTATTTTTTTTTTAATTCTTCCTTGCTGCGGTCGTTGCCCTTGGATCCACTACTGCCCGCGGCCATTGCCGCTCAACCGCTTGCCCTTGCCCACGGCCAATTGTCGCTTGTCGCCCGATCATCGCCAGCCGTCAAACGCCATTCGTTGCCAACCACCTCTTGCCACTCACCGCCCGCCGCCAGCCAGACGTCATCCGCCACCGACCGCCCACCTCCCGCCAACCATCGCGAGCGACAATCAATGGTCGACGAGCAAGAAGAAAAAAAAAACAAAAATAAAAAATAAAAAAATTTATGAATCGTATCAAACACATTCTTATTCTTTTTTTATTCGGAATATAAATTTTGTATAGTTATCAAATATATTATTTTACTCATAAATTATTCTAGAGAGTAGAAATATAAAAAAAAAAGAAAAAACTATTTTTCAAAAGAAGTTATTTTCCGGAATAGAAATATTATCATTCACACTCCTAAGTTCCAGTGTCATGATGGGAACAAGACCACTTAGGACTAGACTGATTTTTTTTTTTCAAATAAAGAAATCAATATAAACATCTCTTCTTCATCTCCTTGGAGTCTCCACCCCAACACGTGCTACCATTCCCCTACCTAGCGCAAGTCCACGAGCTTTCGCACTTAGACCTCACTCCCCAACTCTCCCTCCATTGATTCGCCCTGACCATGTCGGTCACTCCCAAGAAGCTCTCCCTCCTTAACCCTCTCCTCTTCGCCCAACCCTCACAATGTTGCAGACATTGTCGAGCATGTCTGCAACATCGATTACTTCGACAACGTCCCCATCATCTCTTCATCCTCGTCTTCTTCATCTCCGTGGACTCTCCACCTTCACACAAACTGCCATTCCCTTACCTCGTGCATGGCCACAAGCTTTTGCACTTGGACCTCATCCACCACCAGCTCTTCTTCCATCGACTCGCCCTCACCATGCCGGTCACTCCCAAGAACCTCCCCCTCCTTAACCCTCTCCTTCCAAGCATCGAGAATGTCTACAGCATCGGTTGCTTCGGCAATGTCCCCATCATCTTCGCCCTTTGCCTTCTCCTTGCCTAGTAGCTCCATGGCCATCCTCTCCGACTTCTTCCTAGGCTAGACTCTCGACTTGGCCGATTAGCTCATCGTTCATCGGTTTCGTTGGACCACCTAGGAACTAAATTGGAGCCACTATCCCCACCCTTGTGGTCTCTTCTTTCTTTTTTCTTTCTTTTTTCTTTTTTTTCTTTTTTTTTTCGATTTCCAATTTTGATTTCATTTTTATTTATTTACAGTTTTTTCTCCTTTTTTATGATGTGAATTCACAAAATTGTGTTTATTAAAAAGATCTAAAAAATCGCATAAATTAAAAGAAAAAAAAAAACACAGGTACATTCCCATCCGCTTACTATTAACCGACTGGACGTGGATAAAAGTTACAAGTTTTAGGATTTAAAATGCATGAAATGATAGTTCTAGAATTGAAGTGCGTGAAGTTAGCAAGTGTTAGGATTCACATCATAACGATCCCATGTTTTGAACACTAAACTCTCTCATTTATCTTACTATTAACACGACTCTAAAGTTAATTTAGTCAGACCATGAGAGTTGGTTGTCGAAATTCGACTCAAATAAACCAATCGCCTGCCATGTTTTCCTTTAATTACCTCTTTGATTGCGAATATATTTGCTTTTAGCTAAGATTGCATGCCAGTGATGTTTATAATTCGCAACTAACTAATCAAAGATATTATAGTTGATATTATGAAAACTCAATTAATATACTTGTGATAAATTTATCTTAAGTTAATTTTCAACCACAAAAAATTCAAAATTAGTACATTTATGACAATTTTACAATCGTTAGTTTTCATTAAATTAAATTAATATCATGAAAAATCACAATATTGATATATTTATTACAAATGGAAGGTAAAATCCAAAATTGGTAGACTCGTCAATTACTATATATCATCAAATTTAAAAATTTAGTGGTAAAATTTAACGAAAATTAATGAAGAATAAATTTGTTTCGAATGTATCAATTTGAAATCATATTAATTTAAATTTTTTCATGATATTAAGGTGTCGTATCATGCATTCTTTCTCTCGGATTGCACAGGCGTTGCACGCTTTTGATTCTGAGCTGAACGCCGTGTCGTCGAGCGACGACACCGCCGGGTCGGCACGGGACCTTCGAAAGTCGACCATTCACTGACTTATCTTGACCATTTCTGCAGTTTCCGTCGGTCCCTAATTTGTCCTCTTCCACATTTCATCTTGCTTCGTATCACAATAATGTCGTACTACGTAAACGCTCAGATATTATTTAAGAACCATCGATTAACCCAAAAAATAAAAACCCATTTTTCCCCTAGTATGATGTCAGATGTCATATACGTTAAATTGAAAGAGTGAATGGTACAATAAATGCTCCGACCAAAAACAAATAGTTACAATAAATGATTTCTTTAATGCATGCATTAATTTAATTTTATTATTTTTGTCCTTTTTTTCTTCCGTTTCTGCTGAGTAATCAGTCACTTGTCATTGTTCCTACAGAGGCGCGCTAGGACTTGTTACTTTTACCAGGCACGCGTGTCGACCCGCGGTTCGAAAAGTCTCTATTGCCCCTCCGTCGTCAGCCCATTTCGGCCCCCCCTCGCCTCTGTTTCAAGGGCATTTTGGACAATTTATACCTCCGGACCGGGAGAACATTTTCTGTCCGTGTGAACGAGGCGGACGGTCGAAAACGAAAGGTGAACGCTGTCGGCTCGGAATTTGGTTTTTTTGTCTACTTAAAGAAAAATTTAATGTTTATCCTCCATCAAAAAAAGAAACGAAGAAAATAATAGAAAGAAGACAACGATAACTTGGCGTTTGCAATAAATTGAATACTCCTTGGTCAAAAACAAAAATCAAGCAATTATTTCTTTTGTCTACTTCCATGAAAAAAAATCCTAAAAATGATACATCCTTGCCATGTATATATTCTAAATTAATTTTTGTATCACCAAAGCTCCTAACTTGAGACATTTGTGCCACATTTACATCAAATTAATATATTCATGTTACATTTACTCTAAATTATAGTAAATCTAAGATTTTTTGCTGGTAAATGCGATATTGGTGCATCAGTTTAAAGTAAATATGACAAAATATATTAATTTAAAATTTTTGGGACATAAAAATTTGTTTTGAGTAAATGTGCCACGAATGCATCGGTTTGGGAAAAATGCGATACAAACATACTGGTGCATGAGTTTTTATGACATAAAAATTAGTTTGCGATAAACGCGACACCTACATACCAATTTGGGGTGGGTTTTTATGATATGAATCCTTTTTTTTATATATAATTATAACAATGGTATTATTGAACTATACAATAAAAAAAAATCAGTATCACCAAACCAAATGGGTGCTCTCCATGTCCAAACGATGTCTCGCCCGCTTTCAACATTGTAATTGTACTCATTCGATAGCATCCGAAGATCTCTCCCTAGGTCCAATCCTTGTTGACACAACGAGTGATTCTATTTTTTACAAAGATTAAAAAAAAAAAAGTTGACCTACACAATCCTTTCTTTATTTTTTCTATCTTTTTCTCATGGTTTGAGGTAAAAATAATTTCAAAAAGCTTTTCCGCCCGTTATACAATCTACATAGGTGCTCGTCGATTCCTCTTCCCCGCCTACTCACTTTTCCTTAACGCTACATAAGACCTACGGCGGTCAAACGAGGAGCACAGGGAAAAAAAAAAGGCAAATGAGGCGGAATTGCAAAATCACGCAAGTGGGGCCCACTACGGCCAATCGGATTTTGCCCGAAAAATAAAAAAGGAGCCCCTAGCGATCACGGTTTTTCCGTATCCGGGCCAACATTTAGTAACCAAAGGTAAATAAAAAGAATTACTGAAAAAAAGCAGAACCCTGATTCACGCGCTACCACGAAGCGCGTGAGTGAAGTGCTTCCTCCGGCCAAATCGCATCTTGGGATGGAATGGATATGCTATCTGATATTACAATTAGGGATGATTGATTCCGGTACGAGTTGATACCTGGCTTAGAATCGGGTGACTTTCAATTCCAAAAGATCAGGATCGGGAATTGGGAAATGGGAAATGGCCCTTTTTCTAAAGATTTTGTGTAAAAGGAAAAAATAATTTCTTGTAATAAAATATGAAAGTCGTACCATTTCAGTACATGATATATGTTGGCGGTGTAGTTGCGATTGTTCGTGTTGAGAATCATGGTTTGCCCCTTGAAGGTACTTTCTATCAAAAAAGAGGCTTCAAAATTGGTTTAGAACCTTTGAAAACTAAATGGATTATAGATTATTCATGGGGTCTGCCTTAAATCAGTTAGTCTAGGCTATACTCAATCTGGTTCTCAAGTTCAAGTGGACCTAATGCTTACACCTAATCATACTACTAGATGCCATCTCGAACACAAAATAATGCATTCATTTTTTGCTTTATATGTTTCGAATAATTTAGCATACATTTTCAAGAAATCGAACCTTATCAAATCCTTAAAGTACTATGTTTAAATTCTGGGATGTAAAAATACAAGGTATTCCCCAATGGGAGGGGAAAGAGAAAATAATTCTCCCCAATTAAAGGATGTGACGTGTGAATACTATTACGTTAAAATAAGATATGTTACTCTATCAGCCCAATAGGAGTGCTTGAGAGGCGAGGCGGCCATTATTAGAGCTCTTAGGCTTCTGGATCACGGTGAGGTACAAATAATTTAGCATAAATTTTTCCAAAAGTCCTGGGAATGTCTTCCGTTCTCTCAAGTGTACCGACTGCATCATAAGGTAATGTGCTGATTTTCAATTATTTGATGCGACCCACTTTTTTTTGGGGGGGGGGGGGGTAAGAAAAGACTATTTTTAATGGTTAATGAAAAAATTTACGTGAGCATATTCACTATTTTGGGTATCGAATCTTTAACCAAAGCTGCAAAAAGATAGAATTCCATGCGCTCACTTTAGTTGAGAATCCTTGTTGGAACCTCACAAGCTACAACAAAATGGAGCCACCGCCTCAAAGGTTTGAGTGCCAATTGACATTTTAGCTTACCTAAAAGGGTTAAAGTCGAATGCAAAAATTGACATCGAGAATCTATATTAAAAGCCCCAAGAATCGATGCTGTAAAAGAATAAATAATTTATCCTTCATTGCTATGCATTACAAGTTAGTTTTCTTTTTCCACTCCTTTGGTTTGCATTTGGAGGGGGGTGGTTGAGAAGAAATAATCTTGACTAGCGGTTTCGCACCATTAGTCGGTCCAATGTCAAAGATAGTAACATCGCCGGCTCAATCAATTCTAGTCGCCCCATCTTTCAACTTTTTTTTTTTTTTTTTGCCGCGAGAGGAAGAAAGAAGGGGTCGAGGCGCCCCGGCGGAACTCGCGCCGCCCGGAGAGCCGTGAGGAACACGCGCCGCCGCCGAGAAAGAGGGGGGTTGCCGGAGGGAGTCTGTGGGGGCGGGTCAAGCGATGATGACACAAAGTCCATAAAAGACGCAAGGCGCACAACATCGCAATTGAAAAGCTGTGTAGCCCAAAGAAGGAACACTTCTGGGCCCACCCCTATGGGCCCCACGCTGGCAACTTCTTTTTTTCTCTTTCCTTTTCTTTTCTTCCGCTCGTTCATTCATTCACACCCGGACGACAAATTAGTGGAGTCGACTCGATCTTCGATGGGATGGGATGGACAGAATCAATTTATAAAAACGTGATCGATTTACTCTAATTGTTAATTAAATTTACATAAAATTTTTAAAAATACATATCTCAATTTCGACCTCGGCATATGAAATGCCGACATCATCACGAATAAAAAAGCCAATGACAATTCTTCCAAAATTTGAATTGTGGCATGTGTATATTTTCTCGAGCTGCACTATCTATCACACTTGATTTTTCATTTAGGCTGTCTCACTTATGGAGGGGGCTATCGAAAGGATTCAGACATTTCGCAATTACAAAGCTAGACATATCATAATGAAAAGTGATGAAATTGGTAAATTGACATTGTAAAATAAAGGAATCTTATCCTATGTCCAAAAACAATGTGTCAAATTATTTTCAAAAAATTGCAATTTTTTGAAAATAATTAAGTATATTTAATGAGGGTCTCAAGGGAATTTTGGTCGGGCACCAGTGAGAGATAAATGAATCAGGATACAACTTCACAATTCATAATAGTATAAACTAATATTTTTGAAAAATTTGTTTTCTTCTTTTCTTTTTATTTTTAAAAGAGAGAGAAAAAAAAAAAAAGTAACGGAGACTAGACTAGACGCAGGAGACACACCCCACTGTAAAAGCGAGGAATTAAAGCAAAAGCTAAGGGCAGAAGGCACGATCGAAACCATCCTCTGCTTCAAAGAGCCCTTCTTTCACTCCCAGACAGAGAAGAGAGAGAGTCTAGAGAGAGAGTCTAGAGAGAGAGACACACACACACCTCCTGTCCTGGAAGAGAGAGAAAGACAGGGACAGAGTCTAGAGAGAGAAAAAGCAGAGCTTCGAGCTCGGGCTCGGCCTCTAGCACCCTGCTCGGGGAGGACGGAGGGAAGGGAGAAAAGATGGAGAAGAATTAACCCTAAGTGAAAAAACCCAGCACGCGATCTCGCAGGCGCGCGCCCTCGCTCGCTCGCTCGCTTTCCCTGCTCCTGGACAACCGAGAGGCAGAGGCAGAGGCAGAGGCAGAGGCAGAGAGAGAGAGGGAGAGGGGGAGACAAGGGTCGTCGACCGGTCGCCTTCTGGTCTGCAGAGAATCTTGTCGCGAGTCGCGAGCCGTTCGTTCGCCCCCCAGCTCCGCTCGCGAAGGCCCGAATTCGGATTATTACGCGCGTTTCGCCCCGCATTGGACGAGTGCCCGCATGCCTTTTTGACCGGTGCGTCGTCTCTCTCTCGCTCTCTGCGCTTCTGGGTTCTGCGTTTTCTGCTTCCTTTCTCGCTCGGGGAACGTGGGTTCGCGGCGTGACGTGGGTTGCGGAGAGATGGGCAATGCCGCGGAGCACGGCGTCGCGAATGCCTTTTTGCGGTTTTTTCTGGTTTTTTGAATCGTGGGTGGTGCTGCTTCTTCTTCTTCTTCTTCTTTCTTGAGAATTCCCTCGCTTCGTTCCTGGCTGCCGAGCGAAGTTTGAGGTGCTTCCGTTTGGGGCGTCGTTTGAATTTGTTTTTGTGGCTTTCGGTTCGCTGCTTGATCCGGTGAAGGTGAGCCGAGTTCGCTGGTTCGGCTCCTCGAACTGGACTTGCAGCCTGAACCCAAAAGAAAAAAAAAAATCTTGACTTGCGGCTCGAAAGCTCTTATGATGTGTGTGCTCGGTCGGCGTGGCTGCTGTTTTGATAGCATGTTGGGTGGTGGATCGTGATGCTCTGTAGTTCGTGAGCGGTTGGTTTGTCATCTATGTGGAAGCAACGTCACACCGAATTTTGCTGCTCTTGGTTTTGTACTTTTTGAGTTGTTTTTGACCCTTCCCATCCTCTTGAATTCTGCAGCTTTCGTTTTCCAGAAATCATGCGTGCAAAATAAGTAAAGAGTTTGTGAATCTGCTCTGAGTTTATCCCCATACTTTCTGGGTAGAATCAAATTCGAGTGGGGCTAAAACTGTGCCGCCCGATCGTTAAGCTTATATTGCGACCGAAACCCGCGTGTGTAAAATTGTTCTTGGCAATTGTATTTAAATCTCATCACTCCCTTTGCTTGAATTGGGTTGTTTTTATGGGATGATCAGATGTCGAGTTGATCCCTTTCGATGTTCCTATCTATTTAGCCTCAAGAATGATCGGTATTCTTTATTTAGTTAATAGAAGACTTTTGAAGTTACTGGGTTCAGTGGTAACACGGTTGTTTGGTCTATTGCAGAGTTGCTTCGTTGCTTTGTTGAGAGCATTTATGTGATTTTTTCCTATCACTGGAAATGGAAAGGTTTCCAGAAGTCAAGGTACTTCCTGCAAAGTTGCCCGGTAAGGACCAGGTATCCAGTATTCGTATGCCCACAGTGAGAGAAGTTGCAGAAGAAATGGATACGCACATGCATTTTTTTAGAGAAGCACATCAAGTGTCTAGTGGGCATCCGATGTTGGTAAGAGGAGAAATTGGCCGATCTGTTTTACTGGACTCACAAGAGTCACGCTCATATGCATCCGTAAGAAGATGGAAAGGTAAAGACTCTATTCCTGGACAAGAACATTCGGTGCCCAATGCTGTCTTATTTAAGGTCGGTGATGATTCATTTGAGGAAGGTGGCCCAAGTTGTTTTTCAGGAGCTAGTCATCCTCCTGAGCCGATTGACACAGATTTAATGAAAACAGTTTATGTACCACTTGGTCAAGATAAACCTGAGAGCACATGCTTGATTAAAAGCTTGTCTGTAAAAGGACCCTTTCTGGAAGATCTATCAATCAGGCCTCCAGCTAAGAAACCTAGCCCAGTTATTCTTTCACCAGCAGAGAGTTTGGTTGAAGAACCTAATGATGTTTGTCCGTTTTCAGTTCCTCGTGCATCACAAAATACAGATAATTCTCTCCTTCCAAATGACACAGAGGAGAAGGAATGTGTTTGGGATGCTTCTTTGCCTCCAAGTGGCAATGTAAGTCCACACAGTAGCATTGATAGTACAGGCGTTGTTACTGCCATGAGCGTTGTCAACAGTCGCGCCAGCACATACCGCAGTGATATGTTCACAAGTGACGGCATGCTTAGTGTCGACAGGAACTTTGAGAGTACAAAAGGGAGTGTGCGGGGGGATTCACTTGAGAGTGCAAAAACAAGCATTAGTCGAGCTAGTGATAGCAGTGGCCTTAGTGATGACAGTAATTGGAGCAACATCACAGGAAGTGCCAATAAGCCTCACAAAGGGAATGATCCTAGGTGGAAGGCTATCCTTGCCATTCGAGCGCGAGATGGACTTCTTGGTATGAGTCACTTTAGATTGCTTGAGAGGCTAGGATGTGGTGATATTGGCAGCGTGTATCTTTCTGAGCTAAGTGGTACTCGTTGCTATTTTGCCATGAAAGTTATGGATAAGGCATCTCTTGCTAGCAGAAAGAAGCTCAACAGGGCACAAACGGAAAGAGAGATTCTGCAGCTGCTAGATCATCCATTTTTGCCAACTTTGTATACTCATTTCGAGACAGAAAGATTTTCATGTTTGGTCATGGAGTTTTGTCCTGGAGGGGATCTGCATACTCTAAGGCAACGACAGCCTAGGAAGCATTTTTCTGAGTATGCTGCTCGGTAAGATTGATAACTACGTGTCATCAGCTGTTTATGGTGTTTCCTTCCTTTACTTTAAGACAAGTACACATTTTTTTTTTATAAAATTTTTCTCGCCTGTTCCCTGTGGAAGGGTATGTCAATTTCTGCATTTCTTATGTGAAAGCTCCTTTATTCAGTGAGAAAATATAAGTACGCATTTGGCAGGAGTACATATGAAATTATATCTTTCGCATGTAAAAAAGTTTGCATGATTTCATTTAGAACTAACTGCCACTTCATCTGGGATCTATTGAGCAACACCTGTCAGGTTCATTTCTTGCACGATCCTGTGCATGGTTTGACTGGTAATTTTGTTTGCAACAAACGTGCGTTCTTTTTCCCAACAGAACATATTGCTTGCTTTGATATAAATTGAGATAGGGGGCCTGAGATTCTTTTAGTGATCTTTCTTTTTGGGTTTCCATCTGAGAATGGATTGTTCTTCTGTCATGTGGGAGAAAGCAGATAGGGTATTTTAAGAGTGGTTCTAGATTATCCTCTATCCCCCCTTCACCAAATGTGTGTTTGCAGCTTATCTTCTGAAACTATTGAATGCAATCCTCTCTTAAAACCTTGTTGGATTATAAGGAAGTATGATATCCAGAATTCCACTAAGTAAACATGCTTAATAATGTTGACTGAGTGCATAGTGGAGATATATTTTTGCTAGTACTTGTGTTGCTTGGGCGCAATTAAAAAATTGCTCCTTTCTTTTGCTGTGTTAAACTTGCATCAGTTGCTGGCTTTGCTGAAGATGAAAGACTATTTTGTTGCCGATCATTATAATGAATCTCATCAGCATTTTAACAAGTTCATTGTTTGATTTGCAGAACATATCCTCTAGCTAAACTATTAGCATCAGTAAATAATTGGCAGAAATTAAAGGGAAGAAATATTGACTATTCTATCGGGGACAACTATTAGGACAACTATGATCTTAGATTTCCTGTGGTAGTATAAATCTCATTGGCCACATCTATCTTCAAGTGCTTGTTTCAATATAAAGTATTATGGTTTGTGACCAGAAACAGTTTTTAAATGGAAAGTCCATTGAACTCTTTTAACTTCCTCAATGAGGCACTTTTCCTTACTGGTGCTTTTGTTAAGCGCCATTTATGTTTACTTTTGACTGAAAGTGAATTGCTTAGGTCACTTGTGTTTATAAGCATGCAAAAAGAGGTGGTGCTGCTAAGCATGAGAAAGAGATGATAGCGTGATGACTTCGTGTATGATTATTTATTTTGGCAAGGACGCTGCACATAATTCAGATGGGCAAATATGCCTCCTTTTGATCTTTTAATAAGTTATTTCTGATTGTGGAATACCTTCAGCAGTTTAGCAAATATAATCCATTTTGTCTAGCTTATCCTCTTGATGGTGAGAATTGTTGCAATCCCATTTTCTTAATGTAGGGGAATAAGTGACTTAAAATTGCTCATACGTTGAAGTTCATTCTTGCGAGACCCTCCTTTTCATGCTAATAATGACTTACTTAAGTATAAGGCACCTGTCCTGTTGAAGGGCATACAGATAGATGTGCTGAAGAAAATTGGATTATAATCTGAAAGAAGTTCCTGCACACAATTTTATTCAGATGACCGATAGTTTTTCTACGATTTATTAATTTTGATGCGATTTTTTGGTTCATTGGTGTGAAGTATAAAATGCCGAGATATGGGGAATCCTTTAACTAAATTTTTCTCCTCATCATCCGAAGCAGCAGTGAGAAAAAGCACATTTCCTTCAGTATGATCTCTTACCTATATTTACCTACTTGACTTTTTTCTTAAAAGTTGGTGATTTTATATCCCTAGGGAAGGCTACAGTATCTTGTATTCTGTGGAACTTCAAGTTTCTTTAAACTGCTTTAATTAATGGCTGCATTTATAAGTCTTGCAACCTTTCCTGTGTAATCTTGTAATGTGAATACCATCTTGGTAGGACCTGGATAAATTTCGTTATTTGTAGATATATCTATAGGCATTCTAGGCATGATTTGGAGGACTAAATTTCTAGGCTCAGTGAGAAGAGGATGTTCAATTGTCTTGTGGTCTGGTTTCTTTAAGCATTTCCCGAACTTTGTTGAACATGTCATGAAGTAAAATAATCATTACTGTGTCTGTTTTTTGCAGGTTCTATGCTGCAGAGGTTTTGCTAGCTCTCGAGTATCTGCATATGCTTGGAGTTGTGTACAGGGACTTGAAACCCGAAAATGTTCTGGTTCGTGATGATGGCCACATTATGCTCTCAGACTTCGATCTTTCATTAAGATGTGCTGTATCACCAACCCTCATAAGAACCTCAAATGACTCTGACCCAAGAAGGGCTGGAGCTTTTTGTGTCCAGCCTGCCTGTATTGAGCCTTCCTCGGTGTGCATCCAGCCCGCTTGCTTCATTCCCCGGATCTTCCCCCAGAAGAATAAGAAAAAGAATCAGAAACCCCGTGCAGAACCAGGATTCGCCTCTAGCACCCTTCCAGAACTTGTAGCTGAGCCCACTTCAGCTCGGTCAATGTCCTTCGTCGGGACCCATGAGTACCTTGCCCCCGAAATTATCAAAGGGGAGGGGCATGGGAGTGCGGTTGATTGGTGGACCTTTGGCATTTTCCTGCATGAACTGCTCTATGGTAAAACCCCATTTAAAGGCTCTGGGAACCGCGCCACGTTATTCAACGTGGTTGGGCAGCAACTCAAGTTCCCAGAATCACCAGCCACAAGTTATGCAAGCCGGGACTTGATACATGGTTTGTTGGTAAAAGAGCCGCAAAATAGGCTCGGGGTGAAGAGGGGTGCGACCGAGATCAAGCAGCACCCATTCTTTGAGGGCGTGAATTGGGCCCTGATTCGGTGCAGCACACCTCCAGAGGTGCCAAGGCCAGTGGAAGCCGAGCTGCGAGGGAAGTATGGGGCAGTCGACCCGGTTGGTGTTGGCAGTGCTAGTAAAAGGATGGCTGGGCCGGGGACGGACATGAAGTCTGGTGGTAAATTTCTGGACTTCGAGTTCTTTTAGTGTTTTGGACTGGTGGATTTCTGTGCTGTGTTTGTTCTAGCATTCCTGATAATCCCGCTGGAGCATCTCTGCTCTGTCTCTCCCTGTTACTGCACTACCAAATGGGAACAAATTGTGCGAAACTTCTGTGATCTTACCTGAAACTCAACAATCTATACTGAGATTAGCTTTTTAAGTAGGAAACTCATTGGATCTTACTGATGCCGAGATTATTAATTGAAATATTTCAATGAACCTCCGATCCGTGTTGTGTTAGTTTCCCAAAGTTGTTGCTCGATATTGGAACTAAATCGTCTACGTATGGACGGATCTCCTCTTTTTGGCATTCTTCTGGCAAATACTGACGAGGATAGTCCCAAGTGCTTCCCACTAACGTCCTTGGCTATTGACTCATTCACGTTGTTATCGGGTGATCATTAACTATACTCTTTATATTCATTGAATAATGTCAATTCGTGCAAATAAAACGACACCCTAGTCCTGGTTCCTTGTCAATGTGGAGGAGGCAGTTCGGATGTTGTGCTGTCTTGGGAGTGATACTGTGTCACAAGCATCAGTTACAAAGCTCGGACAAGCATGAGCAGCCTATCAGACATATACAAGAAATAATACTAATATTGCTGGCAGCCTTCTGTTCTTAGGCTCTCATGTTTATGAATCTCTTGCTTGCTCTTGCATCACCATAGGCTCTGTCCATATGAAGCAGGAAAACTTCCATGTAGACAGGTTTCGATCTGTTCTACTCACAGAGTGCGCTCATGATGTCGGAAAACCATCCGTGGATGTTGTCATTGATCGTTTTCTATTCACGAAAATCAAGTTGGTAATTGAAACAAAGTGGCTAAGATCTCGAACTTAAGTAAGGGACGAGCAAAATTCATCGACTGATCGGGAAAGGTGAAGTGTTGAGTATTTATATCGATCGGTCATGTTATGTAGGTTCGAGTCATACACTCGATCTCTTTGGTTGGAATTATTCAGAGCAAGATAAAAATATAAACCCACTTCTAAATTCAATCCGGTTTTCGGAAATATTGTTAGTATAGAAAGACCTTCAAGGGATGGGAGACATACGGCTAGAGAGAGTCGAAAAAGGATCTTTTGTGCACAAGCCTGCATGATACCAACCTCTATTGTAGCACCCTTTGTGGGTAGCCAGGTAATGAACAAATAACGATACGAGATCCGTCTTCTAAATTCACGGTAACACAAACGGAGATAAATCTTTCAAACAATAAAGGATTTTTTCGAATATTAGAGATCTTGATGGTTCGGTTTGCGGAAGTGAACAATGCTTTACGAGAGAAACTGGCCAAAAGCGTAAAACCGGCGAATAAAACGAAAAAAGATGGCTAAATCCTCAGATATAGACGTGAAATATAAGATGCGAACGAAAAACATTGTCGATAGTGAGATCATCTAGTTGGCCTAACAGTCTGATTGCGATTTTTTTTTGGTCACGTAGCGAGGCACATATCATTCCATAGATTAAATGCAATTGAAACGGCCGTCGTTGAATTTAAAAATAGGCTATGGTGGTCAATTCTCCATCAATTTCTTTTTTTCGGTAGCCCCCGGATCAGCAACATTCGTTATAGAGCTACCCGACAGCAGGAGGAGAAGAAGAGACTAACGTTGCTTTTCACTCGGCTTTAGAGGTAAATATAATTTGATACTCAAGGTCATTTTAGTTACAACAGAAAAATGGAAGCAAAAGAAGAGAAAATATGAAGTGGGAACTTTAATCATAGGGGTGATTGGTTCTAAAGTGGATGGTTCCCACTCTGGAATCGAGAGCTATTCAAAGACCGATTTTGAAAAATGGGAATGAGGAACCATCTGTTAATTCCACCGTCGTAGTCCGGTTCCCTAGTGGGTTAATGGAATTGGTCTTATAAGAAGGAATAAAGTTAAAATGTTTTTAATATGTGTTGTACGGACACCACATTGAAATGCTATCCTAATGAAGGAGATGATGCAAAGGGGACTCTTATGTTTATGTAGGAGTGTGGTCGACAAATCTATCCCTTAAATTGAAATTCTTGTCGTGAGATTATATTGAAGTTTCGGGCCATGGATGTTAGCGCTAAGGCATTGAAGAAATAGGTAACATAAAACTAGGCTTAGTGGAGAGGATGATGATGATAGTGGAGATGGGTCTCAATTTAGACGGCAAGAAGAGGGCATCAATGTTCTCATTAAGACATTGAAGAAGCAAGTCTATTGTTAGGGATTTTGAAACTGATAGAAAACCTTAACAATATTTATCTAGGAAAGGCAAAAAGAAAGGGAAGGTTAATTTCTTTTCAAAATTGTAGAAATTATTTATAATATAAATACATATAAGTTTGGTCTTGGAGGGTAGGTGGACGATTCTGCCTTGAAATTGGGAACCGGACCGATCTCTATGGAAACCGTTGGCTTTGGGCTAGTTCAGTTTGGTTCTGGGTGAGCTGAGCAATTCTTAGTTTTTTTCTCCCTTAATAAATCAGGCTGCTTTTAAAATATTGTTTTATGCATTAATTGAACGGCTTACGGATCCACTTTCAAGTACGTTTTTTTTTTCTTGTTTGTCTAGCTAATCTTTTGATCAATTCAATTAAGTATGAAATGCCAATTTGATTTGATTCTCGTTACAATTTTGAAAACATTGTTGTGAACGAATGATATTAAGGGCGTGTATAATAACTAATCTATTTCGATGGTATTTATTATTCTATTTCAAAAAAAAAAGATTTGGAATGAAAATTCATTTGATAACGCAATTTCATTTTTTAATTTTTAGAATAATTTAGTCTAGAAATAGGTTTAAAATTGAAATAAGAAGTAATTTTTTTCTTTTTTATTTTTGAAACAAAATGATAAATAGAAACTCTTATCATTACTCACTCTTATTATCAATAGGCTGCTCACCTGCTATCACTTGCTATTCGCCCACTTCCCATTGCTGCTCGAAAGGGAGAATTTTTGTGTTGTTATTAATTGCGTATTTTTATTTACAAACTCATATATCGAATATAAATATCTATTTATAATAAAAATTATGTCTAAAATCAGAATAATTATTATTCGCGAAATGAAATGTTTTAGAATTCATCCGAATCGTGAATGACTGCCAAAAAAAAATCCAAGTCCCATAGGATGGGGTGGGGGGAGGACAAGCTGCCACGTGTCGCGACACGTGGACCAATGAGGCGAGAGCATGCCCTCCCTGTCGAGTTCTTGTGGCGGGTAATGCAAATTGAGGAAATGATAGCAGAAACACACGACGTTCGCCGCCGCCGCCGCCGCCGAGAAAATGGGGGATCTCTACGCCCTGGACTTCGACGGCGTCCTCTGCGACAGCTGCGGCGAGAGCTCCCTCTCCGCCGTCAAGGTCCCCCCCCTTCTCTCTCTCTCTCTCTCTCTCCCGGTACTATCACTTCTCTCTTTCTCGCGGTTTGACTCGACGCGGTTTGACTTCCCTCTGCGTTCTCAGGCCGCGAAGGTGAGATGGCCGGGGCTCTTCGACGGCGTCGATTCCGCCACCGAGGATTGGATTGTCGACCAGATGCACATTGTAAATCACCTCCCGATCAGTTCGATTCCGAGTTGCATCGTTTTTGATTTCGCTTCGTGTTGACCTTGGTGGGATTGAATTTGTGATGCCTTGATTAAGTGATTGATCGGTTCCTTTCACTTCTAATTATGGAAATTCCGGATTGGTTTGCGTTCTTCAATGGGAACAAAGCTACTGCGCATGTCGTGGGGAGTTCGATTGTCGAAACTCCGATCGCATCTCATGGTTGCTTCGTCCTTAGATAGCTGTATAAGTCGCTTCAAGTTCAAATTTTTACCTGAAAAGATTAGCCGTTTATCACTTTGGATTGGCTTCTCTGTCGTGTGATGTTGTGCACCTGCTCTGGTTGTTCTTTCTTCAAGTACGGCGATGTCTCTCTTTCTATGGAATAGTGGGTTCTATGCAATGTCGCATGTATGGAGGATTTCGTCTTAACCTGATTCTAGCCTCCGAAAATTTTTGACAAACCCAGATCGAGAGGAGTTATCATTAGCCTATATCTTGAAGTTGCTGCAATAAGTTGGTTAGGTATGATAATTTAATAGGTTGTGGCAGTGTCCTCATGGTGATGGTCTGTGGTAGGTGAGGCCTATTGTGGAGACTGGATATGAAAATGTCCTGCTCGTGAGACTGCTGTTGGAGATGAGAATGAGCTCTATTCGCAAGTCTTCGGTGGGTACATGAATGAATATTTCCTCATTAAATGCTTCTAGAGCACGTTAAAGCTGATTTATTCTATGTCGATGTACCTGATGACACGGGGTTTGGTATGCAAGGTGGCAGAGGGACTCAGCATAGATGGGATTCTGGAGAGCTGGTCAAAGATCAAACCTGTCATTATGGAAGAGTGGGGTGAGAACAGGGAAACGCTGGTGGATCTTTTCGGAAAGGTCAGAGATGAATGGATGGATAAGGACTTGGGAACTTGGATTGCTGCAAACAGGTTCTCTAGATTTTCATTTTAATAAAGAGCATCAGAATCCCATTTGATCTTTCTATGTGATTTGTAAATAACACAACAAAAAAACTTTTTACTGATATATAGCTCTACCTTGGGATGGTAGATGCTTAAGGGAATGTGATGATGAGAGTTTGCAAGTCTTAAGTGCCTAACAAAACCATTAGAAATTTTTCTTCTTTGGGAATTTACTATAATGTTGATGTACTTTCTTTTGCCATTGTGATAACTCAACTGTAAGATCAATATTATGATTTCGTGAGGCTTAAATTCTAGGGTCACTATTTCATTTTACTTCATGTGTACTGATGTGTGTGCTCCCAATCAGACTAATTTCGTTGTTCTTCTAGCCATGCTCATTGTGCTTCTCCTCTTAAATTGTACAATGAGAATGACCGATTAGTTTTGTCTTAAATTGGGAATCTGGTGCCATCGAATTCCTCTTAGTTGAGTTTGTGACACATTAGTTAGATTATCAATCAGTTGAGCACAAGAACAATATGAAATAAAATTATAGGACAAAATACCATCTTTGTGCAACTAGATGTGAAATATGTTGGCCTAATGATAAGAATCTTGATGTACGGATGTCTAGGACAAACCTTCCTGTTGGTTCCGTGCTCCGTCTGATATGTTGACTTCAAGAACTTTATCAGTGCTGTACACTTGATTATACTATTTCATTGTATTTTCTTGTAATCAATCATTCTTCCTGCAGATTTTATCCAGGAGTTCCTGATGCTCTTCAATTAGCGAGCTCAAGTATATTTATTGTTACAACGAAACAGGTTGGCTCTTAGTATCATGGTTACTCTAGTTTAGTGGGACTATGAATTTTTGAAAGTGCAGAATATTTCCAATCAGCACTTTGAGTTGTTATTGTTGCTGAGCATCCAATTGATTATTCCCTTTTCCCTTTTCCTGTCTTATATGTTAGTAAATTTTCTTCTGTTATGCCCACTCCAGAGTCGATTTGCGGATGCTCTGCTGCAGAAACTTGCGGGGGTAACTATACCCCCTGAAAAAATATATGGTTTGGGGACTGGGTAAGTGAATCTCTGATAAATGTTGTAAAGAAGCATTAAATTAGTGCAGGTACCCTCGAGATCTCCATTTTCTCTCATTTTTAATTCTGTGAATCGTATACAGACCCAAGGTGGAAGTGCTGAAGCAGCTTCAGAAGAGACCAGAACACCAGGGGTTAAAATTACAGTAAGATTTTCTCCTGCTTCTGGTGAATGAAGAGTGCAAATTCATGACATACTAATCTTGATCACTTCGCAATACAGTAAATGATCATTCAAATTCTTCATCTTCCAAGAAGTGGAAAATTATTTAGAAGGTCCTTTTCTTGTTTACCAGCTTTGTGGAAGATCGACTTGCAACCCTCAAGAATGTCATAAAAGAGCCTGAGCTAGATGGATGGAATCTATATCTCGGTACCGTCTCCTGTCCCCATGTTCACATTCTTGTTTTTCCTTCTCCATCTTTGCCTATATTTTTCCTTCTGCATTACTTATTTTGCCTCTCTGCATTTGTTAGTGTATGCATTCTCTAGCATAATTAGCCCATTTATCAGCGCACTAAGCTCGAATAGTTTGAGCAGGGGATTGGGGTTATAACACAAAGAAGGAGAGGGAGGAAGCAGCTAGCATTTCCAGGATTGAGATTCTTCAGCTCTCTGACTTCACTAAGAAGTTGAAGTAACCAAATTTGCCTTTCTTTCTGTATCTTTCACTAGCTGATTATCAATTATGTATCTCCGGTAAGTGGTGCAGATGAGACGCTGCTTCAACTTGCAATGGGTCATATGGCCCGAGAAACAAATAAGAAAATCGAAAAGAAAAAAAAGAAGAGGAAATGAATACGATTGGCCAAGATTTTTCTTGTGATATTCTTTGGGTTGATATAGCCAGGATATAAGAAAATCGAAATAACATGCTTAGGCGTATAGACTACTAAAAATTTGTGATTATTCGGGTCGTATCAATTTAGCTCTAGCAATTACCCCTGCTCTCTCTTACAGCGTTCATTTTCGCAGACTCTAGCTTGAAATGCATGAGCAATGTGATCGTTGCAGTAGCAAGTGCAAAAGATCTATAGTGGAGGTGGACGAAGCGAGGCAAAATTTTGCCTCTTAGATATCGCACTTGTACAAGAAAGAAATGATAAATGCCCCTTATGGTACCATATGTCTCCTGTTCTCCGTTCTTTTAAAGGTATAATCGAGCTGAGTTGAGGCGATGTAGCGCCGAGTTTGAACTTGACTCGACCTGCGCACTCAATGCTCAAGGCATAGCCCGAGCTTGATCGAGCATTGAAATTCCGGCTCAGGCTCGACTCAGACAGAAAATCGAGATTTGATTAAAGCTCAATTCAATTTGCCTCATTTATAATCAAGGAATCAGTCAAGCTCGAGCGACTCGCCGATAGCTTGATACATTTCGCTTGGACTCAAAATCATCCCCTCTTACGTGCGTAAAAGTTGGTAGTCAGCATTGCTTTTTCTGCCCTTGGAATCTCCAAGTAAAACAACACTTCCATGCTCTTATTATAATTATTTTTGGGTTAAGTATAGTTAGTGTTCAAAATTTTACAATACGTGCAATTTGGTCATCCAGCTTTATGTTTGTCCAATCACATCTTATATTCTTATATTTTACCTTGCGTGATCAAGTTTTTCCATCAATTACTGGCATTGACACCTCAAATGATGGGCATTGCCATTTACGGCCATGGACACGTGGAGCCGATGCGATGTTGGATCAACAAATAACTGAGGAATTGAATGAAAGAACAATGTGAAATCCCCCAAGAAAGAGAGATGGGGCGACTAGACATGGCCGTGGCGAGATCAGTTAATGGTGACTATGCAGCCACCAATGCCAGGTATGGGGAGGGTTCCGCGATGCCCACCTTGAGGGTCTTTGATCCTTTGCCCCCATAGCCCTTTTCTCTCTCTCTCTACTAAGATTTGACAACATGGCTTAATTGTGCCATCTCCATTTAGGTGTTGAGTGACGAGGGGATAGAGACTGTCGACTTAATTTTAGCTGTCCAATGGGGCTCTACATACCAGCATTGTCTCAAGAAGCCATAGTAGACTTTAAAATGAACAGGTAGTGGCCGTATAAGTGTGTTAGTGTTTAGATTTACATTTTCAGTTTGTAATTTTAACGGAAGTCTCAAATCGACTCACGGTTGAAAAGTCAAGGTACTTAGATTGAATCAAGACAAAGTTACAAGCTCAATCATAGAAATGATACAAATTCAGGTACTAATCGTGTCATTATTCCAATGAAAAAAAAAAAGATCTTGGTGTTCCCCAAAATAGAGTTGCGGGACCAAATCATATAAAAATGAATGTCAGTGGATTAGATACTAGATTAACCTTTCCTTTCGTATATATATTGGAGCATGCTTGCATTGATTCCATACACACGAGTGGTCCTATTTTCAGTCAATTAAAAATTCTGGCATTAAAGTTTTTCGCGCTTTATGCTTCATGTCATTTCACTTTTTGAAAATTTATGTTTATTAAAATTGCTTATTTGCTCTTGCACATTCAACTTATATGAAAATAACATTTTTCCAATAATAGCAGTGACAATAATAATAAATTTGTATAAGAAATATTAGTTGATAATAAATATATCATTGTGAAGATAATTAATATTATGGGTCATTTGCCACATATATAAATTCACTCTAGACTTATCAAACATTTCGTTAATTATATTTTACGAAAATTGAATTCAGTAGGAATTATGTCTATCTAATTCCACTCAATAATTTGGTAATTTCTTTTTAGTAATATTTTCCTTAAGTAACACAAACTCTAATATTATATTTTCTATGTGTTGTATCGGATAGAAACGGAATAATTTATTGTAAGCCATAAAACCAATAATACTCTCCATATTACTCCTTAGATATATGAGGAGACTTTTTCTGTGAATATATCATATCATGTATTATACTAAAGCTAAGTTCACGTGAAATTGAAATTATAGTTGCTTTCTTATTCTTGTAAAGTAAATTTTATAATTTAATGTTTTTGATTTGTTTATTGTTTTAGAAAAAAACTTTCTCGTCCTCGTAGGTTAGTTTTACTACTTAGGCTCTGTTTGTTTCACAGAAAATAATTTCCAGGAAAACGTTTTCCGGATTTTACGGCGTTTGTTTCACGGAAAATGAATTCCT
This sequence comes from Eucalyptus guilfoylei, assembly GCA_016097605.1. NCBI lineage: Eukaryota > Viridiplantae > Streptophyta > Magnoliopsida > Myrtales > Myrtaceae > Eucalyptus > Eucalyptus guilfoylei. Next base: position 20,588,252 of record CM027864.1, on the reverse strand, counting down.
TAGGGAGAATGTTCTTCATAAAAGGAAAAAAAAAATCTTCTAAATTAGGGGAAAATGTTTTCCTCACTTGATCTCTCTTATCTGACACCTCTACAAATCCTCACTTCTCCCTCCCCTTTCTTCTTCTTCTTTTCTTTTTTTATTCAAATTATTTTTAATTAGAATTATTTTTAATTTCCTTTTTTTTCTATTTCTTTTTTTTCTTTTCTTTGTTTCCTATCTTCTTCTTTCTTGGCTAGTTGTCGGCCATCGCCAGGTGAACCTTGAGCTCGTCGATCTCAAGCACGCGCTCGTCGATCTGGCGAGCCTCGAGCTCGGCACTCGTGCTTGCCAATTTGGTGAGCGGTGAGCCTCGCGCTTGTCGGTGAGCTTGAGGCTCGTCGGTGGCCGGTCACAGGCTATCGTCGTGGCTGGCGATCGGCCAAGAAAGAAGGAGATGGAAAGGAAAGAAAAAGAAAAGAAAAAGAAAAAAAGAAAAGAAAAAGAAAAAAAAAAAAAATTAATAATAGATTTTAAAAATAAAAAATAATTAAAATCAAAATTTAAAAAATATGAAAAATCCATTTGAAAAAATAAAATAAATGAAAAAGAGTATATGAAAGAAAATATTTTCCTTACCGAACATCGAAAAATATTTTCCACTTCATTTTTAGGTTTCATCTGAACACCGGAAAATAATTACATTTTTCTGGAAAATGATTTTCTAGAAAATATTTTCCAAAAACGCTACATTTTCCGCGAAACGAACGGAGCCTTATTATCAAAATATTTTCCTCTACACTTTCGCTTTCTTGTTGGAAAAGAAAGACTCCCTTCATCTTTTATGCATTTAATGTGCAAAAGTCCCTTTTAGTATAATACTAGTGTACTTGCCTATGCTTGGCATGGGTTTGGTGTGTCAGAGCTAGGGAAAATTAATATTCACTAAAAATCCTTTTATGAGAGCAAATTCAAGGTATAGAAAAAAATTGTAATTTGGAACTATAGCCGTGACCATAACCATGAAATTTGTGCTAAAGAATATAAATCATTTTGATAGATGATTTAGTGTTGCGCGTTTATTTTTCTTACACTTATTAAAGATCTCAAATATCACGTTCCACTGAATTTAAATTGATCATGTGCCGCTTTTGCGTTTTTAAATTGAGACCGTTGATTGGTCATTTACTTTTAACCAGTCATCATCTTTAAGTAGCATTTACTCCAATCTTGAGTTTCGCTATTCGTTGTGTTGGAGGAAATCAAATTAATTTAATTGTTTATGTTATTGTAATGACTTATGCTAGTAACTATAGATATATTACCACTATCATATACAAAAATGTTCATGTTATCGTGGTTTTAGAGTTTTCGATTAAATAAAAAAAAATCGTGGTTTTAGAGTTTATTCTATCTATTTTTGAGATATTCCTTCAGATACCATCATTTCATTTTTCTACATAATGTAGTGTAAGGGATGAAGTCAATTTCTCTATTGAATGGCTTTGCCTTATAACGTGATTCACCGCAGGATCAACTTTCCATGCTTTCTCTTTTTGGCTTAGATAAATTATAGATTATCCATATGATTACTTTAGATATTTGTAGTCACAATTCACAAAATAAAATTATTACTTAAAAAAGATAAGGACATTTCAATTGTATTCAATGAACAAACGTTAGTTATTTTATTTACAAGTAAAAAGAGAAGGAGATATGGCTTCTCATTTTTTTTTGGAAGAACTGAATTTTACTTGCATATATTAAATGCAAAACACTTGAAACTTTACAAAATGTGAATGTTGATAAATAAATTTACATATAGCTTTTCTGTAATTTGTTAAAGTTTGAATAATATTGCACATTTTGACAGGAAATTATTTAAAAAATTACCTTTTCTTTTATTTAAGTGAAAATAGCAAGCCCCTAAATCCTTAAAATAAACAACTGTGAGAGTCATATTCAAATTTGATTCCTCAAAGTGTAATTTTCCTTTTGCTAACACGCATTGACTGTCAAAATTCTTTCACCCACATCCTCGTCATTTTACCTTAGATATAGAGGGAAATGTTAACTATAAATCAAACTATAACATGAATTTATAGATAAATTGATTGCACACCTGATCTTTTCCTTGGAACGAAAGTGAAAAGAGAAAGGAGAACATCGCATTCCTCTTCTTTACAAGTGGGTGATATAATTCTCTCTTGAAATGATTTCACTCACATCCTTGTCATTTTACCTTAGATATGAAGGGAAATGTTAAACCATAAATCATAACATGTGTTTGTTGTCTAATAATATGAATTTATAGATAAATTAATTGCACGCCTTATCTTTTCTTCGAAACGAAAGTGAAAAGAGAATGGAGAACATCACACTCCTCTTCTTCGCAGGTGGGTGATATACTCCTCTCTCTGTCTCTGTCTCTGTCTCTCTCTCCATGCATACATGTTTAGTGGATGAAGGGTTGCGGTCTCCTTAACAGACCCATCTAGTGTCTCTGTTTATCTAAACCTTGTAGGTGCCCCACTTGTTCGCAAATCACATGACCCGTTACATCTCTCTTTTCATTGTAGCCCGCCCCAATTCCCACTGGTCAAGTTCTTTGACTCCAGATTCTACTATGGAACTATGCTCACACCTAACCGCAACCCTTTGCCAATTCCTTAAAAAATTGGAGGTCATACTTTTGAATCCAATAAACTACATGCAAGATGCTCTGGATCCGGATCACCTATACATGTCAAAGGTCTATGCTCAATAGGTTCATGAAACCTGTGGGGTGTTTTACGAGCCTTCAAATAGCCAAGTCTCCATACCTAGTTTCTAAATTATAGAGAAATAAATAAATAAAACCTCGGACTTTTTTTTTTAGCTATCCCTAAAAATGTTTTATTTTGTTCCTAGAATATTATAACTCTAAAATGTTTGCATCACGTGAAAGGAATAGCATCGACACCAATACCATGTTAGAAAATCTAACTCAAAAGTTTAAATTATTAGGTGGAGGGAGACCACATGCATATAACGGACATATTATCAAATGATGTTGGACTATATTTCAACAACAATGAAGGAGAAAATAAAGTCAATCTACTGAAAAACTGCTGGACCAAGAAGGGTAATAACTCAATGAGAAGTGCCATTATCTGGAAGAAGAAAAAACAAGTGGCATTTTGTCTCCATTGAATAAGGCCTTTTAGCACATATGTTGAATCATCACTAATTGTTTTAGAAGTTTGAATTATTGATGAAATGTAAATAAAAATGGATTTTGATATTTGACAAAACACTTGAAACTTCACAAAATGTAAATGTTGATACATAAATTAACATATAGCTTTTATGTAATCCTTTAAAGTTTGAATAATATTGCAACATTTTGATAGGGAATTATATATAAAAAAAAACCTTTTGCTCTTATTTAATTGAGAATAACAAGCCCCTGAATCCTTAAAATAAACAACCGCAAGAGTCATATTCAAATTTGATTCCTCAAAGTGAATTTTCCTTTTCCTAACATGCATTGACCATTGAAATTCTTTCACCCACATCCTCGTCATTTTACCTTAGATATGAAGGGAAATGTTGAGTTATAAATCATAACTTGTGTTTGTTGTCTAATAATATGAATTTATAGATGAATCGATCACCCCTCATTCTAACTAATAAACTGGTGGCCATAATCACTCCTCTCACTTCTCCAATACTATCTTGGTTTTTCATTTTGATTTTGGTTAAACCCGATCCAAGCCCTTTTTCACCCCGATTTCAAAACCTTCAGGACACATTTATATCAGATCTCTCAAATGTGGTAAGGGTCGAGATAGAATAAAATTTTAATGCAGGGGTGAGTTGGGCGACTGGAGATGAAATGGCAAGAGTGGGGATGAGGGCTCTTTTCGTTTCAACTTTGTTTAGGGCTATCATCTTTCTATCCTGCTTAGAAAGATAGCTACTATCAAAGAGAAGATAAATGCAATTGACTGCTTTACTTCCTGACAGGGACAAAGTGTCAGAGGCTTGGTATGGAGATTTGGCTATTTGAAGGCTTGTGAAACACCCTATAGATTTCATGAACCAATTAAGTATAGACCAATGACATGCATAGGTGACCCAAATCCAAAGCATCTTGCACGTGGTTTATTGGATTCAAAAGTACGACCTCTAGTTTTTTAGTGGACTTGGCGAAGGGTGGCGGCTAGTTGTGAACATGATTCAAGACTAGAATTTGGAATCAAACAAACCTGATTGGTGGGAATTGGGGCGGGCTACTGCGAGGGGAGAGGGGTAATGGGTCATGTGATTTGCGGACAAGTGGGGCACATGCAAGGTTTGGATAAACGAAGACACTAGATGGGTCTGTTAAAGAGACAACAACCCTTCATCCACTAAACAACATGCATGCATTGTGGGGGGGGGAGCATAAAAATAAGATATAATTGGAAGATGGTCCCCATATGGAATAATTTGATTAAAAAGTGAAGGGACATAACATTTATGGCAAGTGTTGGCGGGTGTTAAACAATATTTCTACAGGGCTACATAATATTTCGAGCTAGGTTTCGGAAATGGAATCTCTGACTATGGATATTCCAATAAATATTTTTTTCCTTTTCTTTTTATCAATGAAGATAAAAAAAGAAAGACCATATAAAAATGTTGAGCATCATTTCTGCTTTAGGGGTTAGTATTGCCCTTAGTAAGTGGACCACATATAAAAATGCTGAGCATTATTTCTGCTTTAGGGGTTAGTATTGCCCTTAGTAAGTGGACCACATTTGAGAACCAATCATAGTCTGATAAACTTATAGATCTTGTAATTTAAGTTTAACATGAGAAGAAGAAATTATCAAAAAAATCACGTGAAACGATAATGAATACTAGAGATTTATGTGCTTGGATCTGAGGGTCGGCATCTATCCAACGGAGAGAACTAGCCACTAAGAAATACATTATGAATCCGGATAATACATAGTTTTCATTTGTGCAATTGGTCTGGTGTTTCCTCACCCTAAATTATATCCAAGGTGAACTCATAAACATTATATCACAAATCTCTCGCAGAGAACTCATTGAGAAAATTTATAGATAAAAAACCCTAAACTTCTCTTGTCTGCTCTAATATGCTAAAACAAAAATGCACCTCATATATATTATATAATATTTATATTGAAATTAGGAAATCCTTCTCAACCGATTTGAATTAGGAATTCAACTCCAATGAAGATTTTTAGTTTCATATGTTCAATCAATCAAAAGTAAGATATAGACTTTCCTGATTTAAATTATATGATCAGGCTTCGAATTGGACTTCGTTGACTAATTAAAACTTGAGGTATTGTCAATATATATTATTGTCATCGCCGTCGCCATCGCCATCATATGCAAAAGGAAAAGATGCTTTCACTGAAAGACACGAACCATAGCTCTCCGTACTCCACGCTGCTGTGATTAGAAAAAAGCAACCAAATTGGACCTACAGTACTAACTAATAAACAAAGATGAACTACCTTTTTGACAAAAGGACTTTAACAAGCTTCAGATAAAACGCGTTTCTATGTACCTTCAAGCGTCAGCCCTCGCCACCCAAGAACATCATAATACGCCCGAAACCCTAATCGGTCTCTAACCTCGCATTATTGTCCACTATTCAGGATCGACATGTACCCAGCAAGTTCCACAATATCAGAATCAGATGGTGCTCTTTTAGAGTGCATTCGCCAGCATCTTCTCAAAGACGACGACAACTTTGAAACCCTAGCGAAAATTGCCGAAAATGTCCGATTCCGTTGCCCAGATTCAAGTTCCAACACATTTCCGTCGCCAGAGAGAACAATGTCCTTCGAAGCAAATGACGATGGCATGGATGTCCATCACGATCCTCAAGATGCTGTGGGATTCAAATCAACCCGCTCGTTGAATGAGCAACCGGTCGTGGATCATGGACACATCGAAGCAAATGAGGCCATGCCTCTGGTGATGCGCGAATGTGATTCCCAGCCTGGAGGGGGTCTCTACCGGGGAGTGAGGAGGCGGCCGTGGGGGAAGTATGCGGCGGAGATTTGGGACCCAAAGAAGAATGGCGCAAGGAGATGGCTCGGGACTTACCAGACGCCACAGGAGGCTGCATTGGCTTATGACCGGGCTGCGTTCGCGATGCGTGGGACCAAGGCCAGGCTAAATTTCCCTCACTTGATCGGTCGTGATGAGGTGGAGCCGGTGAGGGTCACTCGGAAGCGGCACCACTCACCTGGGGCTGGGAGCGGCTCGCTGGATCTGAAGCCGAATAAGGAGGACTTGACTGACTTTGCCGGCAGCCCCGACAAACTTAATGGGTATATCATATCGTTCCAATAGTGTGGAACTTGAAATGGAAGAAATTGAGAGGTTTTGTGTCCTGATTTTTAGTCATTATGTTATGAACATGCGTCAAGTGTATAATTTTCTTATAAATGAAGCATACGAAGAACTCAATTGTCTGACTTATTAATTTTTGTTTCTTTAGGGGGAAAACACAAATTAGAAGAAATTCCGACGGGGTTTAGTCAAATTTTCTGGGGAGAAAATTGACAAGTGCTGCTGCTGGTCTGTAATTTTCATGCTGTCATACTAAAAAAAATTTGCACTTACACTGCTTTGAGTCGCCACCTAAGATAGCCATACATATGAGAAGATATGCGTATGTTAATGCTTAGAAGATATGCGTATGTTAATGCTTTTTTTTTTTTTTTTTTTTTTTTTTTGGGGGGGGGGGGACGGGGGGAAGATGGGAATTGGAAAATGAAAATTGAGAGGTGGGGACATAGAAGATGGAACGAACTTCAAAATCATCGCACTACTACAAATTACTGGTTCTTTTAGAAACATAGAAGTTAGAGTTGATTTTGACGGTGTAATTTATTCAAGATAAATTAATCATGAAAAAATATATGGTTTGGGGACTGGGTTAGTGAATCTCCGATAAATGTTGTAAAGAAGCATTAAATTAGTGCAGGTACCCACGAGATCTCCATTTTTTCTCATTTTTAATTCTGTGAATTGTATACAGACCCAAGGTGGAAGTGCTGAAGCAGCTTCAGAAGAGACCAGAACACCAGGGGTTAAAATTACAGTAAGATTTTCTCCTGCTTCTGATGAATGAAGAGTGCAAATTCATGACATACTAATCTTGATCACTTCGCAATACAGTAAATGATCATTCAAATTCTTCATCTTCCAAGAAGTGAAAAATTATTTAGAGGGTCCTTTTTTTTGTTTACCAGCTTTGTGGAAGATCGAATTGCAACCCTCAAGAATGTCATTAAAGAGCCTGAGCTAGATGGATGGAATCTATATCTCGGTACCGTCTCCTGTCCCCATGTTCACATTCTTGTTTTTGCTTCTCCATCTTTGCCTATATTTTTCCTTCTGCATTACTTATTTTGCCTCTCTGCATTTGTTAGTGTATGCTTTCTCTAGCATATTTAGCCCATTTATCAGAACACTAAACTCGAATAGTTTGAGCAGGGGATTGGGGTTATAACACAAAGAAGGAGAGGGAGGAAGCAGCTAGCATTTCCAGGATTGAGATTCTTCAGCTTTCTGACTTCACTAAGAAGTTGAAATAACCAAATTTGCCTTTCTTTCTGTATCTTTGACTAGCTGATTATCAATTATGTATCTCCGGTAAGTGGTGCAGATGAGACGCTGCTTCAACTTGCAATGGGTCATATGGCCCGAGAAACAAATAAGAAAGTCGAAAAGAAAAGAAAAGAGGAAAAGAATACGATTGGCCAAGATTTTTCTTGTGATATTCTTTGGGTTGATATAGTCAGCATATAAGAAAATCGAAATAACATGCTTAGGCGTATAGACTACTAAAAATTTGTGATTATTTGGGTCGTATCAATTTAGCTCTAGCAATTACCCCTGCTCTCTCTTATAGCGTTCATTTTCGCAGACTCTATCTTGAAATGCATGAGCAATGTGATCGTTGCAGTAGCAAGTGCAAAAGACCTATACCGGAGTTGGACGAACCGAGGCAAAATTTTGCCTCTTAGATATCGCACTTGTACAAGAAAGAAATGATAAATGCCCCTTATGGTACCATATGTCTCCTGTTCTCCGTTCTTTTAAAGGTATAATCGAGCTGAGTTGAGGCGATGTAGCGCCGAGTTTGAACTTGACTCGACCTGCGCACTCAATGCTCAAGGCATAGCCCGAGCTTGATCGAGCATTGAAATTCCGGCTCAGGCTCGACTCAGACAGAAAATCGAGATTTGATTAAAGCTCAATTCAATTTGCCTCATTTATAATCAAGGAATCAGTCAAGCTCGAGCGACTCGCCGATAGCTTGATACATTTCGCTTGGACTCAAAATCATCCCCTCTTACGTGCGTAAAAGTTGGTAGTCAGCATTGCTTTTTCTGCCCTTGGAATCTCCAAGTAAAACAACACTTCCATGCTCTTATTATAATTATTTTTGGGTTAAGTATAGTTAGTGTTCAAATTTTTACAATACGTGCAATTTGGTCATCCAGCTTTATGTTTGTCCAATCACATCTTATATTCTTATATTTTACCTTGCGTGATCAAGTTTTTCCATCAATTACTGGCATTGACACCTCAAATGATGGGCATTGCCATTTACGGCCATGGACACGTGGAGCCGATGCAATGTTGGATCAACAAATAACTGAGGAATTGAATGAAAGAACAATGTGAAATCCCGCAAGAAAGAGAGATGGGGCGACTAGACATGGCCGTGGCTAGATCAGTTAATGGTGACTGTGCAGCCACCATTGCCAGGTATAGGGTTCGCCGATGCCCACCTTGAGGGTCTTTGATCCTTTGCCCCCATAGCCCTTCTCTCTCTCTCTACTAAGATTTGACGACATGGCTTACTAACCCAGCAAAAATTGTGTCATCTCCATTTAGGTGTTGAGTGATGAGGGGATAGAGACTGTCGACTTAATTTTAGCTGTCCAATGGGGCTCTACATACCGGCATCGTCTCAAGAAGCCATAGTAGACTTTAAAATGAACAGGTAGTGGCTGTATAAGTGCGTTAGTGTTTAGATTTACATTTTCTGTCCGTAATTTTAACGGAAGTCTCAAATTGACTCACGGTTGAAAAGTCAAGGTACTTAGATTGAATCAAGACAAAGTTACATGTTCAATTATAGAAATGATACAAATTCAGGTACTAACCGTGTCATTATTCCAATGAAAAAAAAAAGATCTTGGTGTTCCCCAAAATAGAGTTGGGGGACCAAATCATATAAAAATGAATGTCAGAGGATTAGATATTAGATTAACCTTTCCTTTCGTATATATATTGGAGTATGCTTGCATTGATTCCAAACACACGAGTGGTCCTATTTTCAGTCAATTAAAAATTCTAGCATTAAAGTTTTTCGCACTTTATGGTTCATGTCATTTCACTTTTCGAAAATTTATGTTTATTAAAATTGCTTATTTGCTCTTGCACATTCAACTTATCTGAAAATAACATTTTTCAATAATAGCAGTGACAATAATAATAAATTTGTATAAGAAGTATTAGTTGATAATGAATATATCGTTGTGAAGATAATTAAATATTATGGGTCATTTGCCACATATATAAATTCACTCTAGACTTATCAAACACTTCCTTAATCATATTTTACGAAAATTGAATTCAGTAGGAATTATGTCTATCTAATTTCACTCAATAATTTGGTAATTTCTTTTTGAGTAATATATTCCTTAAGTAACACTAACTCTAATATTATATTTTCTACATGTTGTATCGGATAGAATCGGAATAATTTATTGTAAGCCATAAAACCAATAATACTCTCCATATTACTCCTTAGATATATGAGGAGACTTTTTCTGTGAATATATCATATCATGTATTATACTAAAGCTAAGTTCACGTGAAATTGAAATTATAGTTACTTTCTCATTCTTGTAAAGTAAATTTTATGATTTAATGTTTTCGATTTGTTTATTGTTTTAGAAAAATACTTTCTCGTCCTCGTAGGTTAGTTTTACTACTTATTGTCAAAATATTTTCCTCTACACTTTGGCTTTCTTTTTGGAAAAGAAAGACGCCCTTCATCTTTTATGCATTTAATGTGCAAAAGTCCCTTTTAGTATAATACTAGTGTACTTGCCCATGCTTCGCATTGGTTTGGTGTGTTAGAGCTAGGGAAAATTAATATTCACTAAAAATCCTTTTATGAGAGCAAATTCAAGGTACAGAAAAAAATTGTAATTTGGAACTATAGCTGTGACGATAACCATGAAATTTGTACTAAAGAATATAATTCATTTTGACAGATGATTAAGTGTTGCGGGTTTATCTTTCTTACACTTATTAAAGATCTCAAATATCATGTTCCACTGAATTTAAATTGATCATGTGCCGCTTTTGCTTTTTTAAATTGAGACCGTTGATTGGTCATTTTCATTTAAGCAATCATCATCTTTAAGTAGCATTTACTCCAATCTTGAGTTTCGCTACTCGTTATGTTGGAGGAAATCAAAGTAATTTAATTGTTTATGTTATTATATTGATTTATGCTAGTAACTATAGATATGTTACCACTATCATATACAAAAATGTTCATGTCATCATGGTTTTAGAGTTTATTCTATCTATTTTTGAGATTTTCCTTCAGATACCATCAGTTCATTTTTCTACATAATGTAGTGTAAGGGATGAAGTCAGTTTCTCTATTAAAGGGCTTTGCCTTATAACGTGATTCACCGCAGGATCAACTTCCCATGTTTTCTCTTTTTTGCTTAGATAAATTATAGATTATCAATATGATTACTTTAGATAGTTGTAGTCAAAATTCACAAAATAAAATTATTACTTAAAAAAAGATAAGGACATTTCAGTTGTATTCAATGAGCAAAAGTTAGTTATTTTATTTACAAGTAAAAAGAGAAGGAGATATGGCTTCTCATTTTTTTGGAAGAACTGAATTTTACTTGCATATATTAAATGCAAAACACTTGAAACTTTACAAAATGTAAATGTTGATACATAAATTTACATATAGCTTTTCTGTAATTTGTTAAAGTTTGAATAATATTGCACATTTTGATAGGAAATTATTTAAAAAATTACCTTCTGCTTTTATTTAAGTGAGAATAACAAGCCCCTATATCTTTAAAATAAACAATCGTGAGAGTCATATTCAAATTTGATTCCTCAAAGTGAATTTTCCTTTTGCTAACACGCATTGACTGTCAAAATTCTTTCACCCACATCCTCGTCATTTTACCTTAGATATGGAGGGAAATTTTAAACGATAAATCAAAACATGTGTTTGTTGTCTAATAATATGAATTTATAGATAAATTGATTGCACACCTGATCTTTTCTTTGGAACAAAAGTGAAAAGAGAAAGGAGAACATCACATTCTTCTTTTTTACAAGTGGGTGATATAATTCTCTCTTGAAATTCTTTCACTCACATCTTTGTCATTTTACCTTAGATATGAAGGGAAATGTTAAACCATAAATCATAACATGTGTTTGTTATCTAATAATATGAATTTATAGATTAAGTGATTGCACACCTGATCTTTTCTTTTGAACAAAAGTGAAAAGAGAAAGGAGAACATCACATTCTTCTTTTTAACAAGTGGGTGATATAATTCTCTCTTGAAATTCTTTCACTCACATCTTTGTCATTTTACCTTAGATATGAAGGGAAATGTTAAACCATAAATCATAACATGTGTTTGTTGTCTAATAATATGAATTTATAGATAAAGTGATTGCACACCTGATCTTTTCTTTGGAACAAAAGTGAAAAGAGAAAGGAGAACATCGCATTCTTCTTTTTTACAAGTGGGTGATATAATTCTCTCTTGAAATTCTTTCACTCACATCCTTGTCATTTTACCTTAGATATGAAGGGAAATGTTAAACCATAAATCATAACATGTGTTTGTTGTCTAATAATATGAATTTATAGATAAATTGATTGCACGCTTATCTTTTCTTTGGAACGAAAGTGAAAGAGAACGGAGAACATCACACTCCTCTTCTTTGCAAGTGGGTGATATACTCCTTCTCCTGCCCCTCTCTCTCTCTCTCTCTCTCTCTCTCTCTCTCTCTCCTCCCTCTCCCTCTCTCTCTCTCTCCCTCCCTCCATGCATGCATGTTGTTTAGTGGATGAAGGGTTGCGGTCTCCTTAACAGACCCATCTAGTGTCTCTGTTTATCTAAACCTTGCAGGTGCCCCACTTGTCCGCAAATCACATGACCCATTACATCTCTCTTTTCATTGTAGTCGGCCCCAATCCCCACTGGTTGGGTTCTTTGACTCCAGATTCTACTATGGAACCATGCTCACACCTAACCGCCACCCTTTGCCAATTCCTCAAAAAATTGGAGGTCATACTTTTGAATCCAATAAACTACATGCAAGATGCTTTGGATCTGGATCACCTATACGTGTTAAAGGTCTATGCTTAACTGGTTCATGAAACTTATAGGGTGTTTTACGAGCCTTCAAATAGCCAAGTCTCCATACCTAGTTTCTAAATTATAGAGAAATAAATAAATAAAACCTTAGACGATTTTTTTTAGCTCTCCCTCAAAATGTTAATTTTGTCCCTAGAATATTATAACTCTAAAATGTTTGCATCACGTGAAGGGAATAGCATTGACACCAATACCATGTTAGAAAATCCAACTCAAAAGTTTAAACTATTAGGTGGAGGGAGACCACATGTGTATAAATGACATATTATCAAATGATGTTGGACTACATTGCAACAACAACGAAGGAGAAAATAAACTCAATCTACTAAAAAATTGCTGGACCAAGAAGGGTAATAACTCAATGACAAGTGCCATTATCTAGAAGAAGAAAAAGCAAGTGGCATTTGTCTCCATTGAATAAGACCTTTTAGCACATCCGTTGAATCATCACTAACTATTTTAGAAGTTTGAATTATTGATGAAATGTAAATAAAAATGGATTTTGATATTTAGCAAAACACTTGAAACTTCACAAAATGTAAATGTTGATACATAAATTCACATATAGCTTTTCTGTAATCCTTTAAAGTTTGAATAATATTGCAACATTTTGATAGGAAATTATAAAAAAAAAAACCTTTTGCTTTTATTTAAGTGAGAATAACAAGCCCCTGAATCCTTAAAATAAACAACTGCGAGAGTCCTATTCAAATTTGATCTTCAAAGTGAATTTTCCTTTTCCTAACATGCATTGACCATTGAAATTCTTTCACCCACATCCTTGTCATTTTACCTTAGATATGAAAAGAAATGTTGAACTATAAATCATAACTTGTCTTTGTTGTCTAATAATATGAATTTATAGATGAATCGATCACCCCTCATCCCAACTAGTAAACTGGTGGCCATAATCACTACTCTCGCTTCTCCAATACTATTTTGGTTAAACCCGATCCAAGCCCTTTTTCACCCCTATTTCAAAACTTTCAGGACATATTTATATCAGATCTCTCAAATGTGGTAAGGGTCGAGATAGAATAAAATCTAAATGAAGGGGTGAGTTGGGTGACTGGAGATGAAATAGCAAGAGTGGGGATGAGGGCTCTTTTCATTTCAACTTTGTTTAGGGCTATCATCTTTCTATCCTATTTAGAAAGATAGCTATTATCAAAGAGAAGATAAAAGCTATTGACCGCTTTACTTCCGGGGAGGGACAAATTGTCAGAGGCTAGGTATGGAGACTTGGCTATTTGAAGGCTCGTCAAACACCCTATAGATTTCATGAACCAATTAAGTATAGACCTTTGACATGCATAGGTGACCCAAATCCAAAGCATCTTGCACGTGGTTTATTCGATTCAAAAGTACGACCTCTAGTTTTTTAGTGGACTTGGGGAAGGGTGGCGGCTAGTTGTGAACATGATTTCAGAGTAGAATCTGGAATCAAACAAACCTGATTGGTCGGAATTGGGGCGGGCTACTGGGAGGGGAGAGGGGTAACGGGTCATGTGATTTGCGGACAAGTGGGGCACATGTGAGGTTTAGATAAACGAAGACAATAGATGAGTCTATTAAGGAGACAACAGCCCTTCATCCACTAAACAACAAGCATGCATTGTTTTGCGCAGGGGGGGGGGGGCAGAGCATAATTATCACATGATAAAATAAGATATAATTGGAAGATGGTCCCCATGTGGAATAACTTGATTAAAAAGTGAAGGGACATAACATTTATGGCAAGTGTTGGCGGGCGTTGAACAATATTTCTGCTGGGTATGTAATATTTCGAGCTAGGTTTCGGAGATGGAATCTTTCGGAAATGGAATCTCTGACTATGGATATTCTAATAAGTATTTTTTCTCCCTTTTCTTTTTATCAATGAAGATAAAAGAAAAGGAAGACCATATACAAATGCTGAGCATCATTTCTGCTTTAGGGGTTAGTATTGCCTTAGTAAGTGGACCAAATTTGAGAACCAATCACAGCCTCACAAACTTATAAATCTTGTATTTTAAGTTTAATATGAGAAGAAGAAATTATCAAAAAAATCACGTGAAACGATAATGAATACTAGAGATTTATGTGCTAGGATCTGAAGGTCAGCATCTATCCGACGGGGAGAACTAGCCGCTAAGAAATACATTATGAATCCAGATAATACATAGTTTACATTTGCGCAATCGCGCTGGTGTTTCTGCACCCTAAATTATATCCAAGGTGAACTCATAAACATTATATCGCAAATCTCTCGCAGAAAACTCAATAAGAAAATTTATAGATAAAAAACCCTAAACTTCTCTTGTTTGCTCTAATATGCTAAAACCAAAATGCACCTCATATATATTATATAATATTTGTATTCAAATTAGGAAATCCTTTTTAACTGATCCAAATTAGGAATTCAACTCCAATAAATAAAGATTTTTAGTTTCATATGTTCAATCAATCAAAAGTAAGATATAAACTTTCATGATTTAAATTACATGATCAGGCTTCGAATCGGACTTCGTTGATGAAGTCAAACTCGAGGTATTGTCAATATATATTATTGTCATCTCCGTCGCCATCATACGCAAAAGGAAGGGAAGCTTCCACTGAAAGACCCGAACCATAGCTCTCCGTACTCCACGCTGCTGTGATTAGAAAAAAGCAACCAAATTGGACCTACAGTACTAACTAATAAACAAAGATGAACTACCAATTTGAGAAAGGACTTTAACAAGCTTCAGATAAAACGCGTTTTTATGTACCTTCAAGCGTCAGCCCTCGCCACCCAAGAACATCATAATACGCCCGAAACTCTAATCGGTCCCTAACCTCGCATTATCGTCCACTATTCAGGATCGATATGTACGCAGCAAGTTCCACAATATCAGAATCAGATGGTGCTCTTATAGAGTGCATTCGCCAGCATCTTCTCAATGACGACAACTTTGAAAACCTAGAGAAAATCGCCGAAAATGTCCGATTCCGTTACCCAGATTCAAGTTCCAACACATTTCCATCGCCAGAGAGAACAATGTCCTTCGAAGCACATGACGATGGCATGGATGTCCATCACGATCCTCAAGATGCTGTGGGATTCAAATCAACCCGCTCGTTGAATGAGCAACTGGTCGTGGATCATGGACACATCGAAGCAAATGAGGCCATGCCTCTGGTGATGCGTGAATGTGATTCCCAGCCTGGAGGGGGTCTCTACCGGGGAGTGAGGAGGCGGCCGTGGGGGAAGTATGCGGCGGAGATTCGGGACCCAAAGAAGAATGGCGCAAGGAGATGGCTCGGGACTTACCAGACGCCACAGGAGGCTGCATTGGCTTATGACCGGGCTGCGTTCGCGATGCGTGGGACCAAGGCCACGCTAAATTTCCCTCACTTGATCGGTCGTGATGAGGTGGAGCCGGTGAGGTTCACTCAGAAGCGGCACCACTCACCTGGGGCTGGGAGCGGCTCGCTGGATCTGAAGCCGAATGAAGAGGACTTTACAGACTTTGCCGGCAGCCCCGACAAACATAAGAGCTATGTCATATCGTTCCAATAGTGTGGAACTTGAATTCGAAGAAATTGAGGTTTTGTGTCCTGATTTTTAGTCATTATGTTATGAACATGCGTCAAGTGTATAATTTTCTTATAAATGAAGCATAAGAAGAACTCAATTGTCTGACTTACTAATTTTTGTTTCTTTAGGGGGAAAACACAAATTAGAAGAAATTCCGACGGGGGTTTAGTCAAATTTTCTGGGGAGAAAATTGACAATTGCTGCTGCTGGTCTGTAATTTTCATGTTATCATACTAAAAAAATTTGCACTTACACTGCTTTGAGTCGCCACCTAAGATAGTCATACATATGAGAAGATATGCATATGTTAATGCTTTTTTCTTTCTTTCTGTTTTTTTTGGGGAGGAAGGGGGGAAGGGGGAAGATGGGAATTGGAAAATGAAAATTGAGACGTGGCGACATAGAAGATGGAACGAACTTCAAAATCATCGCTCTACTACAAATTACTGGTTCTTTCAGAAACATAGAAGTTAGAGTTGATTTTGACGGTGTAATTTTTTCAAGATAAATTAATCATGATTCATTCGTTGACTACTCGACCATTAGTTGATTCTGATTATATTCAAATAGCTTATATATTAAAAAGAGGGAAATTCCAACTCAATTGACCAATGAACCTACTCATATATCTACGAACATAGAAAATCTTAGGGTAAGCATATCAGCTACTTCGCTCAGTCGTGCATTAAAATTCAAGCTCGGTCAGCCTAGGTCAAGTGAAAAAATAAACAAAAAGTGTCAAATGCCCTTCCTTTTGGACTGCCGGAGTCTCTTTCCAGGTTAAATTGCTTGACGAGGTTCTTCTGAACTCTATTGTCAACACAACTTAATGTGCAAATCATCAATGATTTCATCAAAATAAATTGATTGTATTTGCTAATGCTAGCCTTAATCTATCCAAAAAAGAATTATTGAATTATCAATCTACGTATTCCGTTGTTCCATAACAAACATATGTAGCTGTCGGTAAGACTTGAGTCCTCCAAACGAAGTCAATTTCTCTCTTGATAGGCTTTCCCTTTCAACATCATTTACCTTAGGATCAACTTTCAATGTTTTTTTTTTTTTTTGGCTTTGATAAGTTATAGATTATCCATATAATTACTTTAGATAGTTGTAGTCAAAATTCACAAAATAAAATTATTACTTAAAAAAGATAAGGACATTTTAATTGTATTCAATAAACAAAAGTTAGTTCTTTTATATACAAGTAAAGAGAGAAGGAGGTATGGCTTCTATTTTTTGGACGGACTGATTTTCACTTGCATATATTAAATGCAAAACCCTCAAAACTTTATATATATATATATATATTCACATTTAACTTTTGTGTAATTCGTTAAATAATATCGTACATTTTGACAAGAATTTCAAAAAAGAAATTACCTTTTGCTTTTATTTAAGTGAAAAGAACAAGCTCCTGAATCATTAAAATAAACAACCACGAGAGTCATATTCAAAATTTGAATCCTCAAAGTGAATTTCCCTATGGTTAACACGCAATGATTGTCAAAATTCTTTCACCCACATCCTCGTCATTTTACCTTAGGCATGAAAGGAAATGTTAAACTATAAATCATAACATGTGTTTGTTGTCTTAGAATATGAATTTATAAATAAATTGATTATCTCTCTCTCTCTCTCTCTCTCTCTCTCTCTCTCATGCATACACGTTGTTTAGTGGGTGAAGGGTTGCTATCTCCATACCAGACCCATCTAGTATCTCCGTTTATCTAGACCTTACATGTGCCCCACTTGTTTGCAAATCACAAGACCCATTACATCTCTTCCCTCGCAGTAGCCCACCACAATTCCCATTGATCAGGTTCTCTAGTTCCAAATTTTACTTTGGAACCATGCTCACCCCTTCCCTACCTTTTGCCATAGTCCACTAAAAAATTGAAGGTCATCTTTTGAATCCAATAAACTATGTGCAAGATGCTCTGAGTTTGGGTCGCCTATACATGTCAAAGGTCTATACTTAACTAGTTCATGATACTTGTAGGGTGTTGTATGAGCTTTCAAATAGCCAAGTTGCCATACCTATGCCTTTGAATTACAGAGAAATAAATAAATAAGACCCTCAAAAGTTTTTTTAGCTACCTCTCAAAATGTTTAATCTAGTCCCTAGAATATCATAACTCTCAAATGTTTGCATCACACGAAAGGAATAGCATCAACATCGATATCACGTTAGAAAGTCTAACCCAAAAGTTTAAACTATTAGGTAGAGGGGGACCACATGCATAGGGAGAAGTGTCAAAAAAGTCCTAAACCTTTTGCATTTGTACCAATTTAGTCATAAACCTTTTTATATTGTGCCAATTCAGTCTTTTCTGGCCAATTTTGGTCGGATTTTGCTAACTGGACGCCGGTCGGCTGACGTGGATAATTTTTAATAATATTTTATTTTTTTTTTGGATTTTTTTCTTTTTCTTTTTTCCTTCTCCTCTTCCTTCCTCCAGTCGGTCGCTGGTGACCAGCAAGAGGTGATCCCCAGCGAGGTTGACCTCGCCGGCCACCTTGCTAGTGGCCGCGAGGGCGACCTCACGCTGGGCGGCAAGAAGCCAGCTCGAGGCTGCCTAGGCCGTGAGGGTGGCCTCGCACTGGGTGGTGAGGTCGAGCCTCGCTGGCCATGGGCGAGGCTCGATCCTCGCCGCCCAGGCCTCGAGGGCGGCCTCGCGCCTAGATCTGGCGAGGTCGAGCCTTGCCAGCCATGGGCGAGGCTCGACCCTTGTCACTTAGGCCTTGAAGGCAGCCTCGCACCGGGCCGGCAAGGTTGGCCCTTGCAAGATCTGGGAAGGTCGAGCCTCGCCAGCTATGGGCGAGGCTCGACCCTCATTGCCCAGGCCTCGAGGGCAGCCTCGAGTTGGCTTCTCGCCACCCAGCGCGAGGTCGCTCTCGCGGCCACTGGTGAGGTGGCCAGTGAGGTCGACCTCGCCGGCGGTCGCCTCTGGTTAGTCGCCGGCGACCGGCTGGAGAAAGGAGGAGGAGAATGAAAAAAGAAAAAGAAAAAAAGCAAAAAACGAAAAAGAAAATAAAAAAATTCAAAAATTTAAAATATTATTAAAAATTATCCACGTTAGCATCGATCAGGCCACGTCAGCCGGCCGGCGTCTAGTTAGCAAAATCCGGCCAAAATTGGCCGAAAATGATTGAATTGGCATAACGTAAAAAGGTTTAGGATTAAATTGGCACAAATGCAAAAGGTTTAGGACTTTTTTAACACTTTTCCCCACATGCATATAAAGGGCATATTGTCAAATGATGTTGGACAATATTTCAACAACAACGAAGGAGAAATAAAGTCAATCTACTGAAATTTCGCTGAAATGAGAAGGGTAATAACTAACGACAAGTGCCATTATCTGGAAGAATGAAAAGCAAGTGGCATTTTTTCTTCATTGAAGAAGACATTTTAGCATTTTGTTAAATCATTGCTGATTGTTTTAAAAATTTAAATTCTTAATGAAATGTTTAAGTTGGCAAATAAAAGTGGATTTTCACCACGTGCATAGGCTGCACTTTTGCTCGAGACCGAACATGTCAATATATAGTAAGAAGGGCAAATAAGGGGTTGGAAAAATTTGAATTTAAAACCTCCTACTCTGATATCACGAATGACTTTGTGGGATTAAAGCTTAAGTTGTTGGATAAAAGTGTGATTTAATACTTGATTATTCTAATAGAGTAAAAGGTACACATGCAGTTCATGTCGAACAAATTGGATTTAAGAACTTTACATTACTGGTTATTAAAGCTGGATAAAATATCTTTGTCACTTACCACACACTGGGTCTTAAGAATTTTATATTGTAAATGCGTACTACCGTAGCAAGTTGTAGACTTGGTTGGGGAGAAAAGTCATAATGATCGTAGATATATTTACCCCGATAAGCGTACAAAGTTGAAGTACCAGGTTGATTTTAATTTCCCTCACAAATAATCTAATAGCGGGCATCCGGGTCATAATTACACAAATATTGTTTTATTACATCCTTAATTGCTTTATTACATCCTTAATTGAGAGAGAGAGAGAGAGAGAGAGAGAGAGAGAGAGAGAGAGAGAGAGAGGGTTCAATGCATTTCCAGCACACAGTTTAGTGGGAGTGAAGGTTAGGGGGAAGGGGGGAAAAGGAGAGGTTGAATCAATGATTGTGGTATAGGATTTAATAGTGGAAAATGAGGATCACATGGTAATTAAAAAACAACGCAACTTGAAATAAGAATTTTAAAAAAGAAAATGAGGATCGCATGATAATTAAATAACGACGCAACTTGAGATAAAGAATTTTAAAAAAGATGTCATAACATAAATTGACCATTTACAATAAAGATAAAATGTTACGTCATATCACGTCATATGAAATATACAAGCATGTAATTCCATTTTTGATTCCCATGGTATAACAAATCTAATATATACTGACAAGCAATAGACGGAATCTATCATACCATACAAGTTGCGAGGGCACATGCTTTCTTTGGACTCTGGTATCGATTATTTTATAAGAGAAGTATATTAAGTACAGATATATGTGACATGTAATGTTATCATTTCTTAGCATTAATCAACTTTGACCCTCATTATTGCAGCCCCACTGCTCCCCTTTGAGGATGCTTGTTGACCCAATTCCGATAATTACCTTCTGTCTCTTCTTCTGGCTTTTTCTTGGCTAATTAAAATTAATGAGTAGATTCTCTAATGAACTTTCTATGCTAGATTAATACAGCAAAGATCATATCAATCGCATGCAAGCACGAGACAACCAAGAAACAATAGTTTAAAGAGAGAGTCACGAATTGTCGGACAAGACATTATTAGTGTCCTCCTCTCACGATCAGGACCTATTTAACCTCACGAACTGATTTTGTTTTCATTTTTGGGCCAAGTAAAGGAATTTACTTGTAGAAGAATTACCAAATTCATCCTTATATTTTTTTTCTTGGTCATCCTTATTTTTTTTTCTTGATTACAGTGTGCATCCCTCGGAAACTCTTTCTACGGCATATGCCGAAAAATCATGATTATTCACACTTAATGATGGCGTCAACATTTCTATTGGGGTTTTCAACTAGAGACCTAATATAAACAAAGATATATATAGTTCAAAGGATGTGATCATACAAAAACAAAAAGGGGAAAAAAAAAGGTCGAAAGCGACATGACATATATTGAAAATTTCGGGCACGTAATAACTTTAACCTATAAAAGTAGACAAAAGTAAGGGCCCAATGGATAACAAATTCAGCTAGAATTGTATTACTAAATTTCAGAAGAAGTAAGACAAAATGGCGCAAGAAGTGACGATAATATCTGAAATTTGCTCAGATTAATTAAGCTTCATAACAACCGGCCAAAAGAGAAACAACGGATCACAAATTTGTCTGCTCAGAAACTTTAGATTCGAGGCAAGAGTACCTAAGTCACCAACATAACCGGACAAGCAAGCGCGCTGCAAATCCATAGTCCTAGTGCTCTCCATCTGCAGCTGAAAGAGAAAGAAACAAAGGGATCGCCCATAAACGACATACAGACAGATTACTTCACTTCGTTTAAGGCTCACGTTCTCAAGAGTACGGCGATCCAGACTATATTGCTGTATCTCCCAGACCCTGTCGGTCGGCCGTGCGTATTTCCAGGGTTTGGGCAACACGATAGCTATTCTCCTTTTTATTGCAAAGCGACAAAGCACACTTTCATATTATTGAATGAAGAGAGAGTCACGAATTGTCGGACAAGACATTATTAGTGTCCTCCTCTCACGATCAGGACCAATTTAACCTCATGAACTGATTTTGTTTTCATTTTTGGGCCAAGTAAAGGAATTTACTTGTAGAAGAATTACCAAATTCATCCTTAATTTTTTTTCTTGATTACAGTGTGCATCCCTCGGAAAGTCTTTCTACGGCATATGCCGAAAAATAATGATTATTCACACTTAATGATGGCGTCAACATTTCTATTGGGGTTTTCAACTAGAGACCTAATATAAGCAAAGATATATATAGTTCAAAGGACGTGATCATACAAAAACTTAAAGAGGGAAAAGAAAAGAAGGTCGAAAGTGACATTACATATATTAAAAATTTCGGGCACGTAATAACTTTAACCTATAAAAATAGATAAAAGTAAGGGCCTAAAGGATAACAAATTCAGCTAGAATTGTGTTACTAAATTTAAGGAGAAGTAAGACAAAATGGCGCAAGAAGTGACGATAATATCTGAAATTTGCTCAGGTTAATTAAGCTTCATAACGACCGGCCAAAAAGAGAAACAACGGATCACGAATTTGTCTGCTCAGAAACGTTAGATTCGAGGCAAGAATACCTAAGTCACCAACATAACCGGACAAGCAAGCGCGCTGCAAATCCATAGTCCTAGTGCTCTCCATCTGCAGCTGAAAGAGAAAGAAACAAAGGGATCGCCCACAAACGACGTACAGACAGATTACTTCACTTCGTTTAAGGCTTTCCCATTAGCAAGTATCTAAAAAAAACCCTTAGCTAGTTCAACGGAAGTTAAAGAATTCCATTTCGACCCTCAGTTTCAAGGATGGGTTGAAGAGCAGTACGTAAACAGCTCCCCCAACGCAGTGCACGTGCAGACAAAGGAAGCTATACCCAGCCCTTTTTAAAGGAAAGTTGACGATTTTCACGTACGGAACGGCCGCTCTCGAAGATCCTCCTTGGCAAGAGATGGTGGCTCACGTTCTCAAGAGTACGGCGATTCAGACTATATTGCTGTATCTCCAGACTCTGTCGGTCGGCCGTGCGTATTTCCAGGGTTTGGGCAACACGATAGCTATTCTCCTTTTTATTGCAAAGCGACAAAGCACACTTTCATATTAAACCGAGGAAATCGGAAGTCGCATGTGCTACTTGTAAATTAGTTTTATCCCACACCAAAAACGTTGGCCTTTTGTTCCGATCAAGAAATTGCTTTTTTTTATTTAGATTTGGCATCTCGGAACAATGATAAAAAAAAGAAGAAGTTTTTAAGTGATTGTTCGAGTGAACAGTCACAATGATTTCAAAAACGTTATTATAGAGAGAGTGTGGGATGCCAAAAAAAAAAAAAAAAAAAAAAAAAAAAAAAAAAAAACTACGGGCGGAGATTCTTTAGGAGATGTACATGCATGTAGATGTACATATTAGTAACATGCCGGAGCATCTATGCTGTGCTCTTAATTATAACACACGATATTATTTTGAATGAAATGACCGAATGATTTTAGAAACTTGTTAATATTGGGTTTAAATCTATTACTAACATAGTGTACTTTTGATATGCTTTGTTTATATTTTTGTTTTCTTCATATTTGGACGGAAGCAGGTGGCTTAGAGTATTAGAGTGAAAGTGTACGATTTTTTGAAGTTGCATATAGATGCAAGATGATAGTATATTATATATTTGTGCATTGGTAGCCAGGGTTGCTTGGGAAACAAAATTTTACCCAGTCACTCAATCAGGCAATTTTTTTTTTTTGTTTAATTTCCCGACGGAGGAGTTAGATCCTAAGATTACACCCTTCATAAATTTGACCACGTTACCAAAATTTTTAAAGGACCCAAGTTTTTTTAATATAAATTCTAATTTAATTACAAATTACTCCTTTAATTAAACGCATTGCAGCTTCTCTTGTTGTCATTGACACGGATTTAGATGTTTTGATTTATCAAGATCTACTAAACTAGGACAACCGCGAAAGATGGAGGAACTCCAACTATACAAATAGAAAGAGAGAGCATAATAAGATATAATTGGAAGATAGTCCTCTTGTGGAATAATTTGATTAAAAAATTTAGGGACATAACATTTATATTAAGAGTTGGAAGGTGTTAAAAGAATATTTTTGTGAGGTTACGTGATATTTCGAGCTAGGTTCCAGAAATGGAACCTCTAACTATGAACATTGCATTGAGTTTTTTTTTCCCTTTTCTTCTAATCAATGAAAAAAAGGAGGAGGAAGAATATATAACAATGCCGTGCATTACTTCTGCTTTAGGGGTTAGTACAGCCCTTAAGTAAGTGGACCATACTTGAGAACCAATCACAGTTTGACATATCACTAAGCAAACCGATTTTATAAGCTCAACTTGGTAAGTCCAACATTTCTCTAGAATTTCTTATCATCATCATCATCATCATCATCATCCTTTTACAATTCCCAGCATGTCTTAATTTGAATAATCGTTCAACAAATAAAGATTCGAGGGATCTAAAGTAGTTGCACCCTCACTATTTTTCTCCGTCAATTAATGATGAATATGTTGTTAAGCAATGAAGAAACTAATGGATCTTGTACTTCAAGTTTAACATGAGAAGAAGAAATTATCAAGGAAATCATGTGGAATGATAATGAACACTAGAGATTTGTGTGCTTAGATACAAGTATTAGCACCTATTTCATGGGGAGAACAAGCCGCTAAGAATTGCACTATAAATCCAAATAATAAATAGTTTACATTAGCTCAATTACTCAAGTATTTCCCAATGCTAGATTATATCCAATATAATCTCATAAACGCCACACCACAAATCTTTCGCAAAGAACTCACTGAGAAAATTCATTGATAAAACCCTAATTTCTCTTGTTTGCTCTAATATGCTAGAACCATAATCCACCTCTTATATATATTTGTATCCAAAATAGGAAACCCTTTTCAACTATTTATATTAGGAATCCAATTACAATAAAGATTTTTAGCTTCATATGTTCATCAATCAAAAGCAAGATCTAGACTTTCTCATATAAATTACATGATCAGGCTTCGAATTGCAATTCGTTCATGAATTCGAACTCAAGACATTGCTAATAACCATATATTATCATCGTCGTCACCATCACATGTCAAAAGAAGGGAAGCTTTCATTGAAAGACTCGAAAACCTAGCTGTACCTACTCCACGCCACAGTGATTAGGAAAAAAGAAAAGCAAACAAATTGCACATATAGTACTATAAAACAAGATGAAGTACCAATTTGAGAAAAAACTTTAATTAGCTCCCGATAAAATGCGTTTATTTATAACGTCGAGCTCCAATCCTCGCCACCCAAGAACATCATAGCACGCACGAAACCCTAGTCAGTCCCTAACCTCTCATTATCGTCCACTATTCAGGATCAACATGTACTCAGCAAGTTCCACAGTATCAGAATCAGATGTTGCTCTTTTAGAGCGCATTCGCCAGCATCTTCTCAACGACGATGACGACTTTGAAACCCTGGCGAAAATCGCTGAAAATGTTGGGTTCCATTGCCCAGATTCAAGTTTCATCACATTCCCTTCACTGGAGACAACAATGTCCTTCGAAGCAAATGATGACGATGCGGACGTCCATCACGATCCCCTGAAAGACGCTATGGGATTCGAATCACCCAGCTCGTTGAATGAGCAACCGGTCGTGGATTACGGACACGTCGAAGCAAATGAGGCCATGCCTGCGGTGATGCGCGAATTTGACGCCCAGCCTGGAGGGCGTCTCTACCGGGGAGTGAGGAGGCGGCTGTGGGGGAAGTATGCGGCGGAGATTCGGGACCCAAAGAAGAATGGCGCAAGGAGGTGGCTCGGGACTTACGAGACACCGCAGGAGGCTGGGTTGGCTTATGACCGGGCAGCGTTTGCAATGCGTGGGGCCAAGGCCATGTTAAATTTCCCTCACTTGATTGGTCGCGATGAGGTGGAGCCCGTGAGGGTCACTCGGAAGCGGCACCACTCACCTGAGGCTGGGAGCGGCTCGCTGGATTCAAAGTGCAGAAAGGAGGACTCGACTGGCTCGGCCGGTGACCCTGAGGAGCTTAATGGCTATGTCATGTCGTTTCAACAGAGTGGAACTTGAAATGGACGAGAATGAGAGGTATTACGTGATGATTTTTAGTCTTGTGTAATGAATATGCGTCAAGCGTCAAGCGTATAATTTTTGTTTCTGATTTATTAAGTTCTTTTTTGGGCCCCGGGAGGTTGGGAAGGGCCGCCGCGGAGGAGGGGGCGGTGGGGTTGGGCGGGGTTTAAGGGGAACAAATTAGAAGAAATTCCAGTGGAGGTTTGGTCAAATTTTCTGGATAGGAAATTGACACTGACTGCTGCTGGTGCTGCTGATCTTTAACGTTCCATGCTATGGTACTAATAAATTTGTTGTTACACTGCTTTGAATCGCCACCTGAGATAATCATACATGTGAGAAGATATGCGATCGCTAATGCTTTTCTTGGAAAAGATGGGAAGTTGAAAATGAAAAGTGAGAAGTGGGGATATAGAAAATGGAACCAACTTTAAAATCATCCCTCTACTATAGACTACTGCTTCTTTGAGAAACACAGAAACTAAAGTTGATTTTGATGGTGTAATTTATTCAAGATAAATCAACCAAGATTGATTCGTTGACCACCTGATCATGAGTTGATTCTGATTATTTTCAAATAGCTTGTATATCAAAAAGAGGGAAATTCAAACTCAATTGGCCAATGAACCTACTCATCTATTTGGGAAAAGTGTTAAAAAAAGTCCTAAACCTATTGTATTGATGTTCATTTAGTCTTAAACCTTTTAATAGTACCAATTTAGTCATAAAATTTTTGACTTGATGCCGATTTGTCTTAAACATTTTAATAGTGCCAATTTAGTTCTAAAATTTTTGAACTAGTATCCTAAACATTTTGACTTGTGCCAATTCAATCATTCCGGTTAATTTTGGTTGGATATTGTTAATGTAGATGCCGACCGACTTAGGTGACACCACTGGCATCGACGTGGATAATTTTTAAGGAAAAGACCACCAAAAACCCCAAACTTTGCCAAAAGTGAGAAATTTACTCCAAACTTTTTGTTTTTTTTGTGACATGAAAAACTCCAAAGTTTGTAAACTGTGACACATTTACCCAATCAACGGCATTTTCATCTTTCTTTTTTAATGTTTTTCATTTTCTTTTTTTTTTCTTCTTCTTCTCTCTTCCTTTTGCCGGCCATGGCGGAGGGAAGCTGGTGTCTGGCGAGGGCTGCCCTCCCCGGCGTCAGGCGAGGGTCTCCTTTGCTTGGGCTGGCTAGGGCCACCCTTGCCGGCGTCGGGCGAGGGCCTCAGGGGAGGGCCTCCCTCGCCAGATCTGGCGAGGGCACCCCTCGCTCAACGCCGGCGAGGGCCTGGCGAGGGGTGCTCTCGCCGGACTTGGGCGAGGGGTGCCCTCGCTGGTGCCGAGCGAGGGGTGCCCTCGCCCGACGCTAGCGAGGGCGGCCCTAGCCAGCCTAGGTGAGGGTGACCCTCGCTTGACGCTGGTAAGGGGTAGCCCTCGCCGGACGTTGGCTTCCTCCGCCATGGCCGTAAAAGGGAAGACAGAAAGAAGAAGAAAAAAGAAAAACATTTTAAAAAGTAAAAAGACCAAAATGCCCTATAGTTTAGGGTAAATGTGTCACACTGATAGAAGTTCTGGGTTTTTTTGTTAGGAAAAAAAAGTTTGGGGTAAATATGTCACGGTTGGCAAACTTCAGGGTTTTTCATGTCACAAATAAAAGTTTGGCGTAAATTTGTCACTTTGGGCAAAGTTTTGGGTTTTTGGTGGTTTTTCCCTAATTTTTAATAATATTATTATAATTTTTCGATTTTTCTATTCTTTTTTCATTTTTTTTTCTTTCCTTTCTTCTTCTTCCTTTTGCTAGTGACCAATCACCAGAGCTTAGCCTTGCCTTGGCCAGGCGAGGCTAGCCCACCTAGCCATGGCCAGTGGCTAGCCATTGCTTGTGGTCGGTGGCTGGTCACCGGCAAAAGGAAGAAGAAGAAATGAGAGAAAAAAAGAAAAAAAATTAGAAAAAAGTAAAATAAAAAAAAATTATTAAAAAATTATTAAAAATTATCCATGTCAGTACTGGTGGTGCCATGTAAACTGGTCAGCGTCTACAGCAGCAATATTCAATCAAGGGATAACAAATTCAACTAGAAGTGTATTGCTAATGTTCAGGAAAAAAAATAAATTAAAATGGCGCTTTTAAAATGGCATGCGAGTGAGGATGATATTTGAAATTTGCTCAAATTAATTTTCATAGCGAGCGGCCAAAAGAGAAACGTCGAATCACCACGAATTCATCTACTCAGAACTCTTACATTCGAGGCGAGAGTACCGAAGTCAACAACATAATCCAACAAGCAACTACGCTGCAAATCCATAGCCCTAGATACTTTCCATCTGCAGGTGAAAGAGAAAGAAACAAAGGGATCGCCTACGATATAGAGACAGATTCCTTCACTTCATTTACTGTTGTTACCAAGTATCTAAAAACCCTTAGCTAGATCCAAAATCCCAAGTTCAACGGAGGTTTAAGAAATCCATTTCCACGTTCAGTTTCTGGGATGGGTCGAAGAGCAGTACGTAAAGGACTCCCCCATGCAGTGCCAGATGCAGAGAACCGAAGCTATTCGCGGCCTACTTCAGGAAGACCCTTCTTTGGGAGATGTTGGTTCACGTTCTCAAGAGTACATCTCCCAGACCGCGTCGGTCGGTCATGTGCATTTCTAGGGTTTGGGCCGATCGCCATAAAAGTAATGCTTGATCAGCACGATGGTTGATCTTCTTTTGATTACAAAGGCACAAAGGAAACTGCATGTTAAATCGGGAAATTGCTTTTTGTTTTTTGCTTTAGGTTCTGCATCTCGGAATAATAAAAAAAGAATTTTAGTGACTATTTCAATGGGCAGCCACGGTGACTCCAAAAATGTTTAGTAACATCAATGGCGAGAGCAACGTTTACTGAGAGAATGCGGGATGTCGAAAAAAAGAAAAAAGGGGCAAGGAAATCCTTTAGGAGATGTACGTTTATACAGGAGTACATACTACTAGTATGTTGGAGCATCTATGCTATACTCTTAATTATAATTCACTATATTATTTCGTATGAAATAACTGAATGATTTTAGGAACTCGTTGATAATAGATTTAAATCTTTGAGTAGCGTAATGTATGATATGTTTTGTTTATATTTTCGTTTTCTTCACATTAGTACGGAAACAATTGGCTTAGAGTATTAGAGTGAAAGTATATGATTTTATAATGCTGTATATAGATACAACATAATATGTATTATATATTTGTGTATTGGCAACAAGGCTTGCGTGGAAACAAAGTTTTTGCCTAGTCTCTCAATCAAGCAATTTTTTTTTTTTTCAATTTGCCGACGGAGGAGTTAGATGCTAAGATTGCACTCTACATAAATTTGACCATGTTACACGAAATTTTATGAGGACCCAAGTTTTTTTAATATATATTTTACTTTTTGTACGAATTAAAGGTGTTAATGCAGAGAGAGAGAGAGAGAGAGAGAGAGAGAGAGAGAAATATTTGGGGTTACGTGATATTTCGAGCTAGGTTCCTGAAATGGAATCTCTGATTACAAATATTCCAATAAGTTTTTTTTTTCCTTTTCTTTTTATCAATGAAGATAAAAGAATAAGAAAGAAATAAAGCAATGTTGTGCATCATTTCTACTTTAGGGGTTAGTACTGTCATAAGTAAGTGGATCATATTGAGAACCAATCACAGTTTGACAAACTTACGGATCTTATAATTCAAGTCTAACATGATAAGAAGAAATTACCAAAAAATATCACATGGAATGATAATGAATACTATAGATTTATGTGCTTTGATTTAAAGTTGGCATGTATCTCACGGGGAGAACTAGTCATTAAGAAATGTGCTATGAATATGGATAATAAATAATTTACATTCGCTCAATCGCTTGAGTATTTTCCCACCTTAAAATTATATCCAAAGTGAATTGATAAACATTATATTACAAATCTCTCATAGAGAACTCACTGAGAAAATTTGTAGATAAAAATTCTAACCATCTCTTCTTTGCTCTAATATGCTAAAACCAAAATCCACCTCATATATAATATAATATAATATAATATAATAAAACATAATATTTGTATCCAGAATAGGAAACCTTTTTTTAATGACTCAAATTAGGAATTTAACTCCAATAAAGATTTATCAATCAAAAGTAAAAGATAGGATTTCCTAATTTAAATTATATGATTAGGCTTTCCATCGAATTTCGTTTACGAATTCAATCTCGAGATATTGGTCACCATCTAATGCAAAAACAAGGGAAGCTTTAACTGAAAGACTCGAAAACCAATCTGTCCGTTCTCCACGCTGCTGTGATTAGAAAGAAGCAACCAAATTGCACTTACGGTACTAATAAACATGAAGACCACTTTGAGAAAGGACTTTGATAAGCTCCCGATAAAACGCGTTTATATATACTTTCAAGCGTCGAACCTCGCTACCCAAGAACATCATAATTAGCACCAAACCCTAATCAGTCCCTAACCTCGCGTATTGTCCACTATTCAGGATCAACATGTGCACAGCGAGTTCCACAATATCAGAATCAGATGTTGCTCTTTTAGAGTGTATTCGCCAGCATCTTCTCAACGACGATGACTTTGAAACCCTAGCGAAAATCGCTGAAAATGTTCGATTCCATTGCCCAGTTTCAAGTTCCAACACATTTCCGTCGTTGGAGACAACTATGTCCTTCGAAGCAAATGACGACGACGTGGACATCCATCACGATCCCCTGAAAGATGAGCAACCAGGTGTGGATCGTGGACACGTCGAAGCAAATGAGGCTATGCCTGCGGTAGTGCACGCATATGATGCCGGGCCTGGAGGGTGTGTATACCGGGGAGTGAGGAGGTGGCCGTCGGGGAAGTATGCGGCGGAGATACGGGACCCAAAGAAGAATGGTGCAAGGAGATGGCTCGGAACTTACAAGACGCCACAGGAGGCTGCGTTGGCTTATGACCGGGCCGCGTTCGCGATGCGTGGGACCAAGGCCAGGCTAAATTTCCCTCACTTGATCGGTCGCAATGAGGTGGAGCCAGAGAGGCTCACTCGGAAGCGGCACCACTCACATGAGGCTGGGAGTGGCTCGCTGGATCCGAAGCCGATAAAGGAGGACTTGATTGGCTTTGCCAGCGATCCCGAAAAGCTTAATGGCTATGTCGTGTCATTCCAATGGTGTGGAACTTAAAATGGAAGAAATCGAGAGTTTTCGTGTGCTAATTTTCAGTCATTATGTTATGAACATGCGTCAAGTGCATAATTTTATTATAAAAGAAGCATACGGAAAATTCATTTGTCCGATTTATTAATTTTTGTTTCTTTAGGGGGAAAACACAAATTAGAACAAATTCCAACGGGGGTTTAGTCAAATTTTCTGGGGAAAAAAATTGACAAGTGCTGCTGCATGTCTGTAATTTTCATGCTATCATACTAAAAATATTTGCACTTACACTGCTTTGAGTCGCCACCTAAGGTAGTCATACCTATGAGATGATATGTGTTCGTTTGGGGTGCAGTTGGGTCCAGTCTAAGGACCTTAAACAAAGGCCCCGGTTATCGGAGCCCCCATTCTGGGTCACAAAAATGGAAGGGTAAACCGCTGGGGTCCTAATGGGTTTGCCCTACCCATCCCCAGGCCAGACATGGCTCTGCTGCACTGACCTCTCGACGACTGTCAGCCCAATATTCTAGAATGATGGCAGCTGGTTAGGACAAACCCGTTAAAGGCCCCGGTTATCGGAGCTCCCATTCCGGGTCGTCGAGAGGTCAGCGCAGCAGAGCCATGTCCGGCCTGGGGGTGGGTAGGGCAAACCCGTTAGGACTCCCAGCGGTTTACCCTTCCATTTTTGTGACTCGAATGGGGGGCTCTGATAACCGGGGCCTTTGTTTAAGGTCCTTAGGCTGGACCCCACCTAAGGTAGTCATACCTATGAGAAGATATGCGTTCGTTTGGGGTGTGGGGGGGGGGAGGGGAATGATGGGAATTGGAAAAAGAAAATCGAGAGGTGGGGACATAGAAAATGGAACGAACTTTAAAATCATGACTTTGCTACAAATTACTCCTTTGAGAAACATAGAAACTAGAGTTGATTTTGATGGTGTAATATATTCAAGATAAATCAATCAAGATTAATTCGTTGACTACTCAACTGCCAGTTGATTCTGATTATGTTCAAATAGCTTATATATGAAAAAGAGGGAAATTTCAACTCAATTGGCCAATCAACTTGCTCATAAATCCAGGAACATAGAAAATCTTAGGTTAAGCATATCAGGTACTTCACTCAATCGCGCATTACAATTCAAGCTTGGCCAACTCAAGTCAAGTGAAAAAAAACCTTTAGCTTTTATTTAAGTGAGAATAACAAGCCCTTGAATCCTTAAAATAAACAACCGCAAGAGTAATATTCAAATTTGATTCCTCAAATTGAATTTTCCTTTTCCTAATATGCATTGACCATTGAAATTCTTTCACCCACATCCTTGTCATTTTACCTTAGATATGAAGGAAAATGTTGAACTATGAATCATAAGTTGTGTTTGTTGTCTAATAATATGAATTTATAGATAAATCGATCACCCCTCATCCCAACTAGTAAACTACCCAACTAGTAAACTAGTGGCCATAATCACTCCTCTAGCTTCTCCAATACTATCTTGTTTTTTCATTTTAATTTTGGTTAAACCCGATCCAGGCCCTTTTTTGCCCCTATTTCAAAACCTTCAGGACATATTTATATCAGATCCCTCAAATTTGGTAAGGGTCGAGATAGAATAAAATATTAATGAAGGGGGTGAGCTGGGCGACTAGAGATGAAATGGCAAGAGTGAGGATGAGGGCTCCTTTTGTTTCGACTTTATTCAGATCTACCATCTTTCTATCCTATTTAGAAATATAGTGGCTATCAAAGAGAAGATAAATTGCTATTGACCGCTTTACTTCCCAAGAGGGATAAAGTGTCAGAGGCTAGGTATGGAGACTTGGCTATTTGAAGGCTCATAAAATACCCTATAGATTTCATGAACCAATTAAGTATAGACCTTTGACATGCATAGGTGACCCAAATCCAAAGCATCTTGCATGTGGTTTATTGGATTCAAAAGTACGACCTCTAGTTTTTTAGTGGATTGGGCAAAGGGTGGCTGCTAAGTGTGAATATGATTCGAGAGTAGAATTTGGAATCAAACAACCTGATCAGTGGGAACTAGGGCGGGAAAGCATCTTACACGTGGTTTATTGGATTCAAAAGTACGACCTCCAGTTTTTTAGTGGATTGGGCGAAGGGTGGCGGCTAAGTGTGAATATGATTCCAGAGTAGAATCTGGAATCAAACAACCTGATCAGTGGGAACTAGGGTGGGCTACTACAAGGGGAGAGGGGTATTGGGTCATGTGATTTGCGGACAAGTGGGGCACATGCAAGGGTTAGATAAACGAAGACACTAGATGGGTCTATTAAGGAGACAACAATCCTTCATCCACTAAACAACATGCATACATTGTTTTTTGTTTTTTGTTTTTTTGGGGGTGGGGGAGAGGAGCATAATTATCACATGATAAAATAAGATATAATTGGAAGATGGCCCCCATGTGAAATAATTTGATTAAAAAGTGAAGGGACATAACATCTATGGCAAGTGTTGGCGGGTGTTAAACAATATTTTTGCAGGGTACATAATATGTCGAGCTAGGTTTCGGAAATGGAATCTTTCAGAAATGGAATCTACTATGGATATTCCAATAAGTATTTTTCCTTTTCTTTTTATCAATGAAGATAAAAAAAAGAAAGACCATATAAAAATGCTAAGCATGATTTCTGCTTTAGGGGTTAGTATTGCCCTTAGTAAGTGGACCACATTTGAGAGCCAATCACAGTCTGACAAACTTACAGATCTTGTAATTTAAGTTTAACACGAGAAGAAGAAATTATATCCAAGGTGAACTCATAAACATTATATCTCAAATCTCTGGCAAAGAACTCAATGAGAAAATTTATAGATAAAATACCCTAAACTTCTCTTGTTTGCTCTAATATGCTAAAACCAAAATGCACCTCATATATATTATATAATATTTGTATTCAAATTAGGAAATCCTTTTTAACTGATCCAAATTAGGAATTCAACTCCAATAAATAAAGATTTTTAGTTTCATATGTTCAATCAATCAAAAGTAAGATATAGACTTTCCTAATTTAAATTACATGATCAGGCTTCGAATCGGACTTCGTTGACGAAGTCAAACTCGAGGTATTGTCAATATATATTATTGTCATCGCCGTCGCCATCATACGCAAAAGGAAGGGAAGCTTCCACTGAAAGACCCGAACCATAGCTCTCCGTACTCCACGCTGCTGTGATTAGAAAAAAGCAACCAAATTGGACCTACAGTACTAACTAATAAACAAAGATGAACTACCAATTTGAGAAAGGACTTTAACAAGCTTCAGATAAAACGCGTTTTTATGTGCCTTCAAGCGTCAGCCCTCGCCACCCAAGAACATCATAATATGCCCGAAACCCTAATCGGTCCATAACCTCGCATTATCGTCCACTGTTCAGGATCGACATGGACACAGCAAGTTCCGCAATATCAGAATCAGATGGTGCTCTTTTAGAGTGCATTCGCCAGCATCTTCTCAATGACGACGACTTTGAAACCCTAGAGAAAATCGCCGAAAATGTCCGATTCCGTCACCCAGATTCAAGTTCCAACACATTTCCATCGCCAGAGAGAACAATGTCCTTCGAAGCACATGACGATGGCATGGATGTCCATCACGATCCTCAAGATGCTGTGGGATTCAAATCAACCCGCTCGTTGAAGGAGCAACTGGTCGTGGATCATGGACAAATCGAAGCAAATGAGGCCATGCCTCTGGTGATGCGTGAACGTGATACCCAGCCTGGAGGGGGTCTCTACCGGGGAGTGAGGAGGCGGCTGTGGGGGAAGTATGCGGCGGAGATTCGGGACCCAAAGAAGAATGGCGCAAGAAGATGGCTCGGGACTTACCAGACGCCACAGGAGGCTGCATTGGCTTATGACCGGGCTGCGTTCGCGATGCGTGGGACCAAGGCCACGCTAAATTTCCCTCACTTGATCGGTCGTGATGAGGTGGAGCCGGTGAGGTTCACTCAGAAGCGGCACCACTCACCTGGGGCTGGGAGCGGCTCGCTGGATCTGAAGCCGAATAAAGAGGACTTTACTGACTTTGCCGGCAGCCCCGACAAACATAATGGCTATGTCATATCGTTCCAATAGTGTGGAACTTGAATTGGAAGAAATTGAGGTTTTGTGTCCTGATTTTTAGTCATTATGTTATGAACATGCGTCAAGTGTATAATTTTCTTATAAATGAAGCATAAGAAGAACTCAATTGTCTGACTTACTAATTTTTGTTTCTTTAGGGGGAAAACACAAATTAGAAGAAATTCCGACGGGGTTTAGTCAAATTTTCTGGGGAGAAAATTGACAATTGCTGCTGCTGGTCTGTAATTTTCATGTTATCATACTAAAAAAATTTGCACTTACACTGCTTTGAGTCGCCACCTAAGATAGTCATACATATGAGAAGGTATGCATATGTTAATGCTTTTTTCTTTCTTTCTGTTTTTTTTTGGGGAGGAAGGGGGGGAAGGGGGGAAGATGGGAATTGGAAAATGAAAATTGAGACGTGGCGACATAGAAGATGGAACGAACTTCAAAATCATCGCTCTACTACAAATTACTGGTTCTTTCAGAAACATAGAAGTTAGAGTTGATTTTGACGGTGTAATTTTTTCAAGATAAATTAATCATGATTCATTCGTTGACTACTCGACCATTAGTTGATTCTGATTAAGTTCAAATAGCTTATATATCAAAAAGAGGGAAATTCCAACTCAATTGACCAATGAACCTACTCATATATCTACGAACATAGAAAATCTTAGGGTAAGCATATCAGCTACTTCGCTCAGTAGCGCATTAAAATTCAAGCTCGGTCAGCCCAGGTCAAGTGAAAAATAAACAAAAAGTGTCAAATGCCCTTCCTTTTGGACTGCCGGAGTCTTTTTTCAGGTTTAATTGCTTGACGAGGTTCTTCTGAACTCTATTGTTAACACGACTTAATATGCAAATCATCAGTGATTTCATCAAAATAAAATTGTATCTGCTAATGCTAGCCTTAATCTATCCAAAAAAGAATTATTTAATTATCAATCTACGTATTCCGTTGTTCCAAGCTAATAAACATATGTAGATGTCGGTAAGACTTGAGTCCTCCAAACGAATTTTGATTTCTCGAGTTAAGTCAAATTGGGTCGATAAGACCCTAGGCCAGACCTCACTAGATAGAGAGGGGGACACATGTGATTCTGTATTAGATTGATAGATATAGATAAAAATAAACTAAAGGAAGAGACCCCCTGCTGCATCTTTTAGATGGATCACATTGTCTTAGACTCTCATTTAGAGTTTACTAAAGTTCTTAAGGAGATCCATTTTCCCTCCATCTTTATGGCATTCAGCACAGCAAATGGAAATCCAAAGCTAAAGCAACTTTTGAAAATTGATTATTTAGTTTCAACTTTTGAAAATAGAGCGCTAATAATTTCTTTCACAAAGAAAGAAAAAAGAAAAAAGAAAATTTTCTGACACTATTATTTTCAGTAATTTCACATTTTTTAGGTGAGAAAAAATTGGAAGGAATTTGCAATGGACTTTAGTCAAATTTGAGGGCATAAATTTGACAAAATGATGATTTTGAACAATTTTATACTCCTTTTAATCGCCACGGGCAAAAATTTGACATTAACAATAAATATTAGATTAATATCTTAAAAACTATAGGTACAAGTTATTATGCTAATTTTACCTTAAGTAGTGTTGAGTAGACCTATCAAATAAGTGGGTTCGGTTAAAAATGGTCCAACCAAAATTGATCAATTTTCATACAATACGAATCTAGTATCTCATATTAGACCCATACCTAACCTGATCTATTTTGTTAAAACTCTTCTATATTTAAGAAAATTGAGAAAAACTTATACTAAAACTAAGGTGAGAGCATGAAATGAGAGAGCACGAGATCAAGTGCGGAAGAAAGAGAGTGAAGAGAGAGTCATAGAGGTGAGTTAGGTTTAAGTATGCTGCGAGCCTATTGAACATTTATATTTTTTTGGCTTTTGCCATTCTAAGCTTAGTTATGATCCATTTATTGAATTTAACTAACTTATATAATAACCCAACCCATGAAATATGGGTTAACAAATGGTTTCATAACCCATTTTGATAGGTCTAGTGTTTTTTTTGTTGTTGGGTAAAAGGTAAGAGATATATAGACTTTTGCACCAAAATCTATTCAGTTGTACAGCCCGGTGATACCAGCTCACACTTAGAAGGACAGAAAATCCAAATGAGTGGAAGGGGGCCGGGGCCGGGGGAGAAAAGGGGGAGGGGAGAGCTACGAGAGAGATACATTGCAAAAAAAAAAAAAAAACAGCAGCAAAAGAAGGCCAAAACAGCGGCCAACAAAGGAGACAAGGGCAAAGAGCACACAACACTGTGGCCCGCACAAGGAAAAGACAGAAAGAGGAGAAGAGCAGGAGAGACACCAAGATGGGAACCCAAGCCGCATCATCAGGAGAGATTCGGGAGAGATCCATCAGAAGCATCAACCAGCAACAACGATAAGGGCAGCAATGTAGCAAAGGATAGCTTCAACCAACCTTCAGGCCATGGAATAAAAAGAGGGGGGGGTGGGGGAGCAGCCAATGGTAAGCATAATCAGTCAAAGATGGAGGGGTGGATGCCCCAGCTAAGTTGTAGTATTCTATTACGGGGGTTGTCCGGGACCTTGGGGAATGATAAAGCCCTATCATTGACAGCCTTATGAAGGTGGTCCTTTAAAGCCGGGAGGTAAAATCTTTCATTGCGAAAGATAATGTTATTCCTTACTTTCCAAATGAGATAAGACAAAGCACCAAAGGCAAAGCGAGCCAAGGATTGGTGGAAGGTAGCATTAGAAAGGTGTTCAATAACCCATAAAAGATTGTCCTTCCAAGCATGATTCCTCCAAGGTAAGTTACACTTAGCCGCCCAAAAGGATGCAAGGTGATTAGTGATAGAACATCCAAAGAAAAGGTGATCAACCGAGTCCGGCATAGAAAAGCAGAAGGCACAAGAAACATCAGGGATTCTCTCATGAGCAAACAACAATACCTGGGTTGGAAGTCGATTGCGGGAGATTAACCATAGATGGGTCTGATACCGTGGAGGTAAGGAGGGGTTCCATATAAATTTCGACCAGGGGACAACGATGCCCCTCGGCCTTAGAAGGCTCCAAGCTGAGGCAGTAGAAAACAATCCTGAGGAATGACCAAGCCATAGAAGACGGTCACTGGCCTCATTGAGGTTTGGAAGGGGGTCAATCCAATTCATTATGGAGGTCGCAACATCAGAAGGTAGGGGAAAGGCAGTTAAAGTAGTAGCTACCGTAGCAAGCCTTGATATACCCGAGCAGTAGATTTCACGGTTAGAGAATAGCTTGTAGAGCGGACCACGAGGGTGCCAGTGATCAAACCAGAAAGAGATAGATAGCCCATTACCAACGCGCCATTTAAAATGATGTTGGATCAAATCACGGAGGCCAAGCAACTTCTTCCAAGCCCAAGAGCAATAGGTAGGTCTTGGGACAATCCAGAAATTTTTGTGGTTTAAGAAGATGGAATGAATCCATTTAGACCAAAGCGACTCCTTATCGGTGAAAAGGAGCCATAGATGCTTGATCATGACAGCAATATTGCTCATCCGAAGGGATTTGATGCCCAAACCGCCTTCCTCCTTAGGTAAACAGACATCCACCCATGCCACCTTTGCGCCCCCAGTCCCTAAGCTCGGGCCTTTCCAAAGAAATTGCCGGAAAATCTGTTCAATTCGGTTAGTGACTGAGGCGGGAAGGATAAATACGCTAGACCAATAAACCTGGATAGAATGAATGACCGATTTGATTAGCTGCAATCTACTTGCTAAAGAAAGAAACCGGTTTGTCCAAGATTGAACGTGAGAAGTAAAAGTATTAACCAGGGAAACACAAGCCTCCTTGCCCAATCTAGAGGAAATAATAGGTACACCGAGGTACTTAAAAGGGAGAGAGCCCAGCTGAAATCCGGAGGTACTTACCAGAGCACTCCTTAGAGAATCAGGGCCACCCGGAAAGAAAGATTTCACTTTTGTTGAGGTTAGGATTGAGCCCAAACCAGCTAGCGAAGGAATGAATTCCATCCAAAAGAAGCCGCAAAGATGTCATATTAGCTTCCGAGAATAATAGAACATCATCTGCAAAGAAGAGGTGAGAGAGCCTGGTTGCTTTACACCTCCAGAAGAAATCAAAACCCAACTTGCCAGTTTGGGTGTTGTGAATCCCAGTAAAAGCTTCCATAACTAGAGTGAATAAATAGGGGGACATAGGGTCACCCTGTCGAATCCCTCGTCCGCTCAGAAAGAAGCCGTGTAGCTCACCATTAAGGGAGATAGAATATTTGGGGGACCGAATGCAAGCCATCATTCGATGGACAAAGTCAGGAGGAAACCTAAAGGCTAATAAGGTTAACTCAATAAAATTCCAGTCTATCGAATCCAAAGCTTTGCAAAAGTCGACCTTAATGATGCATTTTGGCCGGTAAGGTTCGTGATGAAAATCAACGAACAATTCTTGGGCTAGCAAAATGTTATCACTAATGCGTTTACCTTTAACAAAAGCATTCTGAGGTAAACTGATGATCGAAGGCAGCACGGCGGCTAACCTGTTAGCCATAATCTTGGTAATGCATTTGTAGATTGTGTTGTAGCAAGCGATGGGTCGGAAGTTGTTGACGGAGGAAGCATTGGGGACCTTCGGGACTAAGGTCAGGATGGTTGCATTAATCTCCTTAAGAAGATGACCAGAAGTGAAGAAGTCCCGAACCGCCAATAAGACCGAAGGGCCAACAATTTGCCAAGACCGCTTGAAGAAGTCCACATTAAATCCGTCCGGGCCCGGAGCTTTACCACTTGCAAGAGAGAAGAGGGTATCTTGGATTTCTTTATCAGAGACAGGCTGAGAGAGGATCCAACTCTGATCATCATCAAGGGTATGATTTAGTTTTTCCCGGATCTCCTCAATTGTAGGCACATAAGAAGGGGGGGAAGCCGCCAAGAGAGCTTGGAAATGAGAGACAAAGAGCTGTTGTACCTCAGCAGGATCAGAAACCAAGTTGTCCCCATTGTAAATTGAAAGGATTCTGTTTCGGAGGTGGCTTCTTTTGACTGAGTGATGAAAATATTTAGTGTTTAGATCTCATTCTTTAAGCCAACGAACCCTGGATTTCTGCCTAAAAAAAGATTCCTCTTAAAGGCGCAACTCAAAGAAAACCCGTAGGTGATCCTTTTCTGCACTTGCCAGCTCCTGGTTGAGTGGGTCTAGCTGAATGGCATCTTAGGCTAGCAAGAGCAATCTCCTAACCTCAGCTGTTTTAGCTGAAATATCCGCATAAGCGTCTTTATTCAGGAGTTTAAGCCTGTTTTTAAGAGCCGTCAGCTTGCAACAGAGAATGTACATTGGCATTCCAGAGAAAGGGGAGTTCCACACTTGAGTCACAAGATCAAAGAAAGAAGGATGGGTCATCCAAAAATTGAAGAATTTAAAGGGCTTACGAGTGTTGGGGATAGGCAAAATCCTTACCATCATAGGAGAATGATCCGAGACTCTAGGAGGAAGAAATGAAGCCTCAGAAAAGGAGAAAATAGAGTTCCAAGTCGAGTTAGTCAATACCCTGTCAAGTTTCCATTGTTTGCGAGTAGGACCCGAGGAAGCTGACCATGTAAATCTGCTCCCCACATATCTGAGATCATCCAGCCTAGCTTGATTAAGACAATCGCCAAAGTCGTTAAACGCCGGGATCCAATAGTTGGAACTATCAGCTTTATCGGAAGCAGACGGGAATGGCATTGAAATCCCTTGCAATAATCCAGGGCGAGTCCACAACTTGGAGACTAGACTGAATTAAGTCAGCCCAAAGAGGTCTTCTCAAGACAAAAGAGTGCTCCGCATACACCACAGTGAGGATAAAAGAAATACCGCTGTTCAGACAAACCAGGCGGCCATGGATAGCTTGAGACGAGCAAGTAGATAAAGCAAAAGAGGTAGTCTCGGGATTCCAACCCACCCGGATTCTTCCTCTAGGTGAGTGAACATTATTAGCGCTCCAACACCATCCCAAAATGAGAGCGCCCGAGACCAAGGGAAATGCAACAGGGGAAATTTTAGTCTCCAAAATATCAACACAACTCAGGTGATTGGTTCTGACAAAATTTCTAATCTCGGCCTACTTAAGGGGGGTCCCGAGGCCCCTAATATTCCAAACTCCAAAAAACATAGAAGGAAGGAAGAAAGGCATTACCATTTCTTGCCACCTTGTTTCTTCACCGAGGAAGGCACTGGCTTTGAGCTCGGAGGAATAGCCGCATCAGCAGAAGCAAAGTGAAGATTACCTTTTCGGCGGCCAGGGACAGCCACAATAGGTTCAGGAGGGTGCTGGGGAGGGAACGGCTCCTCAGGAATTAGTTAGCTAAGGAAAATTCTATAAAGTGGTAAAAAGAAGTTGCCCTAGTGTAGACCTTGAATCAAGTCATGACAATCTCATTCTTACTTTTTTCATATGCTTCTCTTTTATAAAATTGGAGGGGAGACCTTATGTGATGCTCATCTCAAGATAATTTACCTGCTAATATGAAAATATGATCAATGTGGTCACATGTCTATGACGTTCCTCTCCCTTCTCCCACCCTCTAAAGCTCGTGGCTAGATTTTGTTAACTGTTGTTCTTAGATCAATTATGTTATTCTCCTAAAAAATGGAGGTAGAAGGCAAAATATCTCAAATTTGGAAACATTGGCCTGATCCAAGTTTAAGAAAACCTAGTTATGGCCTTTGACACACATGCATTGGGAAGCGCTAATGTAAATGGTGAATGGCAGATATGAGAGTGCTTAGAGGGCATGGGGTTGTGAGTGAGAGACGTGGGATGAGAGTTACCGTTCCTATATTTCCTTTTTCTCTATGTCTTGATTATCCAAGTTGAAAATTGAGATGACAAGAAAATATAATATTCTGTTAATGATCAAATGAAGAGCACATAAAACTTATCTATGTGCTTTACTAGATAACTATTTAAAATAGCACAATATCAATTACAATCAATCAAACCAATCAAGGGAAATATATAAAATCTCCTATAATATCCTTATTAAATCTATAATATCCCCCTCAAACTCAAGGTGATTTGAAATAGATCAATTTGAGTTTGGTGAAAAGATCCATAAAATACCCTGGTGGATGTGTCTTGATGAAGACATCAACAATTTGTTAAGCGGATGAAGTAGAGACGAGTCAAACAATACAATGAGGAACACAATATCGGATGAATGATAATTTATTTCAACATGCTTTGGGTTTAAGCACCAAGAATGTTGTAATGAGTTGTCTTGAGCGTATCTTTACTGAGCCACTCATGGAGTTCACCTTTGACTCTCTGTGACATGCATTAGTCCTAAAATGCAAAAAGGAAAGGTTAATCTAATATTTAGTCCTCTAATTTTTATTATTGTATGATTTGGTCCCCCAACTCAATTTCGGGGACCATCAAAATCCTTACTCTTTTTATTGGAGTAATGACAGCGTAAGTACCTGAAATTTTATTATTTTTATAATTGCGTGCTTAACTTTGTCTTTATTTAATAAAGTATCTTGACTTTTCAACTGTGGGTTGATATGAGAACTCCATTAAATTTACGGATGAAAAATGTCAATCTAGATGCTAATGCAGTTATATCACCATTAAGGCCTGTTTGACAACATTTCTATTATTTTGTTTTTTAGTTCTTTTGTTCTCTTGATAGAAAAAGAATAGAAAAGTGACCAGAGGATAGATTTGGGATAGAAACAAAAAGTAAAAAAAAAATTAGTTTCTTATTCCTGGGAACAATTTTTAGAAATAAGTTTTTTTTTTTCTTTTCTCCCACCTTGGCCCTCGCCACCAGCCACCGTTGCCCCAAATTGTTTGGCCACCGCCGACCATGGCCTACTGCACGGTGGCTAGTGATGGTGGCAGCCTGAAGAGTAAGAAAAGAAAAGAAAAATAAAAGAAAATTTAAAAATTTAAAGAAATTTTATGTTATAAAAAAAATTGTGGATCCTATTAAACACATTCCTATTCTTTTTCCATTCCAAGAATAGAAATTTTGTGTAATTACCAAACGCGTTTTTTTACTTGGAAATTGTTTCAGAGAATAGAAATTAAAAAAAGAAGAAGACTATTTCTAAAAAGAAATTGTTTTTCAGAATAAAAGCGTTATCGAACAGACCCTAACTTTCCACTTTGAGTCCAATGTGGTTTCTTGAGATAATACCAGTTAGTAGAGGCCCATTGGGTGGCTAAAAATTTCTAAGTCGGCACTCTCTCTTTCCTCACCACCCGACATCTAAATGAAAAATTTATGTATATTAAAATTGCTTATTTACTCTTGCGCATTCAACTTAAATGAAAATAGTGTTTATAAATTATAGTAGTGATAATAATCATAAAGTTGTATAAGGAATATCACTTGATAGTAAATTTATCATTTGGAAGATAATTAAATATTATAGGTCATTTGCCATATATAAATATATAAATTCCCTCTAGACTTACCATACATCTCCTTAGTCATATTTTATTAAAATTGAATTCATTAGGAATTATTTCTATTTAATTCAACTCGATAACTTGGTATTTTTTTTTAGTAATTATTTTCATTAAGTAACACTAACTCTAATATTAATTTTACCTACGTATTCTATTGGATAGAATCAGAATAATTTTTTGAAAGCCATAAGACCAATAATACTTTCCATATTATTCTAATATGAGTAGCTTTTTCTGTAAATATATAACATCATATATATAATAAAGCCAATTTTGCGCAAAATCAAAATTATAATTACTTTCTCATTCTTATGGAGTTAATTTTACTATTAATATTTTATATATTAATATCTAAAATATATTAATATTTTAGAAAATTTCTTTGACTATTTTAGAAAAACAATACTTTCTCATCCTCATAGGTCAATTTTCCAACTTATTGTCAAATTTTTCCTCTAAATTTTGA
This sequence comes from Eucalyptus guilfoylei, assembly GCA_016097605.1. NCBI lineage: Eukaryota > Viridiplantae > Streptophyta > Magnoliopsida > Myrtales > Myrtaceae > Eucalyptus > Eucalyptus guilfoylei. The sequence continues at coordinate 20,544,223 of CM027864.1, read as the reverse complement.
CTTTCATTTTTTGGTAAAACTCTTAAGATTTCATTTGGAAAAGACACGACTCCCTTCATTTTTTGTGCATTTAATGTGAAAAGTCACTTTAAATATAATACTAGTGTACTTGCCATGCGAAGCATGGGTTTGGTGTTTCAAAGCTAAGGAAAATTCATATCTACTAAAAATCCTTTTATGCTCTAGCAAATTCAAGGTATAGAAAGCATAGCATTTTTTTGGAACTATAGCATTGACGATAACCATGAAATCTGTACTAAAACAATATAATTCATTTTGACAGATGATTGACTATATACCTAATAAAGATCTTAAATATCACGTTCCACTAAATTTGAATTGATCATTTGCTGCTTTTGCTTTTTTCAAATTGAGACTATCGATTGGTCAATTTCTTTTAAGCAATCATCTTTGAGTAGCATTTACTCCAATCTTGAGTTTTGCTACCCATTATGTTGTGGGAATTGAAGTAATTTAATTGTTTCTGTTATTGTATTGACTTACGTTAGTAACTATAGATAGATTGCCACTATCATATACCAAAATGTGCATATCATCGTGCTTTTCAAGTTTATTTTATCTATTTTTCACATATCGCTTCAGACACCGTCTGTTCATTGTTCTATATAATGCAGTGCAAGGGACGAAGTCAATTTCTCTCTTGATAGGCTTTCCCTTTCAACATCATTTACCGCAGGATCAACTTTCAATGTTTTTTTTTTTTTTTTTTTTTTTGGCTTTGATAAGTTATAGATTATCCATATAATTACTTTAGATAGTTGTAGTAAAAATTCACAAAATAAAATTATTACTTAAAAAAGATAAGGACATTTTAATTGTATTCAATAAACAAAAGTTTGTTCTTTTATTTACAAGTAAAGAGAGAAGGAGAGAGAAGGAGGTATGGCTTCTATTTTTTGGACGGACTGATTTTTACTTGCATATATTAAATGCAAAACCCTCAAAACTTCATATATAGATTCATATTTAACTTTTGTGTAATCCGTTAAATAATATTGTACATTTTGACAAGAATTTCAAAAAAGAAATTACCTTTTGCTTTTATTTAAGTGAAAAGAACAAGCTCCTGAATCATTAAAATAAACAATCACGAGAGTCATATTCAAAATTTGAATCCTCAAAGTGAATTTCCTATGGTTAACACGCAATGATTGTCAAAAATCTTTCACCCACATCCTCGTCATTTTACCTTAGGCATGAAAGGAAATGTTAAACTATAAATCATAACATGTGTTTGTTGTCTTAGAATATGAATTTATAAAGAAATTGATTATCTCTCTCTCTCTCTCTCTCTCTCTCTCTCTCTCTCTCTCTCTCTCTCATGCATGCATGTTTTTTAGTGGGTGAAGGGTTGCTATCTCCATACCAGACCCATCTAGTGTCTCCTTTTATCTAGACCTTACATGTGCCCCACTTGTTTGCAAATCACAAGACCCATTACATCTCTTCCCTCGCAGTAGCCCACCACAATTCCCACTGATCAGGTTCTCTAGTTCCAAATTTTACTTTGGAACCATGCTCACCCCTTATCCCTACCCTTTGCCATAGTCCGCTAAAAAATTGGAGGTCATCTTTTGAATCCAATAAACTATGTGCAAGATGCTCTGAGTTTGGGTCGCCTAAACATGTCAAAGGTCTATACTTAACTAGTTCATGATACTTGTAGGGTGTTTTACGAGCTTTCAAATAGCCAAGTTGCCATACCTATGCCTTTGAATTATAGAGAAATAAATAAATAAGACCCTCAAAGTTTTTTTAGCTACCTCTCAAAATGTTTAATCTAGTTCCTAGAATATCATAACTCTCAAACGTTTGCATCACATGAAAGGAGTAGCATCAACATCGATATCACGTTAGAAAGTCTAACCCAAAAGTTTAAACTATTAGGTAGAGGGACCACATGCATAGGGAGAAGTGTCAAAAAAGTCTTAAACTTTTTACATTTGTGCCAATTTAGTCATAAATCTTTTTTTGGTGTCAATTTAGTCATAAACTTTTTTACGTTGTGCCAATTTAGTCTTTTCTGGCCAATTTTGGTCGGATTTTGCTAACTGGACGCCAGTCGGCTGATATGGATAATTTTTAATAATATTTTTTTTTGTATTTTTTCCTTTTTCTTTTTTCCTTCTCCTCTTCCTTCCTTCCTTCAGCCGGTCGCTAGAGGTGATTGCCGGCGAGGTTGACCTTGCTAGCCACCTCGCCAGTGGCCACGAGGGCGACCTCGCGTTGGGCGGCAAGAAGCTAGCTTGAGGCCGCCTAGGCCGCGAGGGCGGCCTCGCACTGGGTGGCGAGGTTGAGCTTCGCCGGCCATGGGCGATCACCACCCTCGTCACCCAGGCCTCGAGGGCGGCCTTGCCCCTGGATCTGGCGAGGTCGAGCCTCGCCGGCCATGGGCAAGGCTCGACCCTCATCGCCCAAGCCTCGAGGGTGGCCTCGAGCTGGCTTCTCGCCACCCAGCATGAGGTCGCTCTCGTGGCCACTGGCGAGGTGGTGGGTGAGGTTGACCTCGCCGGTGGTCGCCTCTGGTTAGTCACCGGCGACCGGCTGGAGGAAGGAGGAGGAGAACGAAAAAAGAAAAAGAAGAGAAAAGAAAAAAGAAAAAGAAAAAGAAAAAATTTCAAAAAAAAATTAAAATATTATTAAAAATTATTCACGTTAGCACCGATTAGGTCATGTCAGCCGGCCGGCATCTAGTTAGCAAAATCGAGCCAAAATTGGCCGAAAAGGATTGAATTGGTATAATGTAAAAAGGTTTAGGACTAAATTGGCATCAAAAAAAGGTTTAGGACTAAATTGGCACAAATACAAAAGGTTTGGGACTTTTTTAACACTTTTCCCCACATGCATATAAAGGGCATATTGTCAAATGATGTTGGACAATATTTCAACAACAATGAAGGAGAAATAAAGTGAATCTACTGAAATTTTGCTGAAATGAGAAGGGTAATAACTCAACGACAAGTGCCATTATCTGGAAGAACAAAAAGCAAGTGGCATTTTGTCTTCATTGAAGAAGACCTTTTAGCATTTTGTTAAATCATTGCTGATTGTTTTAAAAATTTAAATTATTAATGAAATGTTTAAGTTGGCAAATAAAAGTGGATTTTCACCACGTGCATAGACTGCACTTTTGCTCGAGACTGAACAAGTCAATATATAGTAAGAAGGGCAAATAAGGGGTTGGAAAAATTTGAATTTAAAACCTCCTACTCTGATATCACAAATGACTTTGGGTGATTAAAGCTTAAGTTGTTGGATAAACGTGTGATTTAATACTTGATTATTCTAACATAGTAAAAGGTACACATGCAGTTTATGTCGAACAAATTGGATTTAAGAACTTTACATTACTGGTTATTAAAGCTGGATAAAATATCTTTGTCACTTACCACACACTGGGTCTTAAGAAATTTATATTGTAAATGCGTACTACCGTAGCAAGTTGTAGACTTGGTTGGGGAGAAAAGTCATAATGATCGTAGATATATTTACCCCGATAAGCGTACAAAGTTGAAGTACCAGGTTGATTTTAATTTCCCTCACAAATAATCTAATAGCGGGCATCCGGGTCATAATTACACAAATATTGTTTTATTACATCCTTAATTGCTTTATTACATCCTTAATTTTGAGAGAGAGAGAGAGAGAGAGAGAGAGAGAGAGAGAGGAGAGAGAGAGAGAGAGAGAGGGTTCGATGCACTTCCAGCACACAGTTTAGTGGGAGTAAAGGTTAGGGGGAAGGGGGGAAGAGGAGAGGTTGAATCAATGATGGTGGTATAGGATTTAATAGTGGAAAATGAGGATCACATGGTAATTAAATAACAACACAACTTGAAATAAGAATTTTAAAAAGGAAAACGAGGATCGCATGATAATTAAATAACAATGTAACTTGAGATAAATTTTTTTGAAAAAGATGTCATAACGTAAATTGACTATTTACAATAAAGATAAAATGTCACGTCATATCATGTCACATGAAATATACAAGCATGTGATTCCATTTTTGATTCCCATGGTATAACAAATCTAATATATACTGACAAGCAATAGATGGAATCTATCATACCATACAAGTTGCGAGGGCACATGCTTTCTTTGGACTCTGGTATCGATTATTTTATAAGAGAAGTATATTAAGTACAGATATATGTGACATGTGGTTGATAATGTTATCATTTCTTAGCATTAATCAACTTTGATCCTCATTATTGCAGCCCCACTGCTCCCCTTTGAGGATGCTTGTTGACCCAATTCCGATGATTACCTTCTGTCTCTTCTTCTGGCTTTTTCTTGGCTAATTAAAATTAATGAGTAGATTCTCTAATGAACTTTCTATGCTAGATTAATACAGCAAAGAGCATATCAATCGCATGCAAGCACGAGACAACGAAGAAACAATAGTTTAAAGAGAGAGTCACGAATTGTCGGACAAGACATTATTAGTGTCCTCCTCTCACGATCAGGACCAATTTAACCTCATGAACTGATTTTGTTTTCATTTTTGGGCCAAGTAAAGGAATTTACTTGTAGAAGAATTACCAAATTCATCCTTAATTTTTTTTCTTGATTACAGTGTGCATCCCTCGGAAAGTCTTTCTACGGCATATGCCGAAAAATCATGATTATTCACACTTAATGATGGCGTCAACATTTCTATTGGGGTTTTCAACTAGAGACCTAATATAAACAGAGATATATATAGTTCAAAGGACGTGATCATACAAAAACTTAAAGAGGGAAAAGAAAAGAAGGTCGAAAGTCACATTACATATATTAAAAATTTCGGGCACGTAATAACTTTAACCTATAAAAGTAGATAAAAGTAAGGGCCCAAAGGATAACAAATTCAGCTAGAATTGTGTTACTAAATTTAAGGAGAAGTAAGACAAAATGGCGCAAGAAGTGACGATAATATCTGAAATTTGCTCAGGTTAATTAAGCTTCATAACGACCGGCCAAAAGAGAAACAACGGATCACGAATTTGTCTGCTCAGAAACGTTAGATTCGAGGCAAGAATACCTAAGTCACCAACATAACCGGACAAGCAAGCGCGCTGCAAATCCATAGTCCTAGTGCTCTCCATCTGCAGCTGAAAGAGAAAGAAACAAAGGGATCGCCCACAAACGACGTACAGACAGATTACTTCACTTCGTTTAAGGCTTTCCCATTAGCAAGTATCTAAAAAAAAACCCTTAGCTAGTTCAACGGAAGTTAAAGAATTCCATTTCGACCCTCAGTTTCAAGGATGGGTTGAAGAGCAGTACGTAAACAGCTCCCCCAACGCAGTGCACGTGCAGACAAAGGAAGCTATACCCAGCCCTTTTTAAAGGAAAGTTGACGATTTTCACGTACGGAACGGCTGCTCTCGAAGATCCTCCTTGGCAGAGATGGTGGCTCACGTTCTCAAGAGTACGGCGATTCAGACTATATTGCTGTATCTCCAGACTCTGTCGGTCGGCCGTGCGTATTTCCAGGGTTTGGGCAACACGATAGCTATTCTCCTTTTTATTGCAAAGCGACAAAGCACACTTTCATATTAAACCGAGGAAATCGGAAGTCGCATGTGCTACTTGTAAATTAGTTTTATCCCACACCAAAAACGTTGGCCTTTTGTTCCGATCAAGAAATTGCTTTTTTTATTTAGATTTGGCATCTCGGAACAATGATAAAAAGAAGAAGAAGTTTTTAAGTGATTGTTCGAGTGAACAGTCACAATGATTCCAAAAACGTTATTATAGAGAGAGTGTGGGATGCCAAAAAAAAAAAAAAAAAACTATGGGCGGAGATTCTTTAGGAGATGTACATGCATGTAGATGTACATATTAGTAACATGCCGGAGCATCTATGCTGTGCTCTTAATTATAACACACGATATTATTTTGAATGAAATGATCGAATGATTTTAGAAACTTGTTAATATTGTGTTTAAATCTATTACTAACATAATGTACTTTTGATATGCTTTGTTTATATTTTTGTTTTCTTCATATTTGGACGGAAGCAGGTGGCTTAGAGTATTAGAGTGAAAGTGTACGATTTTTTGAAGTTGCATATAGATGCAAGATGATAGTATATTATATATTTGTGCATTGGTAGCCAGGGTTGCTTGGGAAACAAAATTTTACCCAGTCACTCAATTAGGCAATTTTTTGTTTTGTTTAATTTCCCGACGGAGGAGTTAGATCCTAAGATTACACCCTTCATAAATTTGACCACGTTACCAAAATTTTTAAAGGACCCAAGTTTTTTTTAATATAAATTCTAATTTAATTACAAATTACTCCTTTAATTAAACGCATTGCAGCTTCTCTTGTTGTCATCGACACGGATTTAGATGTTTTGATTTTTCAAGATCTACTAAACTAGGACAACCGCGAAAGATGGAGGAACTCCAACTATACAAATAGAAAGAGAGAGCATAATAAGATATAATTGGAAGATGGTCCTCGTGTGGAATAATTTGATTAAAAAATTTAGGGACATAACATTTATATTAAGTGTTGGAAGGTGTTAAAAGAATATTTTTGTGAGGTTACGTGATATTTCGAGCTAGGTTCCAGAAATGGAACCTCTAACTATGAACATTGCATTGAGTTTTTTTTTCCTTTTTCTTCTAATCAATGAAAAAAAGGAGGAGGAAGAATATATAACAATGCCGTGCATTACTTCTGCTTTAGGGGTTAGTACAGCCCTTAAGTAAGTGGACCATACTTGAGAACCAATCACAGTTTGACATATCACTAAGCAAACCGATTTTATAAGCTCAACTTGGTAAGTCCAACATTTCTCTAGAATTTCTTATCATCATCATCATCATCATCATCCTTTTACAATTCCCAGCATGTCTTAATTTGAATAATCGTTCAACAAATAAAGATTCGAGGGATCTAAAGTAGTTGCACCCTCACTATTTTTCTCCGTCAATTAATGATGAATATGTTGTTAAGCAATGAAGAAACTAATGGATCTTGTACTTCAAGTTTAACATGAGAAGAAGAAATTATCAAGGAAATCATGTGGAATGATAATGAACACTAGAGATTTGTGTGCTTAGATACAAGTATTAGCACCTATTTCATGGGGAGAACAAGCCGCTAAGAATTGCACTATAAATCGAAATAATAAATAGTTTACATTAGCTCAATTACTCAAGTATTTCCCAATGCTAGATTATATCCAATGTAATCTCATAAACGCCACACGACAAATCTTTCGCAAAGAACTCACTGAGAAAATTCATTGATAAAACCCTAATTTCTCTTGTTTGCTCTAATATGCTAGAACCATAATCCACCTCTTATATATATTTGTATCCAAAATAGGAAACCCTTTTCAACTATTTATATTAGGAATCCAATTTCAATAAAGATTTTTAGCTTCATATGTTCGATCAATCAAAAGCAAGATCTAGACTTTCTCATATAAATTACATGATCAGGCTTCGAATTGCAATTCGTTCATGAATTCGAACTCAAGACATTGCTAATAACCATATATTATCATCGTCGTCGCCATCACATGTCAAAAGAAGGGAAGCTTTCATTGAAAGACTCGAAAACCTAGCTGTACCTACTCCACGCCACAGTGATTAGGAAAAAAGAAAAGCAAACAAATTGCACATATAGTACTATAAAACAAGATGAAGTACCAATTTGAGAAAAAACTTTAATTAGCTCCCGATAAAATGCGTTTATTTATAACGTCAAGCTCCAATCCTCGCCACCCAAGAACATCATAGCACGCACGAAACCCTAGTCAGTCCCTAACCTCTCATTATCGTCCACTATTCAGGATCAACATGTACTCAGCAAGTTCCACAGTATCAGAATCAGATGTTGCTCTTTTAGAGCGCATTCGCCAGCATCTTCTCAACGACGATGACGACTTTGAAACCCTGGCGAAAATCGCTGAAAATGTTGGGTTCCATTGCCCAGATTCAAGTTTCATCACATTCCCTTCACTGGAGACAACAATGTCCTTCGAAGCAAATGATGACGACGCGGACGTCCATCACGATCCCCTGAAAGACGCGGTGGGATTCGAATCACCCAGCTCGTTGAATGAGCAACCGGTCGTGGATTACGGACACGTCGAAGCAAATGAGGCCATGCCTGCGGTGATGCGCGAATTTGACGCCCAGCCTGGAGGGCGTCTCTACCGGGGAGTGAGGAGGCGGCTGTGGGGGAAGTATGCGGCGGAGATTCGGGACCCAAAGAAGAATGGCGCAAGGAGGTGGCTCGGGACTTACGAGACACCGCAGGAGGCTGGGTTGGCTTATGACCGGGCAGCGTTTGCAATGCGTGGGGCCAAGGCCATGTTAAATTTCCCTCACTTGATTGGTCGCGATGAGGTGGAGCCCGTGAGGGTCACTCGGAAGCGGCACCACTCACCTGAGGCTGGGAGCGGCTCGCTGGATTCAAAGTGCAGAAAGGAGGACTCGACTGGCTCGGCCGGTGACCCTGAGGAGCTTAATGGCTATGTCATGTCGTTTCAACAGAGTGGAACTTGAAATGGACGAGAATGAGAGGTATTACGTGATGATTTTTAGTCTTGTGTAATGAATATGCGTCAAGCGTCAAGCGTATAATTTTTGTTTCTGATTTATTAAGTTCTTTTTTGGGCCCCGGGAGGTTGGGAAGGGCCGCCGCGGAGGAGGGGGGCGGTGGGGTTGGGCGGGGTTTAAGGGGAACAAATTAGAAGAAATTCCAGTGGAGGTTTGGTCAAATTTTCTGGATAGGAAATTGACACTGACTGCTGCTGGTGCTGCTGATCTTTAACGTTCCATGCTATGGTACTAATAAATTTGTTGTTACACTGCTTTGAATCGCCACCTGAGATAATCATACATGTGAGAAGATATGCGATCGCTAATGCTTTTCTTGGAAAAGATGGGAAGTTGAAAATGAAAAGTGAGAAGTGGGGATATAGAAAATGGAACCAACTTTAAAATCATCCCTCTACTATAGACTACTGCTTCTTTGAGAAACACAGAAACTAAAGTTGATTTTGATGGTGTAATTTATTCAAGATAAATCAACCAAGATTGATTCGTTGACCACCTGATCATGAGTTGATTCTGAGTATTTTCAAATAGCTTGTATATCAAAAAGAGGGAAATTCAAACTCAATTGGCCAATGAACCTACTCATCTATTTGGGAAAAGTGTTAAAAAAAGTCATAAACCTATTGTATTGATGTTCATTTAGTCTTAAACCTTTTAATAGTACCAATTTAGTCCTAAACTTTTTGACTTGATGCCGATTTGTCTTAAACATTTTAATAGTGCCAATTTAGTTCTAAAATTTTTGAACTAGTATCCTAAACATTTTGACTTGTGCCAATTCAATCATTCCGGTTAATTTTGGTTGGATATTGTTAATGTAGACGCCGACCGACTTAGGTGACACCATTGGCATCGACGTGGATAATTTTTAAGGAAAAAACCACCAAAAACCCCAAACTTTGCCAAAAGTGAGAAATTTACTCCAAACTTTTTTTTTTTGTGACATGAAAAACTCCAAACTTTGTAAATTATGACACATTTACCCAATCAACGGAATTTTCATTTTTCTTTTTTAATGTTTTTCATTTTCTTTTTTTTTTTCTTCTTCTTCTCTCTTCCTTTTGCCGGCCATGGTGGAGGGAAGCTGGTGTCTGGCGAGGGCTGCCCTCCCCGGCGTCAGGCGAGGGTCTCCTTTGCTTGGCCTGGCTAGGGCCACCCTTGCCGGCGTCGGGCGAGGGCCTCAGGGGAGGGCCTCCCTCGCCAGATCTGGCGAGGGCACCCCTCGCTCAATGCCGGTGAGGGCCTGGCGAGGGGTGCTCTCGTCGGACTTGGGCGAGGGGTGCCCTCGCTGGTGCCGAGCGAGGGGTGCCCTCGCCCGACACTAGCGAGGGCGGCCCTAGCCAGCCTAGGTGAGGGTGACCCTCGCTTGACGCTGGTAAGGGGTAGCCCTCGCCGGACGTTGGCTTCCCTCCGCCATGGCCAGTAAAGGGAAGACAGAAGAAGAAGAAAAAAAGAAAAAAAAAAGAAAAACATTTTAAAAAGTAAAAAGACCAAAATGCCCTATAGTTTAGGGTAAATGTGTCACACTGATAGAAGTTCTGGGTTTTTTTGTTAGGAAAAAAAGTTTGGGGTAAATATGTCACGGTTGGCAAACTTCAGGGTTTTTCATGTCACAAATAAAAGTTTGGCGTAAATTTGTCACTTTGGGCAAAGTTTTGGGTTTTTGGTGGTTTTTCCCTAATTTTTAATAATATTATTATAATTTTTCGATTTTTCTATTCTTTTTTCATTTTTTTCTTTCCTTTCTTCTTCTTCCTTTTGCTAGTGACCAATCACCGAGCTTAGCCTTGCCTTGGCCAAGCGAGGCTAGCCCACCTAGCCATGGCCAATGGCTAGCCATTGCTTGTGGTCGGTGGCTGGTCACTGGCAAAAGGAAGAAGAAGAAAGGAGAGAAAAAAAGAAAAAAAAAATTAGAAAAAAGTAAAAAAATAAAAAAAATTATTAAAAATTATCCATGTCGAAGACTTGGTGGTGCCATGTAAATTGGTCAGCGTCTACAGCAGCAATATTCAATCAAGGGATAACAAATTCAACTAGAAGTGTATTGCTAATGTTCAGGAAAAAAAATATATTAAAATGGCGCTTTTAAAATGGCATGCGAGTGAGGATGATATTTGAAATTTGCTCAAATTAATTTTCATAGCGAGCGGCCAAAAGAGAAACGTCGAATCACCACGAATTCATCTACTCAGAACTCTTACATTCGAGGCGAGAGTACCGAAGTCAACAACATAATCCAACAAGCAACTACGCTGCAAATCCATAGCCCTTGATACTTTCCATCTGCAGGTGAAAGAGAAAGAAACAAAGGGATCGCCTACGATATAGAGACAGATTCCTTCACTTCATTTACTGTTGTTACCAAGTATCTAAAAAACCCTTAGCTAGATCCAAAATCCCAAGTTCAACGGAGGTTTAAGAAATCCATTTCCACGTTCAGTTTCTGGGATGGGTCGAAGAGCAGTACGTAAAGGACTCCCCCATGCAGTGCCAGATGCAGAGAACCGAAGCTATTCGCGGCCTACTTCAGGAAGACCCTTCTTTGGGAGATGTTGGTTCACGTTCTCAAGAGTACATCTCCCAGACCGCGTCGGTCGGTCATGTGCATTTCTAGGGTTTGGGCCGATCGCCATAAAAGTAATGCTTGATCAGCACGATGGTTGATCTTCTTTTGATTACAAAGGCACAAAGGAAACTGCATGTTAAATCGGGAAATTGCTTTTTGTTTTTTGCTTTAGGTTCTGCATCTCGGAATAATAAAAAAAGAATTTTAGTGACTATTTCAATGGGCAGCCACGGTGACTCCAAAAATGTTTAGTAACATCAATGGCGAGAGCAACGTTTACTGAGAGAATGCGGGATGTCGAAAAAAAGAAAAAAGGGGCAAGGAAATCCTTTAGGAGATGTACGTTTATACAGGAGTACATACTACTAGTATGTTGGAGCATCTATGCTATACTCTTAATTATAATTCACTATATTATTTCGTATGAAATAACTGAATGATTTTAGGAACTCGTTGATAATAGATTTAAATCTTTGAGTAGTATAATGTATGATATGTTTTGTTTATATTTTCATTTTCTTCACATTAGTACAGAAACAATTGGCTTAGAGTATTAGAGTGAAAGTATATGATTTTATAATGCTGTATATAGATACAACATAATATGTATTATATATTTGTGTATTGGCAACAAGGCTTGTGTGGAAACAAAGTTTTTGCCTAGTCTCTCAATCAAGCAATTTTTTTTTTCAATTTGCCGACGGAGGAGTTAGATGCTAAGATTGCACTCTACATAAATTTGACCATGTTACACGAAATTTTATGAGGACCCAAGTTTTTTTTAATATATATTTTACTTTTTGTACGAATTAAAGGTGTTAATGGAGAGAGAGAGAGAGAGAGAGAGAGAGAGAGAGAGAATATTTGGGGTTACGTGATATTTCGAGCTAGGTTCCGGAAATGGAATCTTTGATTACAAATATTCCAATAAGTTTTTTTTTTTTTTCTTTTTATCAATGAAGATAAAAGAATAAGAAAGAAATAAAGCAATGTTGTGCATCATTTCTACTTTAGGGGTTAGTACTGTCATAAGTAAGTGGATCATATTGAGAACCAATCACAGTTTGACAAACTTACGGATCTTATAATTCAAGTCTAACATGATAAGAAGAAATTACCAAAAAATATCACATGGAATGATAATGAATACTATAGATTTATGTGCTTTGATTTAAAGTTGGCATGTATCTCACGGGAGAACTAGTCATTAAGAAATGTGCTATGAATATGGATAATAAATAATTTACATTCGCTCAATCGCTTGAGTATTTTCCCACCTTAAAATTATATCCAAAGTGAATTAATAAACATTATATTACAAATCTCTCATAGAGAACTCACTGAGAAAATTTGTAGATAAAAATTCTAACCATCTCTTCTTTGCTCTAATAGGCTAAAACCAAAATCCACCTCATATATAATAATATAATATAATATAATATAATATAATATAATATAATATAATATAATATAATATAACATAATATTTGTATCCAGAATAGGAAACCTTTTTTTAATGACTCAAATTAGGAATTTAACTCCAATAAAGATTTATCAATCAAAAGTAAAAGATAGGCTTTCCTAATTTAAATTATATGATTAGGCTTTCCATCGAATTTCGTTTACGAATTCAATCTCGAGATAGTGGTCACCATCTAATGCAAAAACAAGGGAAGCTTTAACTGAAAGACTCGAAAACCAATCTGTCCGTTCTCCACGCTGCTGTGATTAGAAAGAAGCAACCAAATTGCACTTACGGTACTAATAAACATGAAGACCACTTTGAGAAAGGACTTTGATAAGCTCCCGATAAAACGCGTTTATATATACTTTCAAGCGTCGAACCTCGCTACCCAAGAACATCATAATTCGCACCAAACCCTAATCAGTCCCTAACCTCGCGTATTGTCCACTATTCAGGATCAACATGTGCACAGCGAGTTCCACAATGTCAGAATCAGATGTTGCTCTTTTAGAGTGTATTCGCCAGCATATTCTCAACGACGACGACTTTGAAACCCTAGCGAAAATCGCTGAAAATGTTCGATTCCATTGCCCAGTTTCAAGTTCCAACACATTTCCGTCGTTGGAGACAACTATGTCCTTCGAAGCAAATGACGACGACGTGGACATCCATCACGATCCCCTGAAAGATGAGCAACCAGGTGTGGATCGTGGACACGTCGAAGCAAATGAGGCTATGCCTGCGGTGGTGCACGAATATGTTGCGGGGCCTGGAGGGTGTGTATACCGGGGAGTGAGGAGGTGGCCGTCGGGGAAGTATGCGGCGGAGATACGGGACCCAAAGAAGAATGGTGCAAGGAGATGGCTCGGGACTTACAAGACGCCACAGGAGGCTGCGTTGGCTTATGACCGGGCCGCGTTCGCGATGCGTGGGACCAAGGCCAGGCTAAATTTCCCTCACTTGATCGGTCGCAATGAGGTGGAGCCAGAGAGGCTCACTCGGAAGCGGCACCACTCACATGAGGCTGGGAGTGGCTCGCTGGATCCGAAGCCGATAAAGGAGGACTTGACTGGCTTTGCCAGCGATCCCAAAAAGCTTAATGGCTATGTCGAGTCATTCCAATGGTGTGGAACTTAAAATGGAAGAAATCGAGAGTTTTCGTGTGCTAATTTTCAGTCATTATGTTATGAACATGCGTCAAGTGTATAATTTTATTATAAAAGAAGCATACGGAAAATTCATTTGTCCGATTTATTAATTTTTGTTTCTTTAGGGGGAAAACACAAATTAGAAGAAATTCCGACGGGGGTTTAGTCAAATTTTCTGGGGAAAAAAATTGACGAGTGCTGCTGCTTGTCTGTAATTTTCATGCTATCATACTAAAAATATTTGCGCTTACACTGCTTTGAGTCACCACCTAAGATAGTATATGAGAAGGGGGGGGGGAATGATGATGGGAATTGGAAAAAGAAAACCGAGAGGTGGGGACACAGAAAATGGAACGAACTTTAAAATCATGACTTTGCTACAAATTACTCCTTTGAGAAACATAGAAACTAGAGTTGATTTTGATGGTGTAATTTATTCAAGATAAATCAATCAAGATTAATTCATTGACTACTCAACCGCCAGTTGATTCTGATTATGTTCAAATAGCTTATATATCAAAAAGAGGGAAATTTCAACTCAATTGGCCAATCAACTTGCTCATAAATCTAGGAACATAGAAAATCTTAGGTTAAGCATATTAGGTACTTCACTCAATCGCGCATTAAAATTCAAGCTTGGCCAGCTCAAGTCAAGTGAAAAAAAACCTTTAGCTTTTATTTAAGTGAGAATAACAAGCCCTTGAATCCTTAAAAAAAACAACTGCAAGAGTCATATTCAAATTTGATTCCTCAAAGTGAATTTTCCTTTTCCTAACATGCATTGACCATGGAAATTCTTTCACCCACATCCTCGTCATTTTACCTTAGATATGAAGGGAAATGTTGAACTATGAATCATAAGTTGTGTTTGTTGTCTAATAATATGAATTTATAGATAAATCGATTACCCCTCATCCCAACTAGTAAACTAGTGGCCATAATCACTCCTCTAGCTTCTCCAATACTATCTTGTTTTTTCATTTTAATTTTGGTTAAACGCGATCCAGGCCCTTTTTTTGCCCCTATTTCAAAACCTTCAGGACATATTTATATCAGATCCCTCAAATTTGGTAAGGGTTGAGATAGAATAAAATATTAATGAAGGGGTGAGTTGGGCGACTAGAGATGATATGACAAGAGTGGGGATGAGGGCTCCTTTCGTTTCAACTTTGTTCAGATCTACCATCTTTCTATCCTATTTAGAAAGATAGCTGCTATCAAAGAGAAGATAAATGCTATTGACCGCTTTACTTCCCGAGAGGGACAAAGTGTCAGAGGCTAGGTATGGAGACTTGGCTATTTGAAGGCTCATAAAATACCCTATAGATTTCATGAACCAATTAAGTATAGACCTTTGACATGCATAGGTGACCCAAATCCAAAGCATCTTGCATGTGGTTTATTGGATTCAAAAGTACGACCTCTAGTTTTTTAGTGGACTGGGTGAAGGGTGGCTGCTGAGTGTGAACATGATTCCAGAGTAGAATCTAGAATCAAACAACCTGATCGGTGGGAACTAGGGCGGGAAAGCATCTTACACGTGGTTTATTGGATTCAAAAGTACGATCTCCAGTTTTTTAGTGGACTGGGCGAAGGGTGGCGGCTAAGTGTGAATATGATTCCAAAGTAGAATCTGGAATCAAACAACCTGATCAGTGGGAACTAGGGCAGGCTACTACAAGGGGAGAGGGGTATCGGGTCATGTGATTTGCGGACAAGTGGGGCACATGCAAGGGTTAGATAAACGAAGACACTAGATGGGTCTATTAAGGAGACAACAACCCTTCATCCACTAAACAACATGCATACATTGTTTTTTTTTGTGGGGGGGGGGGGAGAGCATAATTATCACATGATAAAATAAGATATAATTGGAAGATGGTCCCCATGTGGAATAATTTGATTAAAAAGTGAAGGGACATAACATCTATGGCAAGTGTTGGCGGGTGTTAAACAATATTTCTGCAGGGTACGTAATATTTCGAGCTAGGTTTTGGAAATGGAATCTTTCGGAATTGGAATCTCTGACTATGGATATTCCAATAAGTATTTTTTTTCCTTTTCTTTTTATCAATGAAGATAAAAAAAAAAAAAGACCATATAAAAATGCTAAGCATCATTTCTGCTTTAGGGGTTAGTATTGCCCTTAGTAAGTGGACCACATTTGAGAACCAATCACAGTCTGACAAACTTATAGATCTTGCAATTTAAGTTTAACACGAGAAGAAGAAATTATATCCAAGGTGAACTCATAAACATTATATCGCAAATCTCTCGCAGAGAACTCAATGAGAAAATTTATAGATAAAAAACCCTAAACTTCTCTTGTTTGCTCTAATATGCTAAAACCAAAATGCACCTCATATATTATATAATATTTGTATTCAAATTAGGAAATCCTTTTTAACTGATTCAAATTAGGAATTCAACTCTAATAAATAAAGATTTTTAGTTTCATATATTCAATCAATCAAAAGTAAGATATAGACTTTCCCGATTTAAATTACATGATCAGGCTTCGAATCGGACTTCATTGACGAAGTCAAACTCGTGACGAAGTCAAACTCGAGGTATTGTCAATACATATTATTGTCATCGCTGTCGCCATCATATGCAAAAGGAGGGGAAGCTTTCACTGAAAGACCCGAACCATTAGCTCTCCGTACTCCACGCTGCTGTGATTAGAAAAAAGCAACCAAATTGGACCTACAGTACTAACTAATAAACAAAGATGAACTACCAATTTGAGAAAGGACTTTAACAAACTTCAGATAAAACGCGTTTTTATGTACCTTCAAGCGTCAGCCCTCGCCACCCAAGAACATCATAATACGCCCGAAACCCTAATCGGTCCCTAACCTCGCATTATCGTCCACTATTCAGGATCGACATGTACACAGCAAGTTCCGCAATATCAGAATCAGATGGTGCTCTTTTAGAGTGCATTCGCCAGCATCTTCTCAACGATGACGACGACTTTGAAACCCTAGCGAAAATCGCCGAAAATGTCCGATTCTGTTGCCCAGATTCAAGTTCCAACACATTTCCATCGCCAGAGAGAACAATGTCCTTCGAAGCAAATGACGATGGCATGGATGTCAATCACGATCCTCAAGATGCTGCGGGATTCAAATCAACCCGCTCGTTGAATGAGCAACCGGTCGTGGATCATGAACACATCGAAGCAAATGAGGCCATGCCTCTGGTGATGCGTGAATGTGATACCCAGCCTGGAGGGGGTCTCTACCAGGGAGTGAGGAGGCGGCCGTGGGGGAAGTATGCGGCGGAGATTCGGGACCCAAAGAAGAATGGCGCAAGGAGATGGCTCGGGACTTACCAGACGCCACAGGAGGCTGCATTGGCTTATGACCGGGCTGCGTTCGCGATGCGTGGGACCAAGGCCAGGCTAAATTTCCCTCACTCGATCGGTCGTGATGAGGTGGAGCCGGTGAGGGTCACTCGGAAGCGGCACCACTCACCTGGGGCTGGGAGCGGCTCGCTGGATCTGAAGCCGAATAAGGAGAACTTGACTGACTTTGCCGGCAGCCACGACAAACTTAATGGCTATGTCATGTCGTTCCAATAGTGTGGAACTTGAAATGGAAGAAATTGAGAGGTTTTGTGTCCTGATTTTTAGTCATTACGTTATGAACATGCGTCAAGTGTATAATTTTCTTATAAATGAAGCATACGAAGAACTCAATTGTCTGACTTATTAATTTTTGTTTCTTTAGGGGGAAAACACAAATTAGAAGAAATTCCGACGGGGGTTTAGTCAAATTTTCTGGGGAGAAAATTGACAAGTGCTGCTGCTGGTCTGTAATTTTCATGCTGTCATACTAAAAAAATTTGCACTTACACTGCTTTGAGTCGCCACCTAAGATAGTCATACGTATGAGAATATATGCGTATGTTAATGCTTTTTCTTTCTTTTTTTTTTTGAGGGAGGGGGGGGGGAAGGGGGGAAGATGGGAATTGGAAAATGAAAATTGAGACGTGGGGACATAGAAGATGGAAAGAACTTCAAAATCATCGCTCTACTACAAATTACTGGTTCTTTCAGCAACATAGAAGTTAGAGTTGATTTTGACGGTGTAATTTTTTCAAGATAAATTAATCATGATTCATTTGTTGACTACTCGACCATTAGTTGATTCTGATTATGTTCAAATAGCTTATATATCAAAAAGAGGGAAATTTCAACTCAATTGACCAATGAACCTACTCATATATCTACGAACATAGAAAACTTAGGGTAAGCATATCTACTACTTCGCTCAGTCACGCATTAAAATTCAACCTCGGTCAGCCCCTGTCAAGTGAAAAAATAAACAAAAAGTGTCAAATGCCCTTCCTTTTGGACTGCCGGAGTCTTTTTTTCAGGTTAAATTGCTTGACGAGGTTCTTCTGAACTCTATTGTCAACACGACTTAATATGCAAATCATCAGTGATTTCATCAAAATAAATTGATTGTATCTGCTAATGCTAGCCTTAATCTATCCAAAAAGAATCATTGAATTATCAATCTACGTATTCCGTTGTTCCAAGCTAATAAACATATGTAGCTGTCGGTAAGACTTGAGTCCTCCAAACGAATTTTGATTTCTCGAGTTAAGTCAAATTGGGTCGATAAGACCCTAGGCCAGACCTCATTTTACCTCCTAGATAGAGAGGGGGACACATGTGATTCTGTATTAGATTGATAGATATAGATAAAAATAAACTAAAGGAAGAGACCCCCTGCTTCATCTTTTAGATGGATCACATTGTCTTAGACTCTCATTTAGAGTTTACTAAAGTTCTTTAGGAGATCCACTTTCCCTCCATCTTTATGGCATTCAGCACAGCAAATGGAAATCCAAAGCTAAAGCAACTTTTGAAAATTGATTATTTAGTTTCAACTTTTGAAAACAGAGCGCTAATAATTTCTTTCACAAAGAAAGAAAAAGGAAAAAAAGGAAATTTTCTGACACTATTATTTTCAGTAATTTCACATTTTTTAGGTGAGCAAAATTTGGAAGGAATTTGCAATGGACTTTAGTCAAATTTTGAGGCATAAATTTGACAAAATGATGCTTTTGAACAATTTTATACTCCTTTTAATCACTACAGGCAAAAATTTGACATTAACAATATATATATATATTAATATATATATATATATACATACATATTTATATATATATGGAGATCAAATAATATAGTCGCTCAAAGTCTGCTTTAGATCAATCTCTTAAAAACTATAGGTACAAGTTATTACGCTAATTTTGCCTTAAGTAGTGTTGAGTAGACCTATCAAAACAAGTGGGTTCGGTTAAAAATGGTCCAACCAAAATTGATCAATTTTCCTACAATACAAATTTAGTAACTCATATTAGACCCATACCTAACCTGATCTATTTTGTTAAAACTCTTCTATATTTAAGAAAATTGAGAAAAACTTATACTAAACTAAGGTGAGAGCACAAAGTGAGAGAGCATGAGATCAAGTGAGGGAGAAAGAGAGTGAAGAGAGAGTTATAGAGGTGAGTTAGGTTTAAGTACGTTGTGAGCCTATTGAACATTTGTATTATTTTGGCTTTTGCCATTCTAAGCTCAGTTATGATCCATTTATTGAATTTAATTAACTTATATAATAACCCAACCCATGAAATATGGGTTAACAAATGGTTTCATAACCCATTTTGATAGGTCTAGTGTTAAGCTAAGGAAAATTCTATAAAGTGGTAAAAAGAAGTTGCCCTAGTGTAGACCTTGAATCAAGTCATGACAATCTCATTCTTACTTTTTTCAGATGCTTCTCTTTTATAAAATTGGAGGGGAGATCTTATGTGATGCTCATCTCAAGATAATTTACTTGCTAATATGGAAATATGATCAATGTGGTCACATGTCTATGACGTTCTCCCTTCTCCCACCATCTAAAGCTCGTGGCTAAATTTTGTTAACTGTTGTTCTTAGATCAATTATGTTATTCTCCTCAAAAATGGAGGTAGAAGGCAAAATATCTCAAATTTGGAAACATTGGCCTGATCCAAGTTTAAGAAAACCTAGTTATGGCCTTTGACACACACATGCATTGGGAGGCGCTAATGTAAATGGTGAATGGCAGATATGAGAGTGCTTGGAGGGCATGGGGTTGTGAGCGAGAGACGTGGGATGAGAGTTACCGTTCCTATATTTGCTTTTTCTCTATGTCTTGATTATCCAAGTTGAAAATTAAGATGACAAGAAAATATAATATTTTGTTAATGATCAAATGAAGAGCACATAAAACTTATTTATGTGCTTTACTAGATAACTATCTAAAATAGCACAATATCAATTACAATCAATCAAACCAATCAAGGGAAATATATAAAATCTCCTATAATATCCTTATTAAATCTATAATATCCCCCTCAAACTCAAGGTGATTTGAAATAGATCAATTTGAGTTTGGTGAAAAGATCCATAAAATACCCTGGTGGATGTGTCTTGGTGAAGACATCAACAATTTGTTAAGCGGATGAAGTAGAGACGAGTCAAACAGTACAATGAGGAACATAATATCGGATGAATGATAATTTATTTCAACATGCTTTGGGTTTAAGCACCAAGAATGTTGTAATGAGTTGTCTTGAGCGTATCTTTATTGAGCCACTCATGGAGTTCACCTTTGACTCTCTATGACATGCACTAGTCCTAAAATGCAAAAAGGAAAGGTTAATCTAATATTTAGTCCTCTAATTTTTATTATCGTATGATTTGGTCCCCTAACTCAATTTTGGGTCCCAACTCTTTGCCCGTCTTGTTGCACTTTTGGACATAGGTGTGCTGATCCTATTTCTCCTAGCCCCCTTAAAGCTGTTCCAATAGCCCCCAAGCCACCCGCTGCTTGTCCTCATGGTGAGTGGTGTGAAGTTTGTGGGAAGCGTAATTCTAAACTTCCTGGTATTGGTGACGTTGCTCCCGTTGCTCGCTCTACTATCCCCCCTCCTCGAGGAGTAGAACTTCAATCCCCTGCACCACAGGAGAATGTGCCGAAGCTAACTGCTTTGTTGAAGGTGAGAGTCGAAGACCCCTCTCATTCGTTCGAACTTCTTCTTGGCACTTCTATGGGTTCTCCCCAAGCTAGCCATCTCCAGGCATCGGATTGCTCAGTGCTGGGCCCGCCTTTGTCTTTGGATGAAAAAGTAGTGGATGAAGTCAGCTTAGGAGGTAGTGATTCTGACTCCCCCCTCGTGGTCGCTTCATCCATTCCAAAGGAAGCTGCTTCGCTCAGGCTTCTTCCTGGACCAAACTTGGCTGTCCCTGCCAGCCAGAAAGGAATTCTTCCTTGTTGACACCTAATTTAAATTTAGAAAATAGAAATAGAAGATAATCTTTGATTAGAGGGAAATTTTTAAAAAAAATTCGCATTCAAAAACTCAACAGTCAAATTTTGGAGCCACTTTTTTGTTGAAGAAGTTTAGTGAATATCGCCAAATCTCAACAATTTCGAGTCTTTCCTCTATAAAAAGGAAGGCGAGGTTTCGGAACCAGGGTGGGAGGTCTTTTTTCTCTTGATCTAAAAAAGAGAAAAGCAAAAAGGTGAAAACAGAGAAAGAAAAGTCAAAAGGGAAAGGGGTGAAAGTAAAGAAGTGACCGGTCATTGGGAAGAAAAAATGAAATTCCTACTGTTCACTTTCTTCCCCCCATCCGCATCTGCTTGACCGATCATCTGCTTTTGCTCTGCACGGCGTCGCAGCTTGTCCACCACCACACCAGGCGACGTCGGAACCGCCCTCGCCCACCACCGCACCAGGCGACGCCGGATCGCCCTCGCCAGCCGCCACCGCGCTTCCGCCGCCGCAGCAGCACCACTGAAGCCCGCCAACTCCGTTGTTGCTGCTTCCCCCTATGCCATCGCTGAGCACCACCAGAGCCCGACGCCTCTGCTCCGACGCCTCCGCAGATCCCACGACGGCCCCGCTTCCGATCAACGCCTGCACCTGGTGTTTCCCGGCCCACGACGCCCTTCGCCGGTGGTCCGAGCCGCTGCTACACGCATCTACTCCGCCAGCTCGAACCAGATCCGCACCGCCTGCGCCCGCCTCTGCAACGCCCAGACCTCCCGCGCTGCTTTGCTTTCGACGCGCCCTCCCGAGCGACACCTGCCGCCGCTGCTCCTGATCTGAGCCTGTTGCAGTGCCCACGACCCACTTGCTGCCTCCCTTGTTTTGTTGCAGGTCCAGTTATCACCCGAGCCTCGCCGGAGTTCCGACGAACAGCCCCTGTTCCAAGCGGCGACCCATTACCCAACCACCATTGCAGCTTGGCCACAATTGTTTCTTCGCCATTCCTCAAGTTAACCGTGAGGTAGACTAGGTAGATTTTTAAATTAAGTTTATTTTGATTATTTGGACTCATAGTTTTTTTTATTCTAACTTGATTTGTTCTGATTTATTTTTATCATTATCCGATTAGGAAATTTGTCATATTAAGTCATAATAATAAAAAATATTGAGCCGCGAGACGTCGGGTTAGATTTTTGATTATTTCGACTTTTTATGGCAAAATTCATGAATTGCTTTGCATCATTGATTCATATTAAAATAATATGCCATTGATTTACATGGATGGATTTTTATTTTGGCGTGTTATTGTTATTTGCTCATCACATATCATGCATCATATTAGGTATTTAGGTCTATACACATTTCATATTTGAAGCAACGCATTTTAGTTTTTTTAAGATTCATGTAGAATTAGGATGATTTTCCTTTAATAAAACCAAAACAAAAAAGAACAAAAAAAAAATGTTATTTAGGTTATATAGATTTCATAATGTGCACATTACATGTTGCGTTTTAATTAGTGGGTTATAGGTTAATGTTTTAACATTCTCATCATGTAGTATTTTTTTTAAATATAAAAAATAAAAAATGCCAAAAAATTAGCACTGCATCATTACGTTACTTTCTTTTTAATAAAAATTATTAGGTCATTTCAAAAAAAGAAAAAAAGAAAACACAAAGGTCATTTACTTGGTTAATTAATAGGTTAGTTCATAATTAATCCCATTTCATATCATCATTGTTTAATATAGGGTGCATATGTATAAAGTATAATTTATCAGGGTTGCATTATTTTAAAATGAAAAATCATAAATAGAACATGCATATAGAATTACCACGTCATCCATCCCATATCATGTAACACATGCATATTTAGGATTATGTAAATAAGATTGCATACATATAGTGATAGTTCTAGTTATGCCATATAAATTGCATCCCACATATCATTAAAGTAAAATTCATGCATATCAAATTTAAATTAAAATTACATTTAATTAAATATCATGTCATTTAATAAATCATGTTTGGGGCATGCATTTTATTAGCATTGTTGTAAATGTTTTTTTTAGAGGATAGACTTTAATAAAGTTGTAGTTTATAATTTCATACGAATCTAGCATTTTGGTGTATTGAATGTTATTTCATTGATTGTGCACCCGCATGACCACCATTTACATGTTAATATCTTAGGTTAAAGTTAATAAAAAATGCCGGCAAAATATTTTGAAAAATAAAAATAAAAAGGTACCGAAAGGGCGTTAGATTAATCTAGCGTAACCATGTTCCCGGACCTATTGAATCTTTGGTTCGCAAAAGTAAAATAGTCTCCCATACTTTACTTGGGTTTCTAATCAACCCTAATTGGTTAATAGCGGCTCCAAATTGAAATATAATTGCATGTTTTAATGGGTCAATTTCTTAGTATCAAGTCGCGATTGGTAGGACTTGGGAGAGTCCGTGCCAAGTCTTCAGACTTAGTAATCCATTAGCCTTCTTTAAGTACTTCACCTTTGGGAAGGTCGTGACATTCGTTCTGCCTTGGCTGATGCTAGCATTCCTCCAAGCCCGATGCCTATACTATCCTCGACTAAGAAACAAGGTGACAAGCGACAGTAACTTCTCTGCCTTTTGTTTTTTTTATGTTTTTTGGTGTATGGAATATTAGGGGTCTCGGGGCCCCCCTTAAATAGGCTGAAATAAGGAACTTTGTTAGAACCAATCACCTTAGTTGTGTTGGTATTTTGGAGACTAAGATTTCCGTTGCTCTATATCCTTCGGTCTCGGGTACTCTGCTTCCTGGTTGGTCTTGGTGTACCAATCTTGTCCACTCACCTCGAGGGAGAATATTGTTGGGGTGGAACCCCTCGTTCGTTTCTTTTGGCTTGTTTGCGAGCTCTTCCCAAGCCATCCATGGACAGTTGGAATGCCTTAGCAGCGGTGTTACTTTCAACCTTTTTGTGGTTTATGCGGAACATTCTTTTGTTTTGAGAAGACCTCTTTGGGTTGACCTGCTGCAGTCTAGCTTCCTCTTCTCGGACTCGCCTTGGATTGTTGCAGGGGATTTCAATGCTATTTGTTTTGCTTTGGATAGGGCAGACAGATCTAAATATTGGATTCCTGCTTTCGATGACTTTGGTAACTGTCTTATCCAAGCCGGCTTGGATGACCTTAGATATGTTGGCCGCAGGTTTACCTAGGTAGCATCCTCGAGTTCCAATCGTAGGCTAAGAAAAATCGATAGAGTGTTGGTTAACTCGGCTTGGAATTCTGTTTTATCCTTTTTTGAGGCTTCGTTTTTGGCTCCTAGAGTTTCTGATCACTCTCCAATGGTTGTTAGGATTTTGCCTACCTTGAACACCTGCAAGCCTTTTGAGTTCTTCAATTTCTAGATAACCCATCCGGCCTTCTTTGACTTGGTGTCTCAGGTTTGGGAGTCCTCCTTCTCTGGTACTACTATGTTTGTCCTTTGTTGTAAATTTCGGACTCTCAAGTGTAGACTTAAACTTTTGAACAAAGAGGCATTCTCGGACTTATTTGCTAAAACCGCTGAAGCTAGGCAACCACTATTGGATGTGCAGGATGCCATCCAACTGGATCCTTTTAACCAGTTGCTGGTTGATGCTGAAAAGGAGCACTGCGGGTCTTCTTTGATCTCCGCCTACAAGAAGAATATTTTTTCAGGCAAAAATCTAGGGTGTGGTGGCTCAAAGAAGGCGATCTCAACACTAAGTATTTTCATCATTCAGTCAAGCGAAGCCACCTCTGGAACAAAATCCTCTCGATCTCTGATGGTAATAACTAGATTACGGATCCTTCTGAAGTGCAATAACTCTTTGTTTCGCACTTCCAGAACCTGTTGGCGGCTTCCCCCCTCCATTGTGCTCTCGATTGAGGAGATCCGAACGAACTTGGAGCATATTCTAGCTAGTGATCAGGTTCAAGTTCTTTCTCGCCCAATCTCTGATGAAGAAATTCAAGATACTTTGTTTTCCCTTGTGAGTGGTAAAGCGCCAGGCCCGGATGGATTTAATGTGGACTTTTTCAAACGGTCTTGGGGGATTGTTGGCCTCTCGGTGTTGCTGGCAATCCGAGATTTCTTTGATTTCGGTAATCTTCTTCGGGAGATCAATTCTACCATTATTACCTTGGTCCCGAAGATCCCTAATGCCTCGACTATCAACGACTTCAGACTCATAGCTTGTTGCAACACAATCTATAAGTGCATTACCAAATTTTGGCCAACAGGTTAGCCGCTGTGCTTCCTTCTATTATCAATCTGCCTCAGAATGCTTTTGTTAAGGGTAGACATATCAGTGATAACATTTTGTTAGCCTAGGAGTTGTTCTGTGATTTTTATCACGAACCTTATCGGCCGAAATGCATCATTAAGGTCGACTTTTGCAAAGCCTATGATTCGGTAGATTGGAACTTCATTGAGCTAACCTTATTAGCCTTTGGTTTTCCCTCTATCTTCGTTAAGTGGATTATGGTTTGCATTCGGTCTCCCAAGTTCTTCATCTCCTTAAATGGTGAATTGCATGGTTCTTCCCTAGTGGACGAGGTATTTGTCAGGGTGATCCTATGTCTCCCTACTTATTCACGCTCATTATGAAAGTTTTCACAAGGATCCTCAATGCTCAAACCAGGATGCCAGACTTTGTTTTCTTTTGGAGATGTAAAGCATCTAGGCTCTCCCACCTCTTCTTCGCGGATGATGTACTCCTCTTCTCGGAGGCTAATATGGCGTCTTTGTAACTTTTAAAGGACGGAATTCACTTATTTGCCAGCTGGTCTGGGCTCACTCCCAACCTTAACAAAAGTGAAATCTTCCTCTCGGGAGGACCCTCTTTCTTGAGGGATGCCTTGGTGAGCACCTCTGGCTTTCAATTAGGCTCCCTGTATTTTAGGTACCTCGGTGTGCCTATCATCTCTTCTAGGTTGGGCAAGGAGGATTGTGTCTCCCTAGTAAATGCTATCATGACGAAAGTTCAGTCTTGGACCAACTGCTTCCTCTCCTTAGTGAGTAGGCTACAACTAATCAGGTCGGTTCTCCATTCTATCCAGGTTTACTGGTCAAGCGTCTTTATCCTTCCCTCCTCGGTCACTAATCGGATAGAGCAGATTTTCTGGCAATTCCTTTGGAAAGGCCCAGATCTGGGTGTAGGAGGAGCCAAGGTTGCTTGGGATGAAGTCTATTTACCTAGAGATGAAGGTGGTTTGGGGATTCGTTCCCTTCGTAAGAGCAATAAAGTTGACATGCTTAAACACTTATGGCTCCTTTTTATTGACAAAGAGTCGTTATGGTGTGAATGGATTCATTCCACGTTCTTAAAGCATAAGAAATTCTGGATAGTCCCTAGGCCTACTTTTTGTTTGTGGGCATGGAAGAAATTGCTTGGCCTCCGTGATTTTATTCAGTAGCAACTTATTTGGCGTATTGGGAATGGACTTTTAGTTTCCTTTTGGTTTGATCTTTGGCACCTTCGTGGCCCCCTCAATAAACTCTTCTCTGATTAGGAAATATATTGTTCTGGTATCCTGCGACTTGCCTCGGTTGCTACTGGCCTATTGGCCTTACCCCTTCATTCTAATTCTATTGTTGTGACCACCCTGGCGAGGTGGGTTGACCCCCTTCCGGTTCTTAATGGTGAAAATGACCGTCTCCTATAGCTTGGTCACTCTTCGGGTGTGTTCTCTACGGCCTCTACTTGGAGCTTATTACGGTCAAAGGGTACCGTGGTGCCTTGGTCCCGCTTCATTTGGAGTCCCTCACTGCCTCCTCGGTATCAATCCCACATGTGGTTGATTACCCGCAATCGCTTACCAACCTAGGTACTTCTGCTTTCGCATGAGAGAATCCCGCAAGTTTCTTGTGCTTTTTGTTCTTCTAGGTCAGACTCAATCAACCATTTATTTTTTGGTTGTTCTATAACTAGTGGCCTTGCGACTTTCTGGGCGGCTAAATGCAACTTGCCCTAGCGAAATCGTTCTTGGAAGGACAACTTATTGTGGGCAATTGAGCACTTATCTGGCACAAGTTTTCACCATTCGCTGGCTCGGTTTGCCTTTGGCGCCCTTTGTTAGCTCATTTGGAAAGAGAGGAATAACATTATCTTCCGCAATCAAATTCTATTCCTCCCAGCCTTAAAGGAGCATCTTTGTAAAGCTGTCAAAGATAAGGCCTTAACTTTTGCAAAGGTTTCGGATACCCCTCGTAACAGAAGACTCTAGCTAGGCTGGGGAATTCATCCATCAATCTTTGATTGATTTTGCTGGTTTTTCTGGTTGCTGCTTTTGTCTTCTTCAGCGGCTCCGCACCTGCTACCTCTCATGGAGTCTTGTTGGAGTGTACTAGGAGGTACCCCCCTTTGTGCTTTTCCCTAAGGGTCTCCCTTCTGTTGCACCGCTGGATTGCTTGTTTGGGGGAGTTGGTTTAGTCGATTGCCCCTCCTCTTCACTACTTTGTGGAAGATCCATCCCCGTTTTGCTAGCGCCTTGATGGTTCCCGTTGCTGGTGCGGTTTTTGGTCTTCTCCTTTGATGTGGACTCGCGCTCATCTCTCGGTTGGAGTGGGTTTTTTGTCCTTTTGTCTGTTGGGTCCGCTCCCTTGTTGTTTGTCGTTGTTTCTTTTTGTTGTGCGGGCTACCGTTGTTTTGGTGGCTCTTTCTCCTCTCGTCTTTGTTGTTGGCCGCTGGTTGGCTCTTTCTTTGCTGCCTTGTCTCTTTCTCTTGCAGCTTCTTTTTCCCTCGACACCCTTCCACTCGTTTTGACATGTTGTCTTAATGAGTGTAAGCTTTTTGGTGCCTGGGTTCCCCTGCTGTACAGCTGTATAGCTTCTTGGTTCATAAGTTCAATATATATCTTACCTTTTACGAAAAAAAAAAAGTACCTGAAATTTTGTCATTTTTATAATCGCGTGCTTAACTTTGTCTTTATTTAATAAAGTATCTTGACTTTTCAACAGTGGGTTGATATGAGAACTCCATTAAATTTATGGACGAAAAATGTCAATCTAGACGCTAACACAGTTATATCACCATTAAGGGCCTGTTGGCAACGTTTCTATTATTTTGTTTCTTTAGTTCTTTTGTTCTCTTGATAGAAAAGGAATAGAAATTAATTTGGTAACATCAATTAATTTTTCTATTTCCCGGAATAGAAAAGTGGCCAGAGAATAGATTTGGAATAGAAACAAAAAGTAAAAAAAAGTAATTTCTTATTCCTACGAACAATTTTTAGAAATAAGTTATTTTTTTCTTTTCTCCCACCTTGGCCCTCGCCACTGGCCACTGTCGCCCCAAACTGTTCGGCCACCGTCGACCACCATGGCCTACTGTGCGGTGGCTAGCAACAGTGGCAGCCAGGAAGAGTAAGAAAAGAAAAGAAAAAATTAAAAAAATTAAAAAATTAAAAGAAATTTTACGTTATAAAAAAATTTGTGGATCCTATCAAACACATTCCTATTCCTTTTCCATTCAAAGATAGAAATTTTATGTAATTACCAAACACGTTATTTTACTTAGAAATTGTTTCGGGGAATAGAAAAAAAAAGACTATTTCTAAAAAGAAATTGTTTTTCAGAATAAAAGCATTATCAAACAGACCCTAACTTTCCACTTTGAGTCCAATGTGGTTTCTTGAGATAATACCAGTTAGTAGAGGCCCATTGGGTGGCTAAAAATGTCTAAGTCGGCACTCTCTCTTTCCTCACCACCCGACACCTAAATGAAAAATTTATGTATATTAAAATTACTTTTTTACTCTTGCGCATTCAACTTAGATGAAAATAGTGTTTATAAATTATAGTAGTGATAATAATCATAAAGTTGTATAAGGAATATCACTCGAAAGTAAATTTATCATTTGGAAGAGAATTAAATATTATAGGTCATTTGCCATTTATAAATATATAAATTCACTCTAGACTTACCATACATCTCCTTAGTCATATTTTATCAAAATTGAATTCATTAGGACTTATTTCTATTTAATTCAACTCGATAATTTGGTAATTTTTTTTAGTAATTTTTTTCATTAAGTAACACTAACTCTAATATTAATTTTTACCTACGTATTGTATTGGATAGAATCAGAATAATTTTTTGAAAGCCGTAAGACCAATAATACTTTCCATATTATTCTAATATGAGTAGCTTTTTTCTGTAAATATATAACATCATATATATAATAAAGCCAATTTTGCATGAAATCAAAATTATAATTACTTTCCCATTCTTATGGAGTTAATTTTAGTATTAATATTTTATATATTAATATCTACAATATATTAATATTTTAGAAAATTTCTTTGATTATTTTAGAAAAACAATACTTTCTCATCCTCATAGGTCAATTTTACAACTTATTGTCAAAAATTTTCCTCTAAATTTTGACTTTCAGTTTTTGGTAAAACTCTTAAGATTTCATTTGGAAAAGACAAGACTCCCTTCATTTTTTGTGCATTTAATGTGAAAAGTCACTTTAAATAAAATACTAGTGTACTTGCCATGCGGAGCATGGGTTTGGGGTTTCAAAGCTAAGGAAAATTCATATCTACTGCATAGCATTTTTTGGAACTATAGCAGTGACGATAACCATGAAATCTGTACTAAAACAATATAATTCATTTGTTGGATGCAAATTACGCAATCCCAAGATCTCCATAACTAGAACAAAAACATGCATAATAGATCAGAAAGATTTACGCACCTGTTTTAGGATCCATTATACTTGAAGCGGAAGCGGAAACACAATGTTCCACGCGCAAGTCATTATTCTCTATTGCCCTCCGTATCACTGGCTCAATGAGGCAACCCCCCTCACGTTTAGTGTTAGGTAAACACTCCTTAGGTGAGGATACATGTGAGAATTAGCGTTAGAGGAGAGACTTGAGCACTATTTATAGAATTTCCAACCAGTCTCTCTCATTACGGGCCAGGCTCAACTCGGCCCACACTAGCCAGCCCATATTAGACTAATTAAGAAATCTTCTATCTCACCTTAGACCAAACCCCGTAAAACGATAAACGTTAAACGGTAAATTACAATATCAATTAATGTAGTCCACAATTAGGAAAACTCTTACATTCTCTCACTTGGACTATATTAATTGAAATCGTACTGTATGTGCGCACATTGGTCCAGAGATAATTCTTAATAGTCAATCCTATCCCATAAAGTCTTAAACACCGAATCATGGCGGTAACTGCATGTATACACACAGAGCCTTCCATGGTCACGAATGTTCTCAAATTTATTGATATGGATTCAATATGGTAGTGTGTCAAATGGATAACATCTCTCATAGAAAGATCCCATTTGTCAGTCACCATTCTCTTACCTTAAGCGTCACAAAAACTTGTGCCACTAGAGAATGTCCATTCTCTTACCTTAAGCGTCACAAAAAACTTATGCCACTAGAGAATGTCTTATGGTTCCAATGAACCCACATATGTCTTGTCTTTACGGTTAACCTTTCTTTATGTATAACAAGACATATGCACAAGGCTAATAACTGGATGCCCCTAGCCTTCACTCAAGGTTTATACAGTACCTTGAGACTTTATCAATATGTATTCAACATAACAACACATTCAAAAATATTTTGTTGAATGCAAAAGTTGATACATATCAAACCGTTACAAAGTGTAACGAACACAGATGTGAACTTTATTAGAGTAAAGCCAAAATAGCTCCCACTAAACAACAGCATCTCATGATACTCCTAGGCCCATGCTAATGACATGTCGTTCAGATACACATGAGCGTAGGCCTTTAGTTAGTGGATCTATAATCACATCATCTATGGAAATATGTTATATTATAAAGTCACCTTTCTGTACTGTTTTTTTATGGTAAAAAATTTTGACCACCATATATTTAGACCCATTGAGACCTTTGTTGTTAATACTACAAATTTATTGTCTCAATACAACCATATGGGTCAATCCATAAAATTAAAAACGCTCAACTCTTTAATGAGGTTCCGGAGCCTAAAAGCTCAAGTAACAACCTAAAAGAATGTTACTAGCATTGCTTACATAGTAGAAGATGACATAGAATTTTATTTAATGCACTTCCTGCTAACATAAATATGTATTATGTTATTGATCTCTTGTCATCATAACAGATAACAAAATTTACATCTAAATACCCTACTAACTGTAAAAATTAAACATGTTTGTAAATTAGCATATAATTTTTTGTTCTTTTAAATACCTCAAAACCTTCTTGGCAGCAACCCAGTGATCACATCTTGGATTTGATTGATATCTGCCTAAAAGTCTCGTCACAAAAACGATATTTAGTCTAGTGCAAATTCGAGCATATATTATACTTTTAAGTGCACTGACACAAGGTACACCATTTAATCAGATTTTCTCAATATCTAAATAAGGACAATGTGATAGATTCAGTCTATCACCCTTAACAACAGGAGCAATTCCTGGCTTGCAATGATGTATATTGAATATTTCCAATATACAATCAACAAATGTCCTCCGAGAAAATATAATATAATATGACAAAAACAATCCTTACAGACCTCAGTACAAAGGATATAAGATGTCTCAAGGTCACAACTTGTAAGCAAAAAAAAAATTATGTACATAAAGTATGAGAAAAAATAAATTTCCTCCCACTGACCTTGCAGTATATTGAATTACTTTGTTCCCAATTGAACAAAATAACAACACTACGAAACTTTAATAATATTGTCTAGAAATTTGCTTAAGACCATGAATTAAGACTTTTCAGTCTATACACAAGTTTACTTGAATTTGCTGCAAAATCATCAAGTTGCACTATATAGATTTTATATCTATTTGACGTAACTTCATATCAAAATAAATTATTAATGCCATGTTCACTCTGAAAGAATCTTTTAAAGAAATAATAGAAAGAAATATTTATTTCTTCACTATAAACTATCCCAAACATTATTATTATTTTTTATGGCATCTAATCACATACTTAATCAAGAACAAGAAACGTCATTTATATAAATTACTAAAACAACCATGTAGTAGATATTATAATCATGCTCTCACAAATAGACTATATAGTCGATCGTATAACGATCATATTTCCCTAACAAATCTCCTTAATAAAGCTGCAACCACTTCATTCTGCACTTGAGAGGTTTAAGAAATTTCATTATAAACTATATCAAGAATAGTACCTTAAACCTCAACAAGTTTAGTCTATGGTATAGGAGATTCCATAATTATCTGTATAGGTAAAGACAAAAACACAGTAACCTCCATCGTCCTATTATCTTTAATAGTCTGAAAGCCGCTATCCTCTACAAATACGTCGATCTTTAGAAACTTTAGAGTATGTGATTCTATAATTCTTGTATCTTCTTTAGGGTCATAAAATCAATACTCCTTTAATAATCTAGATAAGATACAAAATAATTCCAAGTGGATCTGAATTGCAACGCACTTAAAATTGGATTAGATAATCTCACTTCCATAACACCTCTAAATTTAATATGATTCAAGTAGTCTATGCCCAGTCTATAACTCAAAAGAAGTTTTGAAACAACTTTGATAAGAGACACCTTTTGTATTTGAAAAAATTGCTTTCATAATATTAGTCTACAGAAGATCGAATAAATTAGTCTTACTTACCATACTCATCACCATGTTCATTATGGTGCTTCATGCCTTTTAGCCAAATCTTCTTGTTAGGATTTTCAAGCAAAGTAATTAAATTACCACCCCAGAATTTACCAAGTATTTGACAAAAGACCTTTTAAGTAATTCAGTATGGTCATACTTGCCAAAATACTTACCGATACTATTAGGTCTGACAACCTTCAAGACTAATTTTTAACCAGTTTATTCTTTATCATGGCCATTTTCCTTAAATAGAAAACTTTTGGAAACAACCTTTTAACCATATACGATATGTATATATCATTAGGATTTAAACACAACCTTTGTAGATGTGTCCTAATTTTGATATCAGACAAGACATAATTACAAGCAACTAAGGCTTCCATCATCTTATAGCAGTGCAGTCCGCAAGCAAACCTTTTTTCAAGTGTTTTAGAATGGAACACTTCATGGACAGTAAGCAAGTTCAATTGCTCTTTTCTCAAGCAACAAATCATATGTCCACAACTTAAATTTGAAGTAGTAAAAACCGCAATAATCGTGGAGTTATAAATTACAGAAAAGGTGACTGAAAAACAAGCAATGTATATAATTATCATCATGTGAGCACTGTGTAACTTGACGTACAAGTACACATCCAGAGAGTTACTCACATAATCATATAATCATCTTTGGGCAAAATACATGACATGCAGTTGTACACTCCCCACATTATAGCGGTTATAAGAATATATTCCAATTCTTCGTGAATTCATCACCTTTGGGTATATGAATCACTAGAATCAGTCACTCCTCCACCACACCATCATGTATTCCTCCATGAACTAATACACAATCACCTCCTTTGGGAGTATGACTATGCATTAGACCAGGAGACATCCCAATCATCATACGAGACTGAAATTTCTCAAACCCAATCAAGCGTGCCACTTTGGCAGTTACTACTCAATTGAATCATTGAAATTCTCTCATATTAGGGATATAAACTTTATTTCTTACATACACTTTACCAAAAAAAAAAACTTTATTTCTCACATACACCATATACATGTGATTTTAACTTTAGTGATAGGGGCAGCATATCACCAAAATCACATATCATGCTAATTATATTGCTTTATTCATTAATAAAATCTTTTTTATACATATACATATATATATATATATATATATATATATATAGCAAACTTGAAAGACAGATTCTAATGAGATCAACAATCACAATAACACAATAAACTTCTCATAACATAGAAGTAAGCATCTCTTGTGCACCCCGATTACTGATTACTAGAACAACTTTAAAAGAATGCTGATCTAGAATATCTCTCACAAAATAACATCAATAGTAATACATGGTACACCAAATCGACAAGCTTGACAGCTTATCCATTATCACTCATGAGTTCATAAGGCAAAAAATAACTCCAAGGCCAACAACTGATTTATTAGCCAATTTTTAAGTAACAAATTATCATTACATCAACTAGTGGCTTATAAATTGAGTCAAAACACAGAACCAAATATCTAATCTTATAACAATAGATATTATTGCTCTGCGTAAATGTTGTCATGCTTCTTAACCATAAACCAATGCTCAACTTGATAGACCTTAACAAGTGACCAGATGAATTTAGGTAAAATATGCAATAACTTAACTGACATACATTACCCACATTTAGCAGATATGATAATTAATATAATCAATTTGGTCACAAGTTCTTAAGACGTCCATCATTCAAAGGTTATCAGAAGAAACAAAAAAAACATCAAGATGCATATAAATAACTATGCTTGAGCAACAAAAGTTCCATAACTTTTACTGTTTCTCATGACCTCAATATATAGTTCAAATACTATCCCATAATGGTTGTATCTCATTAAGCCAGCTTTAGTTCACAATAAAATTTAATTTTTATTAATGAATCACATCATTATAATGTTTATGTGATAACATACCGGTAATTCAACACTTGTATTTCCAAAATCACAGAAAATACAAGAAAAATACGCAAAAATACACTAAAAATACACGTATTTAGGGCTTTGTATGTATTTTCACATCCATAAAATACTAAAAAATATAAAATAAATACATCACGACGTAGAGGAAGATCATACGAATCCAACACCGCCACCCACGCGTCGAACGGAGGCTCTACGCGCCCACACGCGCCGCCAGAGTGCGCGGCGCGTGGAGCTCACGCGCGGCGCGTGTTCAACGCGCAGGCGGTGCGTGGCCGCGCGTGGAGGCGCGTGAGACCTCCCCCGGCGACGCGCCTTCGACCATCTTGCCCGTCTCGTCGAGCCCGATCCGAATTTATGATTTAATTTTATTTTTATTAAACAAAAAATCTCGAAAATCACAAATTATGGCAAAATTCTATGCGTTCGAGTTCTAGGGTTATGGTTGCTTTGATACCACATGTTAGATGCAAATTACGCAATCCTAAGATCTCCATAACTAGAACAAAAACATGCATAATAGATCAGAAAGATTTACGCACCTGTTTTAGGATCCATTGTACTTGAAGTGGAAGCGGAAACACAATGTTCCACGCGCAAGTCCTTCTCCTCTATTGCCCTCCGTATCACTGGTTCAATGAGGCAACCCCCCTCACGTTTAGTGTTAGGTAAACACTCCTTAGGTGAGGATACATGTGAGAATTAGGGTTAGAGGAGAGACTTGAGTACTATTTATAGAGTTTCCAACCAGTCCCTCTCATTACGGGCTAGGCTCAACTCGGCCCACACTAGCCAGCCCATATTAGACTAATTAAGAAACCTTCTATCTCACCTTAGACCAAACCCCGTAAAACGATAAACGTTAAATGGTAAATTACAATATCAATTAATGTAGTCCACAATTAGGAAAACTCTTACATCATTTTGACAGATGATTGACTATATACCTAATAAAGATCTTAAATATCACGTTCCACTAAATTTGAATTGATCATTTGCTGCTTTTGCTTCTTTCAAATTGAGACTGTCGATTGGTCATTTTCTTTTAAGCAATCATCTTTGAGTAGCATTTACTCCAATCTTGAGTTTTGCTACCCGTTATGTTGTGGGAATTGAAGTAATTTAATTGTTTTTGTTATTGTATTGACTTACGTTAGTAACTATAGATAGATTGCCACTATCATATACCAAAATGTGCATATCATCGTGCTTTTCAAGTTTATTTTATCTATTTTTCACATATCGCTTCAGACACCGTCTGTTCATTGTTCTATATAATGCATTGCAAGGGACGAAGTCAATTTCTCTCTTGATAGGCTTTCCCTTTCAACATCATTTACCGTAGGATCAACTTTCAATGTTTCTTTTTTTTTTTTTTTGGCTTTGATAAGTTATAGATTATCCATATAATTACTTTAGATAGTTGTAGTCAAAATTCACAAAATAAAATTATTACTTAAAAAATATAAGGACATTTTAATTGTATTCAATAAACAAAAGTTAGTTCTTTTATTTACAAGTAAAGAGAAAGGAGGTATGGCTTCTTTTTTTTGGACGGACTGATTTTTGCTTGCATATATTAAATGCAAAACCCTCAAAACTTCATATATAGATTCACATTTAACTTTTGTGTAATCCGTTAAATAATAATGTACATTTTGACTAGAATTTCAAAAAAGAAATTACCTTTTGCTTTTATTTAAGTGAAAAGAACAAGCTCCTGAATCATTAAAATAAACAACCACGAGAGTCATATTCAAAATTTGAATCCTCAAAGTGAATTTGCCTATGGTTAACACGCAATGATTGTCAAAATTCTTTCACCCACATCCTCGTCATTTTACCTTAGGCATGAAAGAAAATGTTAAACTATAAATCATAACATGTGTTTGTTGTCTTAGAATATGAATTTATAAAGAAATTGATTATCTCTCTCTCTCTCTCTCTCTCTCTCTCTCATGCATGTTGTTTAGTGGGTGAAGGGTTGCTATCTCCATACCATACCCATCTAGTGTCTCTGTTATCTAGACCTTACATGTGCCCCACTTGTTTGCAAATCACAAGACCCATTACATCTCTTCCCTCACAGTAGCCCACCCCAATTCCCACTGATCAGGTTCTCTAGTTCCAAATTTTACTTTGGAACCATGCTCACCCCTTATCCCTACCCTTTGCTATAGTCCGCTCAAAAATTGGAGGTCATCTTTTGAATCCAATAAACTATGCGCAAGATGCTCTAAGTTTGGGTCGCCTATACATGTCAAAGGTCTATACTTAACTAGTTCATGATACTTGTAGGGTGTTTTACGAGCTTTCAAATAGCCAAGTTGCCATACCTATGCCTTTGAATTACAGAGAAATAAATAAATAAGACCCTCAAAAGTTTTTTTAGCTACCTTTCAAAATGTTTAATTTAGTCCCTAGAATATCATAACTCTCAAACGTTTGCATCACATGAAAGGAATAGCATCAACATCGATATCACGTTAGAAAGTCTAACCCAAAAGTTTAAATTATTAGGTAGAGGGGGACCACATGCATAGGGAGAAGTGTCAAAAAAGTCCTAAACCTTTTGCATTTGTGCCAATTTAGTCCTAAACCTTTTTTTGGTATCAATTTAGTTATAAACCTTTTTACGTTGTACCAATTCAATCCTTTCTAGCCAGTTTTGGTCAGATTTTGCTGACTAGACGCCGGCCGGCTGATGTGGATAATTTTTAAAATATTTTTTTTTTTGGATTTTTTTTCTTTTTCTTTCTTCCTTCTCCTCTTCCTTCCTCTAGCCGGTCGCCGGCGACTGGCCAGAGGCGATCGCTAGTGAGGTCGACCTCGTCGGCCACCTTGTTAGTGGTCGCGAGGGTGACCTCGCGCTGGGCGACGAGAAGCCAGCTCGAGGCTGCCCAGGCCGTGAAGGCGGCCTCGCGCTGGGCGGTGAGGTCGAGCCTTGCTGCCCAGGCCTCGAGGGTGGCCTCGTGCCTGGATCTGGTGAGGTCGAGCCTCGCCAGCCATGGGCGAGGCTTGACCCTCGTCGCTCAGGCCTTGAGGGTGGCCTCGTGCCAGGCCAGTGAGGTTGGCCCTCACTGATCGGGCGAGGTCGAGCCTTGCTGGCCATGCGCAAGGCTCAACCCTCGTCACCCAGGCCTTGAGGGCGGCCTCGAGCTGGCTTCTCGCCACCTAGCGCAAGGGCGCTCTTGCGGCCACTAGCGAGGTGGTCGGCGAGGTCGACCTCGCTGGTGGTCGCCTCTGGCCAGTTGCCGGTGACCGGCTGGGGGAAGGAGGAGGAGAAGGAAAAAAGAAAAAGAAAAAAAGAAAAAAGAAAAAAGAAAAAAAAAGAAGGAAGAAAAAGAATAAGAAAAAAAGAAAAAAGAAAAAAAAAGAAAAAGAAAAAGAAAAAGAAAAAGAAAAAGAATTAAAAAAATGAAAATATTATTAAAAATTATCCACGTCGGCACCGGTCAGGCCACGTCAGCCGGCCGGCGTCCAATCAGCAAAATTCGGCCAAAATTGATTGGAAATGACTGAATTGGCATAATGTAAAAATGTTTAGGACTAAATTGGCATCAAAAAATGGTTTAGAACTAAATTGGCACAAATGCAAAAGGTTTAGGACTTCTTTAACACTTTTTCCCACATGCATATAAAGGGCATATTGTCAAATGATGTTGGACAATATTTCAACAACAATGAAGGAGAAATAAAGTCAATCTACTGAAATTTTGCTGAAATGAGAAGCATAATAACTCAATGACAAGTGCCATTATCTGGAAGAACGAAAAGCAGGCATTTTGTCTTCATTGAACAAGATCTTTTAGCATTTTGTTAAATCATTGCTGATTGTTTTAAAAATTTAAATTCTTAATGAAATGTTTAAGTTGGCAAATAAAAGTGGATTTTCACCACGTGCATAGGCTGCACTTTTGCTCGAGACTGAACATGTTAATATATAGTAAGAAGGGCAAATAAGGGTTGGAAAAATTTGAATTTAAAACCTCCTGCTCTGATATCACGAATGACTTTGTGGTATTAATGCTTAAGTTGTTGGATAAAAGTATGATTTAATACTTGATTATTCTAACAGAGTAAAAGGTACACATGCAGTTCATGTCGAACAAATTGGATTTAAGAACTTTACATTACTGGTTATTAAAGCTGGATAAAATATCTTTGTCACTTACCACACACCGGGTCTTAAGAAATTTATATTGTAAATGCGTACTACCGTAGCAAGTTGTAGACTTGGTTGGGGATAAAAGTCATAATGATCGTAGATATATTTGACCTCGATAAGCGTACAAAGTTGAAGTACCAGGTTGATTTTAATATCCCTCACAAATAATCTAATAGCGGGCATCCGAGTCATAATTACACAAATATTGTTTTATTACATCCTTAATTGAGAGAGAGAGAGAGAGAGAGAGAGAGAGAGAGAGAGAGAGAGAGAGGGGGGGGGGGGGGTCAATGCATTTCCAGCACACAGTTGAGTGGGAGTAAAGGTTAGGGGGAAGGGGGAAGAGGAGAGGTTGAATCAATGATGGTGGTATAGGATTTAATAGTGGAAAATGAGGATCACATGGTAATTAAATAACAACGCAACTTGAAATAAGAATTTTAAAAAGGAAAATGAGGATCGCATGATAATTAAATAACGACGCAACTTGAGATAAAGAATTTTGAAAAAGATGTCATAACGTAAATTGACCATTTACAATAAAGATAAAATGTCACGTCATATCATGTCACATGAAATATACAAGCATGTGATTCCATTTTTGATTCCCATGGTATAACAAATCTAATATATACTGACAAGCAATAGATGTAATCTATCATACCATACAAGTTGCGAGGGCACATGCTTTCTTTGGATTCTGGTATCGATTATTTTATAAGAGAAGTATATTAAGTACAGATATATGTGGCATGTGGTTGATAATGTTATCATTTCTTAGCATTAATCAACTTTGATCCTCATTATTGCAGCCCCACTGCTCCCCTTTGAGGATGCTTGTTGACCCAATTCCGATAATTACCTTCTGTCTCTTCTTCTGGCTTTTTCTTGTCTAATTAAAATTAATGAGTGGATTCTCTGATGAACTTTGTATGCTAGATTAATACAGCAAAGAGCATATCAATCGCATGCGAGCACGAGACAACGAAGAAACAATAGTTTAAAGAGAGAGTCACGAATTGTCGGACAAGACATTAATAGTGTCCTCCTCTCACGATCAGGACCAATTTAACCTCATGAACTGATTTTGTTTTCATTTTTGGGCCAAGTAAAGGAATTTACTTGTAGAAGAATTACCAAATTCATCCTTAATTTTTTTTTCTTGATTACAGCGTGCATCCCTCCGAAAGTGTTTCTACGGCATATGCCGAAAAATCATGAATATACACACTTAATGATGGCGTCAACATTTCTATTGGGGTTTTCAACTAGAGACCTAATATAAACAAAGATATATATAGTCCAAAGGATGTGATCATACAAAAACAAAAAGGGGGAAAAAAAAGGTCGAAAGCGACATTACATATTTTGAAAATTTCGGGCACGTAATAACTTTAACCTATAAAAATAGACAAAAGTAAGGGCCCAAGGGATAACAAATTCAGCTAAATGTGTTACTAAATTTCAGGAGAAGTAAGACAAAATGGCGCAAGAAGTGACGATAATATCTGAAATTTGCTCAGATTAATTAAGCTTCATAACGACCGGCCAAAAGAGAAACAACGGATCACGAATTTGTCTGCTCAGAAACTTTAGATTCGAGGCAAGAGTACCTAAGTCACCAACATAACCGGACAAGCAAGCGCGCTGCAAATCCATAGTCCTAGTGCTCTCCATCTGCAGCTGAAAGAGAAAGAAACAAAGGGATCGCCCACAAGCGACATACAGACAGATTACTTCACTTCGTTTACTGCTTTCCCATTGGCAAGTATCTAAAAAAACCCTTAGCTAGATCCAAAAAGCCAAGTTCAAGGAAGTTAAAGAATTCCATTTCGACCTCAGTTTCAACGATGGGTTGAAGAGCAGTACGTAAAGAGCTCCCCCAACGCAGTGCACATGCAGACAAACGAAGCTATACCCAGCCCTTTTTTAAGGAAAGTTGACGATTTTCACGTACAGAACGGCTGCTCTCGAAGATACTCCTTGGGAGAGATGGTGGCTTGCGTTCTCAAGAGTACGGCGATCAAGACTGTATTGCTGTATCTCCCAGACTGTGGGTCGGCCGTGTGTATTTCTAGGGTTTGGGCAACACGATAGCTATTCTCCTTTTGATTGCAAAGCGGCAAAGCAAAATTGCATATTAAACCGAGGAAATCGCAAGTTGCGTGCGCTACTTGTAAATTAGTTTCATCCCACACCAAAAACGTTGGCCTTTTGCTCCGATCAAGAAATTGCTTTTTTTTATTTAGATTTGGCGTCTCGGAACAATGATAAATATAAATATATATATATATATATATATATATATATATATATATATATATATATTTAAGTGATTGTTCGAGTGAACAGTCACAGTGATTCCAAAAACGTTTTTATAGAGAGAGTGTGGGATGCCAAGAAAAAAAAAATATAGGGGGAGATTCTTTAGGAGATGTACGTGCATGCAGACGTACATATTAGTAACGTGCCGGAGCATCTATGATGTGCTCTTAATTATAAAACATGATATTATTTCATATAAAATGACCGAATGATTTTAGAAACTTGTTAATATTGTGTTTAAATCTCTTACTAGCATAGTGTACTTTTGATATGCTTTGTTTATATTTTCGTTTTCTTCATATTTGGATGGAAGCAGGTGGCTTAGAGTATTAGAGTGAGAGTGTACGATTTTTTGAAGTTGCATATAGATGCAAGATGATAGTATATTATATATTTGTGCATTGGCAGCCAGGGTTGCTTGGGAAACAAAATTTTACCCAGTCTCTCAATCAAGCAATTTTTTTTTTATTATTTAATTTCCGGACGGAGGAGTTAGATCCTAAGATTACACCCTCCATAAATTTGACCATGTTACCAAAAATTTTAAATGACCCAAGTTTTTTTAATATAAATTCTAATATAATTACAAATTACTACTTTAATTAAACACGCTGCAGCTTCTCTTGTTGTCATTGACACGGATTTAGATGTTTTGATTTATCAAGATCTACTAAGCTAGGACAACCACGAAAGATGGAGGAACTCCAACTATACAAATAGAAAGAGAGAGCATAATAAGATATAATTGGAAGATGGTCCTCGTGTAGAATAATTTGATTAAAAAATTTAGGGACATAACATTTATATTGAGTGTTGGAAGGTGTTAAAAGAATATTTCTGTGGGGTTATGTGATATTTCGAGCTAGGTTCCGGAAATGGAACCGCTGACTATGAACATTGTATTGAGTTTTTTTTTCCTTTTCTTTTTATCAATGAAAAGAAGAAGAAGGAAGAATATATAACAATGCCGTGCATTACTTCTGCTTTAGGGGTTAGTACAGCCCTTAAGTAAGTGGACAATACTTGAGAACCAATCACAGTTTGACATATCACTAAGCAAACCGATTTTTTAAGCTCAACTTGGTAAGTCCAACATTTCTCTAGAATTTCTCATCATCATCATCATCATCATCATCATTTTACAATTCCCAGCATGTCTTAATTTGAATAATCGTTCAACAAATAAAGATTCAAGGGATCTAAAGTAGTAGCACCCTCACTATTTGTCTCCGTCAGTTAATGATGAATATGTTGTTAAGCAATGAAGAAACTAACGGATCTTGTAATTCAAGTTTAACATGAGAAGAAGAAATTATCAAAGAAATCATGTGGAATGATAATGAACACTAGAGATTTGTGTGCTTAGATACAAGTATTAGCACCTATTTCATGGGGAGAACAAGCCGCTAAGAATTGCACTATAAATCCAAATAAAATATAGTTTACTTTAGCTCAATTACTCAAGTATTTCCCAATGCTAGATTATATCCAATGTAATCTCATAAACGCCACACGACAAATCTTTCGTAAAGAACTCATTGAGAAAATTCATTGATGAAACCCTAACTTCTCTTGTTTGCTCTAATATGCTAGAACCATAATCCACCTCTTATATATATTTGTATCCAAAATAGGAAACCCTTTTCAACGATTTATATTAGGAATCCAATTTCAATAAAGATTTTTAGCTTCATATGTTCGATCAATCAAAAGCAAGATCCAGACTTTCTCATTTAAATTACATGATGAGGCTTCGAATTGCAATTCGTTCATGAATTCAAACTCAAGACATTGCTCATAATTATATATTATCATCGTCGTCGCCATCACATGTCAAAAGAAGGGAAGCTTTCATTGAAAGACTCGAAAACCTAGCTGTACGTACTCCACGCCACCCTGATTAGGGAAAAAAAAGCAACCAAATTGCACATATAGTACTATAAAACAAGATGAAGTACCAATCTGAGAAATAACTTTAATTAGCTCCCGATAAAATGCGTTTATTTATAACGTCAAGCTCCAAACCTCGCCACATAAGAACATCATAGTACGCACGAAACCCTAGTCAGTCCCTAACCTCGCATTATCGTCCACTATTCAGGATCAACATGTACTCAGCAAGTTCCACAGTATCAGAATCAGATGTTGCTCTTTTAGAGCGCATTCGCCAGCATCTTCTCAACGATGATGACGACTTTGAAACGCTGGAGAAAATCGCTGAAAATGTTCGGTTCCATTGTCCAGATTCAAGTTTCATCACATTCCCTTCACTGGAGACAACAATGTCCTTCGAAGCAAATGATGACGACGCGGACGTCCATCACGATCCCCTGAAAGACGCTGTG
Source organism: Eucalyptus guilfoylei (assembly GCA_016097605.1). NCBI lineage: Eukaryota > Viridiplantae > Streptophyta > Magnoliopsida > Myrtales > Myrtaceae > Eucalyptus > Eucalyptus guilfoylei. The sequence goes on along the minus strand of CM027864.1, from coordinate 20,500,712 downwards.
GGATTCGAATCACCCAGCTCGTTGAATGAGCAACCGGTCGTGGATTACGGACACGTCGAAGCAAATGAGGCCATGCCTGCGGTGATGCGCGAATGTGACGCCCAGCCTGGAGGGTGTCTCTACCGGGGGGTGAGGAGGCGGCCGTGGGGGAAGTATGCCGCGGAGATTCGGGACCCAAAGAAGAATGGCGCAAGGAGGTGGCTCGGGACTTATGAGACACCACAGGAGGCTGGGTTGGCTTATGACAGGGCAGCGTTTGCAATGCGTGGGGCCAAGGCCAGGCTAAATTTCCCTCACTTGATCGGTTGCGATGAGGTGGAGCCCGTGAGGGTCACTCGGAAGCGGCACCGTTCACCTGAGGCTGGGAGTGGCTCGGCCGGTGACCCAGAGGAGCTTAATGGCTATGTCATGTCGTTTCAATAGAGTGGAACTTGAAATGGACGAGAATGAGAGGTATTACGTGATGATTTTTAGTCTTGTGTAATGAACATGCGTCAAGCATCAAGCGTATATTTTTTGTTTCTAATTTATTAATTTCTTTTTTGGGCTCGGGAGGTTGGGAAGGGTCGCCGCTGGGGGGTTTAAGGGGAACAAATTAGAAGAAATTCCAGTGGAGGTTTGGACAAATTTTCTGGATAGGAAATTGGCACTGATTGCTGCTGCTGCTGATCTTTAGCGTTCCATGCTATCGTACTGATAAATTTGTTATTACACTGCTTTGAATCGCCACCTAAGATAATCATACATATGAGAAGATATGCGATCGCTAATGCTTTTCTTGGAAAAGATGGGAAGTTGAAAATGAAAAGTGAGAAGTGGGGATATAGAAATTGGAATCTACTTTAAAATCATCCCTCTACTATAGACTACTGCTTCTTTGAGAAACATAGAAACTAGAGTTGATTTTGATGGTGTAATTTATTTAAGATAAATCAATCAAGATTGATTCGTTGACCACTTGATCATGAGTTGATTTTAATTGTTTTCAAATAGCTTATATATCAAAAAGAGGGAAATTCAAACTCAATTGGCCGATTAACCTACTCATCTATTTGGGAAAAGTGTTGGAAAAAGTCATAAATCTATCACATTGGTAAAAATTTAGTCTTAAACATTTTAATAATGCTAATTTAGTCATAAACTTTTTAACTTAGTGCCAATTCAATTTTAAATATTTTAATGGTGCCAATTTAGTTCAAAATCTTTTGAACTAGTATCCTAAACATATTGACTTGTGCCAATTCAATCATTCCGGTTAATTTTGGCTAGATATTGCTAACGTGTACACCGACCGACTTATGTGACATCATTGGCGCTGACGTGGATAATTTTTATTAGTATTTTAATAAATTTTTGATTTTTCTATTCTTTTTTTCTGATTTTTTTTCTTTTTTCATTTTTTTCCTTTCCTTTCTTCTTCTTCCTTTTGCTAGTGTCCAACCACTAGGGTTGGCCTTGCCTTGGCCAGGCGAGGCTAGCCTGCCCAACCATGGCTAGTGGCTAGCTATCACTCATGGTCATTGGCCGGTCACAAGCAAAAGGAAGAAGAAGAAAGGAGGAAAAAAAAGGAAAATAATAAAAAAAATTATTAAAAAATTATTAACAGTTATCCATGTTAGTGTTGATGGTGCCACGTAAGCTGGTCACGTCCACATCAACAATATTCAACCAAAATTAGTTGAAATGACTGAATTGGTACCAAGTCAAAACGTTTAGGACTAAGTTGGCACTAGTTCAAAAGGTTTATGGTTGAATTGGCATCATTAAAAAAGTTTAGGATTGAATTGGCACTAAGTCAAAAAGTTGAGAACTAAATTGACATCATTAAAATGTTTAAGACTAAATTGACACAAATATAATAGGTTTAGAACTTTTTTGACACTTTTCCCATATATTTAGGAACATAAAAACACTTAGGTTAAGCATATCAGGTACTCCATGCATTATGATTTTCCAACCTAATGAACCTATATAACTGTTGGTAAGACTTTAAGTCCTCAAAATGAATTTTGATTTTCCGAGTTGAGTCAAGTTTGATTCATAAAGCCCTAAGCCAGACCCCAATTAAAAAGCCTCCTAAAAAGAGGGGGAGGGGGGGCTATTTTTCTGCATGTATGATTTGTTCATAAGTATTGGTAACAGTTTACGAATATGTAATTCTATATTATGTTTATTTAAGTAAATCTTATATTTTATTTTGTGCAATCAAGTTTTTTTCATCAATTACTGGCATCGGCATCTCAAATTGCAAGGGGCATTGCCAGTACGGTGATGGACATTGGTGCCGATGCAACGTTTGATCAGCAAATAACTAAGGAATTGATTAAATGTACAAAGTGAAATCCCGTAAAACAGAGAGATGGGGCGACTAGTCATGGCAGTGGCAGACTAGTCAATGATAAGTGGACAGCCACCCTATCTAGGCGGGGTTCCGCCGATGCCCTCCGTGAGGGTCTTTGGTCATTGCCCCCATTCCCCTTCTCTCTCTCTCTCTACTAAGATTTGACGACATGGATCATCAAATTGGTAAAAATTGTGCCCATCTCCATTTGGGTGTCGAGTGACGAGGACACAGAGATTATCGATTTAGACGATTTTAGTTGTCTGATGGGCCTCTATGAATTGGCATTGTCTCAAAAAGCCATATTGGACTTCAAAATGGATGGGTAATGGCCGGATAAGTCCATTAGTGTGTAGATTGACATTTTTCGTTCGAATCTTAATGGAGATATCATATGAATCAACAATTGAAAAGTTGAGGTACTTGATTGAATGAAGACAAAGTTAGGCACTCAATTATAAAAATGACCAAAATTTAGGTACTTGCGATGTCATTACTCCTATGAAAAAAAATAAAGATCTCAATGGTCCCTAAAATTGAGTTAGGGGACCAAATCATATAAGAATGAAAGTTAGAGGACTAATATTTAATTAACCTTTATTTTTTTTATTTTTTTTTATATTAGAGTATGGTTGTATTGGAAATTCTGGCATCATAGTTTCCTCTTGTTATGTTTCATGTCATTTCATTTTTTTGGAAAATTAGGTTTATAAATTTTTTTATTTACTCTTGCACGTTCAATAGTATTTTTAAATTATAGCAGTGACAATAATCATAAATTATATAAAAATATCACTTGATAATAAATATATTATTTTGAAAATAATTAAATATTACGGGTCATTTGCCATATATATAAATTCACTATGGACTTACTATATATCTCCCTAGTCATATTTTACAAAAAATTTAATTCATTAGAAATTATTTCTATTAATTCGATTCAATAATTTGGTAATTTCTTTTTTAGTAACTATTTTCCTTAAGTAACACTAACTCTAAATTATATTTTCCTTCATGTTGCATTGGATAAAATCAGAATAATTTATTGTAAATTACAAAACCATTAATACTCTGCATGTTACTCTATTTATCTATGAGCATACTTTTTCTGTGAATTTATCACATCATATATAAATAAAGCAAATTTACAGGAAATTAAATTTATGGTTACTTTCTCATTCTTGTAGAGTTAATTTTACTACTTAATATTTTAGATACTAAAGAATAGATGTAATATCTATAATATATTAATATTTTCGATTTTTAATGTTTTTAAAAAAAAACTTTCTTACGTCATAGGTCAATTTTACTACTTATTGTCAAAATATTTTCCTCTAAACTTTGACTTTCTTTTTTCCGAAAAAAAACTGTTAAGTTTTCACATGGAAAAGAAAAGACTCCATTCATTTTTTATGCATTTAATGTGCAAAAATCACTTTGAGTATAGTACTAGTGTACTTGCTCGTGCGAAGCGTGCGTTTGGTGCTTCAAAGCTAAGGACAATTTCATATTTACTAACAATCCTTTTATGAAAGCAAATTCAAGGTATAGAAAACATTGTATTTTTGGAACTATAGCTGTGAGGATAACCATGAAATTTGTACTAAAACAATACAATTCACAGATGGTTAAGTATTGTGGGTTTATTTTTCTTATAATATTAATTGACTATATACTTATTAAAGATCATAATTATAATGTTCCACTAAATTTGAATTGATCATGTGCTGCTTTTGCTTTTTTAAATTGAGACCGTTGATTGGTCAATTTCATTTAAGCATTCATCATCTTTAAGTAGCATTTACTCCAATCTTGAGTTTTGCTACACGTTATGTTGGAGGATAGAGGGAATCAAAGTAATTTAATTGTTTATGTTATGAATTTGATAAGGACATATTAATTTTATTCAATGAGCAAAAGTCAGTTTATTTATTTACTAGAAAAAAAAGAAGAGGAGGTATGGCTTCTCATTTTTATTTCAGGGACTGATTTTTACTTGCATTAATAGAACCATATAAAATGCAAAACTCGTGAAACTTCACAAAATGTAAATGTTGATATATATGCTCACAGAGTTTTTCTATAATCCATTAGAGTTTGACTATTATTTTACATTTTGACAGGAAATTTGTCTAACCCTTTACACGTGCCCCACTTGTCCGCAAATCGCAGCTCTCCCCTAGCAGTAGCAGCAGCCCGCCCTAGTACCGCCACACTTTGCCATAGTCCGCTCAAAGCACTGGAGGTCATACTTATGAATTCAAAAAAAAAAAAAAAATACTTATGAATCCAAAATAGTCCTAAACCTTTTGTATTGGTACTAATTCGGTCCTAAACTTTTCAATTGGACCAATTTAGTCTTAAACCTTTTCACATTAGTACCAATTCAATCCATTCGGCTAATTTAAGCCGGAAAATGCCGACGTGGCCGCCGACGGTCTTATGTGGCACTGTGTGGACAACTTTTATAATTTTTTTTTATTTTTTCAGATTTTTAAAATTATTATTTTTTCCTTTTTTCTCTTTTCTCTTTTTTTTTTTTCTTTTTTTTTTTCTCCTTACCCCTTGGCCGGCGAGGTCGCTAGCCACAGGTTGGTCGCGGTGAGGGGCCCTGCGCCCTCGCCTGCCACAGGCAAGGGCGTTGGCCCCCGTCCAAATCCAGGAGAGGGCGCGGCAGCCCTCGCTCGTGGCGGGTGAGGGTGCGGTGGCCCTCACCCAGATCCAGGCGAGGGCGCGGAAGCCCTTATCAGTGGCTAGCGAGGGGGCGAGGCCCCTCACCCCGACCAGCCTGTGGCTGGCGACCTCGCTGGCCAAGGGGTAAGGAGAAAAGAAAAAAATAATTTAAAAAATCTGAAAAAAATTATAAAAAATTATAAAATTTGTCCACGTGATGCCACATAAGACCGCCGGCGGCCACGTTAGCATTTTCCAACTTATATTAGCCAATAGACTGAATTAGTACCAATGTAAAAAGGTAGGACTAAAATAGTCTAATTAAAAAGTTTAGGACTGAATTGGTACCAATGCAAAATGTTTAGGACTATTTTGGTACTTTTCCTTGCATTAGAGTTTGAATATTATTTTACATTTTGACAGGAAATTTGTCTAACCCTTTACATGTGCCCCACTTGTCCGCAAATCACATCTCTCCCCTAGTAGTAGCAGCAGCCCACCCTAGTACCGCCACACTTCGCCATAGTCTGCTCAAAGCACTAGAGGTCATACTTATGAATCCAATAAACTACATGCAAGATACTGTGTCGAAATCAATAAAATAAATATTTTGTTAAAAAATGTCAATATGTAGATTGACCTTTATAATTAAGATAAAATGTCACGTTATGTCAAGTCATACGAAATACTCAGGCATGTGACTTCATCTTGAGTTCCCACAGTATTACAAATTTTATTATATATAGAGTGTATCGATATTGCACAACACAAATTACAAGGGCACATTCTTTCTTTGGACTTATTTATATAATAGAAGTACATTATGTACAGAAGTAAGTGGCATGTGGTTGATAATAATGTATCATTTCTTATAATTAATCAACTTTTGATCCTCATTATTGCAGCCCTACTACTTTCTCTATGAGGATGCTCGTTGACCTAACTCCGGTAATTACTTTCTGTCTCTCTTCTTCTGGCCTTTTTATTGGCTAATTAAAATCACTGAATGAATTCTTTAATGAATTTCGAATGCTAGATTAATTAGATAATGAGACACTCAACGTTATAGCCAAACTGCTCTATAAACTTAATACAGCAAAGAGGATATCAATCGCATGCAAGCACTTCACAATTAAGAAACAAAAGTTTGAAGAAAATGTCACATCACAAATTGTCGGACAATACATTATTAGTCTCCTCTCATCATGAGGACTGATTTAACCTTATGAATCGTTTTTGCTTTAAATTTTGGGCCAAGTAAAGTAATTTACTGTTAGAAGAATTTCCTAATTCATCCTCAATTTTTCCTTTGATTACATTTTGCATCTCTCATAAAGTCTTTCTACAGCGTGCACCGAATATTCATGATTATTCACAATCAACGACCACGTCAAACTTTCTATTGAGGTTTTCAACTAGAGAACTAACGTAAACAAACAAAAACTATATAATGTAAAAGATCTAATTATAGAAACACAAAAAGGAAAAGAAAGGGTCAAAAGCGACATTACAAATATTGAAAAATTTCGGCGACCTAATATCTTTTAACCTATAAAAGTAGACAAATGTAAGTGTCCAAGGGATAACAAATTCAACTAGAAGTGTATTGCTAATGTTCAGGAAAAATAAAAAATAAATGGCGCTTCTAGAAAGGGCATGCGAGTGAGGATGATATTTGAAATTTGCTCAAATTAATTTTCATAGCGAGCGGCCAAAAGAGAAACGTCGAATCACCACGAATTCATCTACTCAGAACTTTTACATTCGAGGCAAGAGTACCGAAGTCAACAACATAATCCAACAAGCGACTACGCTGCAAATCCATAGCCCTAGATACTCTCCATCTGCAGGTGAAAGAGAAAGAAACAAAGGGATCGCCTACTATATAGAGACAGATTCCTTCACTTCATTTACTGTTGTTACCAAGTATCTAAAAAACCCTTAGCTAGATCCAAAATCCCAAGTTCAACGGAGGTTTAAGAAATCCATTTCCACGTTCAGTTTCTGGGATGGGTCGAAGAGCAGTACGTAAAGAACCCCCCCATGCAGTGCCAGATGCAGAGAACCGAAGCTATTCGCGGCCTACTTCAGGAAGATCCTTCTTGGGAGATGGAGATTCACGTTCTCAAGAGTACAGCGATCCAATCTGCATTGCTGTATCTCCCAGACCGTGTCGGTCGGTCATGTGCATTTCTAGGGTTTGGGCCGATCGCCATAAAAATAATGCTTGATCAGCACGATGGTTGATCTCCTTTTGATTACAAAGAGACAAAGGAAACTGCATGTTAAATCGGGAAATTGCTTCTTTTCTTTTATTTTTTCTTTAGGTTCTGCATCTTGGAATAATAATAAAAAGAATTTTAGTGACTATTTGAATGGGCAGCCACGGTGATTCCAAAAATGTTTAGTAACATCAATGGCAAGAGCAACGTTTACTAAGAGAATGCGGAATGTCGAAAAAAAAAAGGGGGCAACGAAATCCTTAAGGAGATGTACGTTTATATAGGAGTACATACTACTATGTTGGAGCATCTATGCTATGCTCTTAATTATAATTCACTATATTATTTTGTATGAAATGACCGAATGATTTTAGGAATTAGTTGATATTGGATTAAATCTTTGAGTAGCATAATGTATGAAATGTTTTGTTTATATTTTCGTTTTCTTCACATTAGTACGGAAACAAATGGCTTAGAGTATTAGAGTGAAAGTACATGATTTTATAATGCTGTATATAGATACAACATAATATGTATTATATATTTGTGTATTGGCAACAAGGCTTGCGTGGGAAACAAAGTTTTTGCCCAGTCTCTCAATCAGGCAATTTTTTTTTTCATTTTGCCGACGGAGGAGTTAGATGCTAAGATTGCACTCTACATAAATTTGAACACGTTACACGAAATTTTATGAGGACCCAATTTTTTTAATATATATTTTACTTTTTTACGAATTACTACCTTAATTAAAGGTGTTAATGCAGTAATTATTGCGGAGGGAGGGAGGGAGAGAGAGAGAGAGAGAGAGAGAGAGAGAGCATAGATACCACAAATAAAATAAGATATAATTGAAAGATGGTCCCTGTGTGGAATAATTTGATTAAAAAGTAAAGGGACATGACATTTATAGCAAGTGTTGGAGGGTGATAAAAGAATATTTGTGTGGGGTTACGTGATATTTCAAGCTAGGTTTTGGAAATGGAATCTCTGACAAAGAATATTTCGATAAGTTTTTCTTTTTTTTCCTTTTCTTTTTATCAATAGATAAAAGAAAAAGAAAGAAATATAGCAATGCTGTGCATCATTTCTACTTTAGGGGTTAGTACTGGCATAAGTAAGTGGATCATATTTGAGAATCAATCACAGTTTGACAAACTTACGGATCTTATAATTCAAGTCTACCATGAGAAGAAAAAATTACCAAAAAAATCACATCGAATGATAATGAATACTATAGATTTATGTGCTTTGATTTAAAGTTGGCATGTATCTCATGGGGAGAACTAGTCGTCAAGAAATGCGCTATGAATGTGGATAATAAATAATTTACATTCGTTCAATCGCTTGAGTACTTTCCCACCTTAAAATTATATCCAAAGTGAATTAATAAACATTATATTACAAATCTCTCATAGAGAACTCATTAAGAAAATTTGTAGATAAAAACCCTAACCTTCTCTTCTTTGCTCTAATATGCTAAAACCAAAATCCACCTCATATATAATATAATATAATAATATAATATATAATATAACATAACATAATATTTGTATCCAAAATAGGAAACCCTTTTTAATTGACTCAAATTAGGAATTTTAACTCCAATAAAGATTTATCAATCAAAAGTAAAAGATAGGCTTCCTAATTTAAATTATATGATTAAACTTTCCATCGGATTTTGTTTACGAATTCAATCTCGAGATATTGGTCACCATCTAATGTAAAAACAAGGGAAGCTTTAACTGAAAGACTCGAAAACGAAGCTGTCCGTGCACCACGCTGCAGTGATTAGGAAGAAGCAACCAAATTGCACTTACAGTACTAATAAACAAGATGGAGGACACTTTGAGAGAGGACTTTAAGAGGCTCCTGATAAAACGCGTTTATATATACTTTCAAGCGTCGAACCTCGCTACCCAAGAACATCATAATACGCACCAAACCCTAATCAGTCCCTAACCTCGCATATTGTCCACTATTCAGGATCAACATGTACATAGCAAGTTCCACAATATCAGAATCAGATGTTGCTCTTTTAGAGTGTATTCGCCAGCATCTTCTCAACGACGACGACTTTGAAACCCTAGCGAAAATCGCTGAAAATGTTCGATTCCATTGCCCAGGTTCAAGTTCCAACGCATTTCCGTCGTTGGAGACAACTATGTCCTTCGAAGCAAATGACGACGACGTGGACGTCCATCACGATCCCCTGAAAGATGCTGTGGAATTCGAATCAGCCAGCTTGTTGAATGAGCAACCAGGTGTGGATCGTGGACACGTCGAAGCAAATGAGGCTATGCCTGCGGTGGTGGACGAATATGATGCCCGGCCTGGAGGGTGTGTATACCGGGGAGTAAGGAGGCGGCCATCGGGGAAGTATGCGGTGGAGATTCGGGACCCAAAGAAGAATGGTGCAAGGAGATGGCTCGGGACTTACAAGACGCCACAGGAGGCTGCATTGGCTTATGACCGGGCCGCGTACGCGATGCGTGGGACCAAGGCCAGGCTAAATTTCCCTCACTTGATCGGTCGCAATGAGGTGGAGCCAGAGAGGCTCACTCGGAAGCGGCACCACTCACACGAGGCTGGGAGTGGCTCGCTGGATCCGAAGCCGATAAAGGACTTGACTGGCTTTGCCAGCGATCCCGACAAGCTTAATGGCTATGTCCTGTCATTCCAATAGTGTGGAACTTGAAATGTAAAAACTCGAGAGGTTTCGTGTGCTAATTTTTAGTCATTATGTTTTGAACATGAGTCAAGTGTATAATTTTATTATAAAAGAATCATACGAAAAACTCATTTGTCCGATTTATTAATCTTTGTTTCTTTAGGGGGAAAACACAAATTAGAAGAAATTCCGACGGGGGTTTAGTCAAATTTTCTGGGGAAAAATTTGACGAGTGCTGCTGCTGGTCTGTAATTTTCATGCTATCATACTAAAAATATTTGCACTTACACTGCTTTGAGTTGCCACCTAAGATAGTCATATATATGAGAAGATATGCGTTCCTTAATGCCTTTTTTTTTTTGGTGGGTGGGGGGGGGGGGGGATTGGAAAAAGAAAACCGAGAGGTGAGGACATAGAAAATCGAACAAACTTTAAAATCATGACTCTGCTACAAATTACTCCTTTGAGAAACATAGAAACTAGAGTTGATTTTGATGGTGTAATTTATTCAAGATAAATCAATCAAGATTAATTTGTTGACTACTCAACCACCAATTGATTCTGATTATGTTCAAATAGCTTATTTATCAAAAAGAGGGAAATTTCAACTCAATTGGCCAATCAACCTACTCATATATCTAGGAACATAGAAAATCTCAGGTTAAGTTGCCTGCAGGGGCTCTTCTGAACTCCATTGTTAACACGACTTAATGTGCGAATCATCAATAATTCCAATAAAATTATTACAAAAGGCAAGCGATAGAATAATAGTATAAATAGAATAAAGAAAATATATCATATACTAGATATATGTGATTCCATTGTAGTGATTTACATCTACGAGAGTAGTAATGAATTCCACTATAGATCGAGTGATATAATGGAAATTATAAATATACTTGAGTCACTCAAACACTCCTAGTGTTTCAAGCCTCAATTACACTTATTAATTCATGCAATATTTAGTCATATAATTCCTCACAAAATAATTTCTCAATATCGCAAATGAATTAAACATTAATTCTTTTCACAAGAAATTAATTGGCTTGAAAACTAATTTTCCTTAAATGTAATTCACGAACAAAACCCACGAAATAACCTCCATCAAGTACTCGCTTGGAAACTACACTTTAATATTTGTTCGTGATCAACGAAGCAACTCTCAGCCACGAATTCATCTTTAAATATATGTGGACTCTGCCTTAAGAACCCAAACCGGCAGAGAGTAATCCCGTATCGTTTCTTTCTTACTTTGACCTATTGTTGTTTGTTGACCGAGTCAAAGGAGTCCATGCCAATTGCGATTAGGAAACAAAATCCATGCTTTCCTCCTTTATTTTATTTTATTTCTTCTTTCCACTCTGCAACAAAGAAGAAAGTAGCCTTTCCTAGTCTACGTCCTGTCTTCACAGTTAAAGATCCAACAACACTCCAGGGTGGAAGTATCAAATCATGGACCGGCTTATACAAAATTCTATTAATATCGGGTCGGATTTTGTCTATTGGGCCCGAGCTCATTAATAATTTCAACAATATAAATCAATTGTATCTGCTAATGCTAGCCTTAATCCATCAAAAATAGAAGAGTTGAATCATCATTCTATTTATTATGATGTTTCAATCTAATGAACATATGTAGCTGTTGGTGGCGGACTTGAGTCCTCCAAACGAATTCTCATTTCTCGAGTGGAGTCAAGTTCGATCGATAAAACCCTAGACCAGACCTCTAGTTACCTCGTAGATAGAGAAAGGGGGGAGGGGGGCACGTGTGATTCTGTATTATATTGATAGTGATTTTGTTTTATATTGATAGATAGAGATAAAAATAAAATAAAGGAAAAGACCCCCTGCTTCATCTTTTAGATGGATCACATAATTCACATTGTCTGGGACACTCGTTTATAGTTCTTTAGGAAATCCATTTTCCCTCCATCTTCATAGCATCCAGCACAGTAAATGGAAATCTAACGCCAAAACAACTTTTGAAAATTGAATATATTAAATTCAAATTTTGGAAACATAGTGCTAATAATTTCTTTCACAAAGAAAATTGAAAATGAGTGACAGGTCTGGTGTTAAGCCAAGCAAGATTCTATAAAGTGGTCAAAAGAAGTTGCCCTAGTGTAGACCTTGAATCGAGTCATGACAATCTCATTCTTACAATTTCAGATGCTTCTCTTTTATAAAATTGGAGGGGAGAGATCTTATGTGATGTTCATCTCAAGATGATTTAGGTGTTAATATGGAAATGTGATCAATTTGGTCACATGTCTATGGCGTTCCTCTCTTCTCCCACCCTCTAAACCTCGTGGCTAGCTTTTTTTTTTGGTTAGCAAAAGGTTTTCATTAAACTAGTTCAAAGTTGGAAAGACCCGAGAAAGGGGCATTGGTACATAATAACTTCCAAAGAGTTAGGGGAGGCAAGGAAACCCAATTTGGAGGTAAGGCATTTTTTCAGTGGATTTTAGCGACCCGATCAGCAACTAAATTGGCCTCTCTAGTGCAATACAAAACATGGACTTCAGAGAGAGTAAGCAAAATTTCCTTGCATTTCCCAATTGGCACGGGGGCTTCCCTAGTGAATTTGTGAGGACACATGAGAGCATTGACCAAGACCAGGCAACTTGTCTCCACTTCAATCACGTTGTGCATGGGAGAGAAGCAAACAGGAGCTCCATTCTCTTCGTTTTGAGGTGAGAGAACATAATTGAGAGTATCCTCCAAGGGCAGGGCGTCGACCAAGAGAGACGACGCTGCGGCTACCGAGTTTGCAGCTCCGTGTAGCAAATGACCATCGGAATCACGGCATACCCACTCGATTGACTCCTTTGTCATCTCAAGTATGAAAGCCCCATCGATATTAAGCTTAAGGGTGAGAGCTTTAGGACATTTCCAGTTGCTTGAGGTTAGAAACCCAAGTAAAGTGTGAGAGAATATTTTACTTTTGCAAACTAGAGATTGAATAGGTTCAAGGACATGATTATGCTAGATTAATCTAACGCCATTTCGATATTTTTTCTCTTTAATTTCAAAAATATTTTGCAAGTAGTCTTGGTTAATTTTAACCTAAGCCATTAATATGCAAAGGATGGTTATGCTAGTGCACAATTAATAAAATAACATCCAATAAATCCAAGTGATAAATTGAAAGAAGTATGACTAATCTTAAAATAAAGCAAACTATTACTTTGTTATGGTCTACTCTTAAAAATTTTTGCAAGATGTTAATTAAAAGAATGCATGCCTTAAACATGGTTTGTAAATGATATCACATCTAATTCTTTTTATTTTTTTAAAAAAATTTTAAAAATAAATATGTGCAGTTTTAATCTAAATTTAATATGCACAATTTTTACTCTAATGATATGTGACGTGCAATTCGCATGACATAACTCAAACTATCAGAACATGTATGCAATCTAATTTACATGATCTTAAATATGTATGTGCTACATGATGCGGGATGAACGACATGGCAGTTTTATATGCATACATGTTCTTTTTATGATTTAAAAAAATAATAATGCAATTCCAATAAATTCTTTTGTTTTTTTTTATATGCAACCTACATGAAATAACAATGACATGAAAGATGATTAATGATGGATTAACCCTATTAATTAACCAAGCAAATGACCTTTGTGTTTTCCTTTTAATAGATAAAAGGCTAACATGACTTAATGATTTTTTTTTTTTTTTTTAAAGAAAGTGACCTCATGATGCAATGCAAAACTTTTTTGACGAAATTGAACAATATACAACATAAAATAATGCATGAAACTCGATGATTAATAATGGTTAGATTGCATGATGGAAATATTAAGACATTGAACCTAAACCGCATGACTCACTAACTAACGTGCAACATATGGCATGCATTTTGTGAAATCTATATGACCAAAATAACATTTTTTATTTAGTTTTTACTTTATTAATGAAAAATATATACTATTCTAAATCTATACGAATCAACATGCATTGTTCTAAACATGAATTATGTATATACCTAAGTTCTAACTATGACATATGATGCATGATACGCAATGTATACGTAACGATTAATTAATCAAATGACGCATCAAAATATATGTTCTACTAATAACCCACCGATACAATTCAAGAACTTACTATCTTAATGCGAATCAATTATGTGTTGCAATTCAAAATTTACCACGGAAAATCAAAATAATCAAAAATTTGATCTGACATCTTGCGGCTCAATATTATTGCTTATTATGACTTAATACTACAATCTTCTTACTTGGATAATATCTAAATATATCAAAGCACATCAAGTCAAAATTGATATATCACACAAGTTGTAGGAAACTAAATATCTGAACCGAATTCAATCGAGGGGAATTACCTAATTCAAGTCACGGCTTTAACAAATGCCGCGGCGAGGCTTGTGAACCAACGAATGGGGTATGACTGAGACTTCACCAATGCTTAGCGTGTAGCTGGTGATTGAAAGTTGGAGGTCTAGCAATGATTACGCCCCCGTGAGGTCTTGCCCAATGTACCAAGAATCTGCACAGAAAAGAATCAACACACCGCGTTGGCTGACACTGACTGAAACTTGTTGGAGGCTTCTTTGGAGATGCGATTATTGCTGGAACGTCTCCTGGAGTCGTCCCTTCGGTAGTGGATTTGCTAGACTGATTTGGATGAAGGGTGGTGATACTTGGTGAGCGTCGGAGAACGTGGCGGAACAGGAATGCCGAGGCTGATGGCAGGCTCGTCTGCAGGAGCGAAGATCCACGGTTGGCTGGTCTCGTTGAAGTAGCTGTGGTGTTGAAAACATGAGATGTGAAAAGAAAAACCAGAGGATAACACTATGTTGTCCACCATTTTCCACTCTCAAGACCCGCGAACTATCTCTCTACTTCGCCCTCTCCTTTTTTGCTTGTGAACAATTTTTCTCTTTTTATATTTTCTGCAAACATCAGCTTCCTTCATATCAATGAACGGATTCTCTTCTCTCAATTTTTTCGCACTTTCTCTCTTCCCCCTCTTAAACGAAGCCTCATCTCCCTACCATTATTTTTTTCTCACGATCCTTTCACTCTCTATTTATAGAGAAAAAGGTTTGTTGTGTTCAGTGAGGTTTTCCAAGATAATTGCATATATTCACTCAACCGCCAACAATCATCTTTCAAAAAGAGGGGATATGCCTAATAAGAAAATGGCTCCATCATTCAAAATTTAAAATATTTCAAAATCTCCCTCCACGACTGAATTGTTTTATTTTATTAATCATTTTTTCTATTCTCACTTTTGTATTTTCTATTTTTTTAGAACATTTTTTAAAGATTAAATTTAAATCAAATAAGTTTGGTCCTAAATATTATTGTTACGTAAATGCAACGTTATGAAATGCTTAATGTAATTTTCACATTTTTATATGATGAACAAGTTAGTAGGATAATTTAAATTTAGGTGTCAATAATGACATTGGCTATCTATTTAGCGGAAGAAGTAGAGATGAGTTGAACAATGCCACGAAGAACATGATATCGGTTGAAATGACAGTCTATTTCAAAACGTTTTGGTTTAAGCGCTAAGAATGTTGTAATGAGTTGTCCTGAGCCTATCTTGAGCCTATCTTTACTGAGCCATTCGTCGATTTCACCTTTGACTCCCTTTGACATGTGTTAGTCCTAAAATGAAAAAAACAATGCAATATGAATTTCGAGTGTAAGGCAAATGCGAACCATGATATTTTTAATTTGGGGTCTGGATCCCTAAGATATTCTATGCAATAAACAACTAAGTGATATAGTCAAAATTTAGGTGTCAACATAACCTTTAATTTTTGAACTGAAATCCTCAAAATAGCTTATGATACATCCTTTCTTTTTTCTTTTCTTTTTTTCCGGTTGGAATGAGAAATGTTCAATTCATATGAAAGACGGGTACATAACTTTAAGATAAATATGCAAAATCTACAAAGCAAGTACATTTGAAAAATGAATTAACTTGATATAGCCTGCAGAGATTTGTTTATTCCACAATAATGGATCTATTATCATATCAAAGCACAATTGACAATCGATCATTGACTTTCGCATTATCATCAGTGATGAGCACATGTCAATATTTCCCCCTCTAGTAGTTACGGCTTTGCCTAGAGGGGTGCGTGCCTAGGTGCATCTCCAACATAATCACCGTATAGAGACAATAATAACACTAACAAATTGAAAGAGTACAGAAAATGCATTGTAAATTTTAGATCTATGTCTAGATCAA
This sequence comes from Eucalyptus guilfoylei, assembly GCA_016097605.1. Taxonomy (NCBI): domain Eukaryota; kingdom Viridiplantae; phylum Streptophyta; class Magnoliopsida; order Myrtales; family Myrtaceae; genus Eucalyptus; species Eucalyptus guilfoylei. The sequence continues at coordinate 20,484,556 of CM027864.1, read as the reverse complement.
AATAGAAGAGCACCCAAATCTAGATTTAGGTCTAGATCAAGAGAGAAGAGTTGTAAAAGAAATACCGGTTAATCACAAAATCACTTTCAAATAAGCCAATTGCTAAAGGCAGTAGTAGAGAGCCTTGAATACTTGCGGAGCACTCGACTATTTGGCGCAAGCACCGGCGACGGAGCAAGCGAGCAGATCTAGAAGAGCAAATTCTTTCGAAGCACTCACGCTTCGAACTTCTAAGCTTATAGATCAAAACTCTCCACTTCCGAGGAAGAAGTCAACCTCATCATCCACGAGATCAACGAATATGTCTTGAAAATGAGTAGAAAGAACGATAGAGGGAGGGCGAGGGAGGGAGCCTCTCTCTTAGGGATGTCACTACAATTGAGGGCTGGGTGGCGGCTTTAGAAAAAAAAGTGCGATCCAAGGTTTCTTAGCTAAATGCGTGTTCAGATTAAACAGCTGGCTTATTTTCAATCATAAGTTTCACATCCTAGATTAGTCAAATAAACTTTGACAAGAAGAACACAAATGACTGAAATCATTGAGAATTTAAAAAACTTTTTTTTTTGTGTGTGTGTGAATATGTGAATATCATTAATAACACGAGGTACAAAAGCTTAAGGGAAACCCCTATCATTTCAAAGAGACTAGTTATGCGAGAAGATGGAGGAAGGAAGTCTCCACATAGTAGCCAATAATACATTTGCTTAGGAAGGCCTACACTGTTGGTAGAGTGACGCCTTATCTCTTAAAACTTTTTGAATTCTAATTAACAGAAGATGAGACTTAATCGACTTGTTTTGAAATTATCTATGATTGCATTCTATCCAGATGCAATAAATAATTGCCATGAAAGATAACTCGAGGAGTCTCGCCTCCAAGTTTTTTCCCTTGGTGGCCTTGATCATTCATTGAAGTTCTAAATCTCAATTTTCTACAAAACGCCAAATTCCATTTTGTGCAAAAATATTGTGCTATACACTACTTGTCCAAATGTACTCAAAGAATAAGTGATTTGTGTCTTCTATATTAGTCATACAAAAGTTGCACTTAGGGTGCGTTTGAGAACCACTTCCCAAAGCCCTTTGGGGGTCCAAAGCCCTTTGGGCAAAAAAAAATGGTGTTTGGCAAAAAACTTTGGAAGGGACTTGGGCTGAAAGCTAGCATTTTTAAGGCTGAAAGCCCAAGGCAGGTTAGGGGCTGCCTTGGGCTTTCCAGCATTTTTGGCATGCTGAAGCTTCATTTAATTCCAACTTTTTTTACCCCTTTGAAAACCTAATTTTCATCACTTCTCTCGTCGTCTCGCTTCTCTCATCTCGCTTCTCTTGTCCGAACCAAGTTCTCTCTCCCCGATCTTCTCCATCGCTCTCCACGACCGCCAACCCCAACCGTCGCTGTCGAAACCAGCCACCACCATCTCCATCGAAGCCCAACCACCATCGTCGCCGTCGGAGTGACGTTCTCTTGTCCGAAGGCCTTCTCGCTCCCCAATCTTCTCCACCACTCCTTTTCAACTCCACGACCGTTAACCCCGACCGTTGCCGTCAGATCCAGCCACCACCGTCTCCGTTGAAGCCCAGCCACCATCATCGCTGTCGGAGCCCCGGCCACCACCGTCGCTAGCCACCCAACGCCGGACTCTCTTTTTGCTTCGGTGAGTTCTCGATTCCATTTTCTTTTGTGCCTAGTTGAATTCCGATTTTGGGTTTCTGGCGTCGACATTTTGAAGTTGGATTTTGGGTTTCTGGCGTGTTCTCCGCTTATTAGTCGTTAGTCGCAGTTGAAGGATTACCCATTTTCTTTCTTCTTTCTTCGAAGTGTTGTGTGCGTGTTCAGTGCTCATGATTAGATTTGTGCGTGATTTGATGTGCGAACGAGCTGTTTTTGGTGGGACGGGAGTTGATGAGCTGCACTAGTTTGAGTTTTGACCGGATCTTTCCTTGAGGGTTTTGTTTCGCTTGTTTTGCGGAGGAGTTTTCGTGCAATAAGCTGATCGGCTAATGGATTCTTCTTTTGCACCTTAGATTGCTTGTTGTCAAGCTCAAGCTACTTTTTTGGAGCATTAACTGACGGAAGCGTGCTCAGTTTTCTTACTCACGTAGCTGCCCTTGTATTTAGCATTATTTCTTTCTGATCATGCGTTGGGCAGTTGATCAATAGGAGGCAATATTTCTTCGAATTGTGGACATTCTTAAGTTGGTGATCAAATCTTGGTATTTTGCTTTTGCTTAAATATCAATGATTAAATTGCTTCGACAAAGTAATCACAACTGTCATGTTCTGATTTCACTAAAACGTTACATGATGTCCTAGAACAGTAGTACAAAAATGAAAGGCAGTTTTATCTATACTCCTGCCAGCTTTTACATAATCGAAAAAAGGTTTAATCATTCTGACTATGCTCCTTATAACTGATAGCAATAATAAACTCTGTTTCGAAACTCTGTTTCGGAGCTCTCTTTCTCTAGGGTGTAGTTGCAGCAACCCCAGTTGGCGATGACAAATCCTAATGAAGCAAAAACTTTTCTTTTCTTTTTTGGCCTTTCAAAGTTTAGGGTCTTACAGCTAGGTAAAGCTCATGCTGTGATGAAGCTAAAACAGTGGCTAGTCATGGACACTTTATAGCTCTTGTGCGTATTTGTTCTACCTGGTTTTTGTTTTATAAAAAAAATGTTTTATGGCTCATAGCGGTGCTCAGAAGAGATGGTTAATGGCATATACAACTTCCTTTTGACGGACCTCTTAACAAAGATTTTGTGTCCTTGCATTTTCTCAGATGCTTACCTCTATAGAACTTCAGCTACACGTACGACTATATAGTGTCAACAGCAACTAGTTTTGTTGACAGGTGAGTGGAGCTGGCAGATATTGTTCGTGAGATTATGTTGAATGGTGTTTTGATTTTCTACTGATAGATATCCTCTTTAAACTTGCCTCCTGAATTTAAAAATTCAGCTTATTCAGTGTAAAGTTGAATTGGAGGTGGTCACTGTTTTCAAAGGGATAAACTTACGATATCAGTTCAGAATTGTTTGTGGATGGTGGTGCATGGTGGCTGCATATAGCTTGTGGTTATGCACGGGTTACTTTTAATTTGAAGCTTGAATGTGTTAAGTGTGCAACTTTCTGGAGGTCCTCAGTTTACCAGGGAAGGAGGCTGCGGGCGTGTGTTGTGGTGTGAAAGACCATGTTGAGATAGCTAGAGTGGTGAGTTATGGGCTTAATAAACCATAGGTCTAATGCGAGTAGGCTTGAGTGTTGAAGTTGAGCTGGGTTTGATTTATTTTAGGTATTTTCTAAGCTGGGCTATGAACAATTTTGAAAGAAAAGAGGTTTTTGTATGGGCCGGGTTTATTTTAGTGAAATGGGTGAACATGATTGACGTTGACATGCTTAACTGTTTCAACTACTGAGTTAGGAACACGTTTTACTCTTATTGTTTTTGTGTGTTTCAATTTCCACAGCAAGATAGATACTCCTTGTTCATATTCTTTCACCGAAGTGCTCCCCTCTCTCTTCGCTCAAAAGGTGTCGATTGTCCCACTTTGAATACAGGTTCTTTCACTTCTATTTCTTATGTTTTTTGTTCTTTTTCCCCACTTACATATCCAGCTTGGTTTGCTCTTTCATGAGTTTATATGAATTGCATTTTAATTTATTTGTAGTGTCCATTGCTTTGTGTTCATAGTTAATATAATCTCTTTTCATTTTTCAAATATGTTTGTATTCATTTTATTGAAAGATGGCAAGTTCATCAAAGGAAAAAGCATATTGGAGCCCTGAAGATATAGAAACTTTTTGTCGATTATGCATTGAACAAATTGAAAAAGGTAATCGTCCTGCGAGCAACAAAAGGGATGGATGGACGGATATAATTAACAAGTTTGAGGAGCAGAGGGGAAAAAGGTATGATAAAAATAAAATGAAGAGTAAGTGGGATAATTTAAAGGAAGAATGGAAAAAATGGAAGCGATTGGTTCAAAAGGAAACAGGACTAGGATGGGATCCAAGGAAGAAAACCATTGACGCGAGTGACGAATGGTGGGAGAGAAAAATTCAGGTGTTTATCTAATCTTTTGTTACTTTTTGTTTTGTAAGTTCAACTTTTATAATATAACTTCTAAAAATATTTTATTATAACAGGCCAATCCTAAGCTTAGAGCCTTTCGAACGAAAGGCATACATCCAGATATTGAAGCTTTGTTGGATCAAATGTTCCAGGGTATAGTTGCTACTGGAAGTGTTACTTGGAATCATGCACAAGGTTTATGCAATAATGAGAATGTTGAGACCACACAAGCTGATATTGGTGATTGTGCAGGATCTACTGATGATACTTTAGAGGGTGATGCAGGTGAAACAAATGCTCAACCAAGTCAAAGTAAGAGCAATAAAAGGACAGTAGAAAGTTCAACGAAGCAAGCTCGAGGAAAGAGAGGAAAAAAATTGACCGAACCTAATAAGTTAGCATCACAAATTGACAGATTTTGTTCAGCTGTTGAGAGTAGGAGCAATGCAACATCGGTTGCAAAGGAGTTTGATCCTTACAAAGAAATTGTGCAAATATTGAAAGCCATACCTAAGATTAAGCAAGACAGAAAGTTGTTCTTTTTTGCACTCTCATTTTGCTGAAAAGAAAGACAATAGGTAGATTTTTATGAACTTGGATGAAGATGAAGAAAAAATTGAGTGGCTGAAGTATAAGTTGGAAGAGCATGATAGTCGCCATTAGGATACTAGTTATTTCTTTGAGCTCTTTCATATTAATATATGTTGTAATGAGAGATTTATTTTCGGTTACTAATTTGCATTACTTGTGAACTCTTTTTCTTATTATATTTTAATGTGAGACATGTGTTTTCAATTTACGTTATTTTGATTTGGTGGAATTTGCATATATATTATGGAAAATAATTGTTCCATTGATGGATGATTATTCATCACTTTTCTTACTGTTTTATTACTTTAAACATATATGGATGATTCTCCTGAAAGAGAAATCCATGAGGAAGAGGATGAGGAATTCAATCAACTTGTGGAAATTACTCAAGCCACAATCGCTTGTCAAGCAATATACAGTCAGAAAAAACCTTGTAGGACATCTTCATATACAGGATATGCATGGTTAGAAAAGTTGATGGGCGAAGATGCTAATCCGATAAGGTGTTATCAAATGTTTAGGATGGATAAGATTGTATTTAATAATTTAATGCATGATTTAATAACACGCTATGGTCTTGAAGGAACTAGGAATATTGATGTTAGAGAAATGCTTGGAATATTTCTTCATATTTTAGGACATGGTATAGGTAACAGGTTAACACAAGAGCGTTTTCAACGCTCTGGGGAAACTATAAGCAGGTACTTTAGCTTAGTATTAGATAAAGTATGTGAAATGGGAAAAGATTTGATCCAACCAGCTGATCGGCAATTTAGGGATATTCCGGAGAAGATAAAAAATAATCAAAGATTTTATCCATATTTTAAGGTATGTTTTGATTATTCAATTGAAAGAAAGAACTAAATGCAAAATTTGATTATATAATAATATTTGCGTTTTTGTTTTAGGATTGTATTGGAGCTATTGATGGCACTCATATCCCAGCGGTGATACCTGTAAAAGATCAGATTCGTTTTATTGGTCGAAAATGTACAACAACTCAAAATGTCTTAGCGGTGTGTAATTTTAATATGGAATTCACTTATGTTTGGGCTGGTTGGGAGGGCCAAGCCCATGATACTCGTATTTTCTATGAAGCTTTAGGGAGACATGATATGCAATTTCCTCATCCTCCTCCAGGTTTGTTAATTAATGGTTTTTGTACATTAATATGTATAAATATGGTATATGTTGATCAAATTTATATTATATTTATGTAGGTAAATATTATTTAGTAGATGCTGGATATCCAAATTCGACGGGTTATTTGGGACCATACAAAGAAGTTAGATATCATTTGCCAGAATTTCAACAAGGTCCCATCCCTACAGGCTATCAAGAAGTATTCAATCGTGCTCATTCCTCGCTGCGATCGGAAATTGAGCGAGCTTTTGGTGTGTTGAAGAAGAAGTGGAAGATCTTAAAGTATATGCCAAATTTCCCCTTTGAAAAGCAAGTAAAAATTGTTATAGCAGCAATAACTTTGCATAATTACATACGACGAAACACCGCCAATGATAGACATTTTGCAAGAGCAGATTTGGATCTCGATTATGGACATTCAGTTGACCTTCATAATACAAATGAGGGGGCCGGTACTTCAAATGACAATTTATTTTTTAACATGACGCGTTTACGTGATCAAATAGCAATGAGTTTAGTAAATACTTAAGGAGGATGTTTGTAATTTTCAATGAAGACCTATTTCTTTCTTTGATGCATATGTAATCATGTTTATTATAATGAAATTACTATTTCTTTTTGTTAATATATCTCTCTTATATATACATCTCAGTGCAAAAATAAAAAAATAAAAAAAAAAAGTCATTGAATTTGTTAATTATATATATATATATATAATATATATCTCAGTACAAAATATATATATATATATATATATATATAAAAAGAAATCATTGAATTTGTTAATATATCTCTTTTATATATACATCTCCGTGCAAAAATATAAAAAAAAAAAGTCATTGAATTTGTTAATATATCTCTTATATATATATATATATATATATATATATATATATATATCTTAGTGCAAAAATATTTAAAAAAAATCACTATTTTTGTTTTCAATTTTAAAAAATAAAAATAAATGCTTAAATTAATTGCGCTAAAGGACTTCCAAATATGTGTTTACCAAATAACATTTTTCCAAAGTTGTTTCTCAAGGCGCTTTTCAATTATAATTTACCAAACAGTTTTTGCATTTCACCTAAGGCCTTTAAACCAAAGGCCTTTGCATTTCCTTAAAGGCTTTTTCCAAAAGAAGTTCCCAGACGCACCCTTAATGTCCACTGAAGACAATCACTGTAATATGGTTACTATTGTCGGTAGCTTATCTCTACAGAAAAGCCAGCTGAAAAACTTTTCTTCTAAAGCGAATGCCTTAGTTATTCTATTTCCTTTTTTTCTAATCACTTCCTGATCCCGCACGATTTCTTTTGTACGGCAATAAATATGTATACAGTCCCCTATGCGGTCAAACTGGATTTTACTCGCTCCGCGGTCAACCTTGAATATTTATCTCCAAGTCTAAAGAAACCACGGCCTTTGAGTATCTTGTTGACCGAATTTTGGATCTTGTGATTATCCAAGAGGAAAACAAATTATAATAGAACAAAGTCCAAGTCTGACTTTGATGAACGTCTCGTCCAATTGTTCTTGCGATATGGACCAATTAACACTTTTCAATTGGATCACATTTTGTACGTAAATTCAAATTTGAGATATATTTTAACATGTTTTGAAGAAAATGATTGATACAAAAAATATTTTCTAAAAATGATGATATGCATTGCTTACATAATTGAATAATTAATTACTTCAAATCACAAGTAATCATCTTCCGAAAAAAATATTTTTTTTTCGAATTCTTTATTTATTTTTAGGGAAACAGGAGGAGCGTTAATATCTCCTGGGTTGCCGCAGCACGCTATTGATCACCTCGTCCAAGTTCATGAACGACGGCCCGGAAGGACACGTGGCCTCCCGGGCCATCTCCTTCCACTCCATCGTTTTCCTCTTCATCTCCTTCCCTCTCTCCCCCTCCATCAGCTCCCTCACCTGCCTCTCCACCTCTTCCCTCTTCACGTCGCTGTCGATCTCCATTCCGATCCCCCACTCCTCGCGGCTGTACCGACAGTTCGTCGGTTGCTCCGCGAAGAACGGCCAGCACACCACCGGCACGCCTGCCACGATGCTCTCGATCGTGGAGTTCCACCCGCTGTGGGTCAAGAACCCGCCGACCGCCTGGTGGCCTAGCACCTGCTCCTGGGGGCACCAGCTCGCCAGCAGGCTCCGCTCCCTCGTCGCGGCCGAGAACTCCGGTGGCAAGACCGCTGTGTCGCCGGCGACCAGGTCGGGCCTGATGATCCATAGGAACGTCTGACCGCTGTTCGCGAGGCCCCATGCGAACTCCACCAGCTGCGCTGGGGACATCACCGTGATGCTCCCGAAGTTCACGTACACGACCGAGCCGGGCGGTTTCGAGTCGAGCCACTTGAGACAGCCCGGCTCTTCCTTCCACAAGTTGGATCCGATAGACCCGGTGCCGTCATCAGGCAGTTGCGCCGTGAGGAGATGAAGGGGACCGAGGGTGTAGATGGGCGGGAACATGGCCTTGAGAGCGTCGACGACCTCGTGCTCCAGGCGGTCGAACGTGTTGAGGACAATGGCTGAAGCTCTCTTCGCCCTCTCGGTCTCGAGCGACGCGAAGTTGACCATGAAGTCGTCTGGGTCAGTAGTTCGGATGAAGCTCGGCAAGTCTCGCAGGGTGATGCTCCTCATCCCGGGTATCCAGTCGATGATGGTGTCTAAGTACCCGTTTGTCAAGTAGCTTGCATCTGCAAATCGACCGTCGATCCATTAAACAATATGATGCAAAAGAGAGGAAAAGAAATCGTTAGCTGTAAATGTGCAAGTGAGATAGACGATTGTTCATTAATGCATATACCTCTGAGCGGAGAAAGACCCTTGTCGACAAGACTGCGATACTGCACGTAGCCCATGAAGCCGCACGCGCTCGTCGTCCAGAACAAGACCAGTGGCACGCCGGCTGCCTCGGCAGCGTCAAGCGTGAAGCTCATCACGCCATCCGACACCACGCAGCTCACCGGCGGGGAGCCCGACGTCGCGCTCTCCTCGTCGAGCGTCTGGAGGAGGTCTTGGAAGTAGGGCAGGCAGAGGTCCCGCGAGGACCGGCAGAGGGTGGGGATGTCCTGGGTGGCGTCGGCGTCAGAGGGGGGGAGGCCGTCTGGGATGGTGCGGAACCGGAAGGACGGGAGGCCGTCGAGGGCGGAGGGGCCGCGGGAACGCAGGAGGCGCTTGTGGTTGTACTCGGTGTTGACGAAGGTGATGTGGAAGCCCCTGTGGTGGAGAAGCTTGGCGAGGCTGAGCATGGGTTTGATGTGGCCCTGAGCTGGGAAGGGGATGCACACTGCATGCGGCTTTTGAGTCATCTCTTTCGAACTCATATCTCTCTCTCTCTCTCTCCTGTATGTGTAGGGAGACGTGAGGTTTGGTCTACTTATACGCGGGCGACGCGATGAAATTCCGGCCAAGTGGAGGACAAGGCGGGAGTAATGCGATGGGCATTAAAATATATAAATAATAAATCACGTTATCATCTTAACGAATTAAATTTTTAAAATAGGCCGGCGACACGATGAAATTCCAGCCAAGTGGAGGACGACATGGGAGTAATGTGATGGGCATTCAAATATTTAAATAATAAATCACGTTATCATCTTAATGATTTAAATTTTTAAAATAGGCCGGCGACACGATGGAATTCTGGCCAAGTGAAGGACGACGTGGGCATAATGTGATGGACATTAAATTATTTAAATAATAGATTTAAATTTTTAAAATAGTTAGTAATAATATTATCAGATCTCACAATTAGATGGAAGAGTGTGACGGATCTATATTTATCAGAAGATCTTGAAATCCAAAATGGGGCCCATACTTGATTCTTGCGCGTGTTGGTTGATATTCTTAGTGGTTCGAGTGATCTAGAAAAATGAGTCGACAAAGGACTTTTACAATCAGTAGAAAATCTGTAGTTAAACCAGGAAAAATTACACAATTTTTTTTTATGGATACAACTCGATCTCTACTATTAGATCTAAGTGTGCGACAGCCGGACTCGGGGTCCCCAATGACCAGATCTTGGAAGCTGGCAGCTGGATTTAGATTCCCGGTGCTTTGACCTTGGCCCCTTTGTAGCCAGACCTATGATCTTGCGCCTGAACTCGAGTCCTAGGGTTGTATTTGAGATTTTTCTTTTTCATGTATGTTTCATAGTTTTCCTATAATAATAATGGAAAAAAAACCAAACACAAGTGAGTCAACTAATTTTTCCTGAAAATAACTTTAACAAAAAAATACTTTTCATCAAAGTTCATTTTCCTTGAAATAAGAGAGGCCAATGATTTGGCAAGACGAAAAATAAATTTATAGCAAGAACATGTGTGATAAATACTGAATAATGTTCAAATAAGTGAAATATGTTTGAGAATCGATTCCAATCATTTACATTGTCTTGTAAGCTAAATTTACACCACTATCATTACCATTCTCTTGTCATGCATATAGAACTCTACGAGTCATTTTTGAAAGTAGCATATGTGCATACGCAATAGAATGTGCGGCACAAGCAATATAAAACCAAAGGTCAACCATACACTTAAAAGGATTTAAAATTTAGGGGAAAAAATATAAAACCAAAGGTCAACTATACACTTAAAAGGATTTAAAATTTAGGGGAAAAAGTGTTACGTGATTTGTCCATAATTTACGGATCATGCAATAACTTTTCGAAATTTACGCTTACGCATCTACTGGATCTGTCAAAACAGACAGTGATTTTTTTAAGACTGTTGCTGAACGTTTTACTCCCATGTTTAAAAATTCCAGCCAGAGGGAAAAAAAAAAAAAGACAAGTGCAGCGCGAAGCCAAATTTGAGCAAAGCGACCGCAGAATGCTCGCTGCAAAGTAGTGCAAAAGTCTTCCCGACGCCACTCCAGTCGTGGATCTCGATTTCTCTTTTGGATCTGAGGATTGGAGGTGGCTCCTCGACTGTCGGAAACCCTACTTCAAAAACTCGTGTGGAATCAAGGGTCTGCTTGACAAAACTAAACTATCAGATTCCAATGCACCGTGTCGAGATTTGAATTCCGCTATCAGTAATCCCTTTTTGATTGGCAGCCTTCTAGACTTGTGGTAACCTCCCCTCCTCTAAACTTTCTTATTATAATTTAGGCACTGAAAATTTGATTTGATAACATAACGAATACCTAGCATTGATTCTATTCGGTAATATAGCTTTTTTTTCTCACCGAATCTGAATGTATGAAGATTATTTGAAGGTTTAATCCTTTCTTAGCAATACAATAGGCAAGACAAGTTTTTTTTTTTGGTAGATGTAGTTTATATGGAATAAATTAAGTAGCCATTTTTTTTATTCTTATCACGTAAACTAGCAATACTTGACTAAATATTTTAAGTCTAAACAAGTTATGCTTATAAAACGTGCTGTTTTTTTTTTTTTTTAATAATCCGAGAAACCAAATGCACTTGTATAAAGGTAAAGCTATCCGAAGGCTCACCAAGCACTTTGAACACCCCCATGAACCAGTTCGATACAAGTATTTAGCCTATACGATGAGTTTTGTAACTCAAAAGGATTTATATGCAATTATTGGGGTTTTCCCTTTGGCTTCTGTGCTACAAATACCCATAATAGTTAATAAGTCATTTTGAATTTACCGGTCTAGTTAGGTAAATGCGTATGCAAATTAAACAATTACTTTGACTGACAAGTTTCGAATCCTAGATGAGCCAAAACAAACTTTCACAAGAAGAATGCAAATGACTAACAAGATTGAAATTTGATTGTTTCGATCGTTTTCAAATTCTAGGTCAGTCAAAATAAACTCCTCTCTCTCTTCTCTGTGTTTTGATCGTTCTCTTGTTCCTCCTTTTGGGGTATGAAAGAAGAGACGGGGGAAATGGTTATGGTGCTGGAGGAAGGCAAGTGAGGTTTGGTCTATTTATAGGCGGGCGAGACGAGATCCAATGAACTTTCGGCTTCAATTTTTTCTTATTAGGGTAAAAATGGCAACCCCAAATTTATTGGAAGATCTTGAAATCCGAAACGACTTTGATATCCACTGTCGCAAGACCGTTGTCATTGATTGGACCTGAGTGCATGACGGTCGGACCCGAGGTCCCTGATGGCCAGACCTTGGAAGCTGGGCAGCTCGATTTAGATCCCCGATGCTTGGACCTTGGCCCCTTGGTAGCTAGACTCGAGACCTTGCGTCTGAACTCGAGTCTTAGGGTTCTATTCGAAAACTTTTTTATTTTTCGTATTCCTGTTTCATAGTTTTCCTATAATGATAATGATGAGAAAAGGCCAACCAACCACAAGTAAATTAAATCATTTTCCTAGAAATTAATGTCGTTAAAAAATGCCATCCGACAAAATTCGTTTTTCTTAAAACTGACGAGGCTGGTAATTTGGCATGAAGAAAAATGAATTTATAATAAGGATATGAGTGACAAACGCCAAATGATATATAAATAAACGAAATAAGTTCGAGAACCAATCCCATTTGTTTACGTTTATCTCATAGACTAAATTTATGCCATTGTCATCGCAATTTCCGTGTTTTTGCATATTGAATTTTACTAGTCATTGTCGAGAGCAACATATGCATGTACACTTAGCGCAAGCAAAGCTTTTAGAGATACACAACATAGCAATCTAAACCGAAAGTTGACCGTGCACTTAAGAGGATTCAAAATTTATAGAAAGATTATTACGTGATTTAACGAATTGAATCCATCTTAATCATTATTCATGTGGAAAATTAAGATAATAACGGTTTGTATAATTTACGGATCACACAATAACTTTTCGAATTTTATTCAATTTTATTATTATTATTATTATTATTATTATTATTATTATTATTATTATTATTATTATTATTATTATTATTATTATTATTATTTTAGTGTCGGTAAACGTTTTCCTCTCATGTTCCAAAATTCGGTCCACGGAGAAAAGCGGTGCGAAGCCAATTTGAGCAAAAGGGGACCGCAGAATATACGCTTCACTTTTTTATTCAGGTGTTCCCACCTTTTTTATGGGTAAAAATAGAGCAAAAGTACTCATGACTTTTTTTCCAGTTTAAGCAATTTGTCGTGGATCTCGAACTCTCTTTTGGATTTGATTATTTGACATCGCTTCCCGAGTCAAGGATCTAACAAGAATAGGTATAAAGAGAGTCCTAATTTTATTATATCAATATCAATTTAATACTAAATATTTTAATATTTTTATTGATTAAGTCTATCTAATCAATTTAAATTGAAAATTACTGATGTTGATGTTAGTTGACTTACGAGATATAGATAACGCTAATAAGAATATTTTTTTATTATAATTTTTCATTTCTTTTTATTCTATGACTATTGTTGGTGGTCAACACGGTGTTATGCTCGAAAAGGACTAGCCTCGCCTAAGCAAGGATTACCCTCGTTGCCACAAGTAAGAGTCGGCCTCGTTGGAGTGAGTGTTGGTGAGGTCTCTTTCGCCAGATCTAACAAGCTCGCTTGAGCCAGGGTGTTGTTTGGACGAGTCCTGGGAGGGCGACCCCTGCTCAAGCATATTAGCAGCCAAGCCTATTGTCAGGTCAATCAATTCTCTCTTCAGTAGATCAAACCGGTTTACTATTCTGCCGGGTCAGTTTCTTCAATTATTTTCTGATCGGTTCTTGGAGATTTTAAACCGGTACTGGTGGTATTTTGGCGTGTCAAGTCTGTTTCTGACCTTAGTTCGTCCATATCTGTCCTCAATGGTACCGATAACACGGAGTTCAATGAAGTAAGAGAACAATCTATTGTAATGTTCAGTTTGAAGAATGGGTCTAAAAGTAATAGGGAAAATGTCACAAATGGTCCCTATACTATTACTTAATGTGCAATTTGGTCCTTGAACTTTCGATCGGCTCAATTTGGTCCATAAACTATTGATAAATGTTCGATTTGGTCCTTGAACTTTCGATCGGCTCAATTTGGTCCCTGAACTATTGATAAAAAGCTCAATTTGGTCCATGAATTTTCGATCGGCTCAATTTGGTCCCTGAACTATTGATAAATGTCCGATTTAGTCCTTCGTTACTGTTTTTCTTTTTCTTTTTTCTTTTTTTTTTCTTTTTTTTTTGCTTCTTCTCTCTTCCCTCCGCCGGAGCTGACGGAGGGAAGCCAGCGTCCGGCGAGGTGAGCCGGCGGAGGGAAGAGAGAAGAAGAAAAAAATAAAAAGAAAAATAGTAACGAATGACTAAATCGGACATTTATCAATAGTTCAGGGACCAAATTGAGCCGATCGAAAGTTCAGGGACCAAATCGGATATTTATCAATAGTTCAGGGACCAAATTGAGCCGATCGAAAGTTCAGGGACCAAATCGAACATTTATCAATAGTTTAGGGACTAAATTGAGCCGATCGAAAGTTCAGGGACCAAATTGCATATTAAGTAATAGTATAGGGACCATTTGTGACATTTTCCCAAAGTAATATGTCAAACAATTCCCCACACAGTGCACGTTCAGATAGATTAAATTATCTTCCCGTCCTGAAAATACGGTGATCCCCAACATTTTTGGATCTCTCGAGGGAGTCGGTCATGTGTACTCGTGGGGTTTGGGCCAACACCATTAAAATAATGCTTGGTCATCACGATGGTTATTCTCCTTTCGATTGCAAAGCGACAAGAAAGCTATCTTTTAAATCAAAGAAATTGCAGTCAGATGTGCTACTTAATTCATTTGGTTATCCCACACCAAATACGATGTCCTCTTTATGTGACACGCAAGCATATTGTCTTTAGTTTTCTTCCTATAAAAAATTGGCTTTCTCTATTATCCTAGTATACCTATTGAAGATTGCTTCCACTATCATTTGAAGGCATCGTCCATTCATCAAAGGAGAAAATATTCGGTGGTTAAAGACTGTCACATCATCTGCTGGTCATCTATTGACCTTGTGTGTTTTCACTTCCAACCGCTCATAATTTGACATATGTTCATGTTGCGACTTTAGCAGCTGACATAGAAATATATAAAAATTTTAACTTTTTCCCCCTCTTTCCTTCTCCTCTATCCAACCACCTCTTGAAGGATGAGCGACGTCGAAGACAAAAGCTTTTATGCTTTGTTGGTGTTGCCTATGAAGCACGAACATGTTGCTAGAGGTTTCGTATCGTGTTTGACATGTGTCGACGTGTTGGACACGCTCAGACACGCAGTCAACACACGTCGGATTTTCCGACACATGGTCAACCCTTCTCAACACATTTCGACACACGTGTCCGAGAGAGAGAATCGTTGAAGAAGACTATGGAGGGTGGAGGTGAGGGCAAGGGAGCGGAGGCAAGGCTGTAACAGTGAGGGAGGGCCAGAGGTAGAGCAGATATTGAGGCAACCCAGAGGGCCGCGACTACGATGTTGCAATGGAGGGTCGGCGGTGTGGCTGCGGTTGCGAAGGAAGAAGGGCCAAAAGGTTAAAGGCGAGGCGACAAGCAATCGTGATGAGACAACCAAGTGAGAGCAGAGATCGAGAGGAAGAGGGTTGTGTGAGGAGGATGAGAAGGAGGCAGTGACTAGGGTTTGTGAGTGAGGAAACTCAAAAAATTAAAAATGGGATTTTAATGGGACTTTGGCGTGATTGTTTCTTTCTAGAGGGAGGGGAGGGGGTGGACAAGAGGGTGTTCAATTTTCAAGAAAGAAGTGACAGGTCGGGGGGGGGACAAGGGAAAGCTGGAAAGGCAAAGATGGAGAAACGAGGGAAGTGAAATAAATTTGGGGGTGGAGGTGAACCCCGGGGGACTTTTTTTATTATCGGAAAAATAAATAAGGGAGGCTATAAAGCGATTTCGAAAAATAAGTACCGAATGTTGAATAATGATAAATTTTGGTCATTGTAGAAAATCATAGATTTACTTAAATAAGTTAATTCTAATTTCTTGTTTTTTTTTTTTTTTTGTGATGACCAAGGGACCGCCGGAGATTACCCTTCGAGGATCACACAACCCTCTGGTGCTCGGTAGCACCGGTGGGGCCTCACCGCAAGCCGCTATTTAGACATAAACCCTTAGGGGGGCTGGTTCAGTAAACCACCCTTGGGACCCCCACTTAAGTCGCGACCATCCGGAGATTCGAACTCGTTCCTTCGGCGATGAGGTAGTAAAGCTTAACCATCACGGCTACCTACGGGTGGGTGTTAATTCTAATTTCTTGTTAGTAATTAGTTTCATGAATAATTTTTGTTAGAGTTAAAAATATATCCCCAAACATAAATACACATTAATTTTGAATATCTTTCAAATTTCCCATAAATAGATTTATTAATATTATTAATGTAAATTCATTGTAGGCTCTTTTTTATTATTTGTTTGATTGTGAATTTGAATCAAATTAATTAAAAATAAAAATATTCATTTAATACATAACGTGTCCCAACGTATCAGAATTCTTTATTTTTAAGAAATGACGTGTTGGCTTGTCGTGTAGTGTCGTGTCTCCTGTCGATACTACTTAGGGTGTTGCAGAACCTCCGATCACCGTTGCTACTAGTGGAGTCGTCGAGGCCGCATCCAAGCCAAGCCACCTTGTGAGCCATGGAAAGTTGCGGCCATGGATGATGGAGGAGGAAGACTAAAAACTCAAGACTGGAAGCCTGTGGCCATGTCTTCTAAGGCACCCAAAACCTTTAGCAGAGGACAAGTCAAGAGACCCACTTTGCTAAGGCCCAAAAACAGGGGCAAGTCAAAGAACCCATCTAAGCCATGGATGATGGAGGACCCTTTTTGACGTTGTTGGCTGTCGGCCTAAGCTACCTCTAGCTCCGTCTTTTTTTTTTTTTTGGCACTTCTCCAATCACCTCCAAATCGGGAATCATGTCAGAGTATTGTGTTGCTCACCCATGGCCATCGTCGCTTTGTCGACGTCATTCTTTAGATCTCAAGATCTGGTTTTCCACGGCGGAAAGCGTTTAGGTGTCACGCCCCTCGTCCATATTCGTCATCGGCATCAAGCAATGCCGGAAGGGGCAGCTTGGGTTAGATGCGCAGGAGCGGTTCCAGCAACTCTGTTGGTTGCCACGGTAAGGGGGAGGTGCTGCAACTCGATCAAAGTTCTTCCATGGTTTAGGCTGAATAGATCTCTTTGGCAATTTTTAAATTTTTATTTAATTTGACGTCAGTGGACATCTATCAAATAATGAGTGGCTGGGACTAAAACATATATGCCAGATCAGCTGATGATGTGGTAATTTCTAACCACTAAATATTTCTCTCATCAAGCAAATAATTAAGGAGCACAAAATTTTGTTAAGGATTTAATTAAAATATTTTTAATAGAAAATGGAACAACTTATGACATACTAAGTACTTTTATTAATTTAGTTATAAACTTTTTAATTATGCCAATTTAATTTTAATATTTTGATGATTTACTAATTAGTCCTAAACCTTTTGACGATTTAATAATTTTGTCATTCCAACTAATTTTGGTTGAGAGTCGTTGACATTGCGGTCTAGTCAACATTGATGGTCTTATGTAGTATGGACAGTGCTGACATAGACAATTTTTGCAATTCTTTTTAATTTTCTTCATTTTTTCTCCTTTTTTTTTCCGTTCCTTTTGGTTTCCTTTTCCATTTTTCCCTTTGATGGCCATTGCTAGACCTCATTCATGCTCAGCGGAGGTCGTCGGCTACTAGCGAGGGCCACCCTTGTTGGGTCTAATAAGGGCCCCCCTCCTTGGCCTTGGGTGAGGGTGGCTATTGCCTAAGGCTGGTGACCTTTGTCGGCAATCAATGAGGCCTGACATGACAATGGTTGATGGAGAGAGAAGGCCAAAAAAGAAAAGAAAAAAAAAAGATAAAGAAAAACAACAGAAAAGCAAAAGAAAAAATCCAGAAAATTAAAAACTTATTGTAAAACTTGTCAATGTCAACACTAATCGTGCCACATAGAAAGGCTAGTCTTGACTAGACCACAACGTTGGCGATATTTGGCCATAATTTGTTGGAAGAACTAAATTGGCAAATTTGTAAAAGGTTGACTAAATTGACAAAGTTGGAAAATGTTTAAGACTAATTTGGTAAATTTGTCTAAAGATTTAGGATTAGATTGGCAAAATTAAATGTTTTAAGATTGAATTTGTATAAATGTAATAGATTTAGAATTCTTTTGATAATTTTTTACATTGTAATTAGATGTTAACTTGACTTGAAAAAAAGAATTCTCTTTTTTTTTTTTTTTTTTTCATAATAAATTGGATAGATCATCGTTTATAATAAAGTCAAAATGTCACGTTGTATCATATTACATGAAGTATACAAATATGTGATTCCATTTTTGGATCTCGAGACATCTTAAATTTGTTATATTCTAATAAATAATAATGGATTACAATATGAATAAAGTGCATAAGTATCACGCCTAATGGATTATATGAGCACATGCTTTCTTTGAGCTTTGGTAGAGATTTATAATATATCATATGCAGATATATGTGGCGTGTGGTTAATAATGTATCGATTCTTATGATTAATCAATTTTGATTGTCATTATTGTTGCCGCACTACTCCTCTATAAAGATGCTCGTAGACCCTACTCACTTAATTACATTTTGTCTTTCCTTCTATAATTTATGGTGTATTTGGTAACATTTTTGTTATATGGAATAATTTCTTTTCAGAAATAGTTTTTTTTTTTTTTGTTTCTATTTCCTAGAATCGTTTTTGAGTAAAAGAATGTGTTTGATAACTATATAAAATTTATATTTCTGAAATAGAAAAAGAATATGATGAATTTGGTACGACCCACAAATTTTTTCATGACGTGATATTTCTTTTAATTTTTTAATATTTTCTAAAATTTTCATTTTTTTCATTTTTTTCCTCTCTTCTTCTTCCTTCTCTAGCCAATGGTGGCTCACGACAAGGGGCAGTGAGTGGGTGACAAGTGGTGATAATAGTTAGAAGAGGAAGAAGAAGAAAAGAAAAAATGACTTATTTCGGAAATTGTTCCCGGAAATATGAAGCAATTATTTTTTATTTTTTGTACCTGTTCCAAATCTATTTCCCGGTTACTTTTCTATTTCAGGGAATAAAAAATTAGTTGACGTTACCAAATGAATTTTTGTTCTTTTTTTGTTTTGTTTTTGTTTCGGGAAATAAAGGAACAAAAAATTGGATAAATAGAAATGTCGCCAAACAAAGCCTTAGTTAGCCAAATAATGCTTAATTACGTGTGGAATCGTCTTTACTTCAATCTGAGGCCAAACAGCTACGTAAACTCAATAAAGCAATTAACATATAAATTGCATTACAAGTTGGGAAAATGACACAAATAGTCCTTGAAGTTTGATAAGTGGTGCAATGTGGTCCCTAAATTTTTAATTTGTTCAATATGATTCTTAAATTTTAGCCTAATGTGCAATGTGGTCCTTGAATGTTCTATCTAGTCCATGAATTATATGAAAATATTCAATGTCGTCTTTGAACTTGAATCAATAGAAAGATAATATTGGATATTTTATATAATTTAGGGACTAAATTGAACATTTACTAATAATTCAGGGATCACATTGCAAATTGGGATAAAATTCAAAGACCACATCAAACAAAATTAAATTTAGGGACCGTATTGTACATTTGATTGAAGTTTAAGGACTATTTATGTAATCATCCCTCGTAAGTCCGAGACAATGATGAAACAAAAATTTGAAGACAGAGTCCCAATTGTCGAATAAGACATTATTAGTCTCCTCTCATGGGACAAACCAAGTTAACCTCATGAATTGATTTATTTTACATTTTTCGACCAAGAAAAAGAATTGACTTTCAGAAAAACTACAAAGTTCATCCTTAATTTTATTTCTTGATCTCACGGTATATCTCTAGTTTTGAACTCTACACTTATTATCCCTCGAAAAGCCTTTCTACGATATACGCTGAATATTCATGATAACGATCGCATCAACATTTCAATTAAGGTTTTCAACTGGGGAACTAACGTGACTAGACAAATATATATAGTTCGAAGGACCCGATTATACCAAAAAAAAAGTCAAAAAGGAAATTGCATATGTCTAAAAATTTCAGTGACTTGCGATAGCTTTATCCTATATAAAGTAAACAAAAGTAAGATTCAGCAAAGGCCATTCAAAGTGAAATATCAAAATTCAGAAAAATTTAAAATGGTGCTTTCAAAATGTGGGGATGCATATTCTATGTCGGTGCAAAGCATGAGGATGATAACTAAAAATTTAATCGGATTAATTATGTATCATAATAACAGATAAAAAAAAGAAGAAAAGGAAACATCTAATTGCGAACATGTTTACTCAAAACTCTAGATCCAACGCAAAAGTGAATTAAGTCTCGAATGACTGCCTTGCATATCCATAGCCCTAGATATTCTTGATCTACATTTGAAAGTGAAGAAAAAAACTTTAGATTGATTATAGCTCCGTTTATTTCGCGAAAATTAAATGACTTGAAAAATATTTTCTTAAAAACGATCGGTTATTTACTTTTCTTTAAAGAGAATGGAAGAATTCATGTTATACTTGATGCTACATGATTGGTTGAATGGACAGTAATAGTGGTTCCAAGTTAATATATTTTTTTTCCCAGAGTTAAAAGCGTAAAAGTTTCTATGTTTTTTTTTAATAGAGAATATACTCTCATTAATAGTTTTTGAGTTCTTTCCTTGAATTTCATCGCTAAAAGCTTGAGTTTTCCAGGGAAAGGTTGAGTGCATTCGGCCTTCACCGTTTCGGGCATTTCGTCACTCATTTATGGACTGCGTTGGACCTTTTTGCGATTAAAATTCAATGAGAGAGAGAGAGAGAGAGAGAGAGCGCCAGTGTCAACGGCGGATGACGGGGCATGCGGTCGTGATTGAGAGAGGCGAGTTGAGATCTACTGCGTCTTTTTCTTTTCCTCTATGTCTCGTTCCTCATTGTCAATCCATGCGAATCAGGGTAATTATGAAATTTTTGACTGAATATATCAATAGTCGAGATTTGACACACTAATAAAGATATGCCTAGTACCCTATATAACCCTCAACTTTAACTAGTCCAAATTCTACCATAAACTTTTTTTTATCTCATAAAAAACCATTAACTTTTATTTGAATCCCAAATCTACACATCTTAATCCTCCGTCTAAAATTTCTCGTTGACAATCAAGAGATGAAAAACTCTCAAGCGTGACCTGTTCGAGCATCTTGAGCCAAGTCTCTTGAGGACAAGCTCTCTGACTATGAAAGATAGGAGAGTCCCAACTACAAGAGATTGAGGATTGAGCACAAAATTGAAATTCCCCGAGCGAGATGCAAGGAAGACTTTTTTAAAAGTAAGAGAACTTGAAGAAAGCCAACCCTAATTACTCTAATTTTTACCCAAATTCATCTCCAAAAGACATCTTCTTGGATTTGAAATTTGAGGAAAAACTAGAGTAATGACATGGAATGCCACATAGGATCATTAAGGGTGATTTTGTTTGGAGGGTTGACAGAAGTAGATATGAGATTCAATTAAAAGTTGGTGGCTTTTCGTGAGACAAAAAAAAAAAAAATTAGAGTAAGTTTGAGAGTGGGCGTAGAGGTGAAAATTTTTTATGAAAAAAAAAATATTTCAGAGTAGAGTTGAGATTGGATCTAAAGTTGAGAGTTCTTTTAGAGTATTAGGCTCCATATGTGTCTTTTCTCTGTGTCTTGTTCCCTATTGTTAATCTAGAGAGAGAGGAATAGAGAGAGAGAGAGAGAGAGAGAGAGAGAGAGAGAGAGTTGGTGGTAAAATATTAACGACATAACTGATGGGTACAACTATGTATAACGATGGGAGACACGAGATGGGAACAAACTGAGGGGAGATGTTCATCACTTTTTTATAAAGCAATCACATTAGACACTTCATTTAAAGTTTACCACTATTGTATATTTAACAGATTTACTAAGATTCGTTTACAAAATGGTTCAATATGTGAGGGCTTTAAATGAGTGGGTTATATTCGAGAACCAATCACAGTCTAACATATTACTTAATAAATCAATTTCATAAATTAATTATAATTCGTAATCCACTCACATTGTGGTAGCATTTCTCTAGAACTTTTTTACAGTACCCAGCATGTCTTAATTTGAGTAATAGTTTCACGTTAAATTTTTATGATCATTATATGAAGACGTAATCATGGCCATCGTATGCTAAAAAAAGTGAAGCTGTTAATAAACAAGATTGCATTGGATGGGATCAAAGTAATTTGATTCTTTATCTTACAGAATCGATTTATGTTTGTAATTACATATATATTTTTACAATCACATAACACAATGCACATAGTAGTGTGGTTTTATATTTTATTCTTTCTATTTTTGGTATATTGTTTCAGATAACGTGAGTTTTTTCTTCAACATAATGTACAATGAGGGACGAAGTCACTTTTTCTCTCTATAGTAAGTTATAGGTTTATTAAAAGATACTTTCTCTTTATTTTATAATTATATAGTGCACATCAGAGTTCTTTTTTACTCAAATACTAACCGATTCATATAAATAGATAGGGAGATATTTTTAATCATAAAAAATTTATTTCTAGCACATTATTTTGTATACTATAAAAACAAACGTATATGATGAAAATCTTTTTATGTTCAACTACGTATCTTTTCGTGCTAAAAGTCTACCATCACGTAGATAACTAAAGTCGATTATATCGAATATAGGTTAGGGTGAATATATCCGCTTATCAACAGGTTAAAAGTTGAAAAGGCTTTTTTACTTATAACATGATTTACTACAGGATAAACTTTCACTGTGTTTTGGATTATTCTCTTTTGCTTTGATAAGTGGAAAGATTATTCATACGGTTATTTTAGATTGCCGAAATCTAAATTCGCAATATAAATTTTTATTTATAAAGAAGAACAACGACTTTTTTTTTCGTATTCAATGAGCAAAAGTCAGTTTTTAAATTACAAATAAAACGAAAAGGAGGTATGGCTTATTTTTCTATTCAGGGTCTGACTTTTGCTTGCATTAATAGAACCGCATTTTATGTATAAAAGTCAACTTTACATGTTTTTATAGATATTAGATTATCAGATTGCAAACTCAGTTCACCCTTCCATCCCCCATAATTAAGGGTTAAGTGCCAACCCGGGCCATTCCCCAAAGGGAAGTGGTTGTGCTCATCAACATTAGCCAATTAGCCAAATGTATATTCCCTGCTTTTGGTTAAACTTTCTCAAGGAATTTTGGGTCTCTAAGATCTCTTAAAAAAAAATGATTTTGTTTGATTCAACTTTGGGGGGAATATAAAGCCATTTTCCCAAACTTTTTGAACGAAGATGTATTTGTTAAAAGCAAATAGTGTTTGGTTGATATATATTTTTTGTAAAGCGATTTCAATGTAAAAAGGAAACGAGGAAAGAAGAAAAAAGAGAGGGAGCAACTCAGCAACCACAAACGAAGAGGGCAAGGATACTTCGCTTGCTTTGGCGGTAACCGTCGGCTAGGCGAGCATAAATTAGTGACACTCGTTGCAACAAAGCTTAGGTGAAACAAAGCTCAGTGAGGCCTAACCATCGCAACAAAGCTCATATAAGCAGATCTACAAAGCCAGACCATCGCTATAGAGCTCAATGATGCTTAGGTGAGGCCCATCGTTGAGGTCGTGTGACCTTAGGCGAATCGACGCGTAACTCGTGAGATCTTGAACTTCTTAAATCTAATATTTGGATTGGGCTTCCAAAATCTGGCCCTCTAATGGTCATGACAACATAAGATGAGGACTGTTGAGGTCGCACAACTCTAGGTGACACAATGGTGAGGTCGCGCTACCTTAGGGGAGCTAGAGCTGGACTCTAATGTCGCAAGAGCCAAGTGGCAAGTCTAGACTTCAACTTCATGCCAATCAAGTGACAGCTAGCCAAGGCCGTGTGACTCTAGGTGATGCAACGCCGGTGTCACGCAACCCAGGTGACCCCTCTTTGGTGTCTAGCTCCTCCACCTCTGCGAATTCCATATTTGTAGAGAAGATGAATAGTTGCAAGGGCAAAAACATTATTATTAGGGGTACTTTGGAAAGAAAAAGGATTTGGTAGGCTTGTACTCTAATGGGGTATGCCACTTTTCCTGAGAGATAGGCAAGAAAGGCTCCTTTTCCATGATAGCTGGCACCAACTACTCCTTATCCAACTGCAACTCCAACGGGCTCATCAGGAGAAGAGATTTCAAAAGACGAAGGCAGAAAGTTTGAAAGCCCAAGACGGACCCCACCTATATCGACCCTTTAGCTTTGTCAATACTGCCATTTCCCCCACGTGGCCCAAATAAATTTTTCCAAACACCTTTTGTCATATATCTATATGGGGGCAACCCCAATTTGTTTAATAGTGAATAAAAGTCAAAGTGAAGATTCTTCCCTTCCTTTTCTAAAAGAAATTTTCGAGTCTTCCACTTCATTTTCCACGTCTTTTTCTAAAAGTCAAATCATTTGTGCATGAGATGTTTTGCTTAATACAAGGAGTTTTTTTTTTTTTTTTGGTCAAAATAATACAAGGAGTTAAAACTCCTGGATATATTATAAGTTAGGAAGCTCTTGAAGCAGTTGAATGCGTTGAGATCTCCCGGATTAGGGAATCCAGTCCACCTAACAAAACATCAGCAATGCTCGTTACCCCACTGTTAACCTATAAAAATAAAAAAAAGCTGCCGTACGACTAGGGTACAACAATAATCTTGTTTTTCTGGATTTACTTTTTTTTTTTTCATTTAGTCGAAATCTTATGATTCACGCAATTTATTTATTTATTTTTAAGTGCCAAAACGCTTAGATTCACGTCTTTCTTTCATAATATTTCAAAGTTTGAATAATATTCAACTTTTTGACAAGAAATTTAAAAAAAAAAAAAAAAACAAAATCTTTTGCTTTTATTTAAGTGGAAACGACAAGCCCTCAATTTACCAAAAAAAAAAAACAATTTGAAAAGTTATATTCAAATTTGACATCACAATGAAATTTCCCTTTTTTAACACACTCGTCAACTGTCAAAATTCTTTCATCCTCACATTATATCCACAAATTTTAGGCTTTCCTCGTCATTTCAACTTAGGTGTGAAGGAAATGTTAAGTGATGGTATGCAAACTATTCTCAGAGAAAATGACCGCACACCTAATCTCTACTTCTACGAAGAGAACCTCACACTCCTCTTCTCTACAAAGCGGTGATGATAGTTTTCCATATCTCTCTTCATGCATGGCATGTGTATTTAGTGGGGGTGAAGGGGTGGGTATTGTTGTTATAATATTTTTTTTTATTAATGTGATCCCACATTCATTTTAAAATTGCCCACATTACATTTCACTTAGAATTTATTATCCAAATCTAATGGTTGATAACTATGGAGATTGCTGCCCATATCTACTAAGATTAGTCTTGATGGAAGACTATAACTACTAGAATTTGTGTGGGCATATAATACAAATAGGTCATCTAAACTAAACCCTCTTATAATTTCGATAATTCTAATAATTCTAATTATCTGATAATTGAAGATCTAATAAACGAAGAACACACTATCAACGTCGAGAGAGCAATTGGCTAGAAGTGCCTATTTTCGACAGTTCAAGCTCCGCATATTTGTTTGCGACTTCAACAATGGCTAGAAATTAGTACAAAATTTTACATGTTCCTTCATTCGATCCTAATAATCAGGATCTTGATTTTCCGCAAATTTCTAAAAGTTTGTATCAAAGCTTGTTTATATCTCTATCTTGTTGATTTTTCCGAAGCTTTTTTGATTGAATTAAAAATTCGGGGCAAAATTTGATTTTGAGAAAAATTGGTGATTTCAGCGAAATTTGGGTAACCCATCACCCATTTTCGGACTAGTACGGTCGCTCCGCCATGGGCAACAAAAGCCTTAAGTTAATTTGGCATCATGTTGATCGCTGGAGGTGGATTGAGCGACGGAAGCCGTGGTGGCTAGGGTTTGCGATTTGGTGAAAATTTGCCTGATTTCAAACAATTTTTTTCGTCGTTTCCGACGTGGTCTTCGTAATCGAGGGCTTATTTGGTCTAAAGTGGGCTACTGGAGGAGAATTGGACGGCGGAAGGCACGACGGACACAAAGAACGGAAAAATGGCGTGATGAAGGCCACGAGTGTGGATCCCATATGCGCGCGCGCACGCATTAGAAGAAATCGGGGCATGTGAAGTACATTTGCAAAGCATATCGAGATTTAAGCTGGACAGTGCAACCTCTTGTGGACTGGGCCGAGCACAAACTAGAGAATATTTCAAGCCTGACTCTCGCACATTGTAGTCGAAATACTAATAGAGTGGCTGATTGGGTAGCTAAAGCCCAGCATTTGCTTTTTCTTCCTAGGAATTGAGTCTTTAACCCTCCTTATGCTCTTTTGAATTTACTTTGTACCGATACAAATGCTGTAACTACTCAAACTTTTAAATAGTAATGATATCCTGCTTTCTCATAAAAAATAAAAAAAAGTACATATGCATAGGCGCATGTGATCCATGCGCCCATGCAAGATCCTTGGCATGTGCACCACACGTGCCATGAGAAGGATTGGGCGCATACAGCTCACGTGCAGGGCACGTGCCCGTGCAGCCTGCGGGTGATTTTACCAGTTTACCCTCTTTCGCATTAATTTCCTATATTGCCTCATTGTCTACGTGATTTTAATGTTCTACCCTTGAACTGTTGTTTTTACCTTATGCCTTTAGGCCGAATAATTACTGTTTTGCCCTTTCATGCGATATGGTGAATGTTTAAGCAGAAATTAAATGTCTAGTAACCCACATATAACTTTATTAGAGATTAGCCATAGCATTGATAATTATCTTAAATTATATATATTGGAAAGGACATTGATTGTATTGCCCTTGGTGCATTAATTTACTATTTTGCCCTTTTCATGCATTATTTGCGAATATTTTATGCATGAAATACATGTCCAGTGATCCACATATTTTAATTAATTAAAGAGTAGCCACAACATTTTTAATTAGTTAAATTATATATTAAGAGCCTCCAGATCTTATTTAGAATTCCATATCATATTTAGAAATTGATATTGATTGTATTAATCACATTAATATGATGAATTTTATTCCACATGAATTTTCATTATATTAATATTATTAATTATGATGAAATATCATATTATTTTTCTTAATTTACGTATAGGGATTAAGAAAAGGAATCTAAGATTATAGTTTCTTCATGAAATAATTATGCATCTATTTAAATTAAAAACTTAGCTTATAGGTAGTTTTAAAGTTATGTGATTCATATTTTGTGACATGTTTTACATTGGTAAAACATAATTTATGTAAAATTTGCCTCAAATTTTGTAACATAAGCATGATCGTTTGATATCCGGTTTTGCAACCTCTAAATTTCTCTAAATTTAAGAATGATCCTATACCAAATAGTGAAAAACTATAAAATTTGGAAGGAATTAATCCTTCTTTAATAAGGGTGTATAGACATTAATTACACTATTTGGAAAGATGAACCACCTTCCCCTACCGATGCTAGCACCCCAGCTGAAGTTACTTTTTATGAATAATGGGAGCGGTCTAACTACCTCAATGTAATGTTCAAAAAGGACTAAACTTTCTATTAATATTCATGATTCAATCACTTAGCATAATAATGCCAAAGCATTGCTAGAGGCTCTTGGTGCACAATTTGAAACTTTTGAAAAGGCACATGCTATGACCCTGATCATGAAGTTTTATTTGTTGAAGCTAACTAGTGTCAGAGGTGTGCATAAGCACATCATGAAGATAAAGGACATTGTGGCTCAGTTAAGGAACCTTGAGGTTGAGATATTGAATATTTCCTTGTGTATTATATTCTAAATACTCTTTCACAACAGTATGCATTTTTCAAGATCTCTTATAATGCACATAAGAATAAATGGTCAATTAATAAACTCATGATCATGTGTGTTCTAGAAGAACAAATGTTGCATATGGAATCAGGCGAGAATACTCATTTGGCAACATAAGGGAAGTTTACAGAGTAAGGTAGGCAAAAGGGAAATGGTAAAAAATCTCCCCAAGTTGACATTAAAAAAGAATCAAAATGTTTCTTCTATAAAAATAATGGGTATATGAGGAGGGATTGTGTCGAATTTATGGCTTGACTTAAAAAGAAAGGTAATCTAATCTCATGTGTTTGTCATGAATCTAATGTGGTTGATGTAAATCACAACACTTGGTGTATTGATTCTGAATTTACAATCCACATTTTAGGGTTTTCAAAACCATCAGAAACTAGTGGGAAGTGAACAATTCATCTATTTTGGAAACAAGATAAGTTTGCATGTGGAAGCTATTAGAACATGCAAATTAGTTCTCAATTGTGGCTTGGTTTTGAATTTGGAAAAAATCTTTTATATTTCAAGTTTCTAGAAACTTGATTTAGGTTTCAAGACTATTACCATTAGGTTATTCCTTCAACTTTTCAAATTCAACATTCAGTTTGTCTTTTAAGTTTGAAATTTTTAAGAATGGTATTTTGTGTGATGGTCATTTTCGTATTAATTTACAAAATAATTCCTTTATAATGTGATGTATGTTAATGGTAACGCTGGTATCAAAGGATGTGTTGTGAATAAAGATTCCTCTATGTTGTGGCCATGAAGATTGGTAACACTGGTGTGGATTGCACAAAGGAAAAGTAGACCAATAAAACAAAGAAAGATACCAAGAGGAGTACCAAAATATTAGAATTCATACATATAGATATTTGTAGTCTAGATATGGACTTTTATGGTTAAATGTACTATAGCTCTATCATAAATGATTATTCACAATTTATGTATCTCTACTTGCTTCATAATAAGAACAAAATATTATATGCCTTTAAGATATTTAAAACCAAAGTAGAGAAATAATGCGGTAAGCATATTAAGATTGTAAGATTAGACAGAGGTGGAGAATACTATAATACAACACTACTAGGATTGTGGAATCAAGAAATGCTAAATTTCTTGAGAATGACTTGATTGAGGGGAGCGATCACTTCAAGAACTTTGTTCCTGAATAAGATCATTCAATTACTCAACTTTCCACATCAAGTATTAAATTGGTTATAGTTCGTAATCCTTCTCCAGATTATTCAACTATTGAACAATTAATCATTGAAATTCCGTAACCAGCTGACATTAATCTGGTAGATCCAATTGTTCATCAATTACCATAAAATGTTGAACAACTAGTTGAACAACATGCTTCTCAAGAGAACGTTGATGCAACATTAAGAAGATCTATTAGAATAAAGAAATCGGTAATTTCTAGTGATTATTTTGTGTATTTACAAGAAGGTGACTATAATATTGGTGCTGAGAATGATCTTGAAACGTTTTTACAAATCATGAGTTGTGATAAATCCATTTTTGTAGTACAATACCATGAAAGAAGAGATTAGTTCTATTGTATTTTGACGAAATCTGGGATTTAGCAGAGTTACTTAATGGGGCGAGGGCCATTGATTGTAAATGGGTCTTTAATACTAAAAAAAGACTTATAAGGTAATATTGAGAGATATAAAGCTAGATTTGTTGCCAAATGATTTACTCAAAGGGGGGAAATTGATTTAGAAGGAGACATTTTCTCTTGTATCTAAGAAAGATTTCTTTCATATTGTTTTGGCATTGGTTGCTCATTTTAACATAGAATTACATCAAATAGATGTGAAAACAGCATTTCTCAATGAAGAATTAGAAGAAGGGGTTTACATGAAACAACCCAAAGGATTTTACTCTAGTAACGATAAACAATTGGTGTGCAAGCTTAAAAGATCTATATATGGCTCGAAACAAGCATCTCACCAATGGTACTTAAGGTTTCATAATTTCATCTATTCATTCAATTTTGTAGAAGATGTCATAGATCGATATATACATTAGAAGGTCAGTGGGAGTAAAATTTGTTTTTTTGCCCTATATGTGGATGACACTTTACTTGCAACCAATGATAAGGGATTGCTACATGAAGTGAGACAATTTCTCTTTAAGAGTTTTGACATGAAAGATATGAGTGAGATATCTTATGTGATTGGTATAAAGATCCATAGATATAGATTTTTAGGCATATTAGGATTATCTCAAAAAACTTATATCAATAAAGTCTTAGAGAGATTTAGATTATTCACCAAGTGTAGCACTTATTGTGAAGGGTGACAAGTTTAATTTGAGCCAGTGCCTGAAGAATGATCTAAAAAGGGAACAAATGAAAAATATTTGATATGCTTTTGCTATCGGAAGCTTGATATATGCTTAAGTTTGCACTCAACTTGACATTATCTTTTCTATGGGAGTGTTGGAAATCTAGGGTTTGGACCATTGGAAAATTGCAAAAAAGGTGATAAGTTATTTTTAGGTACAAAAAGTTATATGCTTATGTATAGACGAACTAAGTTCATTTCTTGTTTTGAGGCCACCTCGTATGATGTGTGGTTGAAGAGTTTCTTATGAGGGCTTAGAATTGTGGATTCTATTACTAAGCCATTAAAGATATTTATGACAATGCAGCTACGATTTTCTTGGCTAAAAACTACAAAAGTGGTAGTCGAAGCAAGCACATCGACATTGAGTATTTAGCTACATGGGAACGTATTAAAGAGAGCAAAGTAGTCATTGAATACGTTAGTATTGAATTGATGTTAACTAATCCTTGAACTAAAGGCATGCCATCAATGAGTTATGACGATCATGTGGTTATGATGGAAATTAGTCATATCATGCAAATTTTCATCATATGGATGAATTTGAAACTCTTATTTAGTTATAATGTTATTCTCAATTTTTGGTGTACAAATTCTATTTTTTCTAAAAATAACAATAAGCTTTGACCTAGAATATAAATATAAGATTTATTCATCAAGTTATGTTATCACATATGGTCTAGTGAAACACATTGTGATACATGGAAGATAATACTCGTTCTACGATAACTTACCGCCATGATTTATGTGTTTTATTTTCAGCATGAAGTTTTGTGGATTTTGTTAAATATTTTGTTCAATGAAATGTTGGAATCAAGTGGGAAAATATTATAATACTTTTATTAATGTGATCCCACGTTCATTTCAAAATTCGCCTGCATTATATTTTATTGAGAATCTGTTTTCCAAATATAATTGCTGATAACTATAGAGATTGTCTATATCTACTAGGATTAGTCTTGATGGAAGACTATATCTACTAGGATTTGTATGGGCATATAATATAAATAGGTCATCTAAACCAAACCCTCTTATAATTCCGATAATTCCGATTTTTCTGATTATTTGATAATCGGAGATCTAATAAACGTAGAACACACCATCAATGTTAAGAGGGCAATTGGCTAGAAGTGCCTTTTTTCACAGTTCAAGTTTCGCGTATTTGTTTGTGACATCATTAATGGCTAGAGGTTAGTACAAAAGTTCACACGTTTCTGCATTCAATTTTGATAATCAGGATCTTGATTTTCCGCAAATTTTTAGCAATTATCTCCATGTACATGACCTAAGCATAGGAGAAAACCACTTTCGACCCCAACTCTCGGCCAATGATGTCACAGCCGTACACCCTGCCATTGCCCCACTTTGCCATAGCAGTGGTTGTCAAGAGCCGCCATCTTTGTCACCTTAGCATTGGCTAAGGTGGGGAAAAAGATAGAGAAATGGTTGTGGTTTTCCTTAATTGTTTGTTAGATCACCACATGAGAACAATTTCAATGGTTGATAAAATAGATAAGATACAAGCGGTTAGTACTTGGCTCCCTTGTGTTTAGGATTTTCCTTTAAAAATAACCATTTATATGAATGAGAATGTGGTTTTAATAGAACTGCAAGAAATTATAAACATATCGTACTAAATAACCAAGTTTATCATAGTTTCAGAGATACATAAGAGGTCTAGTTCAACTGATACTCTCACATCAATGTTTAAATGATTCTATGAAAAAGGGGAAATGCATGTAGGTAGGAATTTAAAGGATGTGTATGAATAGGGTTGTTATATAATATTTCATGATATGCATGGGGCAAAATCAACGAATTACAATTCGAAATCAATCCTTTTTACCATAAGTTTTTATGCGAATTTCACGACTAATTACCTTCCAAAATGTGATCGTCCCATTTACATTCTTTTAAATTTTTGTTTTCAGTTGAGGTGGTACTTATTTTGGATTAGTTGGCATGCAGAATTTTATGTAGACTATTGATGGGTCGAGACAAGGAATCCACAAGAAATAACTTTGGGGTTTGATCTACAAAATGGAGGAAAAAAACACTAGAAGTGTCAAAATTATTGCACAATGCATGGTTTATTATCAAGACTTTGCAAATGATCACTTAGAATCGAATAATTTTATGAATTAGTTATTTAAGATACTTCGTAACTTGGCTTATCGAATGAAATTATTAAAATCATTAACGCACGGTCTACAGCTTTTATAAAATGTAAAAGATTAAACACGGCGCATATGATGAGAAAATCTGCCCAAGACAACATCGTTCACTAGACAAAGAATGAAAAGATACGGGATAAGTACATTAGAAATGCCAAAAATTGTGTATAGCGCTCACTTTGGTGCAAAAAGTTTCCGTCAGATTACTTAAGTGCCAAATCGGAGAAAAAAATGATCACTTTGGTGCTACTGGTGAAAGATTCCAGTCAAATTGGTTACATGGCTTTTATATTTTATAAAAAGTTGACATGGCCGTCCACGTGAAATGGCATAAACAATGCAGTTTTTCTTTCTCTTAGGAAACAACGCTGTTTTGCCATCATATGTTGACTCCCTTACAAAAACGATGCTGCATAATCATATGGCCTAAATGGCGTCGCTGAAGGGAGAGTGAAATAGGGTTCTCCAGCATGTACGAACTACAATTCTCGCCCGACATCGACCATAACTGCTCAGTCATCATTGCTCACTTGCCCACTATCACTTGCTTGTTGTCGCTCGGCCATCGTCATAGTTGCCCTACTGTTCGTTGTCATTTGGTGGCTATGTCTCCAACTCTCACTCACTCAGGTTTGTTATGTTCTCTCCGTGAGTCAATTGAGTGGAAAATTTATGGTTCCAACGGGCAAGTTAGGGTGCGGAAGGCAAATTGAGGGCTTGACTCGGAGGAAAAGTGGGGGGAAAAGTGAAGGGGACCTTACTTTTGTTTACTAACATGATTTGCTTTTTTTTCTTTTTTTTTGTGGGGACTGAACAGAAAAATAGGGCGCAGAAGGGAAAATGAAAGCTTGGCTTGGAGGAAACAGTGATGGGACCTTACTTTATTTAATTAATTGGAGTGCTTCTGTGGAGGATCAAATGTGATTGAATTGAAAAATGGGTAGTAGGGACCTTATTTTGTTTATTCAATTCGACTTCCTTTGTTTTTGTATGGAGACCGAATTGAATAAATTGGTTGCCTTTATTTTTTTAACAAAACGACAAGGACCTGCATGTGAAGTTGTCGATTCTGCTATGTGGTCCCAAAAACTAATGATTTTATTTTCTCATTGGGTGCAGCATTGACATGGATGAGAATCGGATAGGCGTCATTGTTTGCTATGGTAGGGAGTTTGTTATCGGCGCCAAGGACTAGGAATATGCTGGTGGAAATGAAGATACTATCTATGTCAATGTTAGAAAGCCATCATATATTGATTTTGTGAGGGATTTGGTGTATTTTTTACAATGGAAAGTGCAAAAACTACATTATTGTGTTCCTAAGAAGGAATTGAAGGATGGTTTGAAAATTTTTAATGACAATAATGATATTAAGGATATCATCTACCATCTTCTTCATGGCGACGAAGTTAGGGTATATGTTGAGTATTGAAAAAGGAGAAGTGAGAGATCCTACTCAAACGAGTAATCAAGTCAGAGATGAGTTTAACCAATGAGAAGCAAGTAAGGGAGGAGAGGGAGACAAGTAATATTGATAGAGATGAGTAAATATGGAGATGTCCTAAAATCTCGGGTGAAGATGTGAGTGATAAAGACTTCATTGAATTAGAATGGGAAGTTGCTCTATCTAGTGAATCGGAAGATAAATATTTGATAATAGTAAATTTCCCGAGTGACGAAGATGATAATGAACTCGCACAGTCAAGACAAAAGTAAAGGGAATTTCTAAAATTTTTTTTTTTTTTGCAGCTTTAGGAGAAAGACTTGAGCCAGTAAATAGGGATTGAGCTCTAGTTGAAGGTAATAGAAGTGAAGATGGAGAAAGTTGTGGCGATGAAATTGCTGGTTCGAAGAATGAGTTTGGTAATGATGATGAAGAAACTTCGTGTAGAAGAAAACGTAAGTACCCTTATTATGATCCAACTATTGATCAAGTTGTTTTGTCTGTGGACATGAAATTTGACAATGCCAAACAATTGAAAGAAGCTGTTGTCAAGAGCTCCACTGCTGAGCAGAGAAACGTTGAATTCATTAGAAATACGGAGTTTGTGAGAGCTAAGTACTCACAATCTAATTGTCTATGTAAGCTCTATGGCGGGCTAAGTAGAAAGGAGTTATTCCATATTAAGTCCTTTCAAGAGGAGCATACTTGTCCAATTATATTTGACAATAGAAGGGTAACGTATGTGTGATTGTCAAAGCATTTTTTCAATACTATCAAAGTAATACCCAAGATCAAGAGTCCTCAATTTCAACTATTGGTGAAGGAGCAATTAGGGGTTAATATGTCGAGGAATCAATGCAAGAGAGTAAAGCTAAGAGTGATGAAAATATTGATAGGTTGGTACAAGGAAGAATATGCGTAGGTATGGGATTGTGCTGGCGAATACATGCTTCAAAACTCATCTAGTAGGCTATTTGTAGAGATTGTGGAGAGGCCACTACTTGATCTTGAGTCTAGATTTGATAAATTTTATGTTTGTTTTGATGTATGCAAACGGGACTTCTTGGCTGGTTGTAGAAGAGTTGTAAGATTAGATAGATGCTTTCTAAAGAGTTCATGCAAGGGAGAGTTGTTGGCTACTATAGGGAGAGATGCCAACAATTAAATATTTCCGATAGCTTAGGCGGTGGTGAAGATAGAAAACAGGGATACTTGGTTTTGGTTCTTCAAAAATTTAATGGCTGACATTGAGATAACCGATGGGAGAGGATGAACATTCATGAGTGACCAACATAAGGTAATACCATTGTCAATTAATTCATTTTAAATATTTATTACTTACATATTTTTTCTAACTTGTATTTGTTAGTTTGAATTTTTGTAGGGATTTGTTTTTGCATTGGCTGAGTTGAAGTCACATGCCGAGCATAGAACATGCGCGAGGCACATATACACAAACTGGTCAAAGAACTTTAAAAGAGATAAGTTACAGAAGTAGTTCTAGCAGATAGCGAAGATTACCAACATTGTTGATTTCAGATTAGCCAAATAGAGGTTGTTGCAACTGACAAAGGAAGATTTTGATGTACTCTTCCAGACAGAAGCTAATCACTAGTGGCAGGCTTTCTTTAGCGAATAGTTCAAATGTGATATTATTGACAACAATCTCAGTGAAACTTTTAATGGCAGAATTTTAGAGACCAGGTGCAAATCAATCATCAGCATGCTTAATGATATTCGAGTTATGGTCATGACTAAATTGCATAAGCAAAGAGATGAGGCTATGAAGTGGACTAGAGACTGTGGTCCTAGAATTGTGAAGAGATTGGATGCAAACATTGCTGCTAGTAGATTCTGCCATTCAGTTTGGAATGGAGACAATGGATATAAGATAATTGAAAATTATGATAAGTATGTTGTCAACTTAGATAGAAGAAAGTATTCATGTTGAGCTTGGCAATTAAATTGAATTCCATATGCCCATGCCATTTGTGCTATTCAGATGAAGCAACAAAACCTAAAGGATTACCTAGATGAATGGTACAAGAAAAACTCATACCATGCTCTGTATCAATTCATGAAACAGCTTATTAGAGTTGCAAATTTTGGGAGCCAACAAATCGTGAAGGCTTTCTACCTTTGCCATTGAAGAAGCAAATAGGAAAGCCAAAAAGGAGACGAATAATGCAGTAGGAATAGGCATCAAGTCATAGGATGAGACAAAGATGAAATGTTCTTATTACCATAAGGAATGGCATAATAAGAAAGGTTGTGAGCTGAAAAAGCAACATCAATAGCAAAATGCAGGAGTTGATTTAAGGTCAGGAATAGGTTCGATTGAAAAGCTTGTTATTGGGCCTACTGAAGGGAGGACAGAAAGCCTTGCTGTAATGCCTATTGAAGGGCAAACAGAAAGCCCTGCTGTAAGGTAAGTATCATATTTGCTTTAGTAACTTTTCAGTTCATATTCGGTAAAGGTTTATGGTTGACTATGTATTGGCTTCTTTTGTCCTTTTCCTTTATCATGCACCTATAATTAATTTGAGAAGTTTTCTCCATTTGTTTCCACAATGAAAATGAGTAGATGTCTATTTATTTGTGCTAGTTGGCCATAGTCCTGATATAGTGCACTGTTATAAGGCCTACTAAAAGGCTAGAAAATGGCCTTGTTATAGGCCTAAGTGCAGGGACAAGGACTGGTACAGGCAGGACATCAGCAACAATAATTGAGTTTACTGTTGAACAAACGAGGAAAAGATATCCCGTAAGTTGTATATCATTGTGTTTGTCTTTCGTGGGCTGAAATTTAATTTTGTTTTGTGTTTCTCAGGTGAAAATATGAGCAATTGCACAAGTTGCACAAATTGCTCCCCCATTAGTTGTTGTTGAAAGTGATGTACCACAACGAATAAGAGGGGCTCTTAGAAAAATATTAATGCAATATGGTTATGAGATTTACACAGATAAACGAACTTGAATGACTATTTTGAATGTAATATTTGTAGGGCTCATGTATTTAATATGTTGTACTTGAATTCATTTGGTTGACAATTTGGCTATGTTCTTGTAGCTTGGGAGAACTTCGAAGGTGCTTATCTCTTAAGATGGGCCAACTCAAGAATCAAAGGCGTAATTAAAGAGAAGTGCTCCAAAGAAGAAGACACCGGGTACAGCTCGAAAATAGCCACAAAAAAAGAATTTAGCACTAGTTCCATCTCAATCGACTGATCGTGGGAGCAATAGTGATCCTATAGACCAACACATGACATGTGCTAGAAAAAAAAAATAGCATTTACTAAGAACAAGGAAAATGAGGTGATCGAAAGGACAGTTAAAGAACTTGCACATCCAGTTCGAAAGAATGCTTGGGGTATGAATTAATTCAAAGCTTTAAAATGAAAATGAGGTGGGGGTGTTATGCATATTGACTTATAGGAGGGTGTTGGACATGGTATCTTTCTATATTTTCTTTTTTTAGGAGAGTGCTGGATATTATATTTTTATTGATGGGAGTTGCTATCATTGTTTTTTGAGGAGGGTGCATATTGCCATTGTCTTTTTGATGAGGGTGTTGACCCTTCAGTTATTAGGGAGTGAAGTCATACATATTTTTCATTTGTAAAGAATCAATCAATGACAATGGTTATGGTTATGGCTATTGTTTGTTATTTTCTCTTGTCTTGATTTCGGCTAGTAATGCTTGCAAGACAGTTATGCTATATAAATTTTTTTCTGTTGGTGCAACATTGTTATGAAGCTGATATTGTTTTTAGAAGTGATGTGTGCATATATTGTTGCTAGTTGAAGTAGTGAGTGCTACTGAATTTGTGGATTCTGGTTATATGTGCTGGTGCAAGAACAAAATGCACCAATAGGCCTTAGTGCAGTTGTGGGTATCGCATCTTCTTACATGTAATTTTTGGGGCTGGTGCATTTTGTTGCATCAACACTTGTGCTGGTACATCTTGTTGCATCAACACTTGTATGGGTTGGTATAAAAACAAGATGTATCGGCAACCCAACTGGTGCAACAAGATGCACCATGCCTGGTGCAAGCCAAGTTACATTTGAAACTAACCCGTTCTTTTTTTAAAACTTGTATAACACAAGTGATCACTTTTTAATTGCGATTGACACTTAAATGATCACTTTTATAAAAATTTGGCACCCAAGCGATTACTATTTATAACTTATGGCACTGAAATAGTCAATCGTGAATTTGACACCATTCACTAATTTCGCCATGATTTATAGTAATAATTGCAGCAAACAAGCAAATCAACAAACCGTCAACAAATAAAAAAATACAGCAAACCATTACATCTTAAGCAAAAATTAAACAAAACAAACATTGATGATATATATCTAAGTAAGAAAACTTTTAAGTACTCATAACCAATGAATTCTAACTCCAATCTTCCATTTTTACCATAAACCACAACAAAACCTTTTGTTCCATACAAAAATTGTAGCAAACCGATAACATACTTTACTTACAAATAACTTAATATGAGTACATATTCCACGTTTTCGACTATGATAGATATACAAACTTCTTATCATTACTCACTTCACATTTGAATAGACTACATAAGAGAATAAAACACAATCAATGCTCGACAAAAATTTCTTTCAATTTTCAGCCTTGAAACCTCCCTCTTCAAATGGTTGATTAGATATGTTAAACCCTTCATTTTAGCTTGCATTAAGTCGAGATCCTCTAACTTGTCCACTAATGTAGGTGGAGGTTGATGTTGGCCTTCAAGTAGCTTCAAGATCACTTCTTTCGCTCGACCGGAGAATTTTGCATCAATCCATTTGAAATATTTGTGCTTCGAGCCTCCTTTATATCTGCTACACCCATGAAATTTTCTCCCAGGATTCAATCGAGTCCAAGATGTAACCCAAAATAATAGTAACACTCACTATCTAGTTCACTTTTTTGGCACAAATCTGAGCTAGTGCTAAAGCTTCTGCCCTTCATTTGCAAGAACGAGCTGATAATTTTGGGAGAAAATCAAAATACGTGCTCAAATTGGGGATTTAGGGTTTTGAACTTCCGATTCTCTTTCAATTTG
This sequence comes from Eucalyptus guilfoylei, assembly GCA_016097605.1. NCBI lineage: Eukaryota > Viridiplantae > Streptophyta > Magnoliopsida > Myrtales > Myrtaceae > Eucalyptus > Eucalyptus guilfoylei. Next base: position 20,445,834 of record CM027864.1, on the reverse strand, counting down.
GGGATTTATGGTTCTTATTTGGGGAAAAAGACGTCAAACGGTGTTGTTTTATTGTTTGTATGTTGATTATACTCTCCGGCGGGCTACATTGGCTTAAAAAAATTAATTAAAAAAAAATATCACGTCAAATTTCCAACAAACCAAATCGGCGTTAGCACTGAAATGATCATTTTTCAAATTTTTTGACACTTAAGGCCCAGTTTAGTAATCGGGCGAATGGTAAAAATTTCTATTCTTTTATTCTCGGGAGTAGTTTTGAAACATAATCACATTTGGTAAAATTTTGTTCCCTGGAAAAAAATTTTTATTTTTTTTGTTCCTGGAAGTAGATTTGGAACAGTATCAATAATTAAAAAAAAGTTGATTCTTGTTCTTGGGAACAATTCTAGAATCAAGTCCACATTTTCTCTTTTCATTATCTTTTTACTTGTTCTTCTTCCCTTTTCTTCTTTTTCATCTACTGCCACTGCCGCGGTTGCTGTTCGCCGCCCACCGCCACCGATCGTCGGCAACCAGTCCAGCAAGCTCGTTGGAGGCAAGCCCAGCCACCGACGAGGGTCGGCCGAGCCATGGCTAAGCGAGGCTTGACCTCGCCCAAATCTGGCGAGGCCAAGCTCGCCTAGCCGTTGGCGGGGCTCGATCTTGCCAGATCTGGGCTCGGCCGCTCGCCCAGCCATGGCTCGGCTGAGTCTCGCCCAGTTGCCGGCAAGGCTCGTCCAACGAGGGCTGCCCTCATCTGGCCGGTCATCAGTCATCCCAAGGCCGGCGACCAACAATTGAAGAAAAAGAAGAGAAATAAAGGAAAAAAAGAAAAGAAAAAAATGAAAAAAGTAATAAATTTATTTTAAAATTAAAAAAAATAATTTGGAGTTGAAATTTTGAGCACGGTACCAAACGCAATTTTATTCCAAAATCAGAAATTTTATATAGTTACCAAACACGTTCTTTTACTTAAAAATTGTTCATAAGAACAGAATAAAAAAGAATCATTTCTGATCAGAAATTGTTCCCGAGAACAAAAACGTTACCAAATGCGCCATAAGTGTTCCAAAATAAACTTTTGGTGCCAAAGTAAGTGCCGTACACAACTTTTTGCACTTCTAGTGTACTTACCCCAAAAGATACAACGTAAAACATATGATGAAAACATCGACTCAAAATGAGACTGTTCATCAATCAATCGATTTTCAAACTTTCAAGAAACAATTTTTGGTACAATAGTCTTGACTGTTCTAGTGTTGTTGTCCCACTATTTCAATCCATCCGTTATAGGATGCAATCAAAATGATCCAAAGTAGAAACAGATGGATGCAAAAAATTTGAAGTTGGTCTGCTAAGCTGTCTAATATATGTTGGATATTCCCGTGGATCTTTGCTAAGAAATATGGGTAGTGAATTATAACATCATTCTCTTAAGTTTCTCTCTTAAGGTTCTTGCACTTTCCTTTCCGAATTAGAGCTTGAAAGTTACCCTAGAGTTCGTGCAATTGGTTGTACGTGTCAATGGATTTTCAGCTCAAAAGGTGGAGGTCGTCCATTCAAATTGCACAAATTACGTGCGAGTTGTTCTAGAAGTACAATCCAAATGTATAGACCTAACCAGTTCATGAAGCCTATATCGTGTTTTTCGAGCCTTCAAGTAGCCAGAACTCCATGTGTATGCCTTCAGATTAAAAGAAAAGAAAATACTCAAGTGTTTGCATCTTTCATCTAGAATGTAATGACGAAAGAGCAATAACATCAAAGGAGAAAAAAAAAGTCAATCTACTAAAGTATTGCTCCCATTAGATGATCAATAATTCAACGGCAAGAATAAATCATATACCCACCAAAAAATCATTTTCTTGACTTGCCACTTCCGCTTTGTCCCTCGTTGAAGATTCCTTGCTTCCGCGAAATTCCAAGGCTCATGAATTTCTGTCGCAGTACCTGTGACATCATTGGAGAAGCTAATTCACTTGATTTCCACCCTTTATCGTTAATTTAAAGCTGTCGGTGCAAAATTCAATAGCTTTAACGGTTTGCAGCATCAAATGTCTACAAATATCTCTATAACGTCACGATCTTCGAGCTCCAATTCAAGTTTAAAAACACCAGTACGCATGCCAAAAAAATTCAAGCCCGTAAAGTTTGAATTACAACGGCCCAAATATTCTATTTGAGAATATTCGGCCAGAACAAAGAACAAAAAATCAAGATTATGATAATGGTGTTTTTATAATACAGACATGAATACTAGAACATTCCTCCAGGTCAGCAAGGGTATCTCATGAAAACGACATCCAATCAGCAAGTCCCATCATCTGGAGCAAGAGAAAGTAGGCGACATTTTGGATTGACTGGATAAGACCTTTTGGCGCAATGACACATCTGTCGAGTAAAGAAGGTATGTACCTGATTCCCTTATGCTAAATTAAATTTAAGAACTTCACATTAGAGGTTGTTGAGCTGGATAGAAAATCCTTTTCATTTATGATAAGTATACAGTGGAAAAGCATTCTATTGTAGCAAGTTGTGAACCTAATTGTGGAAAAGAGTCGTACATGATCCTAGAAATTTACCATTGTATGTGTACAAGGTTTAAGTATCTCGGATGATTTTCCTTTTCATGATTATAGATGTATTTTCCGTGACATGCTTGCAAAATTACTGTTTTATTACATCCTTAATTGAGGGAAATTTTTCACTTCTGAATCTCCAGCCGGTTGATTCCTTTAAAATTTTGAGAGAAAGAGAGATTGTGTGTGTTAATCTCTGTGCAAATTTAGGAAACCTATTCATGAAAAAGCAAAATAAACACATTCTAAATTGTGTATACTTGCCTTTTAGAGAATATCCTTTCTCTTAGTAGGAAGAAGAGTGGTTGACTTAATGATACAAGTATAGGATTTAGTTACGGAGAATGAGGATCACATTGTTAATAAAATACTAACTCAACTTGAAAAAAAGAATTCTTTTTAAAAATAAAAATAAACTAAAGAGATCATCCTTTACAAAAAAAAAGATCAAATGTCACATCATATCACGTTACACGAAAGATAAAAGTATGTGATTTCATTTTTTAATCTGGCAACATTTCAAATCTACTATATGCTATAAATAGATTACAATGTGAATAGAGTATATCGGTATCACGTCACATGAATTATTGAGCGCGTGCTTTCTTTGACATTTGCTGTGGATTTATAATAAAAGTATATATATAAAGATATATGTGGCATGTCTATGATTAATCAAATTTAATCCTCATTATTGCTGCCCCCACTACTCTCTTATAAGGGTGCTCGTAGACCCTACTCCGGTAATTACTGTCTTTTCTTCTGGCAATTCATTGGATAATTAATTTAATGAATGGATGCTCTAATCAATGTCGTATGCTTAACTCACTAGATAATGATATACTCATTGGTGTGCAATCGTCTTGCTTCAACGAGTGGCCAAACGGCTACATAAGCTCAATCTAGCGAAGAGCAAATCCCATTATGAGGGGTGAGGACCAATTTGACCTCGTGAACTGATTATTTTTTAATTTTTTGGGCCAAGAAAAGGAATTTACTTTCGAAGAATTACAAAATTCGTCCTTAATTTTTGCTTGATTCCACTGTGTATCTCCACTTATGAAATCTACACTTCACATCCCTCACAGATTCTTTCCACAATGTATGCTGAATATTTATGATTAATTATGCTTAGCGATCACGTCAACATTTCAATTAAGGTTTTCAACTGGAGAACTACCGTCAACAGACGATTATATATACTTCAAAGGACCTAATTTCACCCCCCCCCAAAAAAATGACATTACATATATTGAAAAATTTCAGTGGACTAAAGATAGAATTATCCTACAAAGTAATCAGGAGGAAGTGACAACAAATGTAATTCAAAGCAAATTATTAAAATTAAGGAAAAAAAATAAAATGGTGTTTTTTTTAAAGCAGGGTTGCCCGTTTATGTCAGTGCAATACCGATCGCACATTCGTTTAATTAAAACTTCAGATCCAATGCGAGAGTATCTAAGTCGACAACGTCATCGAATGACTGCCCTCTGCATATCCATTTTCTAGATTGCTCTTCATCTGAACTGAAAGGGAAGACACGATCTACAGAAACATCATATTACTGCATTTTACGTATCGAAAACCTTTAGCTCGGCCAAAAACCAAGTTCAACGAAAGAAGAACAGAAAATAAATTTTTATGTTCAGTTTCAAGCGAGGGTCGCAGAGAAACACGTAAATAATCCCCCACGCAGTGCATGCAGCTAACTTGAAGTTATTAAAAGCGTTCTTTTAGGTTAAAAAATAACCATGTTAACGTAAGGACCATCTGTCCTCAAAGACCTCTTTGAAGATCTCGCCTTGGCGATTTGTCAATACGGCATCCCAACAATCTTTTAATGACCAGACTGTCGGCCTGTTGAGAGGGCACAATGGGTTGATCGCTAAGAGGGAGTCCAAATTCGAATCTATCAATATATCCAAATCCGGGTCGATCGCTATATTAACCTTAATATAGGTGTATCCTTTTGGCCCAACATCATCCTTACGAGCCCACATTGCTACACCACAATGCCTACTTGTCCGGAAACTACAAGCATCGACTCTAATACCATTTGTTGAGAGTACGCAGCAAGGAGATCACCAAAAGGGAACCCATCAGTATATTTAGTTGGACTCACATTCACTCAAAAGCTTAAGACAATGAGTTATGAGCCAATTAGGATATATTAACTGCTCTACACCATATTAATTATCCGATATGGGACTTCTCTGACACAACTTATTCACACATGCATCATAACATGACCATGTATATTTCTAGGGTTTGGGACAGTATCGTATCTACAACGTCAATAGTATGCTCGGAAAATGACAATTAATGAACACTTTGCTATATTTTCCTTTTGATCGCAAAGCAACAAAAGGTTTGTCTACTAAATCAAAGAAATTGCACTCGCATGCGCTACTTATACATTTTATAGGTTCTCCCACTTCGAGAACATTGTACTTTTCAAGTGACACGCAAGCATTTAAATTGCTTTTATCTTTGGATTCTGCGTTTCGCAATAACCAGACAAAACGATCGAATCCTTTTGAGTGAAACTCAAGTCTTTCAACCGAGGATACAAGGAAAGCAGTCGGTATCCTCGGTTGAAACACTTGAGCAAAGCTCAACTGCCCTGCAACGGTTGTGAAGCCGCCTTGTCTCAACCCAGGCGCAAAGAGCCACTACATTCATCTACCTGATAGTAGCCAATACCAAAGCACTGATTTAATTTCTATCTTCCCCTAATAGGTCCCCCAATGCCCATCCTATCTTTCTTTTCCCTTATAGGAATGAATACAAAGGATTACTATATGGAGTCTCGCCCCTCTAGGGTTCTTCCCCCATTAAGAGCCTCCCTGAGCATTTTAAAAACTCACTCAAGTCCAACATTATATAGGTTCTCCCACACCAAAAACATTATCCTTTTCAAGGGACACACAAGCATTATTTGGATTCCGCGTTTCAAAATAACCAGTGGAAAATGAAACAAATGGTCTATAAACTTTGACTCGATATGCATTATGGTTCATAAACTTTTAATTCATCCAATATGATCAAAAAAATTTAGCCTAATGGGTAATGTGATTCCTAAACTTTTGATACATTGTATTATAAATTGAAAATTCAGAGACCAGATTGCATATTAAGCTAAAGTTCAGGGACTACATTGAACAAATTAAAAGTTCAGGGATCACATTACATATTTGATTAAAATTCAAAGACTATTAGTGTCATTATTCCTTTAATATACCAATTAAGATTTCCTTCCTATAATTCAAAGGCACGACCATCTAACCAATCATGTAAGGAGCATAAGTTAAATAACTTTTCTTTAAAAGACAATGGAAGAATTCATGATATACTTGATGCGTCGTGATTGTCTGAATGGACAGCCACGATGGTTGAATGCATTCGGCCTTTACTGACGAACCCCGTGCTGAGGAAAGATGGCCATCATCTTTTTATGATGGATCATATTAGACATTTCATTTAAAATTTTCAGATATTATCTATGTTAAAATATGTCTCGATTTTGAGCCTGCGAATAAAGTCCAACCTGAGATGAAGGGAAGCATGGAATTAATTTTTTTAGATATTCATTGAGCAAGTTTCGACCCGAATCTCAATTTAGTTAAACTTCGGATAATGAAATATTCCCCCGATTGAAGCGGAAATTGGCAAGGGAAAATCAAGAAGGAAAGTAAGAACTTTTACTGAAATATTCGAATTTCAACTTCCTGTATTCGGTGAATAAAGACACATAGACATAGGAAAGTCCAAGTTGGGTGGTCCTCTTCTCCAATTCGGACAACTAGAGTATATATGATTTATAGTCGGTTGTGGGAGTTTTAAGGGGCGCATGTTGATGAACGCTTATAGAAAGTGTGCTTCTTCGTGGAGGGGGTATTTCTTCGACAGATTACATCCAAGAATTCGAGTGTTTGTAATTAATTAAATCTTGTGTAAAAGCTTGTGTATAATTCATCCGTGAGATCGAGAGATTATTTAGTGAGAAATTGTGTGGCTAAATACTGTGTGAACTATTAGATATAATTGGAGTTTGGGAAATATCGTGAGCGTTTGAGTGATTTAAGTGTTGTTATAATTTCCATTATATCGCTTAATTCATAGTAAAATTTATTGCTACTCTTCCCATAGAATTAGATCATTGCGACCAAACCATGTAAATCTGGTATCCAACCTATTTCCTTGTTATGTCTATTTTATTGTTTGATTGCTTACTTTTCGTAACAGTTTTCTTAATAGATATGAACTATGCTAGACATGCTAAATTTGGTGTGTAAAATTGATTTATTAGGTAAAGTCTTCATATTCGAGAACCAATCACAATATGATATATCTTTACGTAAATCAACCTTATAAGTAAATATAACATTTCTCAAGATTTTTTTTTTTTACAGTGAGAGATTTAAGGAACCTATAATACTTTCATACCCACTGTTTTTTCTTCATCAATTAATAATGAAAACGTCACGGTCGCAATCTTATGTTTAAAAAAGTGAAAGCCATTGGTGAAAGATTCAAAGACCTGCTGTACAGGCTCCACGCCACGATGATTAGAAAACACAATCATGTGGCGATTATAATAGTGCTGACAAGACCAATTGAAAAGACTTCAATTAAAACTCCCCGTATAGTGCGATTATATATATACCGTCAAGCTTCAACTCTCGCCACGGCAACAAGTTCCTTGCGTACATGTTGAGCCTTATTCAGTCCCTAACCTCCTATTTTTTCTCCACCATTCAGGATCAACATGTACGCAACAAGTTCAACAATATCAGATACAGATGCTGCTCTTTTAGAGCGTATCCGCCAGCATCTTCTCAACGACGATGACTTTGAAACCTTGGCAAAAACCGCCCAAAATGTTCGATTCCATTGTCCAAATTCAAGCTTCGACACATTTTCGTTGCCAGAGACAACAATGTGGTTCGAAGCAACTGATTACGACGACATGGGCATCTATCATGAGCACCCGAAAGACGCTGTCGGGTCCAAGTCACCCAGCTCGTCAAATGAGCAACCTGTCATGGATTATGTAGACGTCCAAGCGAATGAGGCACTGCCTGGAGGGTCCCGCTACCGGGGAGTGAGGAGACGGCCATGGGGGAAGTATGCGGCGGAGATTCGAGACCCGAAGAAGAACAGCGCAAGGAGGTGGCTGGGGACCTATGAGACACCGCGAGAGGCCGCGCTGGCTTACGACCAGGCCGCATTCGCAATGCGTGGGGCCAAGGCCCGGCTGAATTTCCCTCACTTGATCGGTTGCGACGAGGTGGAGCCGGTGAGGGTGACTCGGAAGCAGCACCGGTCAACTAAGGCCGAGAGCAGCTCGTCGGATCCGAAGTGGAGAAAGGAGGATTTGATTGGCCTGGCCAGCGACCCCCACGAGCTTAATAGTTTCCTCCTATCGTTTCGATAGAAAAGGACTTGAAATGGACAAAATTGAGAGGTTTTATGTGATGATTTTTAGTCATTGTGTAATGAACATGTGTCAGTGTATGAAGCATATGTTCTTCCTCTGGAGATTTGGGAACGGAATTCCAATGACATCTTCCACCAAAAAAAAAAAAAAACAGAAGAACACGCAAACTAATTTATGTCTTGCTAGTGGTCCTAGGCAATTTCATTTTTCTACACCAATTCTCATTGTCCCCCCACTCATCTTTTCCAAACAGAAAATTAGTGTCCCAACCCTGTTCGTTCGCAATTGAGTAAAACAAGGAAATAATGAAAACATACCGGTTTTCCATATACCAACTATTTTCGTCAATTTTATGTAAATTAAACATTTCCTTATAGCAATCATTTTGACGTCTGCATTGTCGTCAGCTAACAATTCCTTTGTTCCTAAACTTTAATAAATTGATATAGTGGGACAATTATGTGAACTTTTTCTGGACATTTACTTATGTTCTCACTGTTATCATGCATAAGATCCATGAACAAATAGACAATTAGGATAGGCCGTAAAGGTTCCAAACTCTTTCGCTAGAGTTTGCACAGTGTCATCTAAAACTTTGTACTCTTAATTAGGTCATGCCTCTTTCTCTAGATTAGGTCGTTTGATTGGTTACTTAGGTTTTGTTGGCAGCAAGTATTTTGACTGCTTGCCACCTAAGTTGGGAAAATATCATGTTCTGCCAGTTGGTTTTAGTAGATCTATCTTTTTTGCTTGCTTTGATCTAAATCGCTCTAATATTTAGATCGTCTCCTACCCACTAAAAGAAAATCTCACTATTTTATGATTTTTGCTGACGTTCATTCTTGTTATAAATGGTTTCATCTTATGAAAAATCAATCTAAACTTGCTTATATCCTACTTCAAATATGTTACCATCACAAAAACACAATTTTATCATGTCTCAAGGTGTTTCTTACATAATGCCAGGGAAATTAAAGAAATAGAGCCTTTGAGAATCCTTTCTCAAAACAGTAATGTCATTCATCATTTTTGTCTGAAAACTTTGCAACAAAATGGTTGAACAATGGGTAAACATATGCATATTGTAGACTTGTATGCAATTTTCTAATTTTAACCTCTTTCAGTCACGCCATATTGCTATGTAAACTATCAACCATACTCCATCATCCACTATAGGTAACAGCTTTTCTTATGAGCGCTTGCGCACTTTCATTGCAGTGTTCATAATACAATCTTCCTTCATTATTGGACAATGCCTGTTTTGTGCATCTTCCATAAAATGAACACACGAAATTAGAACATCGTGCCTGACTATGTTGCTTACTCTGGTATGGCATAAAGCACAAACAAATAGATATTGGAATGCTATCTCTAAGTGTCTTTGCATGTCCGGTGTCTGGTCCTGTCATCGATTAGAAACACCAAATGTTTTCATCTCTCAATTCTTGCAAATCCTCTCATGCCAAACCCGTCTTTATCAATCCTTCAATGGATTTATTACTTGAAGATGACACATTTGGCTATACTTATGAACATTCATCTTTGAAGTTCTCTTCTCCTAATCTTGATGTTGTATGTATTTCTAGTGATAGTAGTTTGGCAGCTCATGACATGTTTACACCATCTAAGGATTCTCCACCCTTAAAAAATTCCCTCCTCTCCTGTTCATCGTTCCACACGTGTAATCTAACCTTTTATTCGACTTATTTATTTATTTTACTCTACCATTACTTATTATAATGAGCCTTGTTGCTTTATATTCTCTTTTGTAACAAGCATTAGCAGATAAATCACAAACTTTAGACAAATTCATACTTGAGATTTTGTGTTGCTTTGCCCCTTGGACAGTCTGTTGTAGGTCGTAAATAGGAGTATACATGGTACAATAGAGCACAACAAAGCTCGACTAGTAGCAAAGGCTTTACTTAGTTGATTTTGACAAGACTTTTGCTCCTATTTCACATTTGATTGCTATTTTGAAGTCTTCTTGTGGTTATAGCTATTAAGCAATGGTCTCTCTTTCAGATGAATGTTAAGAATGCATTCTTCAAGGGTAATCTCATTGAGGAAGTTTATATGGAACCTTCTCATGGATACATTATCCTCCTAACAAAGTGGGTCATCCAAACTATCATGGAATACATTGGCTTGACATATAGTCCTTATAACCAAGCTCTCTTTGAAAATTTTGTGGCTATATGTTTCTGCTTTTTAATGTGGATGGCATGTGTTGATACTTAAATTTTTGCAAGATTATATTGCATGGAAAATTAGGGACCAATTCGGCCCTAATAAAATGTATTTTCACATCACATAAGCATTAATATTATTTGCATCATCTAAGTTTTATTTCTGTTTTATTTTCCCTTATTTTACTGCATTTTCGATAAATATATATTTTTAAAATTACTATTACTAATTAATTAAAAAAAAAACATTGGCTTTGGGGGTTGGGCTTTCTCTTTTTTGCGTAGGTCCAGGGCCATCTCGCCCCTAGCTTTTTATCATTTTTATTTATTTTAATTTTTGATTTTTTAAATATTATTTTATTTTATTTTATTTTTTATTTTACTTTTTCTTTCTTTCTTTTATTTCTTTTCCAACGAAATTCGGTGGCTAATCATGTCAACTATTGACTGAGGGCCACAAGGCCCTCGCCAGTCGTAGGCAAGGGCTGTGAAGCCCTAGCTAGTAGGGTGAGGTTCACAATCGCAACCAAATTACACTGGTGAGCTTGATCGGTCTAGGCCAATGCCTCATTGACTTGAGGCAAGTTTGAGCTTGCTAGATTTGGGGAGCCGAGCTTGCCGGCCTCGCCAAGCTAGCAAGACTCGAGCTCGCTAGCATCAAGGCAAGCTCAACCTCAGTGAATCTGGTGAGGTGGGCCTTGCCCAAGACCAGCGAGGCTCAACTTGCCATAATCGATTGAGGCCGAAGCTGGAGCCTCAACGATCTGGCGAGCCTTGAGCTTGCCGGTGTCAAGGCGAGCTCGAGTTGGTCGAATCTAGCAAGGTGGAGCTCGCCCAAGGCCAGTGAGGCTCAAGCTCGTTAGCGTTGAGCAAGCTCAACCTCACGAATCTAGCAAGGCTAGAGCTTGCCTGTTGCCAGCCATGACCACCATGGCTAGAAACAAGGTGAAGAAGGAGGAAAAAGAAAAAGGAAAAAATAAAAGAAAAGAAAAAATAAAAATAAAAATTATATTTAATAAAATAAAATAAAAATACTTAAAAGGGGTGAATAGAAAATCAAATTAGATCTTCCATACCAAGTGGAAAATAATTTTTCATTTATTTTCAAGTTTCAATTAAACACCAAGAAATATTATTGTTTCTAGAAATATCACATTTTTTGTGAAATAATGAAACCTTTATTTTTTTAAAATTTTTATAAATTTTGTAATTGTATTAGAGTGTTTTGACGATACAATTTTTTTTTTAAATCATAAGAAATAAATTTTTTTAGATTTGATTAAATATAAAAGTATTTTAATAATATAGGTCGGATCGAGTATATGTTAATAAATTTACTTTAGTGATAAAATGAATGAATCAATTTGAATCGGACCAATTATGACATGCCGCAAACCCAATCAAACCATTTGACGGTTCTACTCACGCTACCCACCACGTGTGCAGAAGACCAGACGCGTGCAAGACGACCTACGGCAGAGAGAGGAAGGTAGACTAGCGACGGACGGGACGCGGAGCAGGCCTAGCCGAGGTAGGGCCAAACCTGTTGTGAGTGGACGGCAAGGGGATGGCAGGATGCTGGTTTGGCCAGGAAGAGGCTCGGTCGGCACGCTGAGGACCGGCGGTCCGAACAGCTTTGCCGACTGGCCTCCTCACCTAAAAATACAGGGCGGCTTCATGTTTGCCCCGTTTCAGGCAACACCGAACCAACGCCCACGACCGTCCGGCCAGCACAAGCTCCGGCCGGCGTCACCCCTCTATTCTGTACCCGTGTTGTACATATTGATCGTCATGAGTTCCGGTGCGAGTCCGAGTCCCGTTTTATCTGGAAACGTTAAGAACGGGTAACGCACCCGACCTATTTGATGAAATGCCTAAATGAGATCTGTTCGTTCATTGTGATTGCTCGTTGCTCGTTAGATGCGCTTTGACAGATCCATGCTGCCATCCTTTCACCTTGTTTCGTCGTTTTTTCTTGCGCATCGTGTTCCGCAAGAGACCAGTTATAAGCCGGTATAGATGAAGGGTGGCGGCGGTGGCCGTTGATTCCGCGCCGGCGGAATCGGCCGGCAACTGTCGGAGGTCCGGTGAATGCGTGCGTTCGGCCGACCGTGGCGAGGGACGCTCCGGCCGGGGCCTTGTGATTCCAGAATGGTCTTCGGCAACGACCATGCTTGAAGAGGATGACCACGCGGGGAAGAAAAAGGAAAGAACGGTAAAAAATAAAGGAATAAAGACAAAGTGGAAAAGGACAAAATGGGTCCCCCCCACCCGCCCTTTTTGGCTAGTCTGGCGGGTGGACAGCGGAGAAAAAGACAAGACAAGAGAGAGAGAATTAGAGAGATAGGGAGTAAAAGAAAATTAAAAAGGACAAAAAGGGAGCCTCTTCTCTGGCCATTTGGAGGTCCGACCCGGGTCAGTTTATATCGTGTTGTTAATATTTTAAAAATCAATTTAAAAAATTGAGAAGAATTTTTAGTTTATCGAATCAACATAGCGAACCAACCATAGAATCCAATCTTAATGTCCAAAGGTTCAAAAACCTAACATGCCTTGGTTGATGTAGGAAAACGATCGAATCATGATAACCTAAGGTTCTACCAACTAATAACGTGCAATTAAAGAACATATAATAAAACTAACCTATCATGGAAAGTTGAATATGACTCCACTTACCCGCACGAGGCAACGTGCGGATGAACCCCAGGCAACGTGAGGACCACTATGCAGGTTGGTGATGGAGTTTCCTTGAGGAAACTGGGACAGCGAAGCCCGAACAACACTAGCCAATGGTTGAAGAGTCGTTGAACTGAGGCCACAATAGATTGGTAGGCTCGTCGGCCTGCTAACTTGATAAAAGTTTCGAACAAAGATCTGCAAGACATCAAGAGTACAAGGACTTTGACAAGGGGGTTTGCAGTGATGCAGGAGGGACATGCTAAATCGCTGGTGGCATGCCGAAAGGGGACCAATGTCGATAAGAGAATCCCTGGGTATAATAGAAACTATCGCCGGGGTTGCTGGTTGTCTTGCGAAACAAGTGGCTGGTTTATAGAAAACCACCATGATCATTGGACCCGTCGAGATTCACTGAACAGGACTGGACAAAGTTTTGGTTTGAACTGGTGCGCTGGATAGCCTGTAGCGGGGAATGTAAATGCAGCAAAGAGACTCGCAATGCGGTAAAGGGCTACTATTAGCCCTGGGAGTTCGCTGGAAGAGCCGCGGACGCGTCGATGAAGCAACGAGACTCCTCGCCGGACCTAGTGGGCGTGTGCTTGCTTCTACAATAATTTGGTTTCTCTCAAGTTATTTTTTTCACTCTTTTTAACACTCATTAATGGTCAAAATTCTTTTACCCACACGTTTTAGATGCACAAGTTTTAGACTTTCCTAATGACGCTGGAGAAATTGTAGAGACGTAGGAGGTAACGTAAGTAAGAACTAAATTAGATAGATCGTTTGCCACATGTAGGAATCCACCTAAGAGATAAGAGTACAATAAAAAAAGTCATTCTTATTCTCAAGCCAAAGGCTAAATGAATTATCACTTAAATCAAGTTTGCCTTCTTATTCATCATAACGTGTTTTATACGGACAAACTTGGAATAACCCTCCAAGCATGAGTAATTGCTTAGACTTTTTGGGAAGACAAAAGGACTCATGGGGAAGATAGATTAAATAACATTGACAATTAAATAAAGACTCTAGAAACTTTAAATGACCTTTACTAGACCTTGAAAATAGAAGAAATAAATGTTATTGGCTATAGGTATCCAAGATTTGCTTGTTCCAATGTATTGAATTAATTGCCGTGCACACCCTTCAAGCTCGCGGCTACCGAAGTATTTGTATGGTTAATGAAGTATCAGTAAGTATGCGATCGTAACACTTTTGTAGAACCAATGTCGTCTAGGAATGCTCCGGCATCAGACGCTTTTGTTGTGCGTAAACTCATTCTTGAGTTTTCATTGTTTCATCTTCTCGGTAGGGAGAAAGATCTGCAACATTGAACATCGCTAAAACAGCATATTCATCAGAGAATTCAATCTTATAGGCGTTGTCTTCAATTCTTTGCAACACTTTGAAAGGCCCGTCAGCCCTAGGCTTCAACTGTGCATGATGACCTTGAGGAAATCTCTCCTTTATAAGATATAGCTCAACCAAATCTCCTTCCTTAAAAGTTATAGGCTTTCAATGCTTATTGGCTCTCTCTTGATACTTCGCATTGTGCTTTATGATCCTTTTATAAATTTGTTCATTAAGCTTCTTTAGATAGTTGGCATGATCCTCAGCATCTTCACTAAATTGTTGAGAGATGGGAAGTGGAGCTAAGTCTAAGGGCGCAAATGATAACCATTCTGGCCAGAAATTGATTTTTGGAAGAGAAATAGATTTTTCTATTTCTATTTCTGGACGAGTTTCTGAACAAAAAAATCTGTTTGATAATAATACAAAATTTCTGTTTCAGAAATAGAAATTCGTTTAATAACGGTATAAAATTTCTATTTCTTAAAACGAAATTTTCCTTTTAGAATAAGTGAGATGTCCATTCTTACAAATTTCATATGCTTATGAACTCAAATACAAAGTAAGAGTTGTTATATCGAATTTTCTAAATTTTCACACAAAATTTTTTAGCATCCACCTAGGTAAGCAATTACGGTCAAACAATATACTTATCAATAGTCTCCATACAATAGAAAAAGAGATCCAAATGCATTACTCTTGAGCATCATAGCCGAAGGTTCCCAAAACTCTAGTAGAATTAAGGTGGGCAACCATGTCAGGTGCCTGAATTTTAGCTTTGAATTTTTAAAAAATAAGCACATTAGTAGACCTAAAATCCCTATGTATTATAGAAGGTTGATTTCTCGTGCAAATATTCCAATCCCCTTCATGCTAGTATGTCACGTCGATTGCCGCCACGGTCTACGATATCGGGCAATCGTTTTAGAAAGAAACACAAAGAAGTGTATTAGGCAATTTGCGGCAAATTTTACAAAATCGGCGAATTTTACGAAGTGTAATGGAGCTTGTAAGGGAAATCATCAAGTACAACATCACATTACAAGAATTGAGATAGGAATCATCAAATACAGCATCACATTACAAAAGCAAAGATTGGAAATCCCCAAATACAAAATAATAGAAATACATTACAAAAGTTGAAAATACGATTTTATGGAATCTCCGACATATTATGATCCATTGCCATTTTATTGACAATATTTTTTCTAAGCATGTTCATCTCAGTTTCCTCCTCGGTTGATGTATCACATATAGCCTCATCTTGTGTAGATCCAAATGGGTACTCTAGATCTCCATATAAGGAAAAGTGTTTATCCCTCCTATCTTGATCACAGATGTAATTATGGATAGCACAACATACAATTACAATATGTGCTTGCTTTCGAATTGAAATGTAGACATGTGTCTCAAAATAAAGAAGCGCTTCTTTAATGCCGCAAATGATCTCTCAATGACATTCCTTAGTGAAGAATGTCTGTAGTTGAACAACTCTCTTGCTGTTCTTGGCCATCTTGCTCTACCCCTATAATCATTTAAATGATACCGTTCACCTTTAAAAGGAGTTAAGAATCCCGGAGTTGATGCATAACTAGAATCTATAACATAGTATTTGCCTATAACAAGGTATTCATATATTAGTCATGATTTGTAAATGCAATACAATCTTAAAGAAAAATTGATACTTCCAAAACAAGTAAATACCTAGTGGTGGTCGAGGAAATTCCAAGTGAGGAGTCCTGAGTGCTGCTAATAGCACTCGACAATCGTTGGCAGATCCTTCCCAACCAGCACACACAAAAGTAAATTTCATATCAAACAAACATACACACATCACATTTTTAGTGGTAATTCATTTTCTGCCTTCAAATGGGATTTGCTTCGACACAGGTATAGAAGCATGAACATGAGTACCATCAATAGCGCCCACACAATCCTGTCGTTTTATCAAAGACTAGTGTTATATAAGATTAGCAGCAAAATGAAACCAATGTTGTAAATGAATGTATGAAAATCCTACCTTGAAGTAAAGTTTATGGTTGGGATCTATAACAATCTCATTTGGGACAACATCAAAGAAATGTGGTATGATAATCTCTTTTGCAAGTTTGAGAACTGCTTTCAACACTATAGTGAAGTATTTGCTGATAGTTTGTCCCGAACATTGAAATCTCTTGCATAAATTTCTATTCGAGTTCTTGTGACAAATCATAAATAAGAAGATCCCAATTTGTTCATCTACCTTTATCTATCATCTATCTTTCAGCCAGCCTCTTGCCTTCATCAAATCACAAAGATTGAGAAAGATATGTCTCTCCATTCTAAAAGTTTCATATATTCTATTTGAATGTCCTTGAAGAACCTCCCTCATCCATTCGGGTCCTGACAATATACTATCCCTAATAGGTTCTCTCGAGTGCATAGACATCCGCAACAATGCACAATCATGCTATCAGTATATCAATATCAAAATCATCAAAGTCTAGTTCAACCGATTTACCTGTTACTACTTGATCACTATACATGCTACTTTCATCCCCCTCTATATTACTTATGCCATCACATGAAAAAAGTAGATAAACACAATATATAAGTAAGGAATCTAATAATAATCAACAATAGCCACAAAGTTTTCATAATTGCATCATAAAAAAGACCAAAGTATCTCAAATACATAAGTCATAGAGTGAAATTAAACCAAATATATAAATCCATAGCATACTGCTCAACATCTGCTTAAAGAGATTTAAGAAGTATACGTCTCCTTTCAGGTAGTGATATGATGAAAGCCTCTCTCCAACTGGCATTAAGGCATGATTGGTTCACAGCTTTGTTGTAAAGATTCTGCTCCAAATCAGACATGCCATTTAGGATGGCAACCACGGCTCCTATGGAGTAGGGGTCTACAGGTGATGGGGCATTTGAGGTCATAGAGCCACTTGTTGATTAACCAGTCCTGAATTTAATCATTTCTTGAATGGCTTTGCAGGAGTCATATTCTGCTTGTGTTTTTTACAATCTGAGGTAGTAGTCGTATTAGGTGTAAAGACTTCCCCATCAATATGGTGTTCATCAAATTCCTCTAAATCACCTACTGCATGACCACTACCACCATCACCATCGTCACCACCATTGTCATCTCTCTTCGAGGACACTACCACTTCTTCTGCATTTCCTGCTGCATACTACCCAATAGCATATGTATCGCCAAACACGTTACATAAATCCGGATATTGAGGAAACACATCCTTTCTGAATTTAGCCCAATCGCTATTATCCTGGATTTTATACAATAATTATAGATGTCGACAACATAATCAAAGCTTGCAATACACTATAAACAAAATGACCCTGGTAAATTGATACCTTGATGTGAGACTCCCACACACTTTGATCCTCCACAGCAATCGTATTGTTTATATTATCCCATCCAAATCCAGATTGTGACAAAAGTTTCTTGAAACTACTATACCATCTCTTCAGTTTGTTGACCCTGTTCTTCAACTGAACTATACTAAAGTGGAGTCCCGTCCGTTTATTAAATTTGGCATGTATGTTATTCCATCCTGCTTTGTTGTAGGTAGAAGTGGTATGATTCCCTTTTTTACCTCTGTTACCAACAAACTTACAAGCTCATTAGTCAAAGGCTCAGTCCACTTTGCCATACAAACCTCTTTTTGGGAAGTCATTTAACCTTAACAAGTTGAACATCAAATGAGCTATATCAATTGGTGTACTAGTTTAAGTGCATATACTTTGATGTCAATATCACATCAATATAATGTTCTATGACTATCAATAAAACAAAATGCATAAAGAAAATTAAAAGAGAATCATCCTCATATAAGATTGTACAAGCAACCATATATTGCAAGCAAAAGGAACATTCCCACCAACCAATGCCCCAGCTATTTGCTCATAATAACCAGCAGTGAACATTCCCACTAAAAATTAATTCCTTCGCCTATATCATCGACATTCTAAAGGCTATTTCTTTTGCTATATGAGTGAACAATATTATACATTTCGGTTTGGATCCTTGTAAGGCTACTTGGGCTGTTAGCTTATTGGAATTAGCCTAGGAATGGTGGATCCTCTGTACAACCAAATCTTTGAGTTTTTGGGAGTGACACTGTATAAGAAGATATTAAACCTACTTCTCTCTTTTTAGGTCAATATCAAATGCACATTGAGAGAATCTTTCAGTTTAGACAGCTCCTACTTAAATCAAATTTTTGGCTTCCAGACTACTTTGATGGCATTATGACTATTATAATAATAAAATGGCTGCATAAAAACATATCTTAGATCCTAGGTGGCATATTGCAGCTTGCGACCACCATTTTTGGCTTGTTGAACATATATTGCCATAACCATATATCGCCTACACAATGTAAAATAAGAGTCCTTACAAACTTTATATCTCCTTACAAGATTTGTCCTCACCTAATGCAAGTAAAAAATTTGTGGTAGATTCATAAATGTTACATATTCCCAGTAATAAATATTGAATAATTTGGTTCAACAAATTTTTTGATGAACTTTGTAGAAGTACACCAACAGATGTACTTGACTTTTCATTTTGGGAACAACTTGGTTTTTTAATCAAAACAAAGAGACAAAGCAACAACATTGGCCACATCCATCGAACTTGATAAGCTAAGAATTTATGTGGAGGGTTTAAGCTCTATCCTGATGAATGAGAATGAAAAAAAGTTAAAGAAATTATTTAAACACGTGAGATAAAGAAAATGTGAGTACCAAAAAAAAAAGAATTATTTAAGATGGCTCGTCTTTGGCTACATAAGGTTCACAAAAAAGTTCAATGGAGAGGACCTGTGCTTAAAGAAAGGAATAAAGAAAGCTCTTGAAGGTAGGTTTTAAGAATCTGAAAAGACAAAAACAAGGATGTGTCTCAAAACTAAGCTTGGTCCCTCCCAGCAGCGTTTGATAGGACAAAACATAATCATGCTACTAAAGCAATTCTTATTAAAATCGAGCATAAAAACAACGTGCTCTATCTAGAGCCTAATCATATCGCAATTCTCTTTACAACAAAAAAAATACCATTTTGTATCCGAAAAGCTAATCCCAAACTCCAAAATGTTGTCATACTCTAGGCATTTTATTCTTGAACTTGGAGAGGTCATATGCAAAATCTACTTGGTTATGCTTGTTCAGTCTATTGTGTATACAAAATGATTAAGGTATGGTTATACTTTGAAAAAATATGCTGCAGTATGTGAAAGATATATTATCGGAAGGGGATGCTAGTAGGACTTAAAGCAGAGAAAAATAAACTAGAATGTAGACACAATTTCTACTACCATCATAGAAAATTTACGAAGTGTGATTCAGTTTGGATCCATGAACTGCCATCAATAACCTAATAGAGCCAAAGTTCAATGGGGACGATAATTCCTTAGAAAACAATTGAAACATGTGTTTGTTAAAGGAACCTTTTCATGGGTTGTCTACATTCATAAATTTCTCTATGTTTGGATATAGAGAGTCCAGGTCTGTCACAAATTCAAAGGTGCTGATTTCTCTATGTTCTGCAGGTTATACTAGAATAAATTCAAGCTCTTTCACCTTGAGCTTTGATTGTCGATTCAATTCAGATAGTTTATCTAAAAGGAGTGGCTGGAAGTGCTAAAGGTCTCTCACAAGTAAGTGATCTCATGTTGCCAAAAGTTCTTTTGCCTAAAGTTTTTTCACTTCTAAGCAACACAAATCCCCTCAAAATGCCAATTTCGCGGTGCCGCAGATCGATTCACAAGCTCAACAGAAATTTAACAAGCACAGAACACACTTCAATCATCCGCACGCAGAGTAGCCAACATTTCCACTAAACATCTACGATCCCAAAACACCGGGAGAAGTACACTATCAGTGCCATAAATTGTATACAGCGCTCACTTTGGTGCCAAAAGTTTCCATTGGATCACTTAAGTGACAAAAAGTTTGAAAAACGATCATTTTGGTGCCAACTCTGATCAGATTGACCGGAAATCCAACGTAACATTTTTTTTTATTAATTTTTAACGCTGATGTGGCTTGCTGGAGAGTACAGTCAGCATGTAAACCACAAAAATGATGTCGTTTGATGTCTCTCCCCCAATTCAAAACCTTAAACCCTAAATCTGCTGGATAATCTCAGCCACCGCCGCCCTTTTCGTCCTCTTCTCCTCCCTTGCCGTCCTCTCCGCCGCTGCCCATGGCGCCGCCAAGCACCACCACCTCCTCCACTACCTCGACAAGTTCGGCGACCGCGGCGAGCAAGTCGTCGTCGACCCCTGATCTCTGGATCTTAGGAATGCCTTAATTTTGTTTTTCCAAACGTTGTATTCATTTCCATCAAAATAGGGTGGCCTAGTGTTACTTTGCCCTTCCATAAGTCCTAGTGCCAAGATACCTCCTTCGAGAACCCACACTTTCGCAATGCCTAGGTCGCCCTCCAGGCCCTGAGCAGGCCATCCTCTCCAACCCCAACAACTTCACCACCAACTGGGTCAGCCCAACGTCTGCGGCTACTCCAACGTCTTCTGCTCCCCCGCCCTTGATGACCCCGGCGTCCGCACCGTCGCTGGTGTCAATGGTTTTCCCTCCTCCTCCCCCTTCAACCGCCCACATCCCTCACCTTTGCCACCACCGGTGATGGGCCAATCACCGTCCTTGATGGCCCCCACGCTCGGCGACCCCGACCCTGACTTCGACTTGGCCACTTGGCGGCCAAGTCGAAGGCCATAATCTCACTCAAGTGCGAACCTCACGTCGCCAAGCGACAGCAACCGAGCAAGCTAGGTCAACGGCCGAGCGAGCTAGGTCGGCGGCCGATGAGGATCGGAACTCTAATTTCAATCTCCAAATAAAATAAAATAAAAAATCCCAAAATGAGTTGTGCGGCGTCGTTTTTGTGAGACCATCCACTTAGGACGGCAAAATGACGTTGTTTCTCAAACCATGTCGATTTTTTTTAAAATATAAAAGCCACGTCATCATTTTGGCCGGAATCTCTCGCCAGTGGCACCAAAGTGATCGTTTTTCCTCCAATTTGGCACTTAAGTGATCCAATTGAAACTTTTGGCACCAAAGTGAGCGCTGTACACAACTTATGACACTGATAGTGTACTCCTCCCCCAAAACACCAAGGAGCTTAGCCATAGAAGATCTTTAGCTCAAAAATAAAACACTTTAATAAAACGAGCACTTGGCTCTAATACCAATTGAAAGTGTTAGTATGAACATCTAGAGGGGGGTGAATAGGTGTGAAGAAAATTTTTCGCAAAGAACAGTAGAAATATTTTTCTTTTGAATATAAGTCTGAAAAACAACAGACTTTGAGCGAATTCAAATTTTAGCAGTTAAATAAAACTACGAACAAAATAAAGAAGTTTAAGGAAGAGAATAAGAACACAGAATTTATAGTGATTCGGCTTACATCAAGCCTACGTCCACCCTCCCACACTGATAACCTTCTGATTGGATTCCACTATGCGATTAACAAGATATTACAACTTTAAATGCAAACACTTAGTGGTAGATCACACTATCTCACTAAGTCACTCTTTTGGTATATCTCTCACGATCACAAACATTTAAGCTCACGAAAGACAAGTGTATGATCGAAGGTCGCTTAGACTTTGGAATTATAAATTCCACGTTCTGTCTCTTACTTGCTCATCAGTCCTCAGTCTTCTTAAATACTCCTCCACTTCCAAACTAGCCGTTGGACAATATCTAGAGGATCGTCTTCTGATCTACCCATTGGACAGATTTGTATCTAAAAGATTTAGTAGCCGTTGAGTGATAGAAGTAGAATCCCAAATTGATTCTGATCGTCCATACAAACAGAATTTTGGTTTCCATAAGTAGAGCTTCTTCGTATAGAAAGTTCTTGTCTTCAATATCCAATTGTCAATCAATTAGATTGAGTCAATCAAATCAATCTTGATGTAGAATCCAAACCAGATTACTAGCCGTTATATGTTTGGGGCTTGTGTTTAGTTCTGAACATGTTTCGTTCTGAATCTGCTACGTTCTGAACTAGTGTCTTATTCTAGACCTTATCACATTCTGGACTTGTGTCTCGTTCGGGATGTAAAGTCTGAGAGTGTTTAGACTGAAGTAGAGTCTGAGTATCTTCCGTTTGAAATAGAGTCTGAGTATCTTTTGTCTGAAATAGACTTTACAATCTGGACGTAAGTCTGAATATATTTTGCTTCTGAACATATTTAGCCTTAAGGTCTGAACACAGTCTAAATAAGTTCAGCTTCAACATAAAGTCTATCTTCTGATTCTGTCAAGTATAGACTTTGACAATATCCTTTATACGTTCTATCATCTGCATAGTCTATTACTCAACCATTAAATACGTTAGTAGCCTTTGATTTATTTTGGCATCTTCAAAACATCATAAGGGATTTCCCTAATAGTTAGGGCACTTGGAACTTGACGCTCCATCATTTTTAGAAGTCAACTTTCAAGCGGTCATCCTAATCTTCGAAGTGGATGCCCTTTCACCCTTAGAAAAGTCTTCTTTATTTCAATACTGAGAGGTACGACCACGAGCCTTTTTAAGTTGCTGTTCCACCCTGAGTGGAAGTTGACAAACATCATTGTAAGTCTAATAAGGTCGAAGTTGGATAACATTATCGATTTTAGATCGAAGTCCACCAAGGTAAAGGGCAATAGTTTGCTCCTCTCCTTCAGAAACATCGCAAAGCATCATGGGGTGATCAAATTCCACGGTATATTCTTCCACGGACAGCTTGTTTTGTTTGAAATCATGGAATTGAAGGAAAGTATCTTGATGGTAGTTTAGTGGTAAAAACTTCTTCTTCAATTCTTTTCTCATCTTCTCCCACATTACGATGCGGTTTCTTCCTTCACAAGCTCTTTGTTTCTTCAAGTGCTTCCACCAAATAGAAGCATGCCTTTTGAGTTTGATAGAAACTAGCTTCACCTTTCAATCATCCGGGATGTCTTTATAGTCAAAGACTCTTTCTACATCATGCAACCAATCCATAAATTCTTCCCGTTGCATCTTTCCCTCGAATTCAGGAACATCAACCTTTACATAAGAATCTTGATCAATCCCACGAAACCTTCAATATTGACGTCGAGAAAGCTCTTCCTCACTTGAAGCATGACTTTGAGTATCGACAAAGGGGTTGACGTCCTCTTCATCAAAGGGAATATCTTTTGAATCATGATGTGAATCATCACGTTTCAGAAGTTCAAAGCATTGCAAACGCTCCTATAATTGTTGCACTTGTCTCCTTAAATCATCCACCTTCACATCTCGTAGGTCTCTTTCTCGAATTGTAGAAGACTCAACATTTGGTCCACGTCGATGACAACTAGCCATTGAACCAAAGCTCTTATACCAATTTGACGCCTGAGAGATTGTAGAGAAGTAAGAGGTAACACAAGTGAGAATCAAATTGGATAGATTGCTCATCACTCGTAAGAATCCACCTAAGAGATAAGAGCACAACAAGGAATCCTTCCTATTCTCAAGCCAAAGGCTAAATGAATTATCACTTAAATCAAGTCTGCATTCTTATTCATCATAGCATGTTTTATATAGACAAACTTGGAACAATCCTCTAAGCATGAGTAATTGCTAAGACTCTTTGGGAAGACAAAAGGACTCATAGGGAAGATAAACTAAATAACATTGACAATTAAATAAGGATTCTAGAAACTTTAAACGATATTTACTAAACCTTGAAAATATAAGAAATAAATGTTATTGGGTGTAGGTATCCAAGACTTGCTTGTCCCAATGTGTTGAATTAATGGCCTTCGAGTGAATGTGGACACCCTTCAAATGCACGACTAACAAAGTCTCGGTATGGTTTTAAAGTATCAGTAACTATATGATTGGTAACACTTTCGTAGAACGGATGTCGTCTAGAAATGCTATGGCATCACTTAGTCATTTTCACCTTGGGTGTGAAGGGAAAAATGTTAGACTCTAAATTATAACGCGTGTTGTGATTTTTTGTTTTTGAGTTCAAATCACAACTTCGATGCCTAATAAAATAGAAACAATAAGGAGTGTCAAAATGAAATGAAGATCCACTTTTTAACTCATATTTTTTATGTTAGGTTGCATATGTATTAGTTAAAATTTAACGAATAGGTTATTATGGGTTTAGAGCAGCAAAGCCCAACTAAACAAGAGTTTTAATGGATTTAGGTAATTTCCACTTGCTACCAATGTTAATCAAATAGAAAACCCTATAAATTCTACAATCGGTCCTTTAGCCTCAACCTAATCATATTAATTATTTGCCATATTTATCGGCAATTGAAACATTCTGAGGCACCACCAAAGTTTTTGTGGTGTATCCGCTTTTTCCTCCAATAAAAACATCAACTATACAGGAATAACATCCCACGCAAACCTAACATTCTGCCATCTAATATTTTGCCAGAAAATCCGAAATAATACTATTTCTTAATATTTTCTGCTCGGAAAAAAAAAAGAACATTAAGTCCGGTGAAGTTAGCGAATGCTTGACATCACACAAAAACACAGATGCTTGACAATCTTCTCCACTAATCCTCCTCATAAAATTCAAAAAGAAGAAGAACATGGATTGTGTTGGTTATGGTTGACTCCGAACGGGATTGGACATATGCTGCTAAAATTGGATTTCATATTAATAGATTGATATGAATTAAATGAGTTAATTTGGATCGGACTCATTTTCAATCCACCGGAAACCAATCAGACTCAAAGCAACCCCCCCATTTAACAGGACTTGAGACAATATATGGGGGTCAGTACGTGGATATTATACCCCATTATCCATGTTTAAAAATTTTCCTTTAAAAGTAAATAATGAGAATCTAATATTAAATTATGAATAGAAAAGGATAGACATATGGAACGAAGTAACCAAGTTAATCATACTTGAAGAGATAGATAAAAGGTCCAGGTCAAATTAAAACTCTTTCTTACGATTGTTGAAATGATCCAACGAAATTTATAAATGCATGAAGGTAGCAATTCAAAGGCTGTGTACCAAAAGGGTGGTTAAATAATCATTTATCATATGCACGGGGCAGAATTAACAAATTATACGTCGTTTGTTATGTAGATTAAGGATTGATGTCTCTGTCGAGTCACATGTAATGATTATCCTTAAAATGATGCCACATGAAATTTTTCAGTACTACCAAATAATCAAAATTGATCGATTTATAGAAGTTTGGGAACCAAATTTTGGGACGAGATTGTGAGCCGTAGAACAGCTTTGATTCCTCGAGTGTTGTTATCCCACTATTTTGATATGTGGGTTAGAGGATGTAACCAAGGATCCAAAGTCGAATTAGATGGATGCCAAAAATTTGAAGTTGGTCTGCTAAGTTAATTGGTGAATGTTGGATATTCACAATGATGTTATCCGAAAAATATGAAGAGCAATTAAAGTTTGGTGTTTATTTGAAAAGCCTTTCTACGAAATATGCTGAATATTTATGATAACGATCATATCAACATTTCAATTAAAGTTTTCAACTAGAGAACTAACGTAAACAGATTAATACATATTGTTCAAAGGACCCGATTATACCCCCCCCCCCAAAAAAAAGTCAAAAAAGACATTGCATATGTTAAAAAATTTCAGTGACTTGTGATAGCTTTATCCTATATAAAATACACAAAAGTAAGGTTCAGCGAAGGCCATTCAAAGTAAGTTATTAAAATTTAGGAAAAAATAAAATGGTGCTTTTAAAAAGTGGGGATGCATATTCTATGTCAGTGCAAAATATGAGGACGACAACTAAAATCTTTCTCAAATTAATTAAATTTCGTAATAACAGATCAAAAAAAGGAAACATCCAATGGCGAATATGTTTAATTAAAACTCTAGATCCAACGCAAGAGTGTATGAGTCAACAACATTGTTGACACCTAAATTTTAACTTTTTTTATTTTTTTATTTTTATTTGTTTACATTTTTTTTTTTTGGTTGGAAAAACACTTCATTAATTAATACCGGGATGGCGGATTACAACTAGAACGAAAGTCCAAACATAATATAAGATAAAGTTCGTGCGGGGGATTGGATACGCAATTGCTCGGAAGAGAATCGGTGTTGTGAGACTTGGCGATCCAATCAACAGCTCGGTTGGATTCGCGTGATTCATATCGCAAGGAGACATTCGGCATTTGGGCCAGCATTTCTCTACAGTCCAGGACAATAGGATGAGAGGCCCAAGACACTTCATTTCGGCCCAAGATGGAGTCCACGGCTGAGATGCAATCGCTGGAGATGCACACGGGGGAGGAGAAAAGCAGATCAGTTCGTGCGCCTAAAGGGAGTTCTGTCAGAGCAGTTCGGTTTCTCCTCGGCCAAAGTAACGCCGTTGGACGGCTAGGGTTTCTCCCATTTGAGCCGATTGAGCTCGAATTTTCTGCACAAAACCTCCAACACACACCCCGCCTCTCCTCGGCATATTCCGGCGATGGATCCCTCCAATTTCTTGTCCTGCCAAGAACAATCTACGTTGATCTTCAATGCTCCCGGAGCTGGAGGCACCCAGGTACGCTGTTCTAGTGTCGTCGCTTTTGTCCGTGGGTTCCATTTCTCGTAGAGTTGTTGGGAGAGAAGGGCTTCGTTAATGATCTGTTCTTGTGTTTTTCGCCGGCCTTGAAAGATCAGAGCATTGCGGGCTTTCCAAATTAGCCAAAGGGTGGTCGCAAAAATAGCTTTTTGACTTGCTGAGATGCCAAATTGGAGGTATTCACTTACCCATCGGTCTGTTCTTGTTATAGAGGTTGGGGAAACATCCATGTCGGTATAATAGTTCTGCCAAATTTTTCTTGTCCACAGACAAAGCCCAAAGAGATGTTCGGAGGACTCTGGAAGTTGGTGACATAATGGGCATGTCGGCTCAGGTATGATTTTTCTCCGGTATAGGTTGGCTCTGGTAGGGAGGCCTTCGTTACATAAACTCCACATGAAGTGCTTGATTCTGGGTGTCGTCTGTAGATGCCAGATTTCTGTCCAGAGTTGTTTCAGTACCTGATATGAAGAGGATGCATGGCATTCTGTTATGTTAGTGTTGGCTGCTCGTAATTTATGATACCCGCTTTTGATCTTATACTCCCCTGAATTATGTCCTGTCCATATTAGACGGTCAGGTCTGGTAAATATGCTGAGTGTGGTTGCTTGAATTTCCTCTGAGATGTGGCTGTCAAAAAGCTCTGTGATAATCTGATTTTTCCATGTACGCGTAGTTGGATCAATGATCTCTGCCACTAGCTTAGGATCATCTCGGTTCGCCGGTCCACCAATTCTTCCTGACATTAACCAACGATCATCTCTCAAGTTGATAGATTTGCTGTCCCCGACGTCCCATTTCAGATCAGGTTGTAGGGCATCACGGCCTATTAAAAGACTCTGCCAACCCCAAGATGGTCTGGCTCCTTTTGTAGCAGTCCATAGATTACCATTAGGGAAGTAGAGGCCTTTAAATATTCTGCTCCACAAGGCCTCAGGGGCTTTCTCTAATCTCCAGACTTGTTTTCCCAACATAGCTTTATTTAATTCCACTAAATCTTTAAACCCCATTCCTCCTTGTTCCTTCCTCTTCTTCAAAACTTCCCAACTCTTCCAGTGAATACCTTTTTGTTGTGCATTCTGTTTCCACCAGAAGGCTGAGATTTTTCTTTCGATCGCTCGACAAATAGATAGAGGTATTTTGAAGATATTCATGGCATATTGAGGTAATGCCTGAACAACCATTTTAATTAGCACCTCTTTCCCTGCCTTCGATATTAATTGCTCTTTCCATCTCTCCAGTTTTCTGTCCACCCGTGCTATGATCCAATCAAACATCTGTTTTTTAGTTTGGCCCCAATCGGATGGTATCCCTAAATATTTCCCAGTTTTTTCTAGGATAGGAACCCTCAATTCAGCTGCAATATTTCGTTTCAAATCCTGTGGACAGCTGGCCCCAAGAAAAACTCCAGATTTGTTACGGTTGATCGACTGACCAGATGCAAAACAATAACAATTCAGAATATTGGCAAGGTTCTGAGATTCCCTAAGAGTTCCATCCAAGAAGAAAATGGCATCATCCGCAAAAATAGGTGGGATAAGATAGGGCAAGTGTGAATTTAATTTGATACCTTTTAAGGTTCCATCCATGATAGCATGATGCACCATATAGGAGAGAACATTCGCCAAAATAATGAACATATAAGGTGAGAGAGGATCCCCTTGTCTAATACCTCTAGTTGGAGTGAAAGATTCCCCTGGTTCGCCGTTAATTAACACACGAAAGTGGGCTGAAGAGATACAAAATTTGACCATATTCACCCATTTCTCATTGAAACCCATCTTCTTCATACAATCACATAAAAAGTCACACTCAACTCTATCATATGCCTTCGCATGTCTAGCTTCAAAGACCGCTTGGAACTTTCTACGTCTCTTTCTAACCCGTAGTTGATGTAGGACTTCTTGAACAATAAAGATATTGTCTTGTATTTGCCGGCCCCCTACAAATGCGCTTTGTTCCGGGGATATGAGAGATGGGAGCCAAGGTTTGAGTCTATTTGCCATGACCTTTGTAATAACTTTGTAGCTAAAATTGCACAAACTTATTGGTCGGAATTCTGTTATGCTCTCAGGGTTTGCAACCTTGGGGATAAGTGTGATAAAGGTCTCATTAAGAGCTGTATCAAATCTGCCTTCTTTGAAAAAGGAATCCACTAGATTAAATATGTCTTCTTGAATAATAGCCCACTGACTCTGATAGAAAAGACCACTCAAACCGTCTGGTCCAGGGGCTTTTGCTGCCCCCATTTGGAAAAAAGCTAGCATCACCTCCTCCATAGTTATTTGTGCTGTTAACATCTCATTCATTTCCTCAGAAACAACAATTGGACAATGCTCTAAAACTAGCTAATAATACCGAGAACCCACAGATTTATACAGCTCTTGGTAATAAGCTGTTATGTGTTGTTTAATGACTCGAGGCTCTCGACTCCACCTATTCTCTTCAATCTTCAGCATCTTGATTTTATTCCTTTGCCTCCTCTGAATTGTTGTAGCATGAAAAAATTTCGAGTTCCAATCGCCCCACTTTAACCAGTTAATTCTGGATCTAATGCCCCAATACATTTCTTCTTGGCGCCACAATGAGCTGATTTTCTCAGTGATATTATTGTATTCCTCTGCCATGTCATTCTGGTTTGCCCTGTTAGTGATCTGAATGAGCTGATTTCTAAGCTGGTCAATTTGTGTAGAAGCATTTTTAAAAGATTTCCTGCTCCATTTTCTCAAATCCTCGGTGACCGTTTTTGTTTTCCGGACCAAATCTCCTTGCTGCCAATTCTCTGACTTCCAAGCCTTGTCTACTATATTTGCACATTCTGGATGATCTAACTAGAAAGCCTCGAATCTGAATAGTCTCTGTCTTTTCTGTTCACCTGCATTTAAGAATAATAACAGGGGACTATGATCAGATCCTATTGCTGGAAATGCAAAGGCTTCGGCATTGGGAAATAAAAGCCTCCATTCTAGGTTGCAAAAAGCTCGATCAAGCCTTTTTTTAACTAAGTCTTCCCCGTCTCTTTTATTTGTCCATGTGAATGCGCACCCCTTGCTTTCCATTTCTATTAGAGAACATGAGTCAACAAAGTCCCGAAAAGCCGTCATTCGAAATCGTTCCGTTAGTCTTCGGCCCATCTTCTCCCAATGATATAGCACCTCATTGAAATCACCAATACAAAGCCAGGGTACTGTTGTCGATCCATGTCTAGCATAAAGTAAGTTCCAAAGAGATACTCTCTCTTGGAAGGTAGTTGATGCATGTAGGAAAGAGATCTGCATTGTAGAACTATTTCCAGCCACTATACATGAAAGATCAATTAACTCTTGGCAGCTGTGCTCAATAGTAAGTTGTACCGAGTCATCCCATAATAATACCAAGCCTCCCGCTGTTCCGATAGGATTAACAGCAAACATAGAAGAAAATTTTAGACTTCTTTTGATGTTTTCCACCATCTGGTACTGATTTTTGGTTTCCATAAGAAAAACCAAATTAGGTCTCTCGCGAGCCACTAAGGCTCGTAGGTGCTGGACTGTCAAGGGAGAGCCTAAACCTTGACAGTTCCAGCTTAACACCTTCATGGCTTTCTTGGTGGCTTATTAGGGCTAGCCACCAAAGCCCCGTCGCTTTCGCCTTCCCATAGTTGAATTGGTGTTTCCGAAGTTTATCCATGTCCACAAGGGTCGTCGACTATCCTTTCTCTCATACGGAGTAAAGCGTTTTAGCTTTTTTGATGTTTGTTTTTTTGTACCGATTTGGCTGCCCCTTGAATCCCCATCTCGCATCATGCATTAGATGCTCCATTGGTTGTTCCGAGTACTGCTGGATGCGTTTACCTTTTTTCTGTGCTGCAAGTTCTGTTGAGATTGATAATTCTGGTGTTGGTTGTGTTGTAGGATGATAAAGTACAATGGCTTGGCTGCCATCTGTTGAGGATTTATTCTTCGACTCATCAGTGGAAGGGATAACCGGGGTCTCGGGGATCATGTTCTCTTCAGGTAAGGTGAGGTCTATCTCCCCATAAAAGGTAGTCCAGCAAGGGCTGAATGCTTTCACCTCTGCTTTCAACCAAGATCCATAACGTCCTGGTTTATCTTGAGGAAGTCCAGATTCTTCATAGGGAAATGTCGGGCAATAATTTGCATAATGGCCTATGTAACCACAGGAATAGCAATAGTGTGGTAGTCTCTCATATTTAAAGTCAATCCACCAATTTCTATCTCCCACATGAATGATTGTTCCAGTTTTAAGAGGATGAAACAGATTCAGCCTTACTCTTGCTTTGCCAGTTTTTCGAGAGCTATTATTTCGAGCATCAATTCTAACTGCCTCTACTTCTCCCATTTTTCCAGCAATCATACAAATACAGTCCTCTAACATAGCAGCTCTTGGAAGCCCCATCAGATGCACCCAAAAGGAGCAATGTTTGAACTCATAGCAGTGCTCGGGAATGGTAGGGTCCCCTTCCTGTAGAACTAACAGATTACTTGAAAAAGACCAAGGGCCTGTCTGTAGAATTCTTTTCTGTTCTTCCTCCGAGTTGAAGATGAATACAAAGAAACCTGATTCAATCACCTCACATCTGACCTCTTCTACCTTCCAAGCCCTTTTCATTGTATCCCAGAATGCTGGGAAATTAACATTTGGTTTCGAGAACAATTTTCCATATAATAGATACTCACCAGCCTGTTTGTGTACCTCAGGGATGCAGCCATTCAGTTCCGTGATATCATCCGCTGCCCATAAATCTCCCATCCGTTTACAAAGAGCCAGCAGTCGGAGATGGTTTTCCTGGTTGCCTTCCATGGTTGAAACGAGTTGGACCCCGCAGTACAGAGTTGCGGTGTGGGGAGTATTGGTTGGGCAAGAAGGTTATGGTTAGGAGTTGATGCTGTGTTAGGTTTGGAAATGAAGGGAGCTCTGCAGGTTTTGGATCAATTTCACTAGAAAAGCCGGATTAGACAAGTTAGGGTTTCAAAGCTAATTTGCTTTTTTTTTTTTTTTTTTTTTTTTTGGGTTCAAGAAGAGGAAAAAGGTTGAGCTAATCGGGTGGAAAGGTTATATCAACAGCCATTTCTCACGAGAAGAGACGTAGGAACAATCACCAGAGGGGCATGGAGGAGAACTCACCTTCAGCGAGAGAAGAAGCTGCCGTCGGGCAGAGGGGAGCTCGCCTTCAGCGAGAGCGAGAGAAAGCAGTTGATATCAATGCAACGGGTAACAATAATATTTAACTTATCTTTTAAAAGTTGTTAAAAAAATATTTTGTTGAGGAAAGAGATTTTGAAGGATTTTGGATAATTAAGCCATATCAAAATTTGAGTGAATTATCTTAAAAAAAATCTTCATAAAAAATTTGGGGTTATTTTCTTGTTGAGCACATCTCTCCGTTTCGAAGGATGATCCTTAGCGATTGAGTCAATATATGCAAATCTTCTTGGGTAAAACAAACTGGGTTTTCACTCTATAAATAGGGGGTTTCCGGTTCTTAGTAAACGGAGGAAAAAAAGAAAGCAGAGGGGAAGGAGACGAAAGTGAAAAAGGGGAAAAGAGAAGAAAAGTCAAAAGGAAGAGGGGAGTGAAGGCCATCTGTAGAAGTCTGGAGAGAGAGAGGAAAGCACAAAAAAAAAAAGGAGGAAAGTGGGCGGCTGCAGAAGAGAGAGAAAAGGGAAAAGTAAAAAATCCCTGTTCATCTTCTTCGCTCCTCGACCCACCGCACCTCCACAGTCACCGATTCCGCGCCGGCCACTGCACCGCCGTCTCCTCCGCCAGCCTGTCGCCGTTCGTCCACGAAGCTCCCGCGCCGGAGATCACCGCGCCTCTGCAACCGTGCTCGCTCCGTCTCTCTGCTTGCTGGTCCGCGACACCCCTCGCTCGACCCTCCGTGAGAACCGCGCGATCACCGCCATTCTTGCGACTGGTGCAATCCCCGACAACCGCTCCGCCCGAACGACGAGTCGCTGTCGCCCTGATCTGGTCCTGATCTGCTCAGCCCGGAGTCCGACGAAGCCGAACTCCCCACGCCGGAGCCCAGCCGCAACCCCCTGCTGCACCGCCCTCCACCCGCAGCCGCGAAGCCACTGAGCCGCACCGGTCGCCTCATCAGCACCGGCTCACACCAGTGACCCGCGACCCCACTGCACGCCGCTCGGACCTCCGCCTCAGCAACTTGCCTCCGCAGCACCTCGCCTCCTGCTCGCTCGTTAGCCGAAGCCCGCCGCACCTGATCCCCGCTCCGACAACTTGCTCCGTCCGACGTCGCACCGCACCGCTGCGATCCCGCGCCTCCGCAACGCCCGAATCGAACCGCCCGGTGCCCGACGCCCTTGCAGCACCTTCACCCGAGCGACGAGCCGCTGCCTCCAGTGACCCGACGAGCTGCTCCGAGCGACGCACGCCACAGCAGCCGCCTGTCCGCCTTGCGCCACCTCTGCCCGAGTCAAGTTGAGCCGTCGCCGTCCAGCCGCACCGGCGACTCACCTCGCCGGAACCCCGAATGCCGGCGACCCCAAACCCCCTGCCCGGTCGACGAATTGGCTGCCCCTCCATTTTCCTTAGGTTGTTTTTCTTTTATTTTTATTTTTTTATTATTTTACTTTACTTTTATTTAGTTTTATTATTATTGTTTAAGTTTGAATATTGTGAGGTAGCTTTTAGGTTATGGATATTGTAGGCATTATCTGCAGGAATTATCCCGAAAATTATTGTAATTATTAATTTGACCCGTAAGATGTCGGGTCATTTTTTAATTATATTAATTATTGGGGTTTGTTGATGGTATTTTAATTGCTAAATCGACATGATCATTAATTTGATCCGTAAGATTTCGGATTAAATTTTTAATCATGTTAAACCCTTCGTTGTGATCTTTAGGGTTAAAATGATCGTTAATTTAATCTGTAAGACCACAGATTATTTTTTTCGGTTATTTTAATCCTTTATTTGTTGAATTGTCTTGATTAGTTTAAATATAATGTTTATTTGATAGTTGCTTTATCTTTGAAAACACTTAAAAAGCATAAAAAATTAAATAATAATAATAATAAAAAATCTTGCGATAGGGTTGTTGGAGTTGTTAGTAAATAAGATTGCATTTTAGGATTGCATTTCTAGATAATTCTTGAAATAGATTAGGATTGATCTTAGATAATGTTTGCATATCTAGAATAATCTTTTTTTTTTTTTTAAAATGTGATTTACTAATTAGTTGTTAGTAAGTAAGATTGCATTTTAGGATTGCATTTCTAGATAATTCTTGAAATAGATTAGGATTAATCTTAGATAATATTTGCATATCTAGAATAATCTTACTTTTCTTTAAAAAAGTGGTTTTCTAAGATAGGATAGGGTTTAAGTTGAATTAATCCTTAAAATGAATTAGGAGATTATTTTTTAATTAGGATTTTTATTAATTCCGAATTTCAATAAAAATACAAAAATACTAGGTGTATGTTAACTAATTTGCATCATAGGATCATTTAATTTGAATTTGATTAGTAAACTTAGGTTCATGAAATGCATGTAACTTAGTCATTGTTGCTAGGTTCATTTAGTTTAAAAATTGATCATCATCAGAATTAGGTCATTTCGATTAATTTAGATTGCATATTTAATTGTTGCATTTCTTTAATTTCAAATTTCATGGAAAATATAAAAAATTAGAATAAATTCATTTCATGATTTATGATAGATTACATACTTATATATGTCATATAGTTTAGGTCATGTTATCATATCATTTTAAGATAGATTAATGACATGCATTGCATAAATCATGATTTACATTAAATAAAGTAAAAAAATTGATCGATTGCATGTTTCATTTTAAATTTAGATCATTTTTTATATAGATTGCATATTAGATTAAGATAATGTCTTAGTTTAAATTAGGATTTAATATGACTTAATCCTTAGTTTAAATTAAATAGAATTTTAATCTAGCTAAATCATCTTTGCATTTTTCTTAAATTTTGAATTTCATGAAAAAATACAAAATATGTCTTTGCATAAACCAGTTTAAATTTTTAGGATAGATTGCATTTTTAAAAAATAGAAATATCAAATGCACGTCATTTAGTTTTTATTAGGTTCATTTAATTAGAACTTACTTGTCATTAGACTAGGTCATTTAATAAATGTCGCGTGACATATAGCTCGCATTTTAAGTCGCATGATGCATGTTAGTTTAGTTGAAATAATTTTGTGTCATTGCACCACATTACATGTTATTAGAATTAAGTCATTTAGATTGCATTTAATTATACACATTTCTTCATGTCATAGAGTTTAGGTCATGTCACCATGTCATATTAGATTATTAGCATGCATCGCATGACTTTCATTAAATAAAGTGAAAACAAAAATGAAGTGTTTACATAGTAATTAGAAATTATAGCTAGGGTTGTTTATGTGGATTCTAATTTAGTATTGCATATGCTTTCTTTGCTTTAAGGTAAGTTCTGTATTATTCGCTTTCTTGGGTGTTAAATTGATGGTTTGTGCATTCGCATGATCACTTCACACGTTAGGAAAGTGAATTAAAATAAATCCAAGCTGCCTGCAAAAAAAAACATTTTTAAAAAAAAAATAAAAAAAGAAATGGTACCGAAAGGGCACTAGGATAGTCTAGTGTAATCAAGTCCCCGTACCCTTAGTCTCTGGTTCGTAGGAGTAAAATAATTCTCCAATTATTTTACTTAGGTGTCTAATAGACCTACCCTAAACCGATTAGCGGCGACTCCTAGAAAATAATCATTTGCATGTTAAAAATTTAAGTCGTGATTTGGTATGGGCTTGGGAGAGCCCGAGCTAAGCTTAAAGACTTAGTAGTCCATTAACCTAGTTTTAGGTGGTGCACCCAAAAATTAGGTCGCGACAGCTTGGCGACTCCGCTGGGGACTTATGTTAAAACACTTAGTGGACTTAGGCCAATTTTTCTTTTTAAAATGATTTTGTTTGGCAGCAAGGACACCAGGTACATCCCTAACAATCCTAAGGTGTTAAATGTTTTTTGCAGATAAGAGGTATAAGGGGAGTAGTCTTTGCTAACCCCTGTCTTGCAGGTTGGAGTTAGGGATGAATGTTTGAATTAAAACCATGGAAGTGTTGTTTGCATTTAAACTGTTGTGCATGTTTAATTGCTTTTAGCACTACGCTATTGCACACACAACCTGCGGTCGGACCTGGGCTGCGATAGGATTTCTAGGATGGTGTTGAGAAAGGATACTTCCTCCAAAGCGAGACTTCTATGTAGAGGTTGACCTTCTCTTCCCCGAAATTTCTTTCATAGTGTCAAATGTATTTGTCTATATCCGCGAGACTGCGTGATTATTGGGCATTCCATTTGATTGAGCCGGAGTTAGGGGGACCTGACACGTTAATGCGAGACTGCAACGGTCAGACCATCCTCTTAGCTCCACCTTGTTAAGCCATCTAGACAGAAATCGAGCCCCACTTTTCATGCGTGTGTCTATGTGATTGTCATCCATTTCTGGTGAAAGTAAGTTGTCTAAATTCTTTGCAATTTATTCACTTTATTGCAATTTTATCGGTCCATGACAATAGGTTTCGTCGTCAATCTCATTTTATATGCGATGGGGAAAACCGACGTACAATTCATTTCCACTCCAAAAAAAGAGCTCAAGAGGTGATTAGATCAGTTAGATCAAGATGGCCAGAGGTATGTGAAGGCCAGGATCGCCCGACTTCTCCCATTATTAGAGATCAACGTCCACTCTGGTGTGATACAGGCACTCCCTCACTTCTGGTGTCCACAGACTTCCACCTTCATATTTGGTGAGTTTGAATTGACTCCTACACTTGAAGAATATAGTGTTGCCCTTGGAATGCCCCTGGAAAAGGAGCTCATTAGACCGCCTATCGGTATAGATTCTATTTCTGAATTATCGCAGTTTTTAGAAATCGAAGCCGAAAGTGTAAGGAAGGTTGTTAAAGCCAATTGCTATGCATGCCCATTTTCATTTTTGGAAAAATGTTTTTCAAACCAACCTATGACTTCAAAAGCTAGGATTTTCATGTTAGCATTTTTTCGACTAATCGTTTTTCCTTATCGAAAAAATGCTATTAATCCCTCGATTTCATGGGTGGTTAATCGTGTTTGCGACGGGTTAAATTATGTCAACATGGTTTTAGCTGAAACATTCTTGTCATTAACCTGTTTCAAACAAAATGAGGAAAAGACCATGCGTGCCCTCCCTGAACTTTTGCAAATATGGTTTTTCTCCCACATAAGAGGATTTGGGCACCTTCTGAAACAATTTAAGATAGATGATTTTAGGCACCCTATACAAAAGTTTGCGGTCTTAGAACGTTTTGCCCCAAATAAGCAGTACGCCCGTTGGATTAATTTTTTGAAAAACCCTGATCCTAAGGCATTCTTATGGTATACTAAATGGCTTCATGTTGAGGAGGCTCGTTTCTCTCACAAGTATGATAGGCCAATTCCGTTGCTGGGACTTTCTAGTGCTACTTCTTATTACCCATATAGGGTGGCCCGACAGTTTAGAGCTCTTCAAGAAGTTCCTCCGCCCCTCATGACGGAGTTGTTCCAAGTTCGTTTTGTTCATACGGACTACAATTATTTCAACGAGGTCCAGACGATCATTGCTACATGGAACGAATGCCATCAAGAGAAGATTTTAGTGCCCAAGAGATTGAAGGGCGAGGAGGAGATCCACCATGCGTCGGCATTTTACATCCAACAATACCGGATTCCTGATGCCTTACGTCCAAAGGGTCCCCGATGTGACTGAGAAGCCTACTCAACGAGCACAAATTGAGCATCTCAAGCGGAAAGTGGAAATGATTGAAGCGGAAAATAGGAAACTTCGCAGGACGTTGGAATCCCGAAAACATATAAAATGAGATTTTGATGTTTAGGGACTTTAATTTCAAATTCTAGTTCAATGTTTTCATTTTTTTAGATTCAATGTTTAGGGACTTTGATTTCGATTCTTAGTTAGGGAATTTAGTTTAAATTTCAAATAAAAACAGGCGATTAGACCATTGTCATGGGCCATTTTCCTATCTTGCTATTGGTTCTTACATTACTTTTATATCATTAGGTCACAATGGATCCACCACGATCACCCATTATCACGCTATTAAGAGCAAGAATGGCCGACCAAAATGAAATGCGTGATCGTATGTCCGCTGTGGAGACTCAACTCCAACAAGTGCTCGCCTCCATACAGCTTGTAATAGATCAACTCCAATTCCTTCAAGCGAATCCAACAGCTACACCCGCTCTTCCTGGAATAGTTACCCCGAAGCAAACAAACAAGGTTCAAACGATTGATGATGACATGCCTGCACTGGAAGATGACTCGGTCATCGTTGGAAAGGCCAAGCTTGACGGCGTTCCCAAGACAGATCAGGATGAGCGTGTTGCGAGCCTGGAAGAGAAAGTGGGACAGCTGCAAGAGTCACAAAGCTCACTCCCGTTTGACCTCTCAGTCTATGAAAAGGTCAAAATGCCGAGTAAGTTCAAAATGCCGGAGTTTGAGAAATATGACGGTACATCTTGCCTAAAATCTCATCTGCAGATGTATCACGTGCGCATGGCCCAGCACGTCAAAAATGAGCCCCTCATGATCCAATCGTTCCATGCGAGTTTGACTGGACCCGCATTAAATTGGTACGTGATGAAGAATGTGAACCTCCTCGACACCTGGAACGAAGTAGCTGACGCGTTCCTCAAACAGTATAAGTTCAACATGGACATCGTACCTTCCCGAGAAGACCTGGAGCGGATGGAAAAGAAAAGGAGTGAGTCATTTAAAGAATATACCGTAAGATGGAGAAACCTGGTGGCTCAAATCACTCCTGAGCCTACCAACAAGGAGCTGATGAAATTGTTTGTGAAAACCCTCCCGTCTAAGTTTCGTAACCGAATGGCCAATACGTACGTCGAAAGCTTCAATCAGCTTATTCCTGTAGGGGAACAAATCGAGATGGGGATAAGGGAAGGATGGTTTACTGAGCCATCTAATAGAAGATTCATTGCCAAGAAGGAGAAGGAAACGGCTGTGGATGTGAATGTCGCTTATAGCCAAGAAAACGTCAAGCGTGCTTCGGCTGTCCAAATGAATCCAAGGCAGCCACAAACCTCTGGCCGTCAATCATTTGCCCAAGCAAAAAATAGAAGACAATTCTCTCCTCTCCCTGAGTCTCCATCCCAAGTGCTGACGATCCTCCGAAAGAAAGGTTTGCTTACTAGTGAACCAAAGCGTCCTAACCGTGAAAGCAATCGCGGTTACGACCCGACAAAGAAGTGTGATTACCATAACGGCGAATTGGGGCATTCAACTGATGAATGTTTCACTCTCAAGCATAAGATCCAAAATCTCTTGGACACGAAGGCCTTCTCATTTCAAACTGCTCGGCCAAACGCCCAAAAGAATCCGCTACCAGAACATGAAGGTACGGTCAATGCTATCTTGGAGCCTTAAGTCGGTCGGATCAAGAACTCAAAGGTGCATATGGCAGATGCTTACAACGGGCTAGTGAGAGCTGGATATTATCCATATCAGGAGGATGTTCCTCTATCACTGATGAAGGAAAGAGTCACCAGGATGGTGGATGACGGTATCATCGTCTATGCGGACCATAATTGCATAGTTTCTACTATTTCCTCCATCATTATTGATTAGGAAGAGGAGCAAGCGGCGCTTGATGCTGATAAGAAAGGAGTAGATCCATCGCTCGCAGATATGCCCCCATTAGAAGATGCATCTGATGAGGAGATTGTGATTGAGGTGCCTCAACCATATGAGTATGTCAATAACAAAGCAGTGCCTTGGTCTTATGACCTAGATGTTGACCTCGTTACGAGGTCTGGACGGACTTATGCTCAAGCCAATGCTCAACCTGCAAAGCCTGTTACTGACGAAGAAGCTAAGGAATTTCTGGCTGTGATTAAAGCAAGTGAGTATAATGTGGTCGATCAGTTGCGAAAGTTGCCCGCTCAGGTCTCTTTGCTTGAACTCCTGCTAACATCCCCTATGCATCGAAAGTCGCTGATGAAGGTACTAAGTGAAATTCGTGTACCTGAGACAGTTGAGGCAGATAAGTTAGAAGATTTTGTGGGATCAGTCCTTCTCCAGGATATGATCGCTTTTTCAGATGAGGAGTTCCCTCTTGAGGGTAGGGGGCATAATAAAGCACTTTACGTATCTGTCAAGCACAAGGCTTCTCATGTGTCCCGAGTACTCATTGATAATGGATCTGCCCTGAACATATGTCCATTGGCCACTCTTCACCGCCTCAAGATAGACCCATCCAAGATGCATCCCGCGAAGACTTCTGTGCGGGCTTTTGATGGCACAAAGAAAGAGGTGCTTGGCGAGATTCACCTCGATGTGCAAATAGGGCCAATTGTTTTCAATATCCCTTTTCAAGTTATGGATGTCCCTACTGCGTTTAATTTTCTGCTGGGTCGTCCCTGGATACATACTGCTGGAGCAGTGCCTTCGAGTTTGCATCAAGCTGTGAAGTTTGTAATCAAGGGGAAGCTGATCACTATCTATGGCGAAGAGGATCATCGAATTTACCATGAGACAGCTATCCCTTATGTGGAACCTGATGTCGAATTTGAATCGAGTTATCACTCATTTGAATTGGTGTCTACCATTCATGCTTCTTGAGATTCGTCACCACCCACTCCTGAAGTCTCAAATGCTGCCCTAATGGTGGGAAGGGTAATGGTCGGAAATGGTTTTGTCCCTGGCCGTGGTCTTGGAGGAAGGGGTCAAGGAATTCGAAATCCTATTGAAGCCCCTCAGAGGTCCCGATCTGCTGGATTAGGATACCATGGAAGAAGTGGAGGAAGTTCTGGTTGGCGAAGACACAACTCGCCACCTGAACAAGGGCGTGGGAGTCGAAATTTACCACCTCCAAACATTCACGAGACGTTCCCTGGTCTTCCAGTTATGATGAGAGATGAAGCGGACGTCATGGATACTTT
This sequence comes from Eucalyptus guilfoylei, assembly GCA_016097605.1. Taxonomy (NCBI): domain Eukaryota; kingdom Viridiplantae; phylum Streptophyta; class Magnoliopsida; order Myrtales; family Myrtaceae; genus Eucalyptus; species Eucalyptus guilfoylei. Next base: position 20,405,055 of record CM027864.1, on the reverse strand, counting down.
GGGGCAGCCAAGTGGAAAATTCGACTATATGGTGAAGTATTCGGCTCCTCCTAGCTCTTATATTGACCCTCGCAGCATAGTTCCAAGTGGATGGGATGGCATGGATGATCCGACGCCTCCGAAGACAGATAAAGCGGAGGTCATGGATACTTTAGGGCAGCCAAGTGGAAAATTCGACTATATGGTGAAGTATTCGGCTCCTCCTAGCTCTTATATTGACCCTCGCAGCATAGTTCCAAGTGGATGGGATGGCTTAGATGATCCGACGCCTCCGAAAACAGAGAATCCTGATGATGCCTTGGAATGGATCGTAATTCTATTCGATGACCTCGTTGTAGGAGCCACTGACGAAGAACCTCTGGAAGAAACGGTCCCCGGCCCACAAGAGTAACCCATTTGTCACTTTTGTCCATTCCCCTGCGCGGGAATTTTTATTGCTTTCTAGGAATTGTTTTCAATTTTTTCTTTTTCACTTTCTTCTTAGGACTTGAATTGCATTTTCCATTCAATAAATTGTAAATTGATTGATGAATTTCAATGAAATTACAAGCTTTGTTTTGAGGGCATGATGAGGCACACCAAACCAGCCCGGTGATGATATCCAACCGATAAAACAAATGAAAAATCCAATGAGAATTCCGAGGCCTGGGTTTCATCATGCTTTCTGGTGTCAAAATATTCCAAAAAAAAAAAGGGCTTTTCCAATTACTTTTCATTTTTTTTTTAAAAAAGGAAAAAGAAGAATCTTTCAAAAAATAGATAAATATGGTTTACCCTGTTTGTCTTTCTAATTTATCTACTTCCCGTTTCAGGAACAATATTATGACATGCAGGGGCATGGAAATGGTCCCATCCAATGTAACAAGTGATGATAATGATAATCCTGAAGATTCAATCGAAGATTCCATTGAGGTGCATCGAAGCTGGGAACAACATGAAAAAGCCAAGGCTCTCACATCCGATCAGACCGTCACTATTAATTTAAGTGACACTGAAGAAGCCAAGGAGGTCAAAATAGGGGCGAATCTCCCCAAAGATGAGGCTGAGCGCCTAATTCAGTTGTTGAAGGAATATCAGGACATCTTCGCATGGTCCTACGCCGACATGCCTAGGTTAGACCCGTCAATCGTGGAGCATTGTTTGCCTACTAACCCAGACGTGCCTCCTAAGAAGCAAAGGTTGCGGAGAACTAAACCCCAGCTCTCGAAAAAGATAGAAGAAGAGGTGATGAAACTTTTGAAGGTGGGATTCATTGAAGTCTCACAGTACCCCGAGTGGGTGGCTAATATTGTGCCAGTGATGAAGAAGGACGGTCGAGTTCGAGTTTGTGTTGACTATCAGGATCTGAACAAGGCTAGCCCAAAAGATGATTTCCCGTTACCACACATAGACATCCTTGTAGATAGTACTGCTGGTTTTGAACTATTCTCATTTATGGATGGTTTTTCCGGGTACAATCAGATAAAGATGAAGGATAAAGACAAGGAGAAAACCGCATTTATCACCCCGTGGGGAACCTTTCATTATAAAGTCATGCCCTTTGGACTCAAGAATGCAGGGGCAACTTACCAATGAGCCATGGTCGCATTATTTCATGACATGATGCACCAGGAGATTGAAGTCTATGTTGATGATATGATTGCAAAGACCCGACCAGGAAAGAGCCATATCGAAACCTTGAAGAAGTTGTTCAATCGACTCTGTAAGTTCAGGCTTCGTTTAAATCCCGCTAAATGCGTGTTCGGAGTAACATCCGGTAAATTACTCAGATTTATTGTAAGCAGTAAAGGAATTGAGATCGATCCATCCAAGGCTAAAGCCATATGTGAGTTGCAACCTCCATCAACAGTGAAAGAAGTCCGGAGCCTCTTGGGGAGGCTGAATTACATAGCTCGATTCATTTCCCAACTATCTGAAACTGCCAAACCATTCTTCAAGCTTCTAAAAAAGAATGCACGAGTCAATTGGGATGATGAGTGTCGAGAAGCATTCGACAAGCTGAAGCAGTACTTGATGAATCCACCAGTTCTTGTCCCACCCATGATAGGGCATCCTTTGATTCTCTACCTCACCATTCATAGTGAATCATTGGGTGCAATGTTAGCTCAGGAAAGTCCTGTTGACAGAAGAGAACGAGCCATTTATTACCTAAGCAAAAAGTTCACTGTATCGGAGTTGAAATATTCTGATACTGAAAAGACCTGTGCTGCGCTAGTGTGGGTATTGCATAGATTGCGACAGTACACGCTGTATTACCAGACGTTCCTCGTGACTGAGCACGATCCTATCAAGTATTTACTTGACCGGCCAACTTTCGTGGGTAAGTTAGCTAAATGGCAAATTTTGATCTCGGAATTTGATGTGCAATTCATGCCACAAAAGTCAGTTAAGGGTCGAGCGATTGCTGATCTATTGGCTGAGAATTCAGGAGTTGCGAATAATGATGACAGTTTCATAGATGGCCGTGTCTTGAATATAAATGAAGATTCATGGACAATGTTCTTTGATGGAGCTGTAAATCTATCTGGTTCTGGTACTGGGGCAGTTTTGATATCTCCAGATGGACAACACTATCCGGTAGCTGCAAAATTGATATTTCCATGCACTAACAACGTGGCCGAGTATGAAGCTTGCATTCTTGGGCTTCAGGCCGCAATGGAGATGGGTGTGGCTAAACTGAAAGTGTTTGGAGATTCCGCACTAATCATACTACAAACCCTAGGTGAATGGAAGACCAATAATGCCAAGTTGCTCCCATACCACGAGTATTTGGAAGATCTGGTGAAAGAGTTCGATGAAATTTCATTTGAATACTTGCCAAGGTCTCATAATCAATTTGCGGACGCACTCGCAACTTTGTCTTCTATGTTGCAAGTCACTGATGGTTTAGAGATCAAGCCTTTGAAAATAGAGATTTTGCCGAGGCCGGCTTATTGTATGATCGTGACTGAGGAGTCAGATGGAAAGCCATGGTATTACGATATCATGAATTACATTCAGAAACAGGAATTCCCCGAACGAAGTACTCCAGCTGATAGGAAATATATCATGAAAATGGCCTCGAAATTCTTCGTTAGTGGTAAAAGTTTGTACAAGAGATCTTATGACTCAATCTTGTTGCGGTGTGTAGATGCAGCCGAAGCCACTCAAATCATGCAAGAAGTGCACGAAGGAGTATGTGGCCCTCATATGAATGGGCACATGTTAGCTAAGAAGATTATGAGATTAGGCTATTACTGGCTCATGCTAGAAAGTGACTGTATTCAGCATGTTCGAAGTTGTCATCGTTGCCAGATCCATGGAGACAAGATAAATGTTCCTCCAACTGAGTTGCACCAGTTTTTTGAGCCATGGCCTTTCTCGATGTGGGGCATTGATGTGATCGGTCCAATAAATCCAAAGGCTTCAAATGGGCATCGTTTCATCTTGGTGGCGATAGACTATTTCTCTAAATGGATCGAAGCTATGTCTTTTACAAGTGTCACTGCCCGCAATGTTGTGAAGTTCATCAAGCAAGACATAATTGCTCGCTATGGAATCCCTGAAGCAATCATCACTGATAATGGGACAAATTTGAATAACAAACTTGTTGATGGTTTGTTCAGTGAATTCCGAATCAAACATCTGAATTCGTCCCCTTACCGCCCTCAAATGAACGGGGCTGTTGAAGTAGCTAACAAGAACATTAAGAAGATCTTGGCTAAGACCGCTGAGAATTATCGAGATTGGCATGATAGGTTACCTTTCACACTAATGGCGTACCGTACATCGATCCGCACTTCTACTGGGGCAACCCCTTTTGCTCTGGTGTACGGCATGGAAGCAATTCTGCCTGTGGAGGTGGAAATTCATTCTCTAAGAGTTTTATCCCAAATGGAGTTGTCTAAGGCTGAGTGGACACAACAAAGACTTGAGCAGTTAAACTTGATTGATGAAAGAAGACTGAAGGCTCTTTGTCATGGCCAAACTTATCAGCAGAGGGTGGCTAGGTCTTTCAACCGAAAGGTGCAACCGAGACATTTCAAGGTAAATGACCTTGTTCTAAGGAAGCTGTTGCCAATTTTTCCGGATCCTGGCGGCAAATTTGCTCCGAATTACAGCGGACCATATATAGTGAAGAAGGTACTTCCTGGAGGTGCTTTAATCTTGGCAGAGATGGATGATCGTGAGTTTTCCACTCCAGTCAATTCTGATACTGTCAAAAAGTATTATCCATGATAGAATTTGCCATGTCTTGTTTTGAACTGCAAGTATTTCTATGATCAATAAAATGCCTCAATGAAATGTTCAAATGTGTCACAAATCTTGCATTTTTCTTCCTTGATGAATTATGTTAGATAAATTGAATGTGTCAAATGGGATGCTTTGGAATGACGAAAGGCAAGCTCGACTCCATACACTGTTTCATACACTAATCCTAGTGAGTTATGTGGAAAAATTCCATGCCTGCAAAGAAAAGGGTGATCTCGCAAATGGTACATCAACCGAGGTGATGAGAGGCAGTTTCTTCCTTTACCCAGAAGGTATACCCCTTGTTTAGCCCTTTGAGCCCACACACATGAAGATCTTTTTAGTTATCCCTGTCAAGAATCATCCTATACTGGGACAAAATTTGAAATGAGTGATAGGAATTCTCTTACTTACACTTGTATCAATCTTCGAGTATTGTTTTTGCAGTGTAACTTGTATGATAATTTAAAGTGCCTTAGGACAACGAAGAGCGGTTCTTTCTCTATCCTTGTACACTTTATCCATTGCATAGCCCCCTTGAGCCTATGAATTCGTTTCACATTAAACCCAGTTGGTGATCATCCCCCACACTGGGGCAAGGCAAAAGACAGAAAAAAACCCTTGAAAGTTTGGGTGTCATCCAAAGTGTAATTCATTGACGCATGCACTATGCGCAAAAATTGAAATCAAAATAGAACAAAGGGGCATGAAAAAGCAGTGTGCCTGGTAAAAGCAAGGCCAATGCCCATGAAAAAGAAGTGAAAAAATGAATGAGATTGAGGAGGCATGAAAAAGCAGTGTGCCTAGTAAAAGCAAGGCCAATGCCCAAAAAGAGAAAAAATCAAGCGCTCGATGTAGTGAGTCTTATCCCCAATAAGGCGATGCTAAAAAAAAAAACTTGAAGGTTGAAGTGCTACAATCAATTGGGTTGTAATGTGAAGAAAATCTTCAACATTAAAAAATTGATGGGAATGTCAAGATGATCACCAACTTTGACCCCCTAAACACTTTTTGAGCCTAATGATCCAATTCATTTCTCAACCTATGAACTTAGCTTACGTTATGTCCCTCACAAAGCCTCTTCAGATTAGGGCACTTGAATTAACGTGAAAGTTCATATGTTTGAATGCATCGCTTGAAGAAGTGCGAGTAAGATAATTTCTGCTTCATTTCTCATGTTTCTTGACTTGTAAACCCCAAGATGATTGTGAAATATCACTCATTTTTCAATAGCCTCCACTCAAAGAGTCTCCTTTGCTAAGCCATTGACCAAGCCCACATTACGGTCCATGTTAAAGACCTCTCAGATTAGTAAAGTCGTACCACTTGCGAGATCGCTCAGACACTTGTTTGACATGATGATGGTGAGATAGAGCGATTGTCGAAATCCTGCATCAAAGGTCGGGATAAAATGGCTATTTTAATGAGGAATGAGTGAAAAGTCCTTTCAGACCGAGAGGTCACTCATTTGACACATCCATGACACTCATGTGTTCATATTGGAATATTCTTTTTGAAATTTTTTCCAATGGAAATTAGGTAATGCAAGATTGATAGAAGCCATCATGCATGAACCTCACCTAAATTAATGCATGTTTGTGATTACAAATGCATGTTGCTTCTCCTATAACCATGTTTTGTAGGAGACATATCCCCAGGAGCAAAGATGTCACCAGGTAAGTATATCTCTACCCATACTTTGAATACTTGTCATCGTGCAGGTATTTTCTCTCAAGAGTATTGACACTTGATTCATTCAAGCTATCCCCCAAAGATATTTCTCCAGATTCAACTTGATTAAGGCGACCGAAGAAAGGTTCGGGGTCCTGGTCAAATGATCTGTGCTGCAATGCTAGACGACCGAAGAAAGGTTCGGGTCCTAGCCAAGCAAAACCTCAGTTTAGGCGACTGTAGAATGGTACGGGTACTAGACGACACTTATTTCCCTATTCAGGCGACCGTAGAATGGTACGGGTCCTGGAAGGTAAACCCCTGTTTAGGCGACCGTAGAATGGTACGGGTCCTAGACAACACATATTTCCCTATTCAGGCGACCGTAGAATGGTACGGGTCCTGGAAGGTAAACCCCGTTTAGGCCACCGTAGGAAGGTACGGGTCCTGAACGTGTAACACCAACTACCTTGAATCACTCCACCTTCCTTGAAGGTAAGTTATTCCAGGTAGGTTCCTTTATCGTTTGCATTTGCATTTTCATGCATCATATAAATTGCATTCAAAAATGGAATTCATTGTCCAACAAAAAAATCATTTAATGCATGTGCATGATCAAAATTTAGGTTTCAATTTGTCTTTGAAGGCAACCTCTACGAGCTCACCTTCAAAGAGGGGCAAAGAATCGTTGACACCTAAATTTTAGCTTTTTTTTTTTTTTTTTTTTACATTAAGGTAACAATAATATTTAACTTATCTTTTAAAAGTTCTTAAAAAAATATTTTGTTGAGGAAAGAGATTTTGAAGGATTTTGGATAATGAAGCCATATCAAAATTTGAGTGAATTATCTTTAAAAAAATCTTCATAAAAAATTTGGGGTTATTTTCTTGTTGAGCACATCTCTCCGTTTCGAAGGATGATCCTTAGCGATTAAGTCAATATATGCAAATCTTCTTGGGTAAAACAAACTGGGTTTTCACTCTATAAATAGGGGGTTTCCGGTTCTTAGTAAAAGGAGGAAAAAAAGAAAGCAGAGGGGAATCCCTGTTCATCTTCTTCGCTCCTCGACCCACCGCACCTCCATAGTCACCGATTCCGCGCCGGCCACTGCACTGCCGTCTCCTCCGCCAGCCTGTCGTCGTTCGTCCGCGAAGCTCCCGCGCCGGAGATCACCGCGCCTCTGCAACCGTGCTCGCTCCGTCTCTCTGCTTGCTGGTCCGCGACACCCCTCGCTCGACCCTCCGTGAGCACCGTGCGATCACCGCCATTCTTGCGACTGGGTGCAATCCCCGACAACCGCTCCGCCCGAGCGACGAGTCACCGTCGCCCGATCGGTCCCGATCGCTCGGCCGGAGTCCGACGAAGCCGAACTCCCCACGCCGAGCCCGGCCCGCGACCCCGCGCACCGCCCTCCACCCGCGGCCGCGAAGCCACCGAGCCGCACCGGTCGCCTCATCGGCACCGCCTCACACCGGTGACCCGCGACCCCACCGCACGCCGCTCGGACCTCCGCCTCGAACTTGCCTCCGCAGCACCTCGCCTCTTGCTCGCTCGTTAGCCGAAGCCCGCCGCGCTTGATCCCCGCTCCGACAGCTTGCTCCGTCCGACGTCGCGCCGCACCGCTGCGATCCCGCGCTTCGCAACGCCCGACCGAACCGCCCGTGCCCGACGCCCTTGCAAAGCACCTTCGCCGAGCGACGAGCCGCGCCTCCGGTGACCGACGAGCCGCTCCGAGCGACGCACGCCACGGCGGCCGCATGTCCGCCTTGCTTCGCCTGCGCCCGAGTCAAGTTGAGCCGTCGCCATCCAGCCGCACCGGCGACTCACCTCGTTGGAACCCCGAATGCCGGCGACCCCAAACCCCCCGCCCGGTCGACGAATTGGCTGCCCCTCCATTTTCCTTAGGTTGTTTTTCTTTTTTTTTTATTTTTTTTATTATTTTACTTTACTTTTATTTAGTTTTATTATTATTGTTTAAGTTTGAATATTGTGAGGTAGCTTTTAGGTTATGGATATTGTAGGCATTATCTGCAGGAATTATCCCGAAAATTATTGTAATTATTAATTTGACCCGTAAGATGTCGGGTCATTTTTTAATTATATTAATTATTGGGGTTTGTTGATGGTATTTTAATTGCTAAATCGACATGATCATTAATTTGATCCGTAAGATTTCGGATTAAATTTTTAATCATGTTAAACCCTTCGTTGTGATCTTTAGGGTTAAAATGATCGTTAATTTAATCTGTAAGACCACATTATTTTTTTCGGTTATTTTAATCCTTTATTTGTTGAATTGTCTTGATTAGTTTAAATATAATGTTTATTTGATAGTTGCTTTATCTTTGAAAACACTTAAAAAGCATAAAAAATTTAAAAATAATAATAATAAAAAATCTTGCGATAGGGTTGTTGGAGTTGTTAGTAAATAAGATTGCATTTTAGGATTGCATTTCTAGATAATTCTTGAAATAGATTAGGATTGATCTTAGATAATGTTTGCATATCTAGAATAATCTTTCTTTTTTAAAATGTGATTTACTAATTAGTTGTTAGTAAGTAAGATTGCATTTTAGGATTGCATTTCTAGATAATTCTTGAAATAGATTAGGATTAATCTTAGATAATATTTGCATATCTAGAATAATCTTACTTTTCTTTAAAAAAAGTGGTTTTCTAAGATAGGATAGGGTTTAAGTTGAATTAATCCTTAAAATGAATTAGGAGATTATTTTTTAATTAGGATTTTTATTAATTCCGAATTTCAATAAAAATACAAAAATACTAGGTGTATGTTAACTAATTTGCATCATAGGATCATTTAATTTGAATTTGATTAGTAAACTTAGGTTCATGAAATGCATGTAACTTAGTCATTGTTGCTAGGTTCATTTAGTTTAAAAATTGATCATCATCGAAATTAGGTCATTTCGATTAATTTAGATTGCATATTTAATTGTTGCATTTCTTTAATTTCAAATTTCATGGAAAATATAAAAAATTAGAATAAATTCATTTCATGATTTATGATAGATTACATACTTATTTATGTCATATAGTTTAGGTCATGTTATCATATCATTTTAAGATAGATTAATGACATGCATTGCATAAATCATGATTTACATTAAATAAAGTAAAAAAAATTGATCGATTGCATGTTTCATTTTAAATTTAGATCATTTTTATATATATTGCATATTAGATTAAGATAATGTCTTAGTTTAAATTAGGATTTAATATGACTTAATCCTTAGTTTAAATTAAATAGAATTTTAATCTAGCTAAATCATCTTTGCATTTTTCTTAAATTTTGAATTTCATGAAAAAATACAAAATATGTCTTTGCATCAACCAGTTTAAATTTTTAGGATAGATTGCATTTTTAAAAAATAGAAATATCAAATGCACGTCATTTAGTTTTTATTAGGTTCATTTAATTAGAACTTACTTGTCATTAGACTAGGTCATTTAATAAATGTCGCGTGACATATAGCTCGCATTTTAAGTCGCATGATGCATGTTAGTTTAGTTGAAATAATTTTGTGTCATTGCATCACATTACATGTTATTAGAGTTAAGTCATTTAGATTGCATTTAATTATACACATTTCTTCATGTCATAGAGTTTAGGTCATGTCACCATGTCATATTAGATTATTAGCATGCATCGCATGACTTTCATTAAATAAAGTGAAAACAAAAATGAAGTGTTTACATATTAATTAGAAATTATAGCTAGGGTTGTTTATGTGGATTCTAATTTAGTATTGCATATGCTTTCTTTGCTTTAAGGTAAGTTATGTATTATTCGCTTTCTTGGGTGTTAAATTGATGGTTTGTGCATTCGCATAATCACTTCACACGTTAGGAAAGTGAATTAAAATAAATCCAAGCTGCCTGCAAAAAAAGTATTTTTTTAAAAAAAATAAAAAAAGAAATGGTACCGAAAAGGCACTAGGATAGTCTAGTGTAATCAAGTCCCTGTACCCTTAGTCTCTGGTTCGTAGGAGTAAAATAATTCTCCCATTATTTTATTTAGGTGTCTAATCGACCTACCCTAAACCGATTAGTGGCGACTCCTAGAAAATAATCATTTGCATGTTAAAAATTTAAGTCGTGATTTGGTATGGGCTTGGGAGAGTCCGAGCTAAGCTTAAAGATTTAGTAGTCCATTAACCTAGTTTTAGGTGGTGCACCCAAAAATTAGGTCGCAACAAACATAATCGAATAACTGCCCTGAATATCCATAGCCTTAGATATTCTTGATCTGCAATTGAAAGGAAAGAAACGATATATGAAAAGATTACGATTCCATTTATCTTGCGAAAAATAATTAATTTGAGAAATATTTTTCTAAAAACAATCCGTTATATACTTTTCACTAAAAAAAATGGAAGAATTTACGATATACATAATGCTGTGTGATTGTTTGAATATACAGTAACAGTGGTTCCAAATAAAATTATTTTTTTTCTTAGAGTAGAAAGAGTAAAATTTTTAAGTTTTTTCCTTAAATTTCGTCGCTAAAAGCTTGAGTTTTCTAGGGAAAGGTTGAATGCATTTGGTCTTTACCAATTCATGCATTTTGTCACTCATTTATGGACTGCATTGGACCTTTTGGCGATGAAATTCAATGAGCGAGAGAGAGAGAGAGAAAAAGAGACGGTGCTAGTGTCAATGGCGGATGCCAGAGGGCATGCTGTCGTGATTGAGAGAGGCGAGATGAGATTTATTGCTCCCACAGGTATTTTTTTTTTTTCCTTTTTTCCCCTTTCCGTCTCGTTCCGCATTGTTAATTCATGTGAATAAGGGTGGTTACGAAATTTATTATTGAGTATATCAATAGTTGAGTTACGACGTACCAACAAAAATATGTCTAATACCCTAAATAATCCTCAACTTTAGTTCTAGTACGAATTCTATCATAATTTTTTTTATCCCATAAAACCCCACAATTATAGGTTTAGTCTCAATTCTTCTCTAAATATATTTTTTTGTCTCATAAAAAACAAACAACATTTACTTGAGTCTTAAAATTGCACCACCTAACCCTCCGCCTAAAATTTCTTGTTGACAACGGAGAGATGGTAAACTATCGAGCGCAAAACCTCCAATTATAGGTTTAGTCTTAATTCTTCCCTAAACATTTTTTTGTCTCATAAAAAACAATCAACATTTACCTGAGTCTTGAAAATACACCATCTAGCTCTCCATCTAAAATTTCTCGTTGACAACTGATAGATGGAAATCTATCAAATGCAACTCTTCGAGCATCTCAAGATGAGTGTTCTAAGATTCAAGACTCCCAACCACAAGAGATAAAATATAACATATGACGACGCAAATGCACAAGCGATAAAATAACATCCAATGATTATAACCATGAATAAATTATGGAAAATAATTCAATAACCTGGACATACTCGAAAAGCAAGTATGAACCAGAAGCACAACGTCGCGGGGGGCGTTCCCTTGACACGTACTAATGACAATTTGACTCCACGTGAATTTGGGCAAAAAGCCGCCGAATTGACCTATTTCTTGCGCGGCAGGCAAAAAATTCAAATAGAAGGATGCAGCACTAGTGACCAGCAGCAAATAGTAGCGATGATGGCATAGTAGCAGTAGCAAACGGCAGCAAAACGACGACAAACAAGAGTGAACAGCAGTAAATAACAGCGGGCAGCGGTAAACAGCAGCGAGCGACAGTAAACAGCAGTAAAGAACAGCAGAAATTGATGACAAACAACAACAACGCAGCAATGAACAGCAACAGTGCACAACAACAATAAGCGACGAGCAAGGGCAGCGTGGCAGCGGTAACCATAGCGTTACAAAAGCAACAGCAATGGAGGTCTTCGGCGATGGCAGGGCTTTGCAGATGCTGTTGGAAACTCGCCCGAGGACTGAAGACTCAAGGAATGGACTACGCTATGGTATGTGCAGGGGACCACAGCGTCGTGAGATCACCGGAAAGCTTAGTATAGTGAGACAAATGATGTGAGAAAACTGATGCCAATATCTTGTTCCTCTCCCCTCCTTTTAAATGGCTCCGAGCATCCCCTTCTACGAGCAATTTTCGGAGTTCCCTTTTCTCATTGCCTTAATTCACGGTCTGCAAATTGGCGCACTTTTTCTTGGCCAGCTTAATCTTTCCTTTTTGTAAGCTACTCAACTTCAAACGCTTTGATTCCTTCATTTCTATCAAATTTCTTGCCTTCTTATTCACCTGCTTTCTTGGCTCTTGATCCTTAATTGGAAATTTGGCCCCTCATTCACCGAGATTTGAATATCTGTTAAAGCAAGAATGGCCGGTCAGAATTCCCACCTTCCTCATATAATCCATCAAACTGATCCCCTCTTGCTTTCCTTTCATTTGCTTACCACGCTGACCAATCCTTGCTTCACTTTCCTATCATTCACGAAAAGTATCCCACCAATTCCTCCATTTCGTTGATCGAAATTTGCTGGATTGATTGGTCTCCTTATCGCAACTAGAAATCTCATTATACGCCACTAAGATGAAAGATTTCTAGGCTGAATTTCGGCCGTGTGTATATTCTTTCCATATTGCTGTGAATCTCATCTAGTATTCATTTCATCAACTTCACGATCTCATGGCCAGATCAATTTTCAATCACCCCCAATCATGCGTCTATTACCCTTTTCTTGCCAAGGACAGCCCACAAATTCTAGGGGTGAGCATGGTTTCAAAGTAGAATCTAGAATCTAAGAACCAGACTAGTGGAAACTTGTAGGTTTCAGGTTCTAAAGTGTGCAAGGTAGGTTCTAGGTTCCAAAAAATAAGGAAGTTGTTTTGACAAATAGGTTACAGGTTCTTAATTGGAGAAACTTGAAACTCGGAACCTATAACTTAGAATCTAGAACAAGTTTTAATGTTTTTATCGGTTCATATATTCATGCGATCTTGTGACATAGTTTAAGCTTCCATTTTATGATTGAAACTTTTACTATTAATGTTCATATTTTCCGTGTATCTTTGTGATCAGTGAATTGTGCAAGAAGCAATGATTATTAAAAGTTTTAATTCATTACAATCATTCAATTAGTAATATAGGTAGAACCTGATAGACCTTGGAATTTATGATAGGATAGGCTCCAGGATCTAAAGTATACAGGGTAAATTCCAGGTTCCAAAAAAATGATAAACCTGTTCCAATTGATAGATTTTAGATGGAATCTATATGGAACCTAAAAATACTCATCCCTAATGGTTTCCTCTTCGTTCCGCTCAAAAATCTTGCAACGATCAAGCTTCTTGATCCGTACATGTTGACTGAGTTTGCACAGGCTTTTCTTTCCTTCTTTTTCTTTTTTTAGGCTGCCAATCGGATTTGTTTCCTTTTTGCTCTCGCTCACCAGTCACAGCTAGCCATGATCACTGCATGCAATCTTTATTCAAACAAAAGGGGAATATTGGGTCGATCGCAATGCAATCCCCAATCAAGCCAATGCCACTCACGACCGTGCCGACTTGATTGCAATTTAAGTGGACCTATTTCTATTAAATAAAGGTGTCGGTAATGCCTATAATGCAAATTTGAACTAATGTTAATGATTTTTTTGTTTAGAGGCAATCCCTAATTTTTTATGCAGTAAATAACTAAACTTGAAACCAAAATTTAGGTGTCAACATTTCGAGGTAATATTTATTTTGGATTAGCTAGTATACGAAAGATTATTAGACTCTATTTATTGGGTTGAGACAAGGAATCCACACGAAACAACTATGGGGTTTGACCTTAAAGACAGAAAAAGGATATGAGAAGTGTCAACATTATTGTATGATGCACGGTTTATTGACCAAACTTTGCAAATGATCACTTTAAATCTAATACTTTTAAGAATTAGTTATTTAAGATACTTCGTAACTTGGCTAGCCAAAAAATCCTTTGTGAAATTATTAAAATCACTAACGTGCGCTCCGCGGCTTTTATAAAATATACAAAGATCCAACGCTGCAATTATGATGAGAAAACCGACCCAAGACAACATCGTTTACCAGACAAAGAATAAAAGATATGACGTGAAACATATCATGAGAGCATCAGCGCAAAACGAGACCGTTCACAAAATCAATCGAGTTTCAATAGTGCAAGAAACAAATTTTGGCACAATAGTTTTGACTGTTCTAGTGTTGTTATCCCGCTGTTTCAATACGTCCCTTATAGGATGCAATCAATGATCCGAAGTAGAAATAGATGAATGCCAAGAATTTGAAGTTGATCTGCTAAACTAATTGGTATATGTTGGACATACCCAATGATCTTTATCTAACAACTATGGGCGGCGAATGACAACATCATTATCCTGAGTTTCTCATGCTTTTTTTCTCCAAGTTAGAGCCCCAAACTTACTCCAGTGTAGGCGCAGTTGGTTGTACGTGCAAGCTGTTCTGGAATATGGTTGCCAGTACATTTCGAAGGTATAGACTTGACCAATTTATGAACCCTAAAGAGTGTTCTTCGACTTTTCAAGTAATCGAGTCACCAAGTCTAAGCCCCTGGATCAAAAGAAAAATTCCTCAAATGTTTGCATCTTTCATCTAGAAATGGGATGACGAAAGAACACTAACATCAAAGGAGAAAAAAAGTCAATCTATTGAAATATTGCTCATATTAGGAGAAGGTTAATAACTCAACGGCAAGAATTAATCATATTCCCACCAAAAGTCATTTTCTTGACTTGCCACTTCCACTTTTTCGTCGTTGAAGATTCTTGCTTTCGCAAAATTCGAACACATGGTTCATGTTTTTCTTTCGGAGTATCTGCGACATAATTGGAGATGCTAATTCAGCTAATTTCCACGCTTTATCATTAATTTAAAGCTGCCCATGCAAAATTCAACAGCTTTTACCGTTTGCGGCATCAAATGTCTACAAAGATGTCTATAATTTCACGATCTTCGAGCCCCAATTCAAGTTTAAAACAGCAGTATGCATGCCAAAAAATTCAAGCCCGAGAAGTTTGAAATATAGCAAGCCAAATATTTTAGAATATTTGGCAAGACCAAAGAACAAAAATCAATTATGATAATGGTATTTATAATACAGACATTTATACTATAAAATTCTTCGAGGTCAGCAAGAGAAAGTAAGCGACACTTTGTCTTCTTGAACAAAACCTTTTGGCGCAATGACCCACAGATTGATTGAAGGCGTACATCAAGTTCACTTATGACAAATTGAATATAAGTACTATACGTTGGAGGCTGTGGAGCTAGATAGAAAATCTTTTTCATTTATGGAAAATTGAGTTTAATGAGTATACATTGTGAAAGCATTCTACTATAGCCAGTTGTGTACCTAATTTAGGAAAATAGTCGTACATGATCCTAGAAATATTTACCATTACATGTGCACACGGTGTAAGTGCCTTCGTTGCCACAACATGCTTACAAAATGATTGTTTTTTACATCCTTAATTGAGGAAAATTTTCCTAATCTGCATCTCTAGCCGGTTGACTTCTTTAGAATTTTGAGAGAGAGAGAGAGAGAGAGATAGAGAGAGATTGTTTTAATCCCTCCTGCAAATTAGGAATACTTTATAATGAAAATGCGAAATAAACATATTCTAAATTGTGCGCACTTGACCGTGGTTAGAGAAAATCTTTTCTCTCATGGGGAAGAAGAGAGGTTGAATTAATGATAGAGGTATAGGATTTAATTAGGGAAAATGAGAATCACATGATGATTAAATACTAACTCAACTTGGAATAAAGAATTCTTTTATTTTCCCAAAATAAACTGATTAAATCGTCTTTTAAAATAAAGATAAAATGTCACATCACCTCATGCATCATGAAATATACAAACACAAGACTTCATTTTTGAATCCTGTGACATTTTAAATATACTATACACTAACATCTAATAAATAGATTACAATATGAACAGAGTGTATCGATATCATGCCACATAAATTGTTGAGCACATGCTTTCTTTGGACTTTGGTATAGATATATAATAGAAGTACGTTATATGCAGATATATGTGGCATGTGGTTAATAATGTATCAATTCTTATCATTGATCAACCTTAATCCTCGTTATTGCAGCCCCGCTAAAAAAAATTTCAATTGATCAAGTGTTATAACGATGGGCCTAAAAAAAGGAAACGTCGGATGGCGAATTCATTTAATCAAAACTTCAGATCCATAGCCAGAGTATCTAAGTCGACAGCATAATCGAATGACTGCCCTCTGCATATCCGTAGCCCTAAATTACTCTTCATCTGCAATTGAAAGGGAAGAAACGATTTACAGAAACATCAAGCTAGGCCCAAAAAACCAAGTTCCACGAATGAAAACAGAAAATTCATTTTTATTTTTCAGTTTCAAGCACGGGTCGCTGAGAAATACGTAAATAATCCCCCACGCAATGCATGCAGAAAATCTGAAGTATTTTGGAAGTTATTTGAAGCCTTTTTTAGGGAAAAAAAAATAACAACGTAAATGTACGGATCAGCTGTCCTCTCTTTGAAGATCGCGTGGGCATTCTGCAAATACGGCATCCCAATAAATTTTTCGTATCACCGGACTGTCGGCCATGTGTATTTCCAGGGTTTGGGACAGTATCATATCTACAACGTCAATAGTATGCTCTAAAAATAACGATTGATGAACCGAACACGTTATTATATTCTCCTTTTTGATTGCAAAGCAACAAAAGATTTGTCTATTAAATCAAAGAAACTGCAGTCACATGCGCTACGTATACATGATCTAGGTTCTCCCGCGCTAAAAACATTGTCCTTCTCAAGTGACATGCGAGCATAAAAATTATCAAGTTTGTACCTAGACTTTTTAAAAATAACATATCATGATTGCAATCTTATGTTTAAAAAAGTGGAATCTATTGGCGAAAGATTCAAGGACCTACTGTACATACTCCACGCCACGATGATCAGAAAAAGCAACCACGTGACGAATATAATAACGCTGACGAGAAAGATCAAGTACCAATATAAAGGACTTCAATTTAAACTCCCCATATAATGCGATTATATATACCGTCAAGCGTCGACTCTCGCCACAGCATATTCCGCACAGAACCTCATTCAGTCCCTAACCTCGCATTTCTCTCCACTATTCAGAATCAACATGTTGACAACAAGTTCAACAATATCGGATACGGATGCTGCTCTATTAGAGTCTATCCGCCAGCATCTTCTCAACGACGATGACTTTGAAACCCCGGCAAAAGTCGCCCAAAATGTTCAATTCCATTGCCCAGATTCAAGCCTCAACACATCTTGGTCGCCGGAGACAACCATGTCGTTTGAAGCAAATGATTACAACGACCTGGGCATCTATCATGACCCCTCGATATACGCCGTCGGGTCCGAATCACCCAGCTCGTCAAATGAGCAACCGGTCGTGGATTATGGAGACGTCAAAGCAAATGAGGCACTGCCAGGAAGGTCTCACTACCGGGGAGTGAGGAGACGGCCATGGGGGAAGTATGCGGCGGAGATTCGGGATCCGAAGAAGAATGGCGCAAGGAGGTGGCTGGGGACCTACGAGACACCGCAGGAGGCCGCGCTGGCTTACGACCGGGCCGCGTTTGCGATGCGTGGGGCCAAGGCCCGGCTGAATTTCCCTCACTTGGTCGGTTGTGACAGGGTGGAGCTGGTGAGGGTGACTCGGAAGCGGCAACGCTCACCGAAGGCTGAGAGCGGCTCGCCGGATCCAAATTGGAGAAAGGAGGATTTGATTGGCCTGGCAAGCGAACCCCATGAGCTTAATGGCTACCTCCTATCGTTTCAATAGAGGAGGACTTGAAATGGAAAAAATTTAGAGGTTTTATGTGATGACTTTTTGTCATTGTGTAACGGAACATGTGTTAAGTGTAAGAAGCATATGTTCTTTCTCTGGAGATTAGAAAATGGAATTTCAATGATATCTTCCCAAAAAAAAAAAGAAGAACGCGTAGAACTAATGTATGTCTGGCTAGTGTTTTTAAGCAATTTCATTTTTCACACCACCTCTCATTGTCCCCCTCCCCATCTTTTCCAAACAGAACATTAGTGTCCTAACCCTGTTTGTTCGGATTTAAGTAAAACAAGGACATAATGAAAGCATCCCGGGTTTCAATATGCCGACTATTTTCGTCAATGTTATGTAAATTGAACATTTCCTTACAGAAAACATTTTGACGTCTGCATTGTCTTTAGCTAACAATTCCTTGGTTCCTAATTTTTTATAAATTGATATCTATGCAACAATTATGTGAATTTTGGACATTCACTTCTGAACTCAGGGTTATCAGGTATAAGATCCATGGACTAACAGACAATCAGGATGGGCCGTTAAGGTTCCAAACTCTTTCGCTATAATATTATCTAAAACTCGGTACTCTTGATTAGGTCATACTTCTTTCTCTAGATTAGGTCCTCTAATTGGTTACTTCAGTTCCGTTGGCTGCAAATAATTTTGACTGCTTGCCACCTAAGTTGGGACAATATCATGTTTTACCGATTGATCTTAGAAGATCTATTTTTTATGCTTACTTTAATCTAATTTGCTCTAATATTTAGATTGTCTCCAACCCATTATGAGAGGATCTCGCTATTTTATGATTTTTGTTGACGTTTGTTCTCATTATAAATGGTTTCATCTCATAAAAAATCAATCTAAACTTGCTTATATCCTACTTTGAATTTGTTGCCGTTAAAAAAACACAATTTTCTCTCATCGCAAGGTGTTTCTCACATAATAAAGAAATAGAGCCTTTGAGAATTCTTTCACAAAATGGTACTATCATTCATCATTTTTGTCAAGAAACTTCCCAACAAAATGGTCGAACAAAGGTTAGCATAAGCATTTGTAGATCGTATGCAATTTTCTAATCTCAACCACTTTCCTTGAACAATTTCGGGGTGAGTCTAGCCATATTGCTATTTACACCATCAACCATACTATATTATCCACGATAGGTAATAGCTTTCCTTATGAGCGCTTACATGATAGTGTTCATAATTATAATTTTCCTCTGATCTTGGGCATTGCTTGTTTTGTGCATCTTCTACAAAATGAACGCACGAAGATAGAACCTCATGACTAACTATTTTGCTTACTCTGCTACGGCATAACGCACAAATGATATAGATGTTGGAATCCTGTCTCTAACTATCTTTGCATATCCGGTGTGCATCTTCTACAAAATGAACGCACAAAGATAGAACCTCATGACTAACTATTTTGCTTACCCTGGTATGGCATAATCCTGTCTCTAACTATCTTTGCATGCCTGGTCGTTTTAACTATTGGAAACACAAGATGTTTTGATCTCTCAATTCTTTCAAAATTCTCTCATGCTGATCCCCTCTTTACAAATCCTTCGATGAATTTATTATTTGAAGATGACATACTTGGCTATACTAATGAACATTCATCTTTGAGGTTTTCTTCTCCTAATCTTGATATAGTGGGTATTTCTAGTGATACTAGTTTGGTAGTTCATTACATGTTTACACCATCTAATGATTCTCCACCGTTGGTCATTCCCTCCTCTCCTGTTCATCGTTCCACATGCGTAAATTGACCTTTTATTCGACTTCATGATTTCCATTGTTACTCTACCATTGCTTATTTTAATGAGCCTCGTTGATATATAGAGAAGTTAGTATTTATCCTCTTTGGTAACAAGCATTAGCTAATGAATTGCAGACTTTAGACAAACTCATACTTGGGAATTGGTTGCTTTGCCCTTTGGATAGTCTGCTGTAGGTCGTGAATAGGTGGAATAAAATAGGCTTATCATGCATGGTATTTCAAGTTTAGCTCAGCCCTAGAATGCATTGGCTTGACATATAGTCCCTATAACCAAGCTCTCTTTGAAAATCTTGTGGCTATATGTTTCTACATTTGTATGTGGATGGCATGATTATTAGTGGCAATGATAATATTGACATTACACAGTTCTAGTGGTATCTCAAGCAACAATTTGAAAAGAATGATTTTGGACGACTTAGCTATTTTCTAGGATTGGAGGTTGCTTTTGGTTCCTCCAATTATTACTTTTCTCAAGCCAAATATATGCCACAGATATTTTTATTTAAATAGGACAAATTGATTGCATGATCTCTGTAACTCGCATGGAAGACTACTGCCAAATAACAAAGATGATACTCATTTTTTCAATCCCTCACTCAATCATCAATTGTTCAGTGGCCTTTTATATCTTACTATTACTCACCTTGACATTGCTTGTGTTGTTTGAATTGTTAGTAACATCATGGCTACACCATCTACAACTCATTATGTTGCAATTTTCTGGATTCTTCATTACATTAACGGTACATTATTTCATAGTCCTCCCTTTTCTTCTCACTCAACTTTACAGTTGCAATTTTATTCTGATGCTGACTAGGCAGGTAACCCTTTTGATCATCAATCCACTATAAGCTACTACTTCTTCCTAGATAACTCATTTATCTCATGGTATGGCAAGAAACAAATGGTCATTGCTCGATTTAGTGCGAAAGCAAAATATCATGCTCTTACCAATACAGCATCGAAATTACTGTGGTTGCGATGATTACTAGATGACATTTGAGTATGTTATCGTAATGAGACAGTCAATCATTACACGACTATAATTCTATTCAAATAGCCCATGATGACGTTTTCTACAAGCATACTCAGCTTAAAGTAAAAGTCCAGATATATATCCTTCCTCTTATTATACCAAGTCGTCGCGTCTTCCAACTCATTTTCCACGTGCTGTTTGTTATTCTTGAAATCATTTGTGCACGTGCTGTTCCTGAATTAGGCGAATAGCTTAAAATCTCCTTGATTTGGGAATCCAAACCGCCCCATAAGACAAAAAGCTCTGACTAAGCAATGCGTGTTACCGTACTGTTAACCTATAAAAAAACCTGCTTTACAAAGTAGTCTTATAATCTAATTTCTCTCCATGTACTTTTAGGTTTATTTTTTTATTCGATTGAAATCTTGCGATTAACGTGTTTTGACCTTCTTTAAATGCGAAGCCCTTCGAGCTTTACAAAATACAAGCATAAGAACTTGAAACTTTTGTACGGTGTGCCAAAACTTTCATACGGCGCTTACTTAAGTGTGAAAACCTTTTTTTCATTCACTTGAGTGCCTCATCAAAGAAAAATCAATCACTTGACTGCCAATTTCGGCCAAATGTCCTACATGGAATTTTTTTAAAAATTTTTTGAATATTTTGTTTTTATTTACATTTTGCTTTTTTTTTCCTTTAGGACCGGCAAGGGTTGGCCACGAGGGCCCTTGTCGATCGTTGTGCAATCGTGGGCGATGCCGCCCAAAGTAGATGAGGGCCGTTAGGGCCTCAATGACTACTGGCGAGGCCACGACGACCCTCGCCCACTCTAGGCAGGGTTGCTTAAGGCCACCCAAAGTTGAATGCTGCCTAGAGCAGGTGAGGGTCGTCGCAACCTCGCATAGGATCTTTGCGAGCCTTTGCCTAATCTGGGTGAGGCGGCCATGGCTGACAAGGGTTGTTGGTGACCCTTACTAACCCTAAAGAAAAAAAGGAAAAAAAAATTAAAATTCAAAAATTAAAATATTTAAATATTTAAAAAAAAATCCGGTGGGGCAAATCGGAAGTGGCACGCATTAACGGTCAAAATTATTTTACCCACACATGTTAGGTGCACAAATTTTGGACTTTCCTCGTCATAATCACCTTAAGTGTGAAGGGACATGTGTTTGACTCTAGGGACATAAGTTAGACTCTAAATTATAACATGTGTTGGGAATGGGCTCAATCCGGATGGTATCGGATATGAATTAAAATTGTATTAGATAGTAATATGTTGATATAAATTATATGATTCAATTTGAGTCGGACTCATTTTCTATCCATTCAAATCCATTGGACCCGGCCTACCTATTTGATAGATCTTGAGACAGTACATGGTGTCAATACGTGGATAAAATACCTCTTTACCCATGCTTAAAAATTTTGCTCTGAAAGTAATTAATGAGAATCCAGTATGAATAGATAAAGATATCCATGTCGCACGAAAAAACCAAGTTAATCATACTTTAAGAGATGGATAAAACGTCCAGGTGAAATTAAAACTCTTTCACACCATTGTTGAAATGATTCTATGAAAAGGATATATGCATGAAGGTAGTAATTCGAAGAACGCGTATGAAAAAGTGTGGTTCTATCATTATATATCATATGCATGGGACAGAATCGACAAATTGTACCTCGAAAACAACGCTTTTCCAGCCCAAGTTTTTATAAGAAAATCCACAACTAATTACCTTCCAAATTGTGATCTCCCGAATATATTCTTTTGATTTTTGTTTTCCGCTTAGGTGATATATATTTTGGATTAGCTGGCAAGTGGAAGATAATGTACAATCTATCGATTGGATCGAGACGAGGAACTCACTGAAAGAACTATAAGGATAAAAAGACAGGAAAATGATCCTAGAAATGTCAAAATTATTGTACGGTATACAGTTTAACATCAAAAAGTTGCAAACTACCACTTTGATTCTAAAACTTATAAAAGTTAATTATTCAAGTTACTGCCAAATTACAATCATCATAGCCGATGAAGCCAAAGCTGCAACGCCGCCTACTCTTCCAGTGACTACAACTTTGCCGATCGGGGCCTCTTCGACGCCATCAACCTCGCCTCCAATCATGTCCTCAGTCGATCACCCGCCGATGCTTCCCTCCACGACTAGCCTCGGAATTAATCCTAGCAACCTCGGGGCTCTTATGTCCAATTTGGCCAGCGCCCAGGCTGCCTTTGAGATCTTCCGACAGTCAGGCCGCTCCAACATCGCACGATCCGCGCAGATTGAAATTGAGGTTTGGGATAGGGTTTTGGTTTGAGAAGTAATTCTAACTTAATTTCTCAATTTAATTGGCGGCTCGATTGGGTTGTCAAGACGTTGTCTGTTTTGCACATTAAGGATTGATGTCTCTGTCGAGTCACATGTAATGATCATCCTTAAAATAATGCCACGTGAAATTTTTCAGCAAGTCAAGTCACCGAATAATCAAAATTGATCAAAGTTCGGTACAAGAATGTGATCCGTAGAACAGTTTTGATTCTTCAAGTGTTGTTATCCCCCTATTTTAATATGTGGGTTAGAGGATGCAACCAAGGATCCAAAGCAGAAATAGATGGATGCCAAAAATTAGAAGTTGGTCGGCTAAGTTAATTGGTGAATGTTGGATATTCCCAATGATGCTATCCGAAAAATATGAAGAGCAAAATATAACCTCACTCTCCTAATGTTACTTATAACTTTTTTCTCTAAGTTAGAGCCTCAGACTTACCCCAGAAGTGATGCAGTTGGATGTATACGTTAACGGTTTTTCCGGCTAAAACATTAGAGCTCACCATTCGAATCTCACAAATTGCACACGAATTGCTCTAGATGTCAGTTTGTTGTTTAAGCCAAAGGTTTAGATTCAACTGGTTCCTGAAGTCTACAGAGTGTCCTATGAGGCTCCATACTGTACGCAATTGCTTGTGGTTAAGAGTTACCTGTGCAAACCAAAGGTTTGGAACTATTTCATAAAAATTTGAGGGTGTTTTAAGAAACTTCAAGTAAGCGGTCTTTATGCCCATGCCCCTGAGTTATGACCACTCAAACGTTTGCATCTTTCATCTAGAAATGGAATTAAAAAAACAATATGGGATGACCGAAAGAATAACAACATCGAAGGAGAATAAATAGGTGAACATACTGAAACATTGTTAAAATGAGAAGGATAATAACTCAACGACAATAATTAATCATACGCCGACCGAAAAAGATTTTTTAACACATAGTTTACGAGTTTCTTTGGCTGTATCTGTGACATTATTGGAGATGCTAATCATATAATTTTCTGCTCTTTATTATTTTGCAAGACATTGTATCTGCCGACGCAATAGCTTCTGGATGTAACATTGCGACTACTTAAATAATATTGATCTTTTCGACCAAAAAAAAAATTATTAATTTAAAGCTGCCAATACAAAATTCAACAACGTTAACCTTTGGCGGCATGATATGTGTGCGAATGTATCTAAAATGTCATGATCTTTGTAATCCAATTCAAACTTAAGAACGCCAACATGCCTGCATGCCGAAAATTTCCAGCCTGAAAACTTTGAACCACAACGCGCCAAACATTTGAGAATATCTGGCGAGACTATATTACAAAACAATTAATAAGAAAATCGAGATTATGATAATGGTCAGCACCTGAGAAGTCGACTTTTCACGTAGATTGGCCAGGGTTTCTATGATAGAAGTATTTGTACTCGAAAAAAAATCTTAGAGGTCAACAAGAGTATCTCATGAAAATATCATAAGCAGCAAGTGTTCGTATCCGGGAACAAGAGAAGTTAAGCGACATTTCGTCTTCATCGACCATGACCTCTTTTAGCGCAATGACCCACTCGTTGTGTAAAGGAATACAAGAAGTTTTATTTATGACATAATAAATAGGAACAAGGCCACAGAAAAACCATAAGTTATGTCCCCCATTACATCAATATACTTTCTATTGTGTCAGAAAAAGTCCGAAGTTAGACCGTGTTGTTGCATCAATACACCCAAACTGATTTTGGTGATACCAAAACCCCAAAACTTGCAATAGTGCGGAAAAAAAATGCATAAGTTTATGTCAAAATGGTACAGATTTGGGATATTAGTAACATGAAAATAGAGTTTGGGACATTAAAATATCATAGTGGGAAAGGTTTTTTTTTTTTTTTTTTTTGGTGATAGATACTTTGGTCACATTGTTACACGTTTCTGGTATTGGTAACATGAAAAAAAAAAAAAAAGAATATTAGTGTCACAATGGATGGAGTTTAGGACTTTTTTTGGATAGACAAAGTGTATGTTTATCATACTAGTACAAGTTTGGGAATTTTGGTTACAAAGAAAGTTAGCATGTCATCATTATAACAAATATAATTTAGGGTTTTAGTGGTATTTTCTCTAAATTGATATGAGAACTTTACATTTCCGGTCGTGGGGCTTGATAGAATATCTTTATCATCTGTGACAAATGTAGTTTAAAAGGTTTACATTGTAAAAGCATTCTACTATAGCAAGTTGCGAACCCGACTATGGGAAGAAGTCATCATGATACTTTGTACAATCTTTAAGTACCTTTTTGATTTTTTTCTCTCACGATTGTATCATAATGGGCATCCGTGGCATGCTTATATGAAGACTGTAATATTACATCCTTAATTGAACGAATTTTCCCTCATCTCATCTCTAAGTGGTCAATTTTTGTAAATTTTCAAATTTATTTTATTTTGAAATTTCTCATCTCCTCTCAATCTCCTGCCACATGAAATTTACAAGAACGGGATTCAACTGCTAGATTCCACGGCATTTCAAGTTTATTATATACTTCGACCAAAAAAAAAAGTTTATTATATACTAACAAGTGGCAAATGAATTCTAATATCACACCACACGAGATATACGAGCTCTCTTTTTATGGACTTTCATGTAGATTTAGAATGGAACTATATAATATGCTGATATATGTAGCATGTTCTTTTGATTAATCACCCTCGATCCTTGTTATTGCAGCCCCACCACTCCCCTATCCCGTAGACCCTACTCCGACAATTACTTTCCATCTCTTCTTCTGGCACTTTTCTTGGATAATTAAAATGAATGAATGAATTGTCTAATGAATTTCGTTTGCTAGATTAACCGCATAATGAGATACTCGATGAATAGCCAAACTCTCCATGAACTTAATACAGCAAAGATCCATCCTTGATATTTTTTCTTTAATTGCACTGTCTATCTCTGTTCTAAAATCTACACTTCGCATCCCTTGAATGCTCTTTCTACGATGCACGTTGAATGTTGGTGATTATTCATCTTTCTATATGAGGCAATAAAACTGACTTTTGTTTATTCAAACCTTTAGATTCAACTCGAGAGCATCTATAAGCCAACAACATAACCTAAGCGCCCTGCAGATCTAAAGCCCTAGATACTCTTCATCTGCAATTGAATGAGAAGAAAAAACCAGGAATCTTCCACGAGGATTTGCAAAAAGATCATTTTACTTCATCCACTGTTTTCCAATCAGCAGGAACCATCGGCTCGGCCCAAGAAACCAAGCTCAAAGAAGGAAAAAATAATCCTTTTTAATGTTCAGTTTCAGGGATGGGTCTAATAGCCGTGGATAAAGAACTCCCCACGCAGCGCATGCAGATGAATTTAATAATCTCGGAAGTTATTTATATAGCCTTTTTTAAGGGGGGCAAAGACACAAGTTCAATGTACCGACCAGCTGGTCTTGAAGATCTCTTTGAGATTGCGTGCACACTCTGAATAAGGATGATGTGGAGCTGTTAATGTACTCAATATTTTCTCATCTGAAAATACGATATCCCTGCAATTTTTGTATCTCCAGACTGTCGGTCATGTGTATTTCTAGGATTTGGGACGGTACGTTATATGCAACACTAATAGTACGCTCCAATAATAATGCTTGATCAGCACGTCTTTTTTAGCGCAAAGCGACAAAAAACTTAGCTTATAAATCGACTTTACCAAAAAAAACTTAGCTTATAAATCGAAGAAATCCTAGTCACATGCGCTACCTATATATAAATATATATCTATATGTATATGTATACATATATTAGGTTTTCCCGCGCCAAATACGTTGTCCTTTCTCTTTGATTGGCATGCGCATTCTCTGCTCTTCCTATAAAAAAAATTATCTCTTTTATTTGACTTCCGGATCTCGAAATAATCGGACCAAAAAAAATGATTTTAATATGTTAATTAAATTTTCCTTCCTATCATTCAAAGGCACCGTCCATCCAATCGATCATAGGGAGCACAATATTCTTTTAATGATCTCATTAGAATAACTTTCCATTATAAGAAAATGGATGAATTGTTGATATACTCGCTGCTTCATGATTGCTTGAATGGACATCCACCGTGATTCCAAAAACACCTAACCCAACAAATTGTGAATGAATATGCTTTACCTTAAGACAATTAACTAGAGTAGAATTCGTAGAAAGAGTTAGGAAATGTTAAAAAGAACTACAAATGGGGAAATTCTTTAGGATACATACATACATACTAGTAGCATACTGAAGTACCAATGCTAGCACGAACTTTGTTAAAGTATCCTACATTGCTTGTTTATGGAATTTATATACTTTTTATATTGATCTAATCTCCTTCAGACGACAAGTTTTAGCTTTTACGTTGGATTTTTCGATATGGTATCCACTCTTTATATGCATGTGGCTTAAGTTTTAAAGTTTGAACTTCTATGTAACTCAATTATAATGCACGATGATTCCGTATGAAATAATTAAAGGATCATAGGGACTTGTAAATATTGGGGTTAAATTTCTTAGTAGCATAGTGTACTATTAATATGGTTTTATTTTTATTTTCGTTTTCTTCATTTTTGTTTTAAATCAGTTGGCTTAGTATTGTGTTTAACTTGCTTTATTTCCTAGCGACTTATGTATTTGTTAATTGTTCTTGCATCATTTAATTTGTATTTTTTTTATTTAGATTGCTTTATCAAAAAGTAGCTTGCTAATTTGCCTTTTTAATTGAAACAGTTCATTAAAGGGAGTTTAAAATAAGTTATCTCGATTTTTTCCTAAGAGTTAAAGCGTAAAAGCTTTTAGGTTTCTCTAGAAAATGTCCTCTCATTGATAATTTGTGTGTGTCTTGCCAGCGAGGAGTTAATCCTTGGATTACAATCCACATATTTGACCACATGACACGAAATTTCATAAGTAACCACGGTTTTCTTTTTCTTTCTTTTTTTCTAAGTTTTTCTAGATTACGAACGGACAAAGTTTCGAGTTACGTATAACACAAGTTTAGTGAGACATGTTAATTATTATAACATTTTTGTTGTTCAAATGAAATTAAAATAAACTATCTGCATCCTCAAATTTCCCGGATCACCAAACTATCCTGGTTGAAAGTAAATCAAAATTGACCAATAACATTTTGAATTGAGAGTTAAATGACTTGCTCGAAAGCACAACTCAATACACATGAGCAATATTATATACTCACACATAACTAATAATCATGTTTAATCCTTGATTATAACTAGCATCCATATCACCACTGATTACAAATTACTACGTTAATCAAAGGTGTTAATCCAGTTATTGCAGCTTCTCTTGTTGTCATCGTCGCAGATTTAGATGTTTCCATTTATCAAAATCTACTAAACTAGGACAACCGCGAAAGATGAATAAAAGCCATTATACAAACGGACAAAAAGCATGACTCCACGTGATAAACATGATATAATTAAAAAAAGGTCCTCATGGGGGTTAATTTGATTAAAGTAATATAACGTTTTACACAAGTCTTGGAGGATTTAAAAATAAAATAATGTTTCTGTATGGTACGGCAATATAAGCCAAGAGCCAGGTTTCATATACTGTGTCGGGTTGAAATTTCGAGCTACGTTCCGATATGAAGCCTCTAGCTATGAATATTAAAATAATAATTTTCATTTCTTTTGATTGATAAAGAAAAAAAAAAGAAAGAAGGAAAGACATATAATTACGATGTGCATTATTTCTGCTTTGGATGACGGACATTTTACACGATCATTATTAGATGAGTGAAATACGAGGAAACTCGATTAAATATTGCCTAAGTTCAAATACAAGTGTTATCTTACGTCGGTCTACATGCAAAAAAAAAATTTACACTTGCATTAGATTGACACAGGAGATGGAATTAAACTAAAGGAAGAGACCATGCTACATCTTTTAGATGTATCACATTGTCTTTGACACACACATTTAAAGTTTACTATAGTTCTTTAGTAACTCAATTTTTTCATTCCATTCTCATACTAGCCAGCATGATAAAATGCAATTCTAAAGTTAAAACAACTTTTGAGAATTGAATATTTAATTTCAAGTAGAGCATAGATGTCGTACTTTCTGGAGCATTCAAAACAGAGAACTATCCACAAAAACAGAAAAAAGAGAGAAGAGATACAGTCTGACTTACTGTTTTCAGTAATTTCACGTTTTTATGGAGAGGAGAAGTTCGAAGAGATTTCCATGGGACTTTTGTCAAACATGAACGGTGCCTTTTAATCGCCACGTCACCTGGCTATGTGAATCACCTTGATAACATATGTATGAAGAACGTGCGACATATTCATTCAAAGTCCTCTTCGCTAGGCCATTCTCCCGTGAACGAAAGGACAAATCGTTGCGTTCATTTTGCGTCCTACCGTGTGAAACCTAGGAAAAACCTATTGAAGTTGTGAGAATGAGTTGCTCTTGGGAAATTACATCCCTCAAGTTTGAACTCATGAACGAAACCCTACTCGTAATTTGACCGTATAATTTAAAAGAGGAAAGTTTTGATGTGACTTTTGGTTGACTGAATATACGAAGCAACAACAAAAAAAACTTTGTTGGAGTTGAGTTCTTAAATTTGACTCGGTTACAAGGGATTTCATATTTTAGATAAGTAAGTATATATATGTATATTCATATGTGTATATATATAGAAGAAATTGATTTTGGTTTTAATTTATTAGAGCAAACAAGAAGAGTGTTAAGGTTTTCTCTCTATGGGTTTTTTGAGTGGGTTCTCTACGAGAGAGAGTGAGAGATAACACTTGTTGGTTTTGCCTTGAGTGTAATCTATTGCTCTAAGAAACATTTGACAAATTGAGTGATTGTAAAATCTATATTTATCCGAATTCATAGTGAATTCCTTGGTGGCTGGTTCTCTTCGTAGAGTATATATGACGCTCAATCAAATCATGTAAATCTTTAAGACTTTATTGCTCTTTGTTGATTTCTTTAATAATGTTTTCTTTTCGCGTTAGACTTCAATTACGGTCCATTAGCTTTTGCAATATTTCACATAGTCCCAATGAAGAGCTTGAATGGAGTCAGGACTGCCTCATTTTTACTTTTGGGATGCTTCTCCTTAATAAGATTCTAGGGAGAAGGATAATCGGTCCGACTTGCATAATGTTCATCTTGAGATATTTTAGTTGCTAACATGCAAATATGATCAATATAGTTACATGTGTGTGACATTCCTCTATCTTCTCACAACCTCTAAGGCTATGTTTGGTCGTTCAGACAATTTCATCGAATAGGATAACAATAGGATATGATTTGAAATATCCTAAGCAATGTTTGGATATAACTCTGAAATACATGGATAGTCTAACTCAACTCTCTCATTGTCTATCTCATGGTCGGTGGTGAAGGAGATAAGACACCACAGAATCATCATCATCTTCATCCTCCAGTAATGACGGGAGGTTAACGATTTCGCATCTGATGTACGCTGCTGCAGTTCTTTGTTTTCTTGTTTTGTTTATTCAATTTTCCTTATTCGCAGGTCGCCTTTTGAATTAATACTGTGAAACCAATACTTGAGTCCTCCACAACTGAACTCAATCCTTTGTTTCCTGTATGAAATTCTTCTTTGAAGTAGATCTAAACAGACTATCAGAGGAAAAATATGAAGCTCACAATTTGTTGAAAGCGCAGAACAAAGTACTAAATAGGGACAAGACGTAGACCCAAAAGGTCCCAACAAACAGAACTAGATTTCGATAAGCAATCCCGTTTCATAGACCCATCATAACCAAATTAAATGAGTCTTAAAGACGAACCCTACCTTGCGAGCCCCTCCATTTAACCCATCACCGCCATCCTTTTATTCAGATCGAAGCAAAAGTAGAGCGTGATTGAAAACAAGAGCAATGTTCATCGAAACTCTCGATAACAGGCGCTAAAAAATTTTCACAGATAGAATGGGGCCTTCAACCAAGAAAAAAGAGAACTAAAACTTATTGGAGGAAGTAACGCTTTGGATGGTTGTGCGTGACGGAGTTGGAAGCAACGATCTAAGGATGGTTGGGGTTGAAGGCGGTGGTGACGAGCTAACAGCGAGAAGTGAGACGTGCAGGCCTAGCGGGGACAACATTGAGCGATGAGCATCAGAACGAGTCCCTTGAGTTTTTCCATAGTAAATATCCTATATGATTTTCACTCACTCTCTAATTGAGATTTTTTTTTTTTATTTTATTTAGATCATACTCGGACATATCTGAATATAGTGTTCTCCCAAATACTGAATATAATAAAAATTATCCTATCCGAAATTATATCAAGTCCACCAAATGAAATTTAAAACTCGCAGCTAGCTTTTATTCTTAGATCAACTATATTGCAACCTCAAAATTGGAGGTCAAAGGGAAAAGATCTTAAATTTAGAAAGATCAGCCTTGATCCGAGGTAAACCCTAGTTGAGAGGGAGGGAGGGAGGGAGGGCGCCAGTACCGGGGGATGACGGGGGCATGCGGTCGTCAGTGAGAGAGGCGAGATGAGATCCACTGCTACGTATGTGTCCATTTCCTTTTTTTTATGTGTCTAGTTCCATATTGTTAATCCATGTTAATAAGGATAGTTGCGAGATTTATGATTGAATATATCAATAATTGACATTTGAGATACCAACATAGATATAAGGTGGAGTTGGTCTAATGGATGCGCCCGCGGTGGGAGGGAGAGTAACATGTACCGGTAATTTTATAATATTTAACAAGTACAAGCCACACGTAACGAATTATGTTCACATTGGAGACACAAAATAGAAATAAATTGAGGAGAGACGCCCATCAACCCTTCATACGGAAATCACATTAGACACTTAATTTATAATTTATCAGTGGCGTATGCTCAACGGATTTGCATTATAATATATTTACTGAAATTAGTTTACAAAATGGGTTAAGTATGAGAGGGCTTTTAAATGAGTGAATCAATTATATTTGAGAACCAATCACAGTTTGACATATCACTTAATAATCAATCTCGTAAACTAAACTTGATTTGTGATTCTGTCGTATTTTGATAGGGCCCAGCATATCTTAATTTGAATAATAGTTTCACACCCGTTTTTTTAATTTTGCTTGATTAATGATGAATACGTCATCATGCCCATCATGCCATATATTTTTTTTTTTTTAAATGAAGCTGTCAGTAAATGCCTCGAAAGGGTTGTCTGTTCGTACTCCACGCCACATGATTAGAAGAGGCAACCATGTGGCTTATATAATAATACCAAGAAAACGAGATGTACTGCTTTAAGAAAGGGTACCGAGAGTCTTTAATATATTATTAGAATAATAATCTATTTCGAACTTTAAAAATTAAATATATAAATAATTATAAATATTTCTTCAAAAATTTATGATTCATAATAAATTATTATTTTCATATTACTTCCAAAATTATTATGCTAGCAAAGTGTTTTTAGAAAATCATTTTATTGGACTCCCATGAGAATGCTATTATAAATACCGTCGAGTGTCAAACTCTCGCCACACAAGCTGCTCTGTGCGCACAAAACCCTAATCAGTCCTTGTCCTGGCATTAGCCTCCGCTATTCAGGATCAACATGTCCACAGAAAGTTCAACGATGTCAGGCTCAGATGTTGCTCTTTTAGAGTGCATTCGCCAGCATCTTCTCAACGACGATGACTTCGAAACCCTTGCTAAAGTCGCTGAAAATGCCCGATTCCATAGCCCAGATCCAAGCTTCGACGCATCTTCATCGCCGGAGACAACTATGTCATTCGAGGCAAACGACTATGACAACGTGGACATCTATCTTGACGCCCCGAAAGATGCCATTGGGTTCGAATTGCCCAGCTCGTCTAATGAGCAATTGGTGGTGGATTACAGAGACGTCCAAGTGAATGAGGCGCTGCCCGGAGGGTATCACTATCGGGGAGTGAGGAGACGGCCATGGGGGAAGTATGCGGCGGAGATTCGGGACCCGAAGAAGAACGGCGCGAGGAGGTGGCTTGGGACTTACGAGACGCCGGAGGAGGCCGGGTTGGCTTATGACCGGGCTGCGTTCGCCATGCGCGGGGCTAAGGCCCGGCTAAATTTCCCTCACTTGATCGGTTGCGACGGGTTGGAGCCGGTGAGGGTCACTCGGAAGCGGCACCATTCACCTGAGGCTGAGAGCACCTCGCTGGATCCAAATTGGAGAAAGGACGACCTGACTGGCTTGGCAAGCGGCCCCGACGAGCTTAATGGCCATGTCCTGTCGTTCCAACAGACTAGGACCTGAAATTGACGAAATTGAGAGGTTTTGTATGATGATTTTTAGTCATTATGTTATGAACATGTGTATAAATGGTATGTTCTTTCTCTGGATATTTAGAAACGGAATTCTAATAATTTCTTCCACCGAGAAAAAGAAGCATACGAAAAACTCATCTAATGTCTGATTTTTCTAATTTGTGTTTCTTTAGGTGACAAAAACTAATTAGAAGAACCCACCCCGCGGTGAACGCGCTGGTTCGCGCCTTACCCCTCATCCGGGAGGGGAGGGATTCGAAACTCCGTGCCCCCATTGCGTGACTCACCTGCAACCCGTGGGAGGTGGGTCCTTGCGGGTTGCCTCGGGTTTACGTCGCTAGCTACCAGCTGTACGACGATTCCCGGATCACCTAAAAAAACCTAATTAGAAGAAATTCCGACGGGGCTTAGTCAAATTTTCTGGAAAGAAATTGACAAGTGCTGGTGCAGATTTGTAATTTTCCATGATATCACACTAAAAAATTTGCACTCATACGGTTTTGAGTGGCCACCTAGGATTTCCAACCGTCGGAATTTTTTAGGCAAAATATCAAAAATGATCTTTTTAAGGAGCAAAAGGGAATTTGCCCCTTTTGTTTTTCTAGTTGTGGGCCTAAGAGAATTTTGCTATTAGGACATGTTAAGTTACACTTTTAACTTATGCTTGTTGCTCTATGGATTCTCCATCTCTACTGATACAAGGTTAGCAGGTTCATATTTCGATGCGTAACCAAATTCGATGCGCAGTACTTTCTATTACTCCCGTGAGCTTCCCTGTTGCTGCTTTTTGATGGAAATCCAGCATATTTTAGGAATCGCACCGTTTCCGGAACTTCCTTTCTAGTGAAAGCCTTGCCAATCATTTATATGATAAGAAATGCGTTCGTTTATGCTCTGTTTGGAGAATATGGGCATTGGGATTTTTTATTTTTATTTTTATTTTTTTGCGAGCTGAAAAAGAGGAAAAGATTTTAATTTTTTGCAAAAACAAAAAAGTTCTAATTTTATCCTTTTCTTTACCACACCTCCCATTGTCCCCATCCCTATCTTTTCCAAGTAGACTATTAATATCCTAACCTAGTTTGTACAGGATCAAAGGAAAACAACAAAAAAGAGTGTTCTTTCCCGTCAAAATTTATGATAATAATTAAATTTCGAAAGATTATAAAAAGCATGTAAATATTTATATTTTGTGAAGATATTGGGTTTCCCGGTTTAAAAAGGATGCAAAGTTTATCTGTTGCGCAATTTAGATTAAGTAAAAAGCAAAAACAATAAGACTATCCATACATGCCCTCCAAACATTAAAGAGTCGTCATTTTGTGTACTCATGGACAAGTCACTGCCATTGTTTTGCTTCTAGTAGTGCTAAGCGAATGACGATCTATCAACCGATGGAATGATGGTGTCGTTTTGTTTGCTGGATCAAGACCCTGAATCAAGTCGCGAAAGTCGCATTCTTACTTTTATAGATACTCCTATCTTATTTTCTGGCAAATCAAAGGTTTATCTAATGTTTTGACATTCATGTTGAAATATAAATATATAATTCTCTCTTGTTGACATAGAATATAACATGGCCCTACATTTGGGGAAAAGTACTAAAAAAGTCCTAGACCTATTGCATTGGTAATAATTTAGTTCTAAATCTTTTAATTTGACAAATTTAGTTCTAAAATTTTTTCATATTAATAACAATTGAATGCATCTAGATAACGTAGGTGCTGGCTGTTCTACGTTGCACGACCAGCGCTGATGTGAACAATTTCATAAATTTTTAATAAATTTTTTTCTTTTTTCTTTTTTTTATTTCATTTCTCCTTTTTCTTTTCCCTCCGCCAGCCTCTGTGATGGTTGATGGAGGCCATAGACCGTCGGTCAGGATGAGGGCCAAGAGGCCCTTACTAGCCACAGGCAAGATCTAGTGAAAGGACCCTCGCCCAACTTGGTCAGCAAGGGGTGGCCTCATCTAGATGGCAACAGACCTTGCCCAAGCAAGGCCATCCCAACCCTCACCCTCGCCGGTAGCTAGCAACCCATCAGCCATCACAAAGGCCGGTGGAAGGAAATGGAAAAAAAAATATTAAAATTTCAAAAAAATTATTAAAAATTTTATAAAATTATCTTTAACAACATCGGCCATGTCACGTAAGACGATCGGCTTCTATGTCGGCAATTTCCAATCTAAATTCGCGAATTGATCAATTGGTACCAATATGAAAAATGTTTAAGACTAAATTAGTCCAATTAAAAAGTTTAAAATTGAATTAATATCAATATAATATGTTTATGACTTTTTTGGGTACTTTCTCCTTACATTCTTTCCTTAATCTTTTTTTAAAGATGAACAATACTAAGGTACATGGAGAATAATTCTCGTCTTCCAATATTGTAGTGCTAAGATAACCATTTGTCTCAAACACGCTCATTTTCACAAGAGAGAATTTTATATTTGATGATCCGCTTAAGAAAAAGAAAATACCAATTGTTAATTCCGACCAAAAGGGATAACGCAAAAACATTCAATTCAAGATCCTCAACAATTCATTCTCATAAGAGAAAAGAACTAGAGCATGAAAATCTGTGCATGATGCCCAAATTGAAATAGATGTTTCAGAGAGTGCCTCCAAAATGCTTATTAAGCATAGTAAAATGATGCAAAACATCACAGTTGTCGACATAATGACTTTTCTCGTGATATGTGAAAGCAAATGGTGCATAAATTGAACATTTCATTGCTACGTGAGCTTAACAAGTTCCCAAGGGACACCAATCAATATGTGATTGGAATATAACTTCAATTATGAAACATCTAATCACATATTACCTGGCCGGAAGCTCCTAAGTTAATAATTAGTATAAAACGAGGCGACAACTTCCTGCCGATGCACCCTTGCGTGAAAGCTCTTTAAGGTTAACTTGATATTTTTTCCTTAAAAAGCGTGAAAGCTTTGAGGATTTTCTGGAAAATATCCTCTCATTAATAGTTTGACTTCTTTTCCTTGAATTCCGTCGCCGAAAGTTTGAGTTTCCAGGGAAAAGATAGAACGCGTTCAGACTTTTACGGACGAAATTCGTGCATTTCGTCGCTCATTGGTGGAACGCGTTCGACTTTCTGGCGATGTAATTCACTGATTTAGCGACCGGGATATAACGATGAACGTGGCATAGTTTTTTCCGTCGCTAGAAGGTGAATTTCTTGTAGTTGGAGTGTATTAGTGAAAAGATACAATGACGTATATAGAAATTAGATGGTATTATATAGATATGTGTGTTTTGCCAGCAAGGAGCTAGATCCTTACATTACAATCCACATATTTGACCACATTACACGATATTCTATAAAGATCCTGATTTTTTTCTCTAAGTTCTAGATTACATTAAAGTGTAAAATAGACAAAGTTTTAAGTTACTTGTGATGCAAGTTTAATGAGACGTGTCAATTATTATAACATTTTTGGAGTTCACAGAAGATGAAATAAATTATCTATTCCGTTTGTTTAATGGAAATTGAATAATTTGAAAAATATTTTTTTTAAAATGATTGTTTGTATTGTTTAAGATAATTAACCAATAAAAAATATATTCATTATTAATGAAAATTTATATTAAATATTTTCGGGATGATAAGATTATTTTTTTGGTTTATTCATTTTTGAATGCGGTATATGCGATCAATTTTAAGGAAATATTTATGCAAAATTAACGGAGCTTACATCGTCTTCAAATTCCTTGATCACCAAAGTGGCTTGATTGAAAGTAAATCAAAATTGACCAATAACGTTTTGAATCGAGAGTTAATCGACTTGCTTAAAAGCACAACTCAATACACTCAAGCGACATTATTTACTCACACATGACTGATAATCATGTTTAATCCTTGATTATAACTTGCATACATGTCACCGCTAATTACGAATTACTACGTCTATTAAAGGTGTTAATCCAGTAATATAATTACAGCTTCCCTTGTCGTCATCGTCACAGATTTAGATTTTTTTTCATTTATCAAAATCTAATAAACTAGCACAACCGCGAAAGACGAATGAAATCAATTATACAAACGGACAAAAAGTTTGACTATCACATGATAAACAAGATAGAAATGAAAAAGGTCCTCATGTCGGATAATTCGATTAAATATGAAGGAATATAAACCTTTACGCAAGTGTTAGACAATATTATTTAAAAACTATTTCTACATGGTGTCAAGTCGACAGCCAGGTTTCACACACTGTGTCGCGTTGAAATTTCGTGCTTGGTTCCGAATTGAAGCCTCTAACTGTGAATATTAGAATGTGGTTTTTCTTTTCTTTTGATCGATAAAGATGCCAAATGAAAGCACGTATAATACGTTGTGGGGAAAAGTTCCCAAAAAAATCCGAAACATATGACACTAGTACCGATTTAATTTTAAAATTTTTAAATATTTTTACATTTTACCAATCATTGACATGATTGTCAATGATCTTACGTGAAACGGACAATATTGCCATTAAACATTTTTTAATATTTTTTTTTATCTTTCTTTTCTCTTCTTCACCCTTTTTTTATTGGACTAAATGCCAAAGACCCTTGCCAGCAATGGACGAAGGTGTCGTGGCCCTCGTTTGATGCCCTCATTGGCCACAACGAGGCCGTCACAACCCTTGTCCAAATTTGGCAAGGGCTGCAACGCCCTTGCTTTGGTCGGTGAGGGCCTGGACGAGGGTCATGACAACTTTGTCGGCCAAAGAGGGGGCGCACAATCCCTTGCTCGATCTCGATGAGGCCATGATGCCAAAATCTAGCAAGGGCTTGCGGCCCTAGCCTAGTGCTAGCGACTCTTGTCAACCATCAATCAAACAAAAAGGTAATGAAAAGAAAATTTTTAAAATTTATTTTTAAAAAAATGTTCATATCAACATCAGTCGTGTCATATAAGACGGCCAATGTTTACATTAGCAATTTCCCATGTAATAGGCTGGACAGATTTAATTGGCAAAACGTAAAAAAGTTTAGAATTAATTAATACAATCGAAAGTTATATGATTAAATTGGCATAAATGCGATAGTTTTATGACATTTTTAGTACTTTTACCCAACGTTGTGCATTATTTCTACTTTGAGGCTTGGTACTGCTCT
Organism: Eucalyptus guilfoylei; assembly: GCA_016097605.1. Classification (NCBI taxonomy): domain Eukaryota; kingdom Viridiplantae; phylum Streptophyta; class Magnoliopsida; order Myrtales; family Myrtaceae; genus Eucalyptus; species Eucalyptus guilfoylei. The sequence goes on along the minus strand of CM027864.1, from coordinate 20,366,862 downwards.
TAAGTACTATGGATTTTAGAGTTGATTATTTGACTTCAAGTAGGGAATAGATGTGCTTTCTGGAGCTTTCAAAACAGAGCGCTAATTATTTCTTTGACAAAAAAGAAAAGAAAAATGGAGACAAAATAAGGCGTGACTTACTATTTTCAGTAATTTCACGTTTTCATGGTGACAAAAAGTTAAAAGAATCCTTGGGACTTCAGTCAAACTTGGAGGCAAAAATTTGACAAAATGATTTTTTTTAAAATTTTATACTCCTTTTTAATTAGGGGTAAGCATTGGTCTTGAGTCCACTCTAAACCATCCCTAGATCGGCCTGACTTCCCAAGGTGATTGGGTCGATCCTTGGTCCTAGGATCCATGGACCCACTTCTCTATGCGGTTGCTCCTTGATCCGTAAAGTTTAGGATTGGTCTAACCCAAACCAACTCTGTATTTAATATTATATATGTATATATATTATAGGGTTAATACCCTGAAAAACCTCAAATTAGTACATGTGTAACAAATTTACCATAGATTATTTTTTTGATCACGAAAAACCCAAAACTAGTACACCTGTGACAAATTTACCCCAATTGATCATAAAAAATCCTAAACCGGTATGCTTGTGACAAATTTACCCTAAACTAATTTATTAGACCACCAAAAATCCTAAACTGATGCATTTGTGACAAATATACCCTCCGTTAAATTAGATTAATACCACAAAAAATTACAAAAATTATATAATTGTGACAAACAGAGAATAAAATCTCAAATCGATACACTAATCAACTATCACGTGTCATTTAACTTAATAATTTGACAGTAAAATTTAATAAAAACTAACAGAGGGTAAATTTGTCATAAATATATCAGTTTGGGATAAATTTGTCAAAAGTGTACTAGTTTTTGGGTTTTGGCGGTTAAAAAATTAGTTTTGGGTAAATTTATCATAGATGTGCCAGTTTGGGGTTTTTCGGGGCATTAACCCATTATTATATACTATATATCTAATATGTTATAGATTATATGCTTTTGTCTACTTTAAATTCTAGCATCTTTTCTTATGTTCTCTTCGTAGTTCGGTTTATTGTGTAAATTAGAACATAAAAAGAAACTCAGTCCTAGTTCGACGGGAGAAAAAAAAAAAAAAAACCCTCTTCACTCGACTCAACCTCGTTCACCTGCCTTGACCTCTCTCGCCTACTTGCCTTGTCATTGGCCTCTGCTCACTCACCTTGTTGCTTGCCTTTGTTTCCTCGCCTAGCATGTTTGTTTTATGGTTTGTTACTTTTAGCAAGTGTAAATTCCTATTGTGATTTTATCTTATATTTGTGTTTGATATGTACTTGGTGTTCATAATTTTGTTACTCAATGTCGCATTATTAGTGGATATGTAATTTAAAATAGTATGTTTGTTATTTTAAGAAATATAAAATATGAAACCAAAATAATAATAATAATAATCAATTGGTTCTGATTGACCCCAAAACCGAACCAGACCCATAGGGATTGGTCTAGTCCTTAGTCCTAAGCTCCACAAGATCGATCATTGGTCCCAAAAATTAAGGACCAACACTATGCGAGTCTATCCTTTGATTAGGTATTGGATCGGGTCAATCCAGACCATGCTCACTCCTATTTTTAATCGCCACCTCACCTAACTATTTGCATCCCATTAACAACATATGTGTGGAGAATGAGTGATCTATCATACGAAGTCCTCTTCGCTAGATCATTCTCCCAGAAAAATGACGACCAAGTTGTTGCAAGAAGGATTTGCTCCAATTAAATTATGTCCCAAGTTAAAACCTGTTAACAAAACATGATCTATAACCCGATCATATGATTCAAATAAGGAAAGTATTGATTTGACTTTTGGTTGACCGAACAGTAGAAGCAAAAACCGTGTTGGAGTTGAATTCTTCATTTGAGTCAGGAGTTTCATATTTTTTTATGCAAATATTATAAATATAAGAGACGGATTTTGGTATGAGTCCATTAGAGCAAATAAAAAAAGTGTTAAGGTTTTCTCTACAAGAGATTGTAAGATAACACTCGGCGGTTTTCTTTAAATGTAATTTAGAATTTGGAAATATTTGAGTAATTGAGTGATTATAAACTCTGTATTTATCAAGATTAATAGTGGATTTCTCTGTGGTTGGCTTTCCTTGCAAAGTACATATCGATCCTTAATGTAAATTTTCAGTCTCTTTATTGTTCCTCATTGATTTCTCTAATTTCTCTTTTTTATATTAGACTTCAATTGCAAGATTCATCAGCTTCCACCTTATTTAATAATAGCCCTACCGAAGACCTTGAATCGAGGCATCACTCTCATTTTTACTTTCTGGATGCTTCTTCCATCTGGACTTCTGTAATATTCATCCTAAGATATTTTAGCTCTGAGAGAGAGAGAGAGGCTCACAAATAATTTACGAAATCATTGATGTGTACAAACAAGCCACGCAAAGAGAATCATGTGTATAGTGGACACGCGAGATGGAAACAAACAAAGGGGAGATGCCCATCACCGTTTCATGAAGGGATCACATTTAAACACTTCTTTTTAAGTAATTTTCTTAACAGATTTGCATCATGATAGATTTACCGAGATCGATTTGCAAAATAGATTCATTATGTAAGGGTTCTTAAATTAGTGAATTATATTCGAGAATCAATTACAGTCCGACACATCACTTAATAAATTAATTTGTAATCCAATCGCATTGTGGTAGCATTTCTCTAGATTTTCTTTCACGGTACCCAGCACGTCTTAATTTGAATAATAGTTCCCCACTCACCTTTTTTTCACTTTCTTGATCAATTAATGATGAATAACGTCATCCTGTACATCATGCTATGATGCTATGTATTTAAAAAAGTGAAGCTGGCAGCGAAAGGCTCAAAGACCGATCGGTAACTACTCCACGCCACATGATTAGACGAGGCAACCATGTGAAGTGTATAATAAAACCGATAAAAAAGGACGAAGGACCAATTTAAGAAAGACTTTAGTTGAGTCCCCATAAAATGCGATCATTTATGCCGTCAAGCGTTAACTCTCGCCGCCCAAAAACTGCTCAGGCCGCACATAACCCTAATCAGTCCATATCCCCGCATGATTCTCCACTGTTTAGGATCAACATGTTCGCAAGAAGTTCAACAATATCAGACTCCGATGCTGCCCTTTTAGAGTGCATTCGCCAGCATCTTCTCAACGACGATGACTTCGAAACCCTGGCGAAAATCCCTGAAAATATTCGAATCCATTGTCCAGATTCAAGCTTCGACGCATCTTCGTCGCCGGAGACAACAGTGCCTTTCGAAGTGGATGATTACAATGATGTGGACATCAATCGTGGCCCTCCAAAAGACGCCGTCGGGTTCAAATCCTCCAGCTCGTTGGATGGGCAATTGGTCATGGAGCACGGACATCGCAAAGTGAATGAGGCACTGCCCAGAGGGTGTCACTACCGGGGAGTGAAGAGACGGCCATGGGGGAAGTATGCGGCAGAGGTTCGAGACCCGAAGAAAAATGGCGCAAGGAGGTGGCTCGGGACTTACGAGACGCCGTGGGAGGCCGCATTGGCTTATGACCGCGCCGCATTCGCGATGCGTGGGACCAAGGCAAGGCTAAATTTCCCTCACTTGATCGGGTGCAACGAGGTGGAGCCGGTGAAGGTCACTCGGAAGCGGCACCACTCAGCTGAAGCTGAGAGCAGCTCGCTGGATCCGAAGTGAAGAAAGGAGGACTTGGCTGGCTCTGTCCACGATCCCAACGAGCTTAATGGCTATGTCCTGTCTTTCCAATAGAGTGGGACTCGTAATGGACGAATTGAGAGGTTTTGTATGATGATTTTTTAGTCATTGTGTTATGAACATGTCTTAAGCGTATAAATGATTTGTTCTTTCTATGGAGATTCGGAAACGGAATTCTAATGGTTTCTTCCACCAAGAAAAAGAAGCATACGGAAAACTCATTTGTTTCTGATTTTTCTAATTTTTCTTTCTTAAGGGGACAAAAACTAAATAGAGGAAATGCCGACGGGGGCTTAGTGGAATTTTCTGGGGAGAAAATTGACAAGTGTTGGTGCTGATTTGTAATTTTCCATGCTGTCACACTAAAAAATTTGCACTAAGATAATCATTTATTTGAGAAGAAATGCGTTCGTTTATGCTCTGTTTGGAATGGGAATAGGGAAAGAAATTTTTTAGGGGTGGACCAAGAATATGACATAATTTTTAAATTTTTTCACAACAAAAATTTCGAATTTTATCCTTTTTTTTCTTTACCACACCACTCGTGCGTCCCCCTCCCTATCTTTTCCAAGCGGAATGTTAATGTCCTAACCTTGTTTGTAAAGGATCGAGTTAAAAAGGAAATCTTTCCAGTCAAAATTTGAAATATCAAATTAAAATTTCGAAAATGAAAAAAAAATTCAAGTCAATATATATAAATATATGTATTATTTTGTGAAAACTTTAGGATTTTCAGGTTAAAAAGGATTCGAATTGGATTTGTCGCAAAATTTAAATCAAGTAAAAAAAGCAAAAACAATAAGTCCATCTAGAAAAAATTGTCCAAAAAGTCCTACATGGCGTGAGGGCTTGTGGGTCATCGCTAGTTTTGGCAAGGCGAGGGCGTTGCAATCCTTGCCAAGTGCTTGGTGGCCACAATGAGGGCTGTGACGCCCTCACTATGTCACTATGGCTAGATTTGATGAGGGTTTCAAGGCCCTCGACTGGGGATGGTGGGGGTTGTCGACCCTCTGCCATTGACCGGTGGCTCAATAGCTTTTTAAAAAGAAAAAAAAATTAATAAAACATTTGGAAAAATTTTATGGAAAGTAAACAATTGTCCGCATTAATGCTGGTTACGCCACGTAAGACAATCAACGCTGACTAGATTGCCTTATTAATAGTTTTCAGCAAAAATTAGCTTGAAGAATTATATTGATCATTCGTTAAAATATTTAGAACAAAATTGACACAAAATGGTGGCTTATTTGTCCAAGTTAGCGTCGGACATGCCATATAAAATAGCCAACACTAATTGGACCTTCATATTGGCGATTTCTGGCCAAAATAAGCCGAATGACTACATTGGTATTTCATTGAAAGATTTAGGACCAAATTAACAAATTCTCAAAAAATTTAGGACTAAATTAGTACATTGAAAAGTCTTAGAAATAAATTATCACAATTGAAATATTGAGGGCTGAATTGGCCACCATGCAATAAATTTATCAGGACTTTGCCGACATAGGGGCAGCGATTATCAGGACTTCGCTGGCTTGTCGATCCTGTTCATTATCAATTCCACCATCAGGGTCGTTGAAGAAAACAATGCTGGCAACGCAGCCGCAGCTCCGATGGCACGGTTGGCCCCAAAAGCCAAGGTCTCTTCATCCATCTCGCGTAAAATTATAATCAACACCGCTACACTAATAAGACTTCATCCATCCGATCGTTTTACTGCTCTTTTCTGGTCCTGCGGATTGGAAAATGGAGCAACGAAGGGGCTTCGGCGTTAGTTCCTAGAGACATGATTAGATTAAAACCCGGCAACATCAGTCCTGCCGATGCACGCTTGCTTGGGGGGATCCTCGTGACGGCCTAACTCATCGTCTTTAATTAGTCGAATGAGCAGCCATTTAGGGTACGTTTGGTTCAGCATTTTAAAAGCTCATTGGGAAAATGTAAAGCAATTTAGCCTAAAAGACTCTAGGCAAATGCAAAGACCGTTTGGTAAACTATGCTTTGAGAAACAACTTTTAGAGAAATGTTATTTGGTAGAAAACACATTTGAAAAACTCTTTAAGTGATTAACATTAATTTTTTTAATTTTATGTGTTTAAAATTGGAAAAAATTATGTATGCAACTTTTTAAATATAAATTTTAACAATAATACTAAAAAATTGAATACATATATAATTTTTTTTTTAAAAACCAAACCCTTCATTGGAATTTTTGAATTTTTATTTCCTTAAAATTGAAAAAAAAATGATGTATGCAATTTTTTAAATATAAATTTGAAAATAATGCTAAAAAATCAAATAGATATATATATATAATTTTTTTTTAAAAAGACCAAACCCTTCATCAGAATTTTTAAATTTTTTATTGTTTAAAATTGAAAAAAAAATAATGTATGCAACTTTTTAAATGTAAATTTTGACAATAAAACTAAAAAAATCAAATACATATATATTTTAAAAAAAGACCAAATCCTTCGTAAGAATTTTTTAATTTTTAATTTTTTAAATTTGAAAAAATATTGTATGCGACTTTTTAAATTTTAATTTGAAAATAATGCTAAGAAATCAAATATATATATATATATATATATATATATATATATATATAATTTTTTTTTAAAAGACCAAACCCTTCGTCGAATTTTTTAATTTTTATTTGTTTAAAATTAAAAAAAAAAATAATGTATGCAACTTTTTAAATATAAATTTTGACAATAATGCTAAAAAAATCAAATATATAAATAATTTTTTTTTTAAATACCAAAGTATATTTAATTTTTTTAGCATTTATAAATATTTGATTTTTTTTAGCATTATTATGGCATTTAAAAGAATAATAACGAGGATAAAATCAGAAATTTGAAGAATGAGTGAACCTAGTTTGGAAGAAAAAAATAAGTTTCAGCTTCTAGCCAAATGTTAAAAGCTCAAAGCTAGTCTCTACTAACATTGGGCTTTCAGTCTTCCTAGCTTTGAGCTTTCAACCTTCCCAATTGTTACTTCAAAATAATTGCCAAACAGTCAAGCATTTCCCCAAAGGGCTTTGGAGGCTGAAAGCCTATTGAGAATGCTGAATCAAACACACCCTTAATATGTTGCCATTGTGATTCGATCTTTGAAGAGACGCTTTGATATGCATATATGATCAATTGATTCTTATATTCCTGGATCAAGCAAAATAGAAGATTATCACGGTAAATCGTAAACCAGCCGAGCTTTACGGTTACCTTTTGCCAATCCTTCTAACGTGTTAAGTTGATTCCCGTAAAACCTTTCAACTTCATTGGGCGGTTTTTGCATCTACTACTTGTTTGGACGTAGCTCCTAGTAAAAGATGACTTTTGGCAATGTATAACTTGCAGTTTGCACTTACCGGAGAATGACTTCCAGTGACAAGGGTTCCGGGCGATGCGTGTACCCGGGTTCAACATGTAAAACAAGGAGAAATTGGATCGGTTATCATCACAACCGGTGTCTGCACTTTCTTAAGGAAGGCAGCACATCTGGTCGAGAGTACTACACCTCTTGGCCATTTCTAGTAGCTCCCTCTCTTGGTGTAATATAATACGCGAAAACGACAGAATCTTATAAGAAATTATTCAAATCCTTAGTTACATAGAGTGCATGAAATTCATCCATAATGCTGTAACATCCTTCTCCTTAGCCATCTTTATTAACACATCATGTAACAAATTTCATAAGATCGTGCTCCTTACTTTTTCCATTACCTTTACTTTCTCGGAGACTTTCATTATAATCGGTAACTCATTTAGTGCCTTAGCCAAATATTGAGTTGTCAATAACGCACACATTTTGATACTCCATAAGCCAAAGTTTTTCTTTTCATTAAACTTCTTAATTTTAGCTTTCATCTCAAATTGCAAATATAATTGCAATAACAAAATTTCTAAATAATAATCAAAACAAACAAAAGTTCAAAATCACAATCAATAAATCCGATCCCAAGCTCTACTACCAATTGTGCTCTACTACCAATTGTTGTAACATAATACGTAGAAACGATAGTTACTTGTAAATTAAGTCAATGCCAAATAACTAGAAAAATAAACAAAGAATAATAAGACACTAGAAATTTATGTGGTTTGGTCCGAATATCGCACACCCACCGAAAGAGATACTAGCAAATAATCCATTATAATCAGAGTTTGTCAATCAAAATTAGAATTACTTACATATTCGAATATTTTTCACGTCTATATTTAAGTCTAAATCCGAAAGTGTTCATAAATAAAGATATAAACTCACAAAAAACAAAATCAAAACACGTGCTTAAGCTCAAGCAATAGGCTTGCGTACGGTGAAAGACGGGAGCTACGTTTTTTCTTCTATGCTCATACGGCGATTTGCTTTTTAGTGTGCAGCTCTGGCTTTGTGCGGCTCCAAGGACGTCAACGTATGTGCGGCTCGTCTTTGGCTTAAAGGAACCCGAAGGATTCGTTTTCCCTTTTATACGGCGTCTGCAGGAGACCGAGAGAAGATATATTATTTATTGGCAAAAGTCCTCTCTGCCCCTTATTTTATCCTTTAAAGCAAGACTGATCCAAATCAAACTTGGATTCGCATATAATAATATTTCACTCTAGATAATTACGGAGATCCAATGTCAAAGAAGAAGAAAACCAAATCTGATTCGGATAGGAAATGGCCCATTTTAAACAAATCAAAATCTTTCTACGGATAAAGTTCCGTAAAAATTCAAACTCGAGACATAATTTAACATGTTTGAATAAATTTTTCTTGGTATAAAGAAACTCAATCCACCGAAGCCAAGACATTAATTCACAGTATCGAACTATCATTACGCATATAATTACATCTTTGCTAGTTGCCTCTATTATGGTACAATGAACCATTATAATCTTCATGAGGATTCTCATATTTCTGCTTCCAATTTCAAGTAATGACGGCGATATGGAATTTTTGCATTTGCTCCATCGCTAGTGGGATGTTCATTGAGATAATTGTGATATATGGCATTTAGAAAAGGACTTACCGTGTAGGCATCGATAATTTACTTGTCCTACTCATCGAGATAATTGTGACATATGTACAAACCCTACCCAGTTTATGAAAGACGCAACCAAGGCCAATGCCCAATTCTAAGCAACTAGCAGATGATGCACCTCAAGGTTGTTCTTACATTGAAAAAGTGGATTAATTGAACAAGTCAAAATATTGCAGATTTTCATTGAGGATGTCGATAAGGATATGGTTGTCCTCCTGTCAGCGAGAGCTTCTCGATTGGAGAACCACGGCGCCATCGATTCAGCAATAGTTTGCATGTTGGCGGACCCCATGGAGGTATTCTTGAATCTCTACATTGAATTTATATACAGCTGTTGTCGAAGAAATCGCAGCTTACTGTATCTTACTATTGCAAATGGCCTGAAGTTCTTTGTACGCTCTGTGTGCTTCCTCATGTTAGGCACGATCAGGAATCCAAGAAGTTCTCTTTCTTCCGTTTAACCCTACCGACAAAAGGACCGCACTCACATACATTGATAGTGCTGGGAAGATGCATCGTGTGAGCAAAGGCACACCGGACAAAGTAAGAGATTAGTGAAGTCGATAGTTAAGAGCCAACAATGAGATGAGAAACTTGCAATTCGTGTCTGCAAACACTCGGTGATCATATTGTTGTGCAGATACTCAGTTTGGCACACGACAAACCGGAAATTGAGAAGAAGGTACATGCCATAATCGAGAAGTAAGCAGACTGTGGACTGAGATCACTGGCCGTAGCCCGCCAGGTGATCAATCTGTCTGACTAGCTGTTTCTTTGCTCTGGTAGGCAAAATCAAAACGCGATTCGTTATGTTGTGATTCTTTTGTCATCGTCAGGAAGTGCCATCTAGCACCAAAGATAGTCCCGGCGGCCCCTGGGAATTCGTTGGACTCTTGCCTCTTTTCGACCATCTGCGCCACAACAGTGCCGAAACAGTCAGAAGGTCCCTAGACCTCAGCGTGAGTGTTAAGATGATAATAGGTATCGCACAACAGCCACAGAAGCGATGAGATTCGAATGTATAAGTGGATTTTCATTAACAGTTCAGGAAAATTAATGAGCTGAGTATTGTTACTTTAACTCTGTTTCGATTTCAGGTGACCAAAAGAAACAGGAAGGCGACTTGGAATGCGGTCCAATATGTACCCTTCCTCATCCCTCCTTGGGATTAGTAATGATGCAGTTGCAGCTCTCTCAACTGTTGAACTAGTCGAGAATGCTGATGGTTTTTGCTGGTGTGTTCCCCAGTACGCCCTGTTGATTATCCTATCTGATCTTGATTGGACCCGCTCACATTCGTATTTCTTTACTCAATCCAACCTTCAGAACACAAGTATGAGATAGTGAAGAGACTGCAGGCGCAAAAGCACATTTGCGGAATCACTGGCGATGGTGTGAATGACGCACCTGCCTTAGAGAAAGCCAATACTGGGATTGCCATGGCCGATTCCACGGATGCTGCCCGAAGTGCTTCTGATCGAGTGCTCATGCAGCCTGGCTTGAGTGTGATCATCACCGCCATCTTGACAAGTCATGCTATTTTCCAAAGAGTGAAAAATTATACGGTAAATTTCATTGTTGCAAATGAAAACATGCTCAAGAATTAAGTACACACATATGGGAGGACTCGAGGTTTAGAAGAATTGGCATTTATATCTTAATTTTGTTCCAGATATATGCCATATCAATCACCATACCTATGGTGGTAAGATTCATTAACTTTCCCTTAATGTTCTTGGAAGTTCATTACACATTTTTGTGGGTCAACCTTGTATTAACACGGCAGTAACGTCGCAGCTCGGGTTTATGTTGCTTACTTTTTTCTGGAAATTTGACTTCCCACCTTTCGTGGTTCTTGTGATTGCTACTCTTAATGATGGTGAGTTTTGGTATTCTTGCTCCTGTCTGCTTTGTTCAGGTTTGTGGGCGAGATGGCTTGTGTCGCTTGTTTTTGCATTAATGTCGATGGCCCTACAGGTACCATCGTGGTGATATCAAAAGACAGAGTGAAGCCTTCACCAAGTTCTGGCAGCTGGAAACTCAATGAAATTTTTGCAACCAGGATCGTCCTTGGTGGATACTTGGGTCTGACCAGTCATTTTCTTCTGGGCAGCTTATGAAACTAAATTCTGCATGGTAATTGCCTGCAAATATTGGTATTAATTTCATGAAAGATAAGTGACCTCTTCTTAACAATTACAGAAGTTCGCAGACACTGCTCGGCAATCCGGTGTACTATTGAAAAAATCTGCAAGAACCTAAGAGCAGACGCAACTAGGGACAGGACAATCCCTCTGACGTGTATATTTTGCCTCGTATTTGGACATTGAATCGACTTGACAGATTCATACGCGTGTATTCTCAAGAGAGATGTGATTGTTTTCCTCTTTCTTGTTCTCTTAGTGTGTCGTATTCATCGCCAAAAAATATGCTTCATTGGTGAGAAAAGAAATGAAATCACGTGTTTTGGAAGTTACCTATTTATGCAGCATAAACTTGACTATAAACTTGACTTCATAGCTGGTTTATGCCCTTATTCTCTTCTCTGAATAACTTTCAATTCTTTATGACGCAGGTTGAGGGTACCCCGCACCCTGAAAGGGAAGGTCGAGTCATTTGCAAAGCTGAGGGTCTTGACGTCGATGAGATAAACAATCATTATACTGTCCAAGTATCAAAATTACTTTCAAGAACCTCCAAGAACACAGCAAAAAGCTAACAAGAACAAGAGAAGGAAGGGACAGATATGTAGATATGTATAAGCTTGGCGGTGAACAAAGACATGATGCACCAATTTAATGAAGTTCGTAATGTCATACATTTATTTTGACTTGGAAATATCTACCTCTTCCTACATTTTCACTTCATAATACACCGAAGGCTCTCTGAAAGGATGAAAAGATCAAATTAGAACTTTCCAAGTGGATAACTTGTTTCCAGTCTAAGTTCAGATCAAGAAGTCAAGGAATCACTCGCATTTACTTTCTAAAGTACTGCAGAAAACAAGGCCAGGATCACTGTGTTTTCTATGGTTTTTCTTCTAATGTCACAAATCAAGACGATACAATCCTGCAGAATGGGCCACGCTGCAGTCATAAATGGCTGGCTACAAACTATACCAATTTCTAGAGCGTTAGACCCCGGGGCCAAGTATAATGTGTACATAGAAAATTACTTACTCATTGCACATCTCAGCGAGCATGCATTACGAGATTCCCAGCTTTTCACATATCATGGCTTTGAGGTATATTATGCGAGCAAGAGCATAAAGTTACATGCGTCGGAGAGGAAAGAGAGAATATCCATGACTCCTGTTGCTACGGACAAAATAGGGGATTTATAGTTTAGATTCGCTCCTGATTCGACCTGCAACATTGATAAATTGAATTATCAGGAGAATAATAGCTTCTTAAATTTAATCTTCTTGTTCAACATAGGCTAAAGTTAAAGTTGCTCCCAAGAAATTCGAGGTGCACTTTTAATCAGCTTGCTTGGCAGGTCCAGCAGTGCAAACTAGAGTTGTCTACCCTGCAAGTTGCAACAGGAGATCCTTCCTGCAAATTCCTATGATATGCAATCTGAGTTTATGGCATCATTCCTGCGGCGAAAGTCCAGACTAAGCTGGATGCAGCCAGGAGACAAGAACTCTAGTTCATAAAGTGTGGCAAAAATACCGCTTTAATTGCAACTAGAATGGACAAAATAACACATGCTTGGAGGACATTCGTATGCATCATGGGATTTCTTGCTTTTCGCGGTTCAAGGCGTCGTCATTCTTACGCGAGCGAACGTGGAAGCTGTGCGTATGTGAAAGGAAAGAGAGAATATACATGACTCCTTCCAGCGACAGTTGATAACAAGCATTAGCATAGGCATCGAAAAACATACTCAACGTGTGACATTGATCGAAGACTTCCAGAGAAATTCTACTAACAATGAATCTACAGCCGTGTGCTCGTTAAATGATGTTACGAACAAAAAAGTGTCTACCCTATCAGACTTAAAAGGAAATCTGAGTTACCAGTCGAACTCTGGCATTGCTTGAATCGTTACTGGTCGTTGCAGCACCATCCGAGCACTACAGCGTTTGAGTTCGAGGAGATGTTATTAGCTAGAAACAAGACATCTCTAACTAGAAATAATGCCTTCACGGTAACTTTAGCAGTCACATGCAATCCTCTCTCTCTCTCTCTCTCGATGAAAAGGAAGTTCCAAGTTAAGAATCAGAATATGGACATATGAGAAGCCTCTCTCTCTCAGCAAACTCGAAGATTGGGATTCTTGACAAGAGGATACTTTGCTTAAAGTCATCGAGGATAACAAGAAGCCATTCCATTGTTCTTTTCTAATAGATATATAAATGTCCACAAATCCTAGCCATGTCTAAGGTATTCTGCAATAATGGGGACGTTCCTGAGTTTCTTGGGGAAAGGTAAGTGATCTTGTTCCATTGATGAATAGATCTTTCATTGATTATGACTTTTCGAACCATAACCCGATGCCCTCTTTCATTAATCACTACTTTTCGAAACTTAGTTCTTTCTTATTACATGTATATTATGTTCTACTCTTGATACAGCTCGATTCTAGACAAGATTATACAAGTGCTTTTAAGAAGAAATGATTCAAGTTTACCCTTGAGCTTTCTTCTCTTTTCTATGTTTCCTTACAGGAGGGCCACGGCCGCCACCGCAGATGGTTGGATTTTTTATGGGAGCCCTTTATAACCAATTCGCGGAGAAGGATATCACCAACTTTGAGGCATTCCACATTGCCGTTCTTGACATCTTCAAGTAAGGTCATCTTCCCTATGTAGAAACGATTAAGATATTCATACAGGAGCTCAAATTATCAAACCTATGCAGCACTTTCAACGCGGCACTGCCCGGCAAACATGTGGACATTCCGGCGCAAAGGAAAGTAGAGGTATGGAATCGTCCACGGAGAGTTACGCGTGCATGAAAATACATCAATAAGCATGCTTAGATTTGTCCATTTGTTCGACCCTTTCAAATGTTCGCTAGATTTCTGTTCATCCTTTCAGCCTTCCAAACTGTACATCGGATAGGTAAAAAGGCCGCTAGCTGGTTTAAGCTCCTGATGCATGCGTGACATCATGCAGGAATGCTTTCGACAGTGGAAAGAAGCCAAGGAGACAAAGAAAAAGAAGATCTTTGTGAATTTCATGACTCAGAACGTTACTGTCAGTAAGTTGGATGACTCCACAGTCATCACCGGAGTACTAACGCCACCAGTGGCTATGGCGGCCAAGAAGGCCGGAGAGAATGTGCCGCAGCTGAAGCTTATCAAGGTCATCCCCGATGTCATTTTCGTGCCAGCGGCCACTGTTTTAGCCCTCATCTCTGTAAAGCTGTCTGGAAGAATTCTCACCAAGGCTATAGCCCCCCAAGAGCGGCAAATTTAAGGAATTCAAACGCGTCATACGACCCAAAAGAAAAATGCATGTGTGACTATAAATAAACAAGAGAAGTTCTTGACTGCGATTTTTTTAGAGTGTCATTTTCAATTATGCCGATAATAAATCACAGATGAGGATATCATAATCTGCAAGCACTGTTGCTTTTCCAAAACGTTTCCTGCCGATATATCCAGAAAATACTCAAATGGACAGCATATAGCACAAGCCTCAGATTGGAAATGCGCAGAAGTGCTGATCAACGTACAAGAGTTTCAGCCACAAAACAAACTTACAAGATTGTTTGTACTCGCTCTCCCCAGTGAGGTGTAAAAGCAATTAATGCACCAACTCCAACAGGTTTAGATAGTTAGAAGATTAAATATAGCTAGCTCGACTAAGTAGAAATATCCTAGGATCACGAAAAAATCATCAATGATGGTAAAAATGATAAGACGGAACTTCAATTGACCATTTGAACCCCGAAATGTATAGGGAAATAATACTCCCGGTAAAGAAAACCAAGACCTACTTGATTCATGTTCGTCTTCCAAATGAACAGTAAAGTGTCTCCAGTTCCACCAGAGAATATAAAATCCATAGGGGAAGGGGGAGAGGATGAACAGAGAATATACAATTAGAACACGCAGACCTATACAACTCACGTTTTCAGAAGCAGAAACTATATAAACTATCCTTCCTCTCTCACAAACACTTCTCCAACTGTTACAACTATCTGCAGCCTCACCTAACCGGAGGATTTCCGGCTCCATCGACGCATAGCTGCTCGCCGACTTCGCCTCCTAAGTTTGCTACGTACATAGGTCTTGCAAATTGGAGGAGATTTCAAACTAGATCCTTTTCCAAGAGAATCGGTTTCAGATTTCAAAGGCGAAAGCAGAGAGTCGGTTTCAGTTTCCTGCAGTTCCAATGGTTCCCCAGGCTTCTCACCCATGATAAGCCGATTTCTGAACTCTACTAGATCAAGTGATTTTTCCTCCACTGCCTGCTCATTCGTCAGAATTTCTTCCTCAGTCTGAAAGTGCAGACAAATTCATTTCACTTTTCTACCAGAAACACTAATGCCAGATAGACTCAGCATAAAGATCATATTCTGCTTAACGACTTAAAAGTTAAAATAAAAAAGCAATAATGAAGAGGTGGATAGATTTGAGAGAGAGAGAGAGAGTACAAGAAGGATTAAATTCATTTTGACAAGGATTATTCCTCCTATTTGCCATCACTAGTTCTCCTAATTAAATATGGAGTAAATACAGAGCCATATCAAGGGCAGAACTCTAGAGAATTAAGAACATCCAAGAACTGCATCAAAAAGGACTAAAACTTAATCGCTTTTCATTTGGAGTTTTAAAATAAGAACCAAATGCACAGGTTAATAAAAACACAAGCTATAATTACTTACATTATCACGAGAAACCCCTCTAGATGTCTGATCTGTGCTCTCAATGATATTGGGCAAAGGAGTTGCCTCTCCAAGTGTTGAATTTGCAGTTTCAGGCAGAAGTATATCATCTAAATTGTGGTTTGATACTTGCAGAGATGCCGTATAGACAGATTTACAAGAAGATACAAGTCCATTCCCATAATGAGATGCCTGTTTTTTATCAGAGCTGGTCAACTCATCTTTCGGTGGCAGCATGCTCAACCTATTAACTGAAGAGAACTTTCCAGGATTTTCACTTAACACCTTATCCATTCGTGCTTTCAACTCGCATATGTGAGACTTTGCTTTCTCAATCTTAGCAAGTATTTGCTCCAGGGAATTTGCCCCATCTCCAAAATCAAGTGAATCACCAACACTATCACCTACTAGCCCAAACACATTAGGGAAAGAATCATCAGAAAAAAATTAACTCAAATAAGAAAGCTTTAGGAGGATAGCAATACAAAAAGCTAATGCAAATTATCTAGAACAGCAACTCGTCAAGTCAATTTGGCATCACAGTGTAGCAACTCCATTAAAGACCATAATATAGGTAGCATAACATTAAATAAAAACTATAATTTCATTGCTATAATTCATTGAATGTAGCAAAAATTAAACACTCAAGTTTTCCACCAAGATAACACACAACATTATTAAGAGTGTGGATCATGCGCCACGTGAGATGAAACGGAATGCATAACATCCCTTGTTGGAAATGTGGTACGGTCAGAATATGCTTTTCCTAATCATGTAGGGAAAACTAAATCATAACAAAGGGATTTCATGACACACTACAATCAGGAACTTTTTGATTAAATATATTATTAGACATAAATCTCATTGAAAGTGATCTCGTGAATGTACGAGGACAATTTCCATATAGGAAAATTGGAAGCGTTGATTGAGTGCTTTGGATCACTAGAATGCCACAAACTGGAACGCTCATTCCAAATTATGCATTTTACAAGGAGATATCCGGTATCTTAAGAAGAGTCTTCTTTTTACTTTTGGGATATTAAGTACGATAGATAAATGATGAGTGCATAAGAATACGCTCACTGGTAACATATTTCAACAAAGCCTCACCTTCAGACCTAGCATTTAGGTTGCTCCCCATTTCGCTCCCCATTCAAGATGAAGGATCAAATTCCAGAAATATGAGTAGTTGGTAAAGCTCCAAGGGAATAAGTCCTATAGCCTATAGGGTAGGCAACACTAAATGGCCAAGCTCCAAGGCAGTAGTATCTCAAATTATCTTTGTGGCCTCCATTTTCTTTTGATAGGTATATTCATGGCTCTCCTAAGTCCTATTGTCACTTTCATTGAGATCCTCTTCTGGTGCACATCACCACCTAAAGTCTGTGTATACGTGCTCTCACTGTGAGTTCGCTGATATTGCTTTTGTAGAAAATGAGATCATTCATTATCATGTATTTTTCATTGTGAAATGATATGAAAGCTATCACCATGTCTCTTCCTAATATTTGCCTACATTTGGACATGCCTCATTTCTGGTGGAAGATAAAAGCACATTTACAAGACTCTTAAAACTAGACCACTTGCTAGTAGGTGAGGCAAAGTAACTAAACCAAATGTTGGAAGAAAGAGAGATCCAGGCATTCTTTCCTCATAGAAATTACAGAAATTATTCAAGAAAAGTAGTGGTTTCATATAATATGATTAACCAGAGCATGTTAGACCAATAGTTCTGATATAAGGAATCAGAATAAACTGCTACCTTGGAAATTCAATCTAAAATAAAGGAGAAAAGGATCCAAGCACATGCCTCAACCACCTAATTTCCATCTTATATAACAAAGAGCAAGCGAGGAGTCAAAAGATATAAACGATTCTACTTTTCAATAGTTTGATGTTTTGAAAGGAAGTGTTTCATGTTAAATAAAAGTCAAATGTGAGTGTTGAGAAATTCTTGAGAAATTCTTGAGAAATTTATAAAAAGTGAAAAGTTAAAAAGTAAAATCAGTTTGATCCCAATCATCCCAAAATAACAATTATGTGCTACAAAGTATATATACACCTTTTCATATCCTTCCCTGCTTTTATTAGCAGAGCCTTACAGCTGCCAAGTTAGAACATGATAACAAACCTTTCACTTATATTCTAAAGGACAATCTAAACCAAAAAAAGAGCAAGGACAAATTGCCCGGATTTCTTGCAATTAATTTCTTTGGTACTCGACAGACATAAAAGAGAAAGTGATTTAACACCTTACCTTGATTGCCACGACGAATTTCCATATGAGTATGATCCGCACGGGACTTTCTATCTGCACGATCAGAAGGAAAAGATCAATCCTTACGTCCTTTGATTAATACAAACAAGGTGATGGCTTTAAATGTAGTACCACAATAGGAGAACAAGTTATGCTGTGACATATATGATGCTATATCTTGTGTCTCTTCTACTCTTTTTCTTTTTCTCCTCATCATGACTTTCTCTCTTGAGAGTTGACCAGAAAATGCACATGACTTGGCATTAAAATCCTGCGATTCTGGTCTTTCAAAAGTAAGTTCCTTCTTTTGCTTGTGCTCTTCCAGTTTCCTATCATACTTTCGTGCTTGGGAGTTCAACTGATTAATCCGCAGTTCTATCCATTTACATCGCCACTTAAGAGGCTGTACAAACCTTCTCCAGTGATCCGTCAGCTTTTTCCTGGAAAGGGTGGCAAGAATAAAGATGAATGCATTAGTCAGACACTTACTGAAAGTGAAAACAACTATACCCTAAGCAGTATGCTATGTTCCTTCTATGAATTAATAATGTAAGGCGTCACGATCAATTACGTTTCTAACGCTTTATTTCATATAAAATAAGGGAGTTTCTAACCCTTTATTTCATATAAATTAAGGGAATCACCAACAGCCTGTGAATGTTAAAAATCTCCCACCATGCATTTAAGTAATCAGCACATGGTGTACACTAACACTGTGTATGGACAAGGGAGGGAAGAAGGGGGGACGAAAGTTTAGCTGGAAAACAGGAACTGTGTTAAGGAGATGAGAAAAAAAAAGAATTTGTGCATTCTCTCCCCTACTTTTCCTCTCCCCCTCCTCCCAAGCACAGCATAAACAATATGGCGAACTGCCTTGTCATTTTAAGTTTAGCCACAGAACAAGAAAATACACAAAGGCCTTATCCTAAGAAGCATTCTCTGGATATTCATGTACAAACCAGATACAATCAGAGGCCCCATGCGAAATATCACATTTTTGTCTTTTATCCAACAACCTATCACTATGGGAATGCTTGAGGAAAATCACCTTCTATAGGCCTCGTACGTATAACTAATGAGCTTTAAGAAATCACATTGATTTTCTTAAGCACATGGAAATATCACATTGTTGTCTTTTATCCAACAACCTATCACTATGGGACTGCTTGAGGAAAATCACCTTCTACAGGCCTCGTACATATAACTAATGAGCTTTAAGAAATCATATTAGAGGAAAGCATAATTTTCTTGAAGGATAATTCACATGATCTCCTCTTCTTCGGGAGCGGCATCAAGGCAGCTTATCCTATTTTCACAAGCAATTCTTTTCCTATCTAGTCCTCTTCATTCAAATGACAGGACTAAAGGCCCTACTAACTGAAATCAACTTGTTTCACAGCTACAGGATGCGCTATAGGGAGACTTTCTCTAGATCTAGGCATGAGAGCAAACAATATCAACAACAATACACCAACTTGCCTTCTATCATTACCATACTTTCAGTTTCCAGTCAAAGAATCAAGTAAAGAATATAAGAGCTATCCATCTTCACTAATAGAATAATGTACTTCCTGGTTATCCAAGTTAAAGGAATCGATAAGCTTCAAAGCGATCATTCTCAGATAGCAAGAACTCTGTGGCATCCTAACTTCTCAGAAATAAAGATGAATATGAAGTTCAACAAATAAAACCAACATATTAGGACAATATATTCCATTCCAATACTGCAATCAGATAATATCAGTTTTTGCTATCCTAAAATGAACTTAAATCTAAGCCAGGTAAAACAAGTCAAGAGTGGGTCTATGTTGCCAACTAGCCTGGATATCATCCACCCTATGAGTGGCTAATCTAGACTATAGTTACTGCATAAAGGCTATAATGTCAACCAACCCAAGCCCAATAGTAGCAGATTCGCAAAACAAATATCCGCAAAAGCTTGAAGCATTGAAAGCAGATACATCAAGTGACAAACAAGTTTCATGCATGGCATCTACTCGGGTTTCAGGGGGATTGGGACTGATGGGCTTTGAAAAAGTAAAGTAAAACCAAGTAAAGTAGATGATTATGCATGTTCGTCTAGCTCAAATTATAAATCCAAGTACAGGGGAAAAAGATAATAAACCATGTTCGTCTAGCTCGAATTATAAATCCCAAAGGGCTTTGAAGAAGTACAGTAAATGATTATGCATTTCAATAAAAAAGATGAAGGGTCACGGCAAATAACAAGGGAATCTAATCACAAGAAGAGCCCACAGAATAATCAACAAGCATCCAAGACCCTTCAGAGATTCAGTATGCAGTACCTTGTTAGATAGAGTTCACTCTGTCCAGGATAACAAAGTCCTGGCATATTGCAACCAAGATACTGTGAATCAACTTCACCATCACTCATAGCTAAATTATTCTCAGAGCCAGATGATGTATCACCGAATGAACTAGAATATTCAGTCGTATCCCCTTGGCCACCTTCAAATGGGCCTTCTTTGGTCGGATTTTTGCGATCAATTATATCGACATCGGAATTCCTGTCCCCATCAGGCATCTTGCTATCGTGCAAACCCTCCATGCTGAACCTGCCGTCCTGGCAGTTACTCAAACAATGCACCGCTTTAGCTTTGGGATCTTGGGGAAGGGCAGTCCCGTTCTCCTTGCCGACCGACGCATTGGCCGGCACGTCCTCCGATCCGCCACCGCCCATCAGAGCCTCCGATTGGACTCGGACTTCTAAGTCAGGACCCATGTCGCCCATAATCAAGTCAGCCGCTCTAGCGATCCCCCACTCGTCCCTGCACACAATTCAGCATCTAAAATTACGAATCATGCCGCAATCAAGAATCCCCAAGGAACCAAGAAATTGCGGCAGCTCCTCCGCTAGTCCAAACCCCCCCCCCCCAACCTCTACTACAACGAAGAAAACCCATGAAGCCGAATTGATAATAAAAACAAAAAAAACAAAAAAACTAATCGAAGAACCACGATGGTCATTCACGGCATGGTTCCCGCGGGAACAGACCCATCATACCCCGCGAACAGACATCCCCGAGCGACGCCGCACATTCGAGAGGAAATCGCGGAGGGAACAAAACCCAGAAACCAGGAAACGCGAAGCATCAACGGGGAAAGAGAGAACCAGCAGGCAACCACCAAATCCGCAGAACCCTCCATGAAAAAACCAAGAAGGGAAGCAATCAAGAAAGAACAGAAGAAACCCTAGAACGGAACCGGGAAGGGGATAGGGAGAGAGAGAGGTTACTCGGGCTAGCCATGGTCGTCTCCTCCTTCGAATCGGTGCGCCGGATGAGCTCCCAGTACCGCACGACTCGTCAGCATCCAACGAGCGAAGCGCAGAGAAGAGAGAGAAAGAGAGAGAGAGAGAAGGTCAAAATGGCGTCGCGCTTCTGAGCTGGCGGTGCGGGAATTTTATATAAATAAAATAGGAAAAGGGCGGATTAGAAAAAGGGATTTTCGACGTGGCGGGATCTGATTGGCCGAGAGACGATGGCGTGTGTGCAAAGCTTGCGCCGGCACATCGTCAGTTTGCGCGGTACGGACGACCAAGATTTTGGAGGAGGGGATTCTGTTGGGAGGTGGAGGGGGGCTTTGGCTTTGGTTTTGATTTTGATTTTGATTTTAAGATATTTATTCGAGAATTTTTTTTTTTTTCAAAACTTGTCCTTTTTTTCTTTATAGTAAACTTGGTGTGCAAGCATTGGGATTTCATTTGTTGTGGGGCCCTTTGTTTATCTGCCTATTTATTATGATATTCTTTTTCATGATCCAATACCAACATTTCGACTCGACTAATTACTGTCATTTTCTATTGCGTGCATATGCTTCATTTATGAGATGAACTCTTTTCTTTTTTGTTAAATGAAAGAAGGTATTGAAAGTGTTGGCAAATTATAAGTCACGTGCCGAAAAAATAGTCAATATGCCACAAATTTAGCTCGCACGCCACCAGTTGGGCAAGCCCGCCATTTTTTGCTCCACAATGATGGGAGCGGAGAGCTTCAAAGCCGACAATACACCCAAGTCCCGGACTCATAATTTGCAGTAACCCAAGTATTTGGAGATAGAGAATATAGATCGAGAAGTCATACCTGTGATCTTCTGCTTGCAGATCCAATCCACAACTTGCTCGCTCGACCACCGCTGTAGTAGCCTAGCAAACTCAAATATGATTTTGGGTGAAATGATTGCGATTGTTTTGAGAGTTACTTTGTACTAATTTGGTCGTTCCATTCTATAAATCCTAATCTAATTGTAATCTCCATAAATACTGAAGATACAGAAGATGTGAACAACCCTTTTTGTAGACTTACAAGCTCACCATATGTGCAATGTCGGTGTCGATTAAGCCCTAATTCACTTCGAAAATCGGGAAAAAGAGTGGATGAAAACCTTTTGATTAAAGTGGATATTTTGAAAAGGATAGTTCTTTTTAAGGGTTTTGGGGAGATCAACCCATCGATCCGAATTCCATTTTTTTGCCAATCCCTTTGTTTAAAAATCAGAAAAAAGATCGAATTTTTAGCACACGCCTTGACTTCATTGATACACTTCAAGATGTAAACACAATTAACTGAATGAGAGAGAGAGAGAGAGAGGCCATTGACAAACCTTCAATGCCAAGAATCGATGAGAACCGAGTGAAAACTGAGAAAAGTGCAATTGACAATTCTCTCGTACCAAACAAATTTTCAAGGATGGAGTATCAAGAGCAGACCGTAGGGTTTGGCCAAATACCAACAAATCTTCTATAGCCAATCTGGGGCTGGTTAGTAGTACTTGAGCTTAATTAAAGATGGTGCCCTTAATTCTTCTTCTTCTTTTTTCATTTCAAATCAATCATATTCATTGCTACGTCGGAAAAAAAAACAACCCAAATTATTACTACTATACCGGGATGGGTTTTGCTTGATACGGGCGAGTCTAATTCGGAAAAAAATTATATGTTAGGTCTATATTCGTTAATAAAATAAATAGATAGAGTGTGTTTTGTAGGGAAAATTAGAACCTTCACAATGAAGGCAATGGTGGTAGGTAAAGTCATGAAATTAATTTCCTTCTCTCTTTGATATTTCGAGATTTCTTTCTTGATTAGTGATGACTTTGTTTGTGGAGGCGAAGAGTTGATTGGATTATTGTTTTTTTACCTACCTTATAATCCAGTTTTCCAATTGGTTTTTTCTTCTTTTTTGCCGAATTGTCGTTGTCTAGTTCGCTAATAAGGTCGGAACATTGTCTTTCATGGTCAACCTTGATTTAGGAAAATAGCATGCTTGCACGTTTTAGGGCCAAAATGCCAAAATTGTTGGGAAAATCCAGGAAACGTTTGGTTGGCTAAATCAACATGCCATTAATAAACCTCCACAATAAAGGCAATGGTATTAGGTAAGGTTATGGATTTTCATTGTCCTTCAGATTATTTTGGAAGGCGGCAAAATTCCCAAACAAGAGAGATAAGTTGATTCATTTCTCTCTTTGAAATTTCAAGATGTCTTTCTTGATTAGTCCTCTAATATGGATCATGAGGAGAAGGGTGAATGGATCATTAATTTACCTACTGTTGACACACACAAAATGTCAAGTATTCCATTAATAATCTCAGATGCAATCGATAAAGAGATAACCGACAAGGAAGCAGCAATATCATAGCTGTCAAGTAGTGGAGTCGGTAATATCAAATGCAATTGTCAAAAAGGTAATAGTCAAGTCAGTGTAGTCGATGTAACCGTCAAGTAATAGTTGGTGTAGTAGAATCAATATAACCGTCAAGTAACCATCGATAGTAGAGTTCATGTAACCGTCAAGAAAATCGATGTATCGTATATGTAACTGTCGCTTGTGGGCTATAAATGGCCCAAATATGCTCTTTATAACCCTCATTACAAAGCTCAACATTCTTTTGTGAATTTTTTTTTATTTTTTTTTATTTTTTTTTATTTTTTTGGTAACCAAGGACTCCATCACGGACCTCCCGTGCCCGAACGGCTCCTGAGGGTCGGACCCCTATACCTCGGAGGAAACTAGCCCAGCAACCCACCGCCAGAGCCCCCACTTAAATCGCTAGCAACTGCAGGTTTCGAACTCTCGACCTCTGCGATGAAATAGGGCTTTGCGATGAGAGAGGGACTCTCAACCAACGCAGCTACCCACGGATGAATAATTTTGTAAATTTATATTTATCTTTACTTTCCCATAATTTACATTACTAGGCATATCATTTACTAATAAAGGACCTTCGAAACCTTTGTCAATTCACTCTAATCCATATTCTAAAAGGTATTTCATCGTCGAGTTTTCGATGAAATATATTTTTGGCACGCCTAACGAGACACATATTATTGATTCACGGAGATTACGATAGCAAGAAGCTGACAAGAGTCCAACAGTACTCTTGGCAACAACAACCCATTATCATAAACTAATAATGAGGCTACCACGCATTCTAAGTCCTTAGCCACCGAAAGAGTGGCAGAGGGTAATTGATTGGGAGATGTCGATCTTCCAGAGCATCTCAGTAAAGAACCGTGGGGAGAAGTTGCACAAAATCATAGTGTGATGCTGGCTATGAGATGGTTGCCCGAAGAACAACAAAATCATAAAGCTTATTACATCGTAAGCCACATATTAGGTGCGATCAAGCTATTAATCATCAATGCTGTGAATGATGCTCTGTCTAAGTGCCCAGGCGAAGCCTCCACCAATTCCAGCACCCGACCCTAAGTCCACAGTATCCATGCCTATTTTATTGAAGCAATTTGATAATGTTAAAGGAAGACTACAGCTATAACTTTTCTGACAATAAGGAAATCTGAAGCGGATTAGTCATGAGGGACATACAAACTCAAGCAGGGTCTGACCACGTTCTCTCACATGGTGGCTACTCTTTCTCCCGCTAATTATCTCTAGCACGAGAATTGCGAAGCTAGAAACATCTAACATCATTGAAATGACTCCTCTCATTGCATACTTAGAAGTCATGTATCCACTATTTTCGCATAGGGAAAGATGTGATTAGCACAAAATTCGTTATGGATTCATTGAGCAAATAAAAAAAAGACATAGCAGCGACATACAATGTTCCTGTAGGTCTGGTGGTGTCTGCCTTGATTTGGTTGCCCACGATAATCCTTACCGGCCCAAAGTCAAATATCTTCAAGTTCATGCCATCATCGAGAAAGAAGTTGCTAGTCTTGAGATCCCTGTGGATGATTTCGACACGAGAATCCTTGTGTAAGTACAGAAGCCCTCGAGCGACTCCACGAACAATCTTCAAGCATGGAGCTCCATTTTGGCTCAAAGATCTTTCACACACAGTACTTTCAACATCTAAAGAATCCAATACAATCCCATTTTCTGACTCTCTCTCTCTCTCTATTACCTATTTTCCTCTCGCGGAGCTCCTTTTTGGCTACTTCGCTTATGAGAAATGATTATGTAACAGTCAATTTATTCTGGACCACAAAAAATCAAATCATAAATAATTATAAATTGTTATGGAACTCACTTTTCCAAGAATTTGTGACTTACAATAAAGTGTACCCAAAGACTATTATGCTAACAAAACCCTTTGCTTATTTCCTCTTTTGATTCTCACGTGCCCCTTTCCTGTCTGAAGGTGCCAAGAGGGAGAAAGAAGGCAAGACTCATGTTTAGTAACAGTTTGTCTCCGTCATGTAATTCATTAGATTTCCCTTGATAGTTCACCTCGAAAAAGTCGCAAAATATGCACGAGAGAAATAGAGATATACCTATATGTTAAGTAATACAATTAGAAAATTATAACGTCTAAACTCCGTGTAAATACTATGCAATTGTCGTGCATGTGATGTGCATGAAAGAATTTTGAGCAAAAAATTTAGGTATCCATGTCCAAAGAACCCAATCAAATTGTTTGATGTGTTGTTCAACCACTAGGGCTGCAAACAATTTGAAGTCAATACAATCTGATCGCTATAATGGGTGATGCAGGCGTCAGTCAAAGCGATCCGACAGTGCTAGGTACATCATTTATGTGAAGGCGGATATTTATAATGAGAATGTTGAAGCTAGATCAAAATTGGAGAACATTATGTTCGTCGCGATGATATTGGTAAGATCATAATCACCGGAAGCGAAACGGTCGGTGGAGGCTTTACCACTTTCAATGTGGCAACTTAATATCATCAAGCTACTTATTATCTTCTTCATTATATTCTCATCTAATACCAAAGAAAGAGCTCTATATATATATATATCAACGTATTAAGAAATTTACCCGATGAACTTAAGCTTTTTAGAGTATTTATATTGCACACTATAATGATACAAATTGTGGACGAATTAGGATTTTTGACAGTTGTAGAAAACTAATCCTATAATTCAATCATAGTTTTGGACATTAATCAGGTCGAACATGAAGGGGACGTACATAAGTTTGCTTGTCTTCAAGGAATACACAACATCAACCCTTCTGGCAATTTAGATTGTATTTCTAATAATCTTTCTCATCTCGAATTTCAAGTGTAGTTGGTGACAATTTCATTGCACAAGATATCACTTTTTGTAACACTGTCAGCGTAACAAATCACCAAGTCGTTGCTTTATTCTCTGACTCTGATCTCTCGATGTTTTATAAACGTGGCTTTGAAAGTTATCAAGACACTCTCTCTGTCAATTTAGAGCCTGATGAACGGTGATTGAAACAGGGCAATGGCTAAAAGAACCATTGACCCAGGGCATCAACTCAAATTAAACAATTGAATATAAATCCTAATGCTCAGCATAGTAGAAAACTTGCTCAGGTGGCGCCTAAGTGGCAGCCTTCTTTGTGAATAAATACCATTCTTGCAACAAGGAGAACGCCATTGTAGCTATCTAGAGGTCTATGTATCTGCTTTAGAGGCAAATTTGTTCTTACATTTGAATATATTAGGAATGAAAAGTCAAGGAAATGTAACATAATTGCCAGGAAAATTGTCCAAAAAATCTTGAACTTATTGCACTTTTGTCAATTCAGTCCTAAACATTTTCACATTTACCAATTAAGTCCTAAACATTTTCACTTTTGCCAATGAAGTTCATCCAATCAATTTTAATCGAAATTTGCTAACGTGGACATTGGCATTGCCATGGACAAATTTCATTAATTTTATTATTATTTTTTGAATTTTTAAATTATTTTTTTATGTTTTTAATTTCTTTTTTTCTTTTTTTTTTTTTTTTTTTTCTTCCCCCTTTTTTTTTTTCCTTTGGCCGGTCACCCAACCTTCGGCGACTGGCCAGAGGCCACAATTGGCACGGGTCGGCCTCGCTAGGATTTGGTGAGGAGCAACCTCGCTAGCCTCGGGCGAGGCTCGGCCTCACTAGAGGCCGACAAGGCTTGCTCTTGCTAGGAGCCAGCGAGATTTGGTGAGGGCGACCCTGCCTGAGGCCCATGAGGCTGACCCTCACTAGTTGTGGCCTCTCGCCGATCACCAAAGGTTGGGCGACCAGCTAGAGATAGAAAGGGAAAAAGTAAAAATAAATAAATTAAATATATATAAAAAGTTAAAAATTCAAAAAATATTCAAAAATAATAAATTTTGTTCACGTCGGTCTTAGGTTGTATCACGCAAGACAGTCGTTGACCATGTCAATAAATTCCAGCCAAAATTGGCTAGATAAACTCAATTGTTAAAGTGTTGAAAGATTTAGGTTTCAATTGGTAAAATTGAAAAATTTAAGATTAAATTGGCAAAAGTGCGAAAGATTTATGAATTTTTGGACAATTTTCCCCATAATTGCCTAAACCCGAATTAAATGAGTTACTAAATAATATAAGTACCAAGAACTGTGACTTGAATATTTTGTGTGTCAAGCCAAGTGCTTGAGCCAGCAGCTAGGGACCATAGCCTAACACTAACCTTGCCAACAGATACAGGGCTCCATCACTTGTGGGGCAGACCAATATGGCTTACGATATTCCCTCGAGGTTTCGACATATATAAGTGTGTGTATGTCCACAAATATACATATGCCTTGTATCATGAGGGGTCTTTGGCATATAAACTAGTAGTTATTCGAGACAAATATGCTGTCTCACAATGCATAGCCCTTCCATTGGCCTTTCAAAAGGATGGCCTTTTCAGGGTCTAGAAATTATTCATCTGTAGCATAAGGATCTCACGTCTTAGAAGTTTTCTTATCATATAATTCATAAAGTGGTAAGTGGAGAGCATATTTACAAAAACAACTTATCTTATTGAACTAATGGTATAATCCTAAATTTGTATAAATTATAATAGGGAACCAGACGGACACCTAGAGCGTCAAAACTTAGCACGATGATATTTGAGTGTCAAAAGTTTGAAAATGTATACTTAAGTATCAAAATTTAAGCAAAATAAATCAGTTCAGTGTTAATGATGAGAAAATCCGGCCAAAATGCTGATGTTGTGTTTTTTCAACGAGACAAGTGTAAAACAACTTCATTTTCCATGCTAATGTAGAAAGAAAAGCAAAAAACACTATCGTTTTGCCTCATATTTGAATTTTAATATAAATATTAACAAAAATAAAATTTATAATTAAATTTAATATCTAAATTAAAAACAAAAACAAAAACAAAAATAAGAAGCATATTGCAAAAGGCAAGGGCAATGCAAGCCCTCGTTGCCGCCTCTCCACTGTCACCGGAAGAGACCCTTGGCCTGGCTGGGTGAGAGTTGCAGGCCCTTGCCACCGGTTAGCTAGGATCGTCAACCCTTGGCTAGGGCCTAGCGACCTTAGTTGATCCTCCCCCCTTGCTGGCGACTATGGGGAGGTGGCGATGAGGGCTTGCACAACCCTTGCCTACTACAATATGCTTCTCCATTTTTTAAAATAATTTAATTTAATTAATATTTATTTTAAAATACAAAAAAGAGGCAAAACGATTTCGTTTTAGCTCTTCTTTACTTACTCAACTCTCCAACGAGTCACGTATGTGAGTTATATTACTAAAAAAATGTCACATGGGATTTCTAATCGGGGTCGCCGGACTTGGCACTCAAATGTCTCAATATTTAAAAAAGAAGTGACACTTAAGTGTAGATTTCGTAATTTTTTGCACTTAAGTATCTCATGTGCCAAGTTTTGACACTTGCGTTGTTCTTTTGTCAATTATAATGTGTGCTTACCTTATCCTCCGGTTGTCCGATTTTTTATTTTATTTTTATTTTTCGGAATTCAGCTGTCTAATTCACCAACAAGATTGGAACATTCTCTCTTATTATCGACCATGATTTCATAATGACATGCATGCACTTTTTAAGAAAAACCCTAAAAATATTGGGGAAACTCTCTAAAAATTTGGCCAATCCATGGATTGATAAGAATGATATAACTCAGTGGCTCGAATAGTATGGAAATAATAGTCTATTAGTTTGAAAATAATAGATACATTAATGTGGAGATTTAAGGAAATATTAACGGACGAATAATGTCAAGCGTGGATCTTAAGATTGTGGGTATTTGACAGACTTACCAAAATAGCGATGTAGATTTATATAACACCGGTCCTCTCTTTTCCTAACAAGCACACAGAAATTCCATCTATGTCGTGAGATTAGGAAAACGGATTAGCACGAGAAATCCGGTTTTCTTCCCGATTTAACAGTGGCGTCATCTTTTGCACATGTAGGTATGTTTTTATTTTCATGAAATGACCAGTTTTCAAGATCTAAAATTTTATGTATGCTGATGGGATGATTCTAACAAAATCTTCAATAGCTAAGCCGGGGTTAGGAGTATCTGAGCCTAAATAAAGCTGGCGGTTCTAAATCTCTTTGCTTTCCATGAAAAGATATTGATCATATTCATTGCCTGGTCGGGAAAATCGACCCAGAATATTACTACTATGTCGCAATGCGTTTGCTTGTCTAATATGACGAGTCTAATTTGGTGGGGAAAAATGAAAACTCCAATTCATGGAAATTTATTTCGTGTTGTTTTTCTAAGGCGAGAAAATAGCTAAACTAGAGAGATAATATATTCCTTCCTCTCTTTATTATTTCAAGAATTCTTTCTTTTCTAGTGCTAAATAGGGTTGTTAAAAAAAATTAAAGAAATTATATATGTGTACCTACCTGATAAGCCAGTTGTCCAATTCCCCAAGAAGGATAGAAGGTTCTTTTTGCATCGCTGATGACGTGCATGCATTTCTTTTTCACTTTCGCCACAATTACAAATATGCACATTTTGTTTACAAAACAAGTAGCTCTTTCCAAAAGATATTATTTGAAAATTTTAAGTTAATAGAATATTTTTTTCTCTAAGGCTATGTTTGACTTATGGAACAAAAAATGATTGAAAAACGTTTTCCTAGTAATAATTGCTTGTACCATTTGAAATAATTAATTGATAAAAATACTTTAGTTACCAACAATAAATTATGTCTAAATATTTTTATGAACAATAGTAATACTCATCATTTATTAATTTTTGTAAGAGACACACGAGATCATTTTTTTCATACGAAATAAGCGTTCATTTGGTAAAAAACTTCATGATAAAGAAAAATACATTTCGAGAAATCATTTTCTAGCAAAATAGTTAGTTTTCTTTTATTAGGTGATATGTTACCAAAAACATTTTTGGGTATTTGGATCCTATTTTGACTTTTTATCAGGCCCATAAAATTCATATTTTTAAATCATTTTTATTTTTTAATTTAATTTATTTTAATTATTTTTCTTTTTTATTTTTCCTTTTTCTTTTCTTTCCTTTTCTTTTTCATTCTTCTCTGCTGATCGCCGAGCCTCAGTGACAACCACGAGCAAGCTTCGCCTCACGAGATTGGGTGAGCCATAAGCTCATTAGCCTCGATAGAGTCCAAACTCACCAAGATTGGGCGAGCCTTGAGCTCATCAACCTTGACCGAGCCCGAGCTCGCCAAGATTGGTTGAACTGCAAGCCTGCTTGGATCGGCCAAGCCTCAAGCTCGCTGGCCCACATCATGGCTAGTCACCGGGCTACTGACCATCACCAAGCCATGTGGTCGGCAAAGGAAGGAGGAGGAAGAAGGAAAAGGAAAGAAAAAAATAAAACTAAAAAAAGTTTTAATTTTAAAAAAAATTAAAATTTTGAATTTTTATAAAAAAAATATTTTTTGTAAGAATAAACATTTCAGTTTTACCAAAAAAAAAAAACATTTCATTAACCAAGGACCCCAAGACTAGAAAAATATTTCGGAAAATGTTTTTCAGTTATTTCCAAATAGGAGATCTTTCCCTGAATTTAAGTTTTGTTAGAAAAATAATTTCTGTTGAATTAATTTTCCTAAGCAAAGTAAATGTCGGAAAATGTTTTTCTAGAGAATATTTTCTGTCAAACAAACCAACCCTTAAATTTATTTCCAGGACTCCACGTAATTTGATATCCGATGCACGGAGCGTGATGCACGGCATAAATTACTGAAAAATAATGTGCGGATGGAGGATGGATTAGTCAAATGCCAATATAGAAAAAGAGATGCTTTCCACGCGTAGCTCATCTATCCATCCGCTTAACAATCAACATTATTATATTGTCCTTTTGTCCTGCCAGGATCGAGGCATTGGCTTTCCTTGGATTCTTGTCATGCTCTTTGGAAACTCGGATTCAGTTCACAAAAAGCCCAACTTCATGCGGAACTTGTGCCCAGGATGGTCCCTTTTCATTCCTAGGCGTCGGTGGGATCGCTGGGGATGGAGCACGGCATGAACGCTTTTTGCTTGTTTCATGGCAAGAACCGCGGATGAATCCGGAGCTGTCTTCCAGCATGTCGCGGCCATGTTCATACCAGAAGTGCAGAGCTTGAATTTACCATTAATGAAGTCCCTGGATAGAACTGACCCCCGTCGCGATGTTGCTCTTCCGAACCGGCTTGCATTGGGATTCTTTTACATTCGTGAGGCGCGAGAGCGATGTCCTGTTCGCCTTACCCACTCGACTAATTGCCTGACTCGAGCTTTACCCAGGAACTATCTAATAGCGAAAAGAGAAGGAAAGGAGATGGGCGAGGCAATTGCTCACGGGTAAAATCTGGCTAGACCATCGAAAGAGAGGGGAAGGAAAAGGTTCCATAGGTTTGGACTAAGTTCTTGCGCCAAAGAAAAGGAACACTTGATGAGAAAACACAAAGAGGAGCGGAAGAACTTTAGCATGTATTGCGATAGCCGAGCTGAGGACGGTGGTCGTCAACTACTGGATGAATTACAGCTGATTCCGCCACAAACCATTTGAAGAAGTACAAACGCCTAAGAAAAGGAACATTTCTATTTCTAAACAGAAGGACCAGTATAGTTAAAATCGCAAGCACTATATACTGTAGGCAGAAGAATTGGAAATGAAGCATGTTGAAACAAGGCAAAAAAGAATGTTGAGGAAATTGCTATGAAATGCATATACACCTGGTTAGATGACTTCCATAGCAGCATAAATTTTTAATCTTTATCTATAATCGTCTTCACTGAAGTCTACGCTTAATGATCCGATGGATGCCATCTTTTGACGCCTAATCTGTTCCCTAAACTTGGCGATGAACTCACCAGCCTTCTTATCAACCTCATAAGCTTCGGTTCCCGCGTCACTGAGACAGTCGGACACGGCTTCTTTATCCAATCTCCTTTGGAGATTTTCAGCCTCAGCCATCCGCTCCCCGCCGGAGTTCACACGTTTGTTGTCACGATGATTCGTTTCACCATTTGCACAATCAGCAAACTCTTGCTGCAAAACAGGACTGGAATTTCCCAGACTCGGTTGACCCGCACTACTGAAGGAGCTATGAGAACCTTCAGTTTTGTTCCCTTCCTTTCTCATACCAAAATGGTCTGTCTTTTCATGCTTCATTCCCACCTTGTCATCAATGAACTTTCGACAGGCCTCTTCGAATTGATCAACTGTTTCTGTTTGTCTGCACGCTCTGAATGTTCTGACTGATTTTCCTCTCGGCGTACCTTTGATGTTCTTCTCGCGCGGTTTGACATCTAACTTCAGAGAACCCTGAGGCAACCCTCTTCTATGCGATAAATTCTCTCTGCTGATGCACCCTGGGTCCTCACGATCATCCTTCAGTTTTCTCTGGCCATCCCCATCAAGAAAAGTATCGATACTGGTATAGCTACGACAATGAGATCCACGAGGCGGAAGTTTATTACCCGAGAATTCCTCCTGACTACTCTTCTCGCTCAGATCCATCTGCTCGTCGTTTAACTTTTCGATACTAGTATAGCCACGAGAATGAGATCCATGCGGTGGAAGTTTACCACCCGAGAATTCCTGATATCTCTTCTCGCTGAAATCCATCGGCTCATCATTGAATTTTTCGATACTAGTATAGCTACGGGAATGAGATCCACGTGGTGGAAGTTTATGACCCGAGAATTCCTCCTGACTTCTCTTCTCGCTCAGATCCATCTGCTCGTCGTTTAACTTTTCGATACTAGTATTGCTACGAGAATGAGATCCAAGCGGTGGAAGTTTATCACCCGAGAATTCCTGGTATCTCTTCTCGCTGAAATCCATCCGCTCATCATTGAAATTTTCGATACTAGTATAGCTACGGGAATGAGATCCACGCGGTGGAAGTTTATGACCCGAGAATTCCTGACTTCTCTTCTTGCTCAAATCCATCCGCTCATCATTTAACTTTTCGAGCAGAATCTTCTCATTTCTCTGAGAATGAGACATGTCTGGTGACGCTTTCCTGTTCATTGAAGATGAATAGAACGTGCTTTTGCTGTCAAGCGAATTATGTATCACATTTTCACCATAATCGTCTTTATCTGTCAAGTTTCTCCCCATGCCCTTCTCATAGCCAGACACATCAAATGGACCGCAAGCGTCAAGTGGCGAAGCGGCACGTGAAGAACGGAACTGGTCCTTGTTGTTCCAAGGCTCCTCCACTTTTGGCAGGTCCGAAGAAGCGAAATGCAAGGGAGAGAGCTTGTCAGGTGAGGAGGAAGACGATGCCGAACCTGTACGCGAACTTAAAGACCCGTTGGACTTAAGAGACCTCGATCTGTGATGCCTAGATCGAGATTCCTCACCTGAGATATGCCTAGCATGTCGGTTCTTCCCGCCATTACCGGAACTCTCTCTAACCCCCATCCTCTCGAACCTCGGCTGCCCCGGTATTGTCGAATCCGGAGGCACAGCCACGGTTTCGTCGAACTTCTTCTCCAAATTAACCGGACCCACATCACCAAAATCCCCATTGATATGGCCATCGGAGCTAATCGAAGAGTGACCGGCACCAGAAACAGGAACAGATCCACCTCCATTTCTCGATTTCCGCCTACTCGGCTCCCCAGTCCGTGATCTAAGACTCCTAACAGGCAATCCCAAGGGCTTGCTATACTCATCACCAAGATTAAAATTTGGCTGAGCCACCACAACCATGGGTTCAACCGGAAAACACTGAGAACTCCAGCTACTAACCACAGCATCACCATTCTCAGAGCTCAAAGATCTAGACTTTAACTGTTCCTCACTAGCAAAATCAGTCTCTCCACCGAAAGTAACCTTGGACTCACCTTGGGAGTAGTGGGCAGCGTCCCATTTCCACGCCTCCTGCGCCGGCCTCTGGATCTTCCCGTCGGACCCGCACGAGAGCTCGTACCCGTCTTCGAAGATCGACAGGAAATCCCCCACCCGCGACGCGCTCCACGCCGCCGCGGCGGGCACGGGGGGCCGCTCGGCGCCCTCGGGCCCGCCGTCCCCGCGGTTCCGGCGGCTGAACAGGCCGTACGACACGGCGAGGCCGATGAAGAGGAGGTGGAGGAGCTCCCAGAACTCGGTGAACACCCGGTGGTCGAGGAAGGCGGGGGCTTGGGAGGGGAAGAAGGGGACGGCGACGAGGAGGAGGGCGACGAAGATGGCCTTGAAGACGGAGCGGGGGAGGGAGGACGCCGCCGCCGCAGCCGCAGCCGCAGCCGCCGCGGCGGCGGGCTTCTGAGCGGTGGGCGGGTGGAGGCTGCGGAGGGGGAAGCGGGGGTCGGCGTGGGAGGCGGGGCGGGTCGCCATTGTCGAGGGGAATGGAGGAAAGCTTCGAGCTCTGGAGCTCTGCAAGTAGGTGGTTGAGAAGAAGAAGAAGAAGAAGAAGAAGAAGGAGCAGTGGAGGAAGGAGAAGTGGAGGTGGCGAAGGAAGGAAGACTTTGAAGCCAAGGCAAAGCAAAGAGACAAAAGTGGGAGAGAGAGAGGGGCCACGTCCGTGAAAAGTGGGAAGGACCGTTCGGTTTCAAAAGGGACCGAACTACCAAGCCTAAGGAGCATCATCATCATCATCATCATGCTGTTTTTTTTTGCCTTTCATGATTTTTTTTTTTACCGAGGAACCGCCGGAAATCACCATTCAGGGATCACATGACCCTCCAGTACCCGTAGCACCGTCCCGATGGCACCGTCGGGCCTCGCCACAAGCCGCTATTTAAACATAAATATCAGGGAGGCTAGCCTAGAACCCCGACACCACGAACTCCCACTTTAGACACTTTAGCGACAAGAGAGTTCGAACCCTTGACCTTTACGATAAGAGAGAGAGAATTCACACCAACTGCGCTACCCGTGGAAAAGAAACAAAAGAGTGTGATCCAATGGAATGTTGTGAGGTTCAAGAAATGAGGAAATTAAAGGGGGGAAAAGAAGGGTCAAGAGGGTAGAGAGAAACAAATTGTTGTTGTACTTAGCAAGGGAGAAGAAAAAAGATTATTTTCTAATAGAAAAGGCTAGAAAAATTTTCAGATAGAAACTTAAGATACGTATGACAACATTTCTGTTTTCATAAATAATTTTTGTTTAGAAATGATTTTATCTCTTTCGGTTCTTTGGATGAATTTCTGAGTAAAAGAGCGTGTTTGCTAACTGTACAAAATTTATATTTCCGGAATAGATTTGCGTTTAATACGACTTTCAATTTTTTTGTAGTTTAAAATTTCTTTTAATTTTTTAATAGTTTTATTACATTTTTCTCTTTTTTTCCTTTTCTTCTTCTTCTTCCTCTAACAGGTCACCAACCTTGGCCGTGGTCGATGACTAACCAGACAAGAGCTAGCGACCTCATCGTGGTTGGGCAAGGCTCCGGTGAGGTCACTGGCTCTCTTCTGGCCAATCGTCGACCATCGCCAAGGTCGACAAATGACTAGAGGAAGAAGAAAAGGAAAAAAGGAAAAGAAAAAAATTACTTGATTCTTGAGTTGTTTTCAAGAACAAAGAAGCAACATTTTTTGACTTAAGGCCTCTTTAATAATATACCAAATAATGTTTGATTTTATTCTTTTATTCCCTAGAATAAAAAAAGAATAAAAATTCATGTAGTAACTTTTTTTATTCCTAAAAATAGATTTGGAACAAAATCAAGAAGTAAAAAAAAAAAAAAATTGTTTCTTGATTCCTAGGAACAATTTCAAAATTAAGCATTTTCTCTTTTTTTTTTCTCTTTTCTTTTCTCTTTTTCCTTTTTTCTTTTCTTTTTCTTCTTCTTCTTCCTCTTGGCAGTTGCCGAAGCCTTAATAAACCCCAGCGAGGTTTGAGTTGACAAAGTTCAGCCTTGCTAGCCCTCAGTAAGGTCGCTGGCCATCTCTGAGACCGGCAATCGCTTAGAGAAAGAAGAAGAAGAAGAAGAAGAAGAAGAAGAAGAAAAGGGAAAGAAGAAAAGAAAAGAGAGAAAAAAATAAGGTTTACTTCTACAGTTGTTCTCAAGAATGAAGAAGCAACTTCTTTTTTACTTCTTCGTTATGTTTCAAACCTATTCCCAAAAATAAAAAAAGTTATCAAACATATTTCTATTCTTTTTTTGTTTTTGTTTTGTATAATAAAAGAATAAAATCAAACATTGTTTGGTAATTGTTGGCACGTTATCAAATGGGCCCTTATTAATCTTGTTCCAAATATATTCCTAAGAACAAAAACGTACACAAAAAGATTTTTATTCTTTTCTTATTTCGAAGAATTTAAAAAAAAAAAAAGGAAACGGAAGCATTACCAAGTGCACCCTTAATCTAGGTGCTAGGGATTTTTAAGGTACACCACAAATATTAACCATTTGGATGAAGAGATGAAAAGATCCTAATCACTGAGTTTAAGCTTGTTGCAATCAGTTGCCAATTTTAGAGTAACGTCGGATTTTTTTTATTAGGGCTATATAATCGAATCGGTTCTATCCGAGAACTAAATCGGGCTTCCCTGAAAACCAGCCTAATTCTTGGTTAGATCTACCCAGTAATTAAACTGACCGAACTAGTTTTGAAACCAGTTCCATAAAGCCTAAAAGTCCTTTTTTTACTCTTAACATCTTTTTCTTCTCTTATTTTTTCTGTTAACATATCTCTCTCTCACCACTTTACTCTTGCTTGCCAAATTGTCGTAATTTAAAAACTACACAAATATACAACGTTATGGTTTTTTTTAATAACTATGCGTTCCAATCCTTTATCATAGTGAAATATTGTATAATTTTCCATTTTCTTTATGAGTATTTAGAGGTTTGATCAGATCGAGTCAAGTCAATGCACAGCTAAGCTCAAGCTCAACTTGACTCAAATATGCAAAGCTCAAAGTTCAACTCGAGCTTGATCGAGTATTAAATCAACTATTTGAGCTCGTCTTAACTCTACTCAATCACAACCAACTTATAAAAGAAAAAAAAATTGGATGGATTCTACAAATTCAAATATTATGTAATTTTGATTATTGCTATGTTTTTTTTTCTTTTCTAAATATCTAAGTCAAGCGACGAGAGCTTGACTAAGCTCAATTAGGTTCATGAACTATTGAGTTGAATTGACAAGCTTGAGCTCGACTTAACAAATTAAGCAAGTTAATCTCAACTAGCCATCGAACAGAGGTTGAGATACTTGTGTATAACATGACTCGATTGGATTTTTAGGTCTTCGTTTGGTAATCAGGATAATTCAAGATAAAATAAAATTTATTCTATCATTCATTTGGTGCATGCTTAAGACAGAATAAAGTTGGATATAAATAGATATAGGCTAGATAAAATTATCTTATTGGGAGGTGGGATAAAAGTGAATATGAATTCTAATATCCATAATAGGTAAGTTTTTTCTCAAATAAAAAACTTCTTAAATTAACGAATTTAAAATTATATTTCAACATAAATAATATTTAAATTTTAATATAAGAAATTCATAATAACAAAAAAATAAAATTTTATTTTTTAATTTAATCCTATTTTTATTTATATATTCTAATTTAATTATATATTATATTATAATATTATAATATATAAATATATATTTATATTTATTATGTTTTAGGTATTTTAGTATTTTAGGTATATTAGTACAGTTTTCTATTAATAAAATTTTATTAGAGAATGATGGAAAGAGAAGAAAGAAATAAAAAATTAAAAAGAGAGGAAAATAAAATAAAATAAAATAAAAATGAAGTATTAGAGATTCTTATCATCTCTTTTGTAAAATTTGTAATTAATTTATATTGATATGGCGTTTATATTGATATGGCGTTTTAACCAAATAATATATATGATATTATGTAAATATATCAAACTTTATTACTGCAATCACTAAATAGTTGATTAGATATAGCAAAATCCTCTAGATTTTATATCATGTCATGTCATATACTATTCAGTTCCATCTTAATTAGAAATCCAAACGACAAAATGTAACTTAGGAGTACATACAATAAATCGCATTTCCTTATATTCAGCGCAACGCTTTCATAAGTAAACTTTGTAAATGAATGAGCAAATGAACTATTTCGAAATTTAGGTTTAGTTTATTTCATTGAAAAAGAATAATTTAGAAAATATTTCCAAAACAATGGTCACTATAACATTTACAAAAATAATTAAACCAAAACTATCTTCATTGTACACAAAAATATTCAAATATAAATTGTTATTAACAATAAAAATAATTTTCATTAGTTAATTATTTCAAACGATATAAACAATTTTCTTGGAAAATATTTTAAGAATTATTCTTTTTTTGCTAAATAAAGGGAGCAGTGTACGAGGGTTGTTAATTTGGAAATATTGAATATGTTCCAACTACATACCACTTTTAATAAATATGTCGAATTTTAATTAGACGAAAATTTTTCCTATGAACATGTTCATGTGGTAAAAATCTTTTTATAAAATTACAGGACATTATATTGTCCTGTCTCCAACAACAATTTCATCCTCCATGTTGTGAAAGAGAAAGCAAGGACTGGAAGTAGAGAGAGAGAGAGAGTTTTCGAGCCATCTTTCGCCTCTGATTCCCGCCGGCGGCCGCTTCGCCGGGATGATGGCGGCGACGGACGACTTCGTGGAGGCGGACAACGCGGAGGCCATCATCAGCAGGATCGAGCACAAGTCCCGCAAGATCGAGAGCTTGCTCAAGCAGTAAACTTCCCCTCCTCGATCCCTCTCTCTTGCCGCCTTTCCGTCCGCGATTTCGCCGGATCGATTTTGAGCTGACCCACCTCCGCATTTCCTCGCGTTTCGGTTCGTCGCGTGCAGGTCGAAGCCGGTGGAGGCTCTCAAGACCGCCCTCGAAGGGTCGCCTCCGAACACGCGGGACGAGCGATGCAAGGTTCGCCCTTTTTTGTTTGCTCTTTTTTTGGTGGGTGTTTGCTGCTTGTATCGGTAGATCTTTGCGGGTGGTGAAGTCGCGGTCTTTGCAGTCAGCGAACTGGATAGTGGTGCACAGAGCGATAATGGCGATAAAGGATCTGGACGCCCTGTTCTCTTCCTTGGATCCCGAGTACTACGACATCCTCATGAAGTGAGTGTTGAGCCGTCTTTTCCTTGCTGTTCGTACCCGTCTGTTGTCGATGCTCATTCCGATTGTTGCTTCGTGTTTGCTTGGTAACCTTTGCTGTGGACTTGAAATGTTTGGAGTGATGGTAGCAATTTAAGGCACAGGGGATGGTTTTCTTGTTTCCATTAAGTTTGTAGCGCTTGAAGGCACAAGTGATATCAATGCCGAAATGCCACTGTGTGTGTTGGGGGGGAGGGAGGCGGGGTTGTGAAGGGCTTAATTTTTTCACCCAACTGTCTTGTTCTTTCAATGGGACATTTGGGTACTCCTGTAGTCCCTTGATACAGATTAACATAAGGATCATGGAGAGGCTCATTGGGTAGTGACGATTACGCCTAATGATTATCAGTTGTGAAGGGCTTAATTATTGAGCTGTTTGTTGTGGCTGCAGCTTTTGGTAGAGATAATTAATAAAGATCAAGAATTCATGGGTGATGTAATGACTAGAAACAGCAAACTGTCTCTTCAGTTTATTGGTTTATCTGTGTCATCAGGGTTGGCATGTTAGGATCTCCGAAGACTTAACGTTTTTTTTCCTCCAACGACTTAGTTTGATATTCATTTTCTTATTTCTGGTGTTCAAACCTACAAATAATTGGGTGAGAATAACTCAAACTAATGAAGTGATCTTGGAAGAATTACCATTTATGAAATTTGACCATAACTTTGCTAAGGAATAGCCTACTACTTTGGTTTAGGTTATCAGTTTCTCACTTTTGCTTATGAAGAATAGGTTGCGCCAGTAACTACTATTAATTGTATGCTTTAGCTGATCATAGTCTATCTAATTAAGGCCTTGTTAAAATGTTTGTGTTGTTGTATTGTGAATTCACTAAATTATGCTACTTGTGATTGCTCTACTTATTTGTTGATACCCCATTTTTGAAGGAACACACCGTGTTAAACTATGCAAGGCAGTCAAGTTAGAGTATATAGAAATTCCTATTCCCCAAGAAAAGCCCTTTTAGAGGCTATGCTCAGACTAAGCTGGACTGTCTTTATTGCTACGATGTGATTTGTATTAGGCATTCTAGTTGCCTCTTCCCAAGGATCGGTACCAATGCTCTTTTTGGGAAGGAGGGGAGGGGAAGGAAAATTGGAGGTGGTGTGCAAAATGGGGTAAAGTTTAAAACTTTAGCGTGGAGAGGACATAAATTTAAATTTTCTTTCCATTTTCATCCTGTCCTTGCCTTCTAAACGAAGTGTAAGAGTGATAGACTGGAGATGATAAAGCAGGGCAGGTAAGGTTGTCAATTTGGAATAGAAGGTAACATATGCTCAATGATATTTGCTCCTGTCCTGGGGTTATACATGTTAATGCTTGGGGTAGTTGTGGATTTAGAGTAGCAGAAGCAACTCCTGGTTTAGATTGTCTCAAAACTATGATGACATGTAGCTTTCCCTGAATTCTAGACGAGGCATTTTATTTTATTGACAAAGTCCTTATTGGTTGTTTCTTTGTTGGTTGTATTGAGTGCCAAAATCTAGTCATGCAATCTAGTCTTAAAAGATCTCCTTCCTAGATCAAATGCCTGAGACTTCTGAGTAGGTTGATCTAATGGTATTTCTGTTCTGGGTGATTGGAAGGAGAGAGGACTTAAATTGACAACTTTTGGGGTTAGCTTGGTCTCAAGGCCGATTTCAAGCAGGAGTAGAATAAATTTGTTTCTGCAGGATTCTGGTTTAGATTCCATTTTCACCGAGCTGCCATACTCTATTCGCTTGCCATAGTCTTCGCAACTCAGCCAGAAAAAAAGTAGTACCATGTTCATTCGTCCTGTGTGTTCTTATCACTCACTGAATTTTGGCATATAATGATCATACAAGACAATTGCATGCTGTTTTCCCCAGTCTCCCTGCAGTAATGTGTTTGAAATTCCTTCCCATCCATAACAGTGTCATTTGACCAGATAAATTGGGTTTGATAGCACGATACTTTTCTTTCTGGTTGGAGAACATGTTCCTTCTTTTCATCAGCACTTGAAACCTATCTTATTCTATGGATACTGCAAATATGACTTATTGGCTTGTCAATGCTTAAGACTGGCTTAGAGCATTATCTCGCTCTCCTTGAGGAATTATATGCAAATGCTCTGGGGATGTTTATCGCTATTGGTACTTGAGTTAGTCTAAACTGACAGGATGATATATAACAAAAATTGTCTTGAGGTCATCATTGAAGTACTTGAATGTTCTTACAGCTGTGAACATCTTCATTTAGGAGCAGTGATTAAGTAGATAGGGATTTGATGGCATCTGTTGTTTGCCTTATGTATGTATGCTCAACATGTATTTTACTTTGATCTTCAGGCTCAGTGTGCAATTATGGTCTCATGACCAGCAAAGTGAGCATTGTTTTCTAATTTTACCATTGTTAACTGAGATTAAAGGTAGATATATATATTGACCAATTGGTTTTGGTGTTTGGCTGGCCTATAAGTCTGATTAGAAGAGGTTAGAGTTTCCCCATGTATTATCTATTCCTCTCGTCTGATCATTACTACCTTGCTCAGATTACCGGTATTGTTAAGGCCTTTGTTGGAGTTCAACATGCATTCCTTCTCTAGTGAGTAGTAAGAGAATTCTGTGTGTAAATGCTATCATCGTTGAAGTTCGTGCGTGCTTCATTTCGTTTGTTAATGCCTTCTTCTTTTCCCACTCACAACATATCTGTGAAACCAGAGCCTCATTGATTTATTTGATCCTCTCGTTGCTCACCAGATACTTGTACAGAGGCTTGTCTACAGGCGATCGCCCCACCTGTGACCAATGCCTGCGGATTCACGAAAGACTCACGGAGAGGGCAGGCTTGGGGTGCATACTTCGTTCCATAGCGGACACCATGAATACAGTATGATGATTATTGCTAGCTTGATCTGAAGAGAGAAAAGATTTCACTGTATTACTACTCGCCCCCCTTTCCTGTAGATTTGGGCTGCAGTGTATCTGTCATCAACATGAATTGATCAGTATTACGCTTTATTAGGAACCGTCATCTCCGATTCCTTACAAAGCTATATTTGCTTCAGATTGCTAGAGAGCACGCATTCTTTCATTTTGAGGAGTTGGGCGTCTGTCTCTGTCTACCCTTGCGAGCGCAACTGGCAACTATGAACACTTAAATTAACTCAACTCGAACATGAGAAATTTTTGTTCCTGACGTAAGTATGGCTAACCGATGATTTACACAGTTTAGACTGTCTTGATCCTGGTTTCACGTAGATGATTCTGCATCTCCACTTGGGATTGAGACGGTCAAGAGCAACATTTTGATTTGGTGCAGTTTCGTCAAACTGAAAATAAAATGAAATCTCCATAACTCATCTTGGCAGTTGACTTCTGTGCATTGATTGTAAGAGGAAGAAATGGCCATCGTTACATCACAGAGTAGATGTGTAGAATCTTCGAAGTTGTAAAATCTGGGTCGAATATAATAAACCAGAACATACGCATGTGTTCTACTTCTTGAAGCCGTCTTATGGAAATGTGCTTCATGTGTCGGTCACCCAACCGATGTGCAATTTGTGCCTCGTCCTACTCAACCAATGCTTGAATTTTGAAATCT
The DNA here is from genome assembly GCA_016097605.1 of Eucalyptus guilfoylei. NCBI lineage: Eukaryota > Viridiplantae > Streptophyta > Magnoliopsida > Myrtales > Myrtaceae > Eucalyptus > Eucalyptus guilfoylei. The sequence continues at coordinate 20,323,646 of CM027864.1, read as the reverse complement.
CTCACTTTCGATCGGCTTATTACACCTTAAGTCGCCGTCATATGCCATGTGATGTAACTACTTGCTCTACCAAATGGGCTAGTCAGGAAATTGACTTTAGCATTCTAGAAACCTAACCGAGGTTTATTAAACAATAAGATGAAAGAGAACTGTCAGTATTCTATATGGTCATTGCCTAATCATAGAATGAGACCACCATGTACGTATCCATGGTTAGGGGACATCATACAACTCTTGCCCGTGTTTCATTACTTTGCTCCTAAATTTACTTTCGAAAGGCATATTATGTGTCACCAGTCAACAAATATCACAATTGAATTGCTTGAAACAGCTGATGACCCAACATGGTAGATGAGACCATGATTCATCGACATTCGAATAGATTTGACAATCACCCACATCATGATAGATCATCAAATTACCTAAGTGAACAAGTTTCGTGAACAACTAACGTTCACCTTTTCCGTTCCCTACATGTTTTCGACCTTAAAAACAGGGATAAGATTTGTCTATCCCAGCAATCAATGTCCTATTATCAGCAAAAAGGACAATAGACGCTCTATTTTGCCAATCATTGGATCTTTCTACGTCATACTTGCTAATGTATCGTCAGGATGAGCTGATACTCTTTGCTTTACACCCTGGCACATGCCACGCAGATGTCAGAAAAGCCATTAAGAGTGCAAATTGTTCAGTCCTTGTTGCATCTGTAGCCTTGCCCAAGGGTTGATGGATGGTCCAGACTGACTAAAAGGATTATGGACCGGCGCCATGGGGCCAATCACTGAGGCAGTGACTGAAGATGAAGATGGAGGCGACAATGACGACGAAGGGACAGACACTCGCTGACATGAAGGGCACATGGTGAGCGTGGTGGGCGGGTTCATATGCATGTAGAGCTGTGGGGAGAGCTTCAGTGCTCTGAGCTCCTGCACTTCCTTCTGCAGCCTCTTGTTTTCCTGTGTAAGATTGTCGCAGCATCTCTTAAGGTACTCACAGTCCACCTCAGTTTGCTTCGTCTTAGTCCTACACCAAATTGGTAAAAAGAAAAAAGATGTTATGGTACATCCTTATACAGAGCTCCCCCACACAGATTGTTGGTGCCAAACTACAGCATGATAATAACACATTATCAGCTCAATCTAGTAAGGTATGAATAACAATCTTCAGCCCATTTCCATGTGCTTACGAAAATCAAGATGGCAGCTATTAGACTAAAGAATTGCACATTTGCTCAAACCTAACATAGAGAAGCTGCTTCATCAAATCAATTCTTTGATGCAAAAGACCCAATGTCATTATCCTAACCATAAACAGAGCTTTCCAGAGCTGCATTGTAAATCACGAGTGCATGAATCTAAACTAGGGCCCTCACATCACAAAATTTTGAGTATTTGAGTACTCCCTAATAACTTCACTTCCTCCCCTGGCGGCTTAGAATTTATGGATCCCACATATCGGTGCTCCATACTAAAGTGAGAACGCGAAGTGTACTCCTAGATTAAGTGACAAGTCACATCACCGGACTCCCTTTACACGCTCACACACCTCGTGTGCAAGATGGCCCAACTGGGATACATGTGGACCCAAAGATTACATTCACTCACTATAAAGAAAAACAACAACTTCGCTGTCGAACTACCATCAAATGATTAAGAGAGAACCAACCACCCCCACCCCAACCCGCCTCTCTCCCACTCCTGAGATTTTTCTTCCACAATGATCAGAGTGATGCAGATGAGACGCAGATGTAAAGCCATGTATTTGGGCAAAAAGAACTCAAAACTATCAATTACCTGGCACGCCTGTTCTGAAACCAGACCTCTACCTGTCTGGGACTAAGATTCAGCTGCTTGGCCAAGGCAAGCTTTTGCTTCTGAAACTCAAAACAATCTCCAGTTAAACTCATCGAAACCATCCCTTTATTACATCCATAGGGAAACCTAAAGATGATCTCATTATTGACAAATGAAAACGAAAACCAATTTGTAATTCACACAGATCCAATCATTGCAAAAAAGAAAACAAGAAAAAGGTCTCAAATCCCCAATTCGACTGTTACCAGCAAATGATAACTACAAATAAACATCAATCTCATGACTGAAATGCACTTTAAATTCTATTTTTCCTACCAAACATCCATGTCAGGTTTACAAGCAGTGATTACATGCTCACGCACATTTAAAGAAAGCATATTAATCAGTAATAGAATGACCAAAATTGCCGCTCACAGGGTTAAGAGTGTTATGCTCTTTGAATGTCTCCTCTAGCACCAATGACTGTTCTCTAGACAGCCTGAGCTTCTTCCTCGCTCCATCTCCTCCGCTGCCATCTTCTTCGATGCTCTCACAAGAGCACGAAGTTCTCTCAGCCTCGACTTCATTTTCTCCATGCGGTTCTCTCTCACTTCTCTTCCCACTTATGCTCGACACGGTGCTGTTAGGTGATGAGACATGATTATCATCATCCAAATCCACCACCAGTATGTCTCGGTTGACGCCGACTCCACCGAAGAACGGCCTTGTTTTGGAGTTTGTTTCTGAAAGTTGATGAATACAAATCAGGATTTGATAGGGCCAAGGAGGACAACGCTCCTCCAAAACTTAATCGAGTTTTTAAGGCAAATCTCACACTTCAACCTCCTTGAAAATGACAAAGCGACGGCCAATGAAGATTAGAGTCTTAGCCTTCTACATCTAATCTAATAAATGACATTAAACATGAAGTAAACCCGAATCATTTCACAGAAACTGTTCTGCTTTGTAGCTTCTATGAACCAAAGGATACAAAATGCAGTGTACACATTCAGATAGATGCCTCGCAAAATGGTGCATGTTAATCAGGAATAAGCAGATTGGAAAGAAAAACCATTCACTCTCTCAAAGATTAAACAAGAAAACAGAATGTGACATTGAAGGAGGCAACAGACAAGAAAATCAGAGCAACCCCCAAAAAACTACCCTCACCAGGAGAGTGGAAAATCTCATTCCAAGAGCACTTTTGCCCAGGACTCTGCCTGGACTGCATAGGAGCTTCCACGAGATTGAGGTTCAAAGACAATGCGCTCTTCCCACATCCCAGGCTCAAACTCAACCCCAGCTCATCATCTCGCTCACCCATTTCCACTTTCCCCAAGAGCGGGCTCAAACACAAACCCAAAAATCCTCCTCCTTCCTCCAAAAGCAGAACAAAAGAAATTTCTAATTTTTCCTCTGCCTACAGCAACAACAGCTTCTGGGTCTGCTGATTTTTGGGTGTTTTGGGTTCTGAGTAGAAACAGGAACAGGAAGGGGGCAAGAACAAGAACAAGAACAAGAACAGAGGTGTGAAAATGGCTGAGTTTTTTCCTCTCTTCGAGTCTTGGAAGGGGCAGCAGGACCGGTGGTGTCACGGCTTTTTTAACAAGACAATGAAAGGATGGGACAATGTCAAGATAAATGGAGGGGGGCACAGAGAGAGAAAGAGAGAGAGAGTAATGATGACTTGTGTCAGTCCAGCCTATTGCATGAATGATGATGATTGATGGTTCCCACACCACAGAGAGAGAGAGACACTCCCTCCCTCCCTCCCTCCCCCAAATGAATGCAATTCACCCTACTCATTGCACCAGTGTGCCTTCCCTTTCTTTACTGTGGTTAAAACGTGTGGTTTGGCATCTGCCTGTGCTTTTGAACTGGGGTTGAGCATCGAGCTTGAGTCCATCTATTTGACCGTTGACGGGACATAAAGCTGCGGATCCACTAATGATGAGATGATGATAAGATCTTGAGAGAGAGAGAGAGAGAGAATGGGGGAAGTAGAGGATGTGAACCATAAATGATCACAATCTTCACCAATGGAACCCACGAATCTCGCTTTTCCAAGAATAGAGATGAACACAAACAAGACCGGATTATCGGGAGCCGGTGGCCGTTGGATCACAAAAGAAGGAATCACGATTCTCCGTTAGAGGTCTTTGATGTAGTTATGAGATGGGCTACATAGCCTACATTTGGCACAACAAACAAACACTCAGAAATTTTAGTGAAACTCCAAATCAATATATTCGACAAATTTACTTTTCGTTAGTTTTCGTTAAATTTTAACATTAAATTATTGAGTTGAATAAAATGTGGCAGTTAACGAATGTACAAATTTAGAGTTTTACCTTTTATTTATTACAAGTGTACCGATTTGTGATTTTTTTTTGTATTAATCCAAAGATAATGAAAATTTATGAATAACAAATTTGTCATAAATATACTAGTTTAAAATATTTAGTAATAAAAAATTAGTAACAGAGAGTAAATTTATCATAACTTTGTTATATGGATATTGATTTGTGGTTTTCCGTGGTATTAATTCAATATAACGAAAATTAATTTTTGATAGTCAAAAAGTTAGTTTATGAGTTTGGGGTTTTTCTATAGTTAACGAATTAATTTTTCGTAAATTTATCACAAGCTTCAATTTTTTTTTTTGTGGTATTAGTATTATGGATATATTAGTAGAACTTACTATTTCATAAAATATCATTAGAGAATGATGGAATGGGAAGAAAGAAATGTAAAATAAATTAATTAAAGAAAGAGATGAAAAGCAAATAAAAATTAAGTGAGCCGAGTGTTGGGAGAGATTTTTATCCATGTAAAATTTTTTGTTCATTTATACTCATATGCTATTTATACTAAACAATATACATGATATAATGTGATTATATCCAATTTTATTACTGCAATCAACAAATGGTGGAAAGAATATAACAAAATCTCTAGATTTCATATCATATCCTATCCAGTTTAATTATAGTGAGAAATCTAACGACCAAACGTAACCAAAAGGATCATAAAAAAAAACTAGTTTAGATGGAAAATGAAAAATAATTGAACACATGATTTTAGGACTCATTTATTTTCAGGAAAATAAATAATTTGGAAAATATTTTCCAAAAAATAATCATTTGGAAAATATATTCACCATGCACGAAATTTTTTAAACGTAAATTATTATAGAAAATAAAAATATTATTCATCAACTAATTAGTCTAAGTGATATAAACAATCATTTTAAAAAATATATATTTTAAATTCTTCATTCTTTGCAAAATAAACGAAGTCTTAATAGCAGGCCTTTTTCCTTATTGGTTGGACATTTTATAACCTTGTCAAAGTCCATTCAGAAGAGAATTTTAAACATTCATCTTGTTAATCAATCTCGATTCTTGACCATTCAATAATATCTAAAGTTGCCTTGAAAAATCTCATATGCAGTCCAAGAAGCTTCTTGTTGATTAGTTACTGAATTAGTATATTCTTAGACACTTGTTAATAAGGTTTATTTTCAAATCTAGGGCAAATACCACCAAAAACTACAAATTATGCTTATTATAACACAAATACCAAAACTTCTTTTTTGTATTACAAAAAACCCTAAATTTGGCCACTGTGACATTGATACCCAAAACTTTTTTTGTGTCATGAAAAAACCAAAATTTATATATGTGTAACATACATACCCTTTATTATAATTCTATTTAAGGTATATGTATCATACTAGTATAAATTTGAGGATTTTTTTTAATAGTTTGAGGTATTAGTGTTACAATAAGTAAGCTTAGGGTTTTTAATAATAATAAAAAAGCTTGGGACATTTGTGTTATAGTAGACACAATTGGGGAGTTTTTTGTGGTATTAACTTTCAAATTCAATCCTCCCATATTAAGAAAAGAAGCATGTCGGACCATAAGCATGAATGACCCGACCTACCGAACAATAGTTATGATTTGATTCAAACATTTAATTTCTTTTAGACCCACCTTTTGGTGTTCCCATCTATTGAGGCAACTGGAGCCCACGTGAGATTACATAAAAATAAAAGCCGAGCTCCCCCATCGTACGGTGCGCGCTCGTCGGTGTCCGAGGAATTGGCGCAATCCCAGCCGTGGATGGTGGGTGCGTGGGTGGGGACCATTCCCCGACGCCGCGCACGTGAGCGAAGCAGCCATCGAGGAGCGACTGCACGTGCGGGTCGTAAAAGCGGATCTGGATTTAGATTTTGCGCTTAGATTTTGGCGATAAACCTCCGACACCAACGTTAATTTACGATTCAAAAACGGTCGTGCGTGGGATCCACGTGCGCGGACATGATTGCACGTGCGCGGACATGATTTGCCGACCATCTTTCCTCGTCAAAGCTAATGGATTACGAAGCCATGATTCGAGCCGGCTCCGCGTCATTATCCTAGGATGCCGCATTGCCGCATGTGCCGGCGGCTTTTTCCCTCTTGGACTAGCTGTTTAATGTGGTATTAAAATGAGTGATGGAACATGATATTGAAATCAGTGTTGTCTCTTTTGCGAATGTACGTACACCTCCCGTTAGCTAAATTTCATGTGCCATGATGGGCCGATTTACATGTAAGAGGAAATGTTAAAAGTATTGTCTCACATTACTTGACAACAAGTTCTAAATGCTCTTTATATCCATGTGGTGTTTTCTATTTATTAGTTGGATTTTATAACATTAACTCATCGGTGTGTGATTGGACGTCCATGATAGAAAGTAGAAGAGATGATTGAACAAAAAACACAAAGTAGGTAAAATACATATGCATGCATGATATCGTATGAGTAGCTAGCAAAAATACATGCTTAGCAACAATAGCTTTTCACCCTTATACTCTTATCGGTGAGAATCATTCCATTAGATTTGTTAGATTCCATTTATTTCTCAAAAAATAAATTATTTACAAAATATTTTCTTAAAGTGATAGTTGGTATCGCTTAAAATAATTAATTAATAAAAAAATTATATATTATTGACAACAATTCATGTCAAATCATTTTTTATGGATCAATATTTTAAGAGATATAAACGATTAGTTTTAGAAAAATATTTTTTAAATCATTTATTTTTCACGAAATAAACTGAAGCTTAAAATGTGGAAATTTGGGCAACTAAGGGGCTTTGATTTATCAACCGTTTATGCATAAGCATGGCGACACCCTCAAAGTTAGGGTCCTGAAAGCTCATAGATGAGGAAAATGTCTTCCCAATAAAATCATTTCCTAGAAAATAAATTTTCCTTTTTGTGTTTTTTTTTGAACAAATTTCCTTTTTATGTTTGGTTCTGCTGAAAATGCAGTTTGAGAGAACGTTTTTCTGGCGTTCATTTATGGTCAAAGTAGCTAGCCAAGAACCTTACAAAGTAAACAGACGCTTTCGTGGATCCTTTGTAGAAACCATAAGCCCTAATCAGTCATATTTACACGCTTATCTTGAGAATCAATAGATTAATGACAAACTTAAGCTCTGCATGTTTCACGAAGGATGAATCATTTGAAATGAACACACCCTTAATACTTAGACAAGAGCGACACTTACAGATGAGGCCGACGATCACGACTCGAGAGAAACATCGTCCTCGATTCAATGGTCTTTCAAACACTAGATTTACCTCATGTTACAATATTTAGCCATCATCCGTGAAAAATATAAACACATCGGTTGCGTTGTTATCTCTCGCAGATAATCATTAAGAGGGAATCGTACAGAAACTTAAACATAATGAATGGCTTCTTCCTTGAGAAACTTCCAATAACTACAGGAGGAAACCCACTGATTTCAGCACACTTCACTGTCTCAATCACATAAGCACACTTCTGGCATACCAAGGATCTGAAACACACCCGTATGCGCAGGGAGAGAGAGAGATATATATAGAGAGAGAGACCTAAGAACCTCATGGAGATTAAAAATCTGTACAACGGAGGCATGATACAGAAAACTTGTTTCCAAAGAGATGCAGAGTCATGCTGTAACATCATGTTACAAAAGAAAAAGGAAAAGCTCTAACATCTTTCAGAACACCCCTAACTTCTGGTCATAAACAAACATGCAAAATACAACCAGAACATCAAGCCCTGCCTGCCAAAATTATGTGACCCCACTAAAAAGGAACAAGCTAGTGGATGTAAGGCAATCCCTTCCAATTACCAATCACTACAATCTACAGGTGAAATAAAGGTCCTATGGAACAGGATATTTTAAATAAGCTGTTGAGCATCCACTTGCGTTAATTGAGAGTAGATGTACTCATCTACTCTCTGTTTGGCCAGTGCCACCTGTTATTTCACAAAAAAAGGGAATTAAAAAAGACTGGGATATCGTAAGATCGATAGCTCGCAAATGCTTCTTTTAAAATCCATTCTAAGGGTTAGTCAGCCAATTTGTTGCATCCTTTACATGATCCTTGAGCGGTTAATACCATAACCAATTAAAACATGGTGCATGTTAACTGAAAACTGGAAACACAAAAGCCAAAAGTTACAGAGATTTTGCAACCGACAAAGCAGGTCATCACAAATGATTGCACCATTTAGGGGGACCCATGCCAGCATAAGGTACAGAGAACATGGATAATAATATCGACTGCTATGAACTTGGCAAACAATTTTGCTTCAGAGGGTGCAGACAATTCATGGAGCCCCAGCAAGACATTTATAGACTCAGTCAATATGATTTCTAGAATGCCTATCCCACGATTGCATTCACATTTTGGCAACATGTAGCTCCATCCGAAAACTCCAGGTTTCTATAGACAAATCTCCATTCTACGCAATTGACTGCTTTCAAGTTTACCAATGCTATTACATGCAATAACTGGTAGCATGACAGATAACATAACTAAATGAAAGAAATGATACCTGTTGAGCAGTACCACCAAACTGGATCTGCCTATGCTTCTGCTCGCCTTTTCCACCATAAACCTACGCAAGTAGAGAATAATGAAGCTGAAAGATATAATGTAAAAATAAAAATAAAAATTGCCTTGTAAAGATAGAGAAGCCCATATTAGCCAGTCATGACAAACATATTCCAATTTGTCAAGTATCACATTAGGGAATGATAAGAGTTCTGGATGAAGGGAACTTGCACAGAATAGAACCAAGAATGATATGGCTTACTTAATAAAAGATATAAAAACACATAGTTTGGCCACATGATTCAGATTCAATTAAATGTTTGCCAAATCTATACAAACAAAAAAAGCAAGCAACGGTTTATTCATCACTCCATAATGACAATGTAAGAGGCTTGCTTACCTTGATCGTTGCTCCAGACTCATTTCTTATCCTTGATATGTTGGAGCCACTCCTACCTATCAAACCTCCAACTAGTGTTTCCGATATCAGCATCTCGAACGTCACGTAATCAGCTGAAACATTGTAATCTAATGGTAAGGCAATTGTCACAATGATTCAGAGTTGACAAATAATCCCGTGTGCAGTTTTGACATAAATTAGTCAGATAACCTGAATTAGGATCAACATATGGTTGAGCTGGACGAATCAAATTATAATTATATGCTGGGCTGATGGAGATCACTTGTCGCGGTGGATTCTCCCTGGAAAATATTCATTTGAAAAAATCCATGTTAGCATTCCAAATGCTAAGAGACATGTTTAGAAATCTAACGATGTCAATCTAATTATCAAGACCTCAGCTGACGTCCTATCTCCTCCAGAGCCTTAAGCACTGCAGGGATGTCACCTGAGATCTGCATGTAAACAAGCGCTCAGTCAATGGTAGAACCCAATAAGGAGTCTCAAAGGCAAACAGCACTCTGAGGCTAGCTTAAATTCCACTTAATATGCATAAACCTGTGCAAAGCCACAAAGAAAGATAGAAAGGAGAAAACAGAGAAAGATTAAACTCATCAAAAGCAGATGAGGAGCAATTGAATATGATGCATGAACAATATTTGCACAAGATGTTGATTATGTTTGTATCAGCACAAGGCCGGGAAACATAAAAATGTAATGATAAGTATACCCATGTCCACTTTCTTAGACCAAATAAAGGCTCAAGAGGCAATTTACTGAAGAGGCACTCTAAATACAATAACAAAGTACAAACTACATAAAGAGAAACCGCACAGCACTTGAAATCAAACTTTTCATAATATACTTGTCCATATACCCCAGTTCCTTAAGGCTCACCTGTACTACTCTATCAGATTCAAGAGCAGATGCACATAATGGCAACTGATTTGGCGCTAAAATTGTTATTGTAGCACCAGAAGAACTCCTTAGTTTCTCAATATTCTGTCCAGACATCCCAATCAGACTTCCTGCTTGAGTTCCAGCAATCAAAAGCCTTAATGTATTGGCAGCCACATGCACCGCACCTACTTTTGATGCCTCAGAATTACCATCGTCTTCCTGTTCAAGAGGGAGTCAAAGCCATTTACTATTGCGACATGAAGTTTTCTCATCAGAAATCATTCAGCATCATGAATTGAAATTAGTTGACGTTTGGCCTCTTGGAATAACTTAGAAGACACCAGAAGTCACTTTCTCTGCCTGTTCATTAGAATGACAACCACTCCTCCGGCAATTAACTTTGAAAAGGAAAATCATTCAAACATAAACTAGAACTAACACAAAGGCCAGATAATCACTAATCATTTCATTATACATCATCGCATGGTGCAGTGACAGCTCCTAATGTGATTTGAGATTTTCCATTTTTTCCAGGCCACTTTCTAATATATCCCATGTATTATCAGCTGTCAATAACGTTTGAATTAGGGGTTCCGGTATTCAAAAGAAATACTACCAATTCAACAAATCCAGCCGACAAGCTGTCATCAGCACAATCTACTTAAGTCAGACATGAGACTCTGGAATGAAGTGAAAACTCTGATTATAGACAAGATGAAGAAGGAAGGGAGGGGGGAGGGAGGAGAGAGAGAGAGGAAGAGAGAGAGGAAGAGAGAGAGAGATTACCGAGAGGCGACAAGCCCAGCTCGGGTACTACAGTCTCTACCTGAATCGAGGACCACCTCCAGTGAGTCCCTCGACATCCTGAGTATTCAACGGAAAGTAAGTGAGAAGAATGGGGATTGGGGGTGGGCAATCGAGGAATAGGGGTGGGGACAGGGGCGGGGTGCTAAGATTGAGGGAGTGGGAGGAGATGACTTTAATGCATATAAATAAAGGGGATGGGACAGTACTTATCCTAGTGCACTGAGATTACCAAATATAGGATCAAGACATGAAAGTATAAGAAATATAGGGAGGGGTGAAGGGGTCAGCTTAGCCATAAACTTTTACCTTTTCAAGTACCAATATGATTCAAAAACCCTATTTGGAAGACAAATATAAGGGAAAGGCCTGAGAAAAAAAATCCCTTAACAGAGCTGAAAAATTTCTGTGCGTTCACTTCAATCCATACTCATTTTTCAAGTGCTTCATCCTTCAGATGCTGTTAAAGAATGCAAACTTCGAATTTTCCTCCATCTTTACCATTGAATACCCAAATGAATAAGTTGAATGGTTTGAACATTGAGAACATATTAACTCAGCCAGGTTCTTCTTCCACCACCCACTTATATTCTTCGATACATTCTTGAATTTTCATTCTTTCTATCCTAGTCACCCTTTGTTCATTTCCAGGACAGGGTCATGCTCAATTATGCTTCTCAGCTATTCTTACATAAGCTGCCATTCAATCAGATTACTCATGACAGAAACACAAATAGACGCCCTAATTAGTACCTCAATGACAACTTGTTCTTTAAAGGCAAATGTCTACCAAGGGCTCCATGTCATTTCCAAAGGTCAAAAGGCACAAAGCAGGAGCCATTAAGTGGATAATTTCCATCCATTTGCTTTCTCATTTGTTACCTCAGCTCAGCATTATGCAATCACTCCAGGTTTAGATCTATTCAGGGCAGTTCTCAGTTACTGCATAACTTAATAAAACCCTCAGCTATTGATACCAATTCGTCAATTCAACGTGTCCAAATATTCATTTAGCAAACTTTACTTTCAATGATGCTACAAATCCATTTTTCCTTTCCACTACATGGAAGTAACCATTCAGCACCAAGGATGAAACTCACAAAGAGTAAAAAAGGTCCAACACGCACCTAAGTATGCACCTCAGAGTCCACACATGTAAGGAGCACTTGCAATTAACAAGAAATATATACATGATTTACCAAAAGTAACAAACATATTGTTATTACTACCAGGCTCAGACATTGATCTCAAGTTAAGCCCAATAGACAGAATTAGCTGTTGAAATCCAAGACAGGACCACAGAGCGAAATTCATAGCTTCATCGATGGTAATTTCTTATGCAGGCTTAATGTCAAGAACAATTATAAAAACCATTAATTAGAAAAAAAATGCATCAATCAGGTTAACATTGTTTTCTGCCTTTTAAAACAAAAGAACCGTTTCTAAAACAGCCTGTACACTGCCTAAGGTCCCTCGAAATTAGTTGGTGTGCATACGTGCTACAGTCTCGAATAAGGGCAATATAGTGAAGTATCTTGCTGAACATCTTGACAATTACCCATTTATATACCGACATTGCCTATTAGCAAGTGATATGAATACATGCATCATTCCTTCATAACTTGTAAGTACTTATTCACAACTTCTATCCACCTAGGCAGGAAGATTATGTTGATATTTAACTCAACGGATTGATCTCTCCTCCACAACACTAAAATAATTTGGGTAGATCGTTCATCCTATCGTATTAATTTCTTGACATCATTTACTCAAGGAGCTCAAATAAAGAACGTGCACATCCACATGCTTGGCAGCAAAGAGTGTCCAGATGAGCCATAATAGAGAAGATCACCTTAAGGATCAAGGTAGCTATTTTCTGTAGGGCATTTTCTGCATCAGTAACATTGTCGTCATTGTCCTTAGAACTTATAATAATTACACGCTCTTCGTGTCTCTGCAAAAGATCGTTAGTATCAGTATATATATCAAGTTCCAACAACAGACTAACTGCACCTCGCAGCTTTATGAAATTACATTTCTGAATAAGCTTCTTGTTCAAGAAAAGGTAACATTTTTAGCCCTTAACAGATCGTTAATTTCTTGGTATCTTCCATTCTTGACATTCAATGGATCAACTAAGAGGAATACATGTCCATCAGTGCCTATTAAAAGCCACTTTGTCAAAATAAGCAACTGTTTCTTCAGTAACATTAGCATTATTAACAGAATGGACACAGCTTTATGAAATCTTGGGTTAGGTTTAATTTATAACTCCAGGATATTGCCCCAAGACAAGATGATGAATGGCCTTAAGCTTGTAAACACGCACGCAATCTTGGCATTCCATAGGCCACTATGCCAGACCATGCAGTGTCTAAAGAACAGGGAACCTAGGAATCTTGCATCACAAATAAAAATCTAGTGCGTCGTCCTTCTTGGGCTCAAAGCAAGAAATTCATGGGCTAAAAGAGAGAACTTCCTCCACCGATTACGTGCATTTCGATCACCGGGCTTTCTATTCAGGAGGATCAAAACTTTATCTACCCTCCACTCAAAACATACGATAAAAAGACAGTAGAAAAACCTCAGCTAGCACATGCACAATTCTCTCTATGATGGAATACATCATCGAAACAGATGTAAAAAGATTCTGCAAGTCACGTAATCAGGCCTTCCCAATCCTACGTGAACTCATGAAACTACACTTTCATGCAATACAATCTTAATCGCAAGCTCAGTTCAAAACTTCAGCTTTACCATTCCGGACACACGAACTCAGCATGGCAACCATTCTAAGCAATTCCCGCTTCGAATTAACACCACAAAAACCTAACAAACATCAAGAAAATCGGAACCACGCAAGAAATCGACCCGCCAACGGCACTCCACTCACAACGATGGCGTCGGCGATCTTGACCGTGGCCTTGGTCTCCTCCCGGATCTTCTGGATGCGGCACCCTTCCTTGCCGATCACCTTCCCGATCTGCCGGGACGGGACCACGATCCTGAATATGACGTCCTGCGCCACGGCCTGGCGCTTCGCCGCCGACGACTCGTCCTCCGCCGCGTCCGCCGCCGCGCCCTCGTCGCGGCGGCGCTTCGAGCCGGCCGGGTTGGCCGGCGGGCCGGCGTACATCGGCGCCGGGGCGGGGAGCGGCGGCGGCGGCGGCGGCACCACCGCCGGCACGGGCATGGGCATGGGCATCGGCCAGGGCATGTGATGGCCGTACACGGGGACGGGCACGGGGTTCAGCGGCGGCGGGACCGGCGGGTAGATCGGGTAATGGCCGGGCGGCGGCTGAGCCATCGCAATTGCGCGGCGGCGGGGGTTCGTCGGCTCCGCCGGTGCAGGGTTTTAGGGTTTTTGCTTGGAATCGAGCTATGGCCGGCGATCGATTCGCTCCTCCTCTCTTCCTTCCTTCCTGTCGCTCCTCTTCTTTCCTCCTTCCCTCGTTTCCTCTCAGACATGCGTATATTCTTCAGCTGCACTGCAACAATTCGATAAAATTGCGGTTCTGCCCTTGCTGACCTCATCATTTTCATCAATTCTTTTTAAGAAATCACTTATTTCTCGGTTTTTGACAAAGAATGGAAACCTACCATGTCATAACCGGTTCCCAAATTTTAGAATTGAAAACTCAACAGGGCAACATTGAATCTGGCTTGCAATTGAGCTAATCGAATTTAACTTTGTTTTGAGGTCAACCCGAACCGATCAACCTTTTTGTTCTCCTCTCTTGTGCTTTTAGTATTTTACTTAATTATTTTATTGCATGCGCATTTCTTTTTGCAAGTTCTTAATTGAGGTACCATAATGGCTTACTTACGTTGAAATACTTGATTTCGTTATTTTTTTTTCTGCAAAAGTTCTCAAATAAAAGATTGATAGCTTTTGTTCGGATTGATTCAAGAGTGGTCAAGGACGACAATCATAAATTGAGGAAACTTATCGAGAAATGTCAAATAGGACTAGCCCAATTGCTCATTTCTTATCATACATAGAGATGATCGCGGTTTGAGTTGAACATTATTCCCCACCTCCCAAGTTCAATAGAGGATATTATCGGGTACCGTACAGAAAACCTTAGAGCGCATTTTAGGTTCTCTATGATAGTTACCTCGAGACCTCTACTCAACTGATTTTATCAATAAGATTGACGGAAAAGAAATTGCACGTGTCGAAATATCCATTTATTTTCTTAATAAACGAAAAAAAATGACATAGCCCAATAGGCCCATCAAACGACATGAGCCCAACAAAAGCCCAACAAAAGCCCAATTGCTACTGCAAGTGCAAACAGAGGAACTTCGCCCATCCTTCGTAGCTCTCGAGAGCCGTGGCGGCCGAGGGGGAGGCGATCGTCGATCCGTTGGAATGGCGACGGAGGAGGACGGAGGAGTCGGCGGACGAGCGGCGCCGGCCGGGATCGGGACCGGCATCGGGAGCCACTGGTGGTGGGCGATGGGCGGCGCCGCCCAGCTCGGGTTGGGGATCTCGTCGTGCCTCAAGGGCTACGGCGGCGGCCCGGGCCTCATGCCCCTGAAGGCCGCCGCTGTCGGGTCCCTCTTCGTCGGCGCCACCGCCTGCGCCTCCGTCGCCGCCCTTCACGCTTCCGGAATCCGCAAGGTCGGTCCTTTCTCCGTTCCGCTCTTCCGATTAAGTGTTATGCTGGTAGTTAGCTAGTACGGATTGATTTGGGGCGGCGACGATGCTGATGCTGATGCTGATGTTTCGCTATGCTTCGTCTGTTTCTGAGGCTGTTCATGCTGATTTTGCTTATTTTGGCACCTGTTTGTTCGCACCATGTGTAGAACTCGGCCTTGAGAAGAGTACCGACATGGAAAGTGTAGTCCTTGGTCTCCATTGCAACCTTAATGTTACCAAAATGTGTATTCATTGCATTGAGAAGAGAACCATCATGTAAAGTGTAGTCCTTGATCTCCATTGCAACCTTAATGCACCGAAATGTGTATTTGTTGCATTGAGAAGAGTGCTAACATGTAAAGTGTAGTCCTTGGCCTCCGTTTCAACTTTAATGTACTGAAATGTGTTTTCGTTACATACCTAAATAGAATGTAGCAAAAGAGTGTGTTTCAGCTGTTGAGCGATATGTTTCTTCTGTCTGAGAGTCCTGTGTTTGTTTTGGATATGATTTTGCCGGGGCTAAAGAAGGAGAATTTCAGATGATTTCAGGGATTTGATATCATAGGACTGTTGTTTAGTCTTCTTCCCTGTAAAATATGGGGTACTTTGTTTTCTCTGTGGTAGAAAGTCGGCTGTCATGGTTGCAAGATCAGTTGTAGAAGAGATTAAATAAGGGATTCGTCTCTGGTTGCTGTGCCTTGTGGGATAACCTTGTGGATGTTCAGAATCTGCATTGTGAATCTTTGGCATTTCTTCGGCCCGAGTATTTCTGTGGGGAAAAATTGCCATTCATGGGTAGGTCAGTGGAGATACCCTGAGTTTTTTTTTTTTTTGGGGGGTGGGGGGGGAGGGGGAGGATCTCTTCCTTCGAGTTTGAGGATCACCGTGAAGCAAGATGCTCTCCGGGGTTGAACCGTTTTAGTTTTTCACATGGTGTTGTGATATGGACTTGAGAGGAGAAAAATACGCAACTAACAATCCTCTCCCCTTATGAAGAAATCTCTTGGCACAGTGGAGTGGTGATTTCACATTATCTGCTCCATGCCCATTATCCATCAGCATTGATGGGGTTATGCAAATGTGTGCCTTGGTGCTTTGATAATTCTATCCTACTACGACTGCCACATGCAATGGCAGACTGAGAATTTTTTGCCTCTTTCCATGTTGTTTTGCTACCAAGTAAAGAAAATATATGGTGGTTCTAATTTCATGTATCGGCCTTGCCATAGCGTGGTCTTTATGTTTGGTTATTTACTAATGGTTGCGTGACTTTTGTAGGTTGAAGATCTCATTGAGATAGGTGCTAATATAAGGACTAACCTCGGGAATCCTCCTGTTGCACAGGTGAACGAGTATGTTCTTCCATCCATATCCTATGAAATAATAAATCTCCCATGATTTCTCTTTTTCCCCCCAGCCAGATGAATTGGTTACTTCTTAAAGCTTATGATGTATAACGAGTAATTATAGCATACACCGGAGGTGTAGAAAGAATTTTATAAAGGTGGTGTTGTTTACCCTGGATTTGAGGATTTTAATAAACAACTCTCTCACGAACCCTTACATCAAGGGTGGATAAGATCACACGTGTAAAGTTTTTTTCACTGGTGGTGTTTGTTCTAACTTTCCATAATGTATAATGCTTCCTGGGAAACAAGAAGTGAGAGAAAGAAGAGTTTATTTTGTTGCCCATGGTTTGCCTTCTCTGTGCATTTACCACTTCTAGCCTGATTCTATTGTTTGGTTGCCTTGCACTAGTTTTACATGGACCCCTTTTATGTCTATTCCATACATGACATCGTTGTGAAGTTGAGATAATCTAGTATAGTGCTCACTGACCAAGCCTTCTAGTTCTAACTAATGATTTTTTCCAGGAGGAAATCGGATAATCAATGACCAGAATCTCGATGGCACATGGCATGAGGACGCGTGGGAATCTCCAGTTACCTAACTGAAGTGACTTTAGGAATATTGACGATATAATTGCACGCGATCCCAACTTCATCCGATCTTTGTGCCTTCCTGATGCCCGCTGCACATAACATTAGTGATTTCATTTATATCTCGCGCTCATCTTTTGGTAGAGATGACACTTTTGGGCAAGCACAAGACAAGTAGGATTTCATCGTTCGTTTGCTGCTACAAATGCTGCGTACAATTGTGGGATGCGCAGATACTTGCGTGAATCATGGTTGTTCGGTTTCTCAGGTAATGAAGCAAAAACTTCATGCTTGAAATTCTCTGCAGGGAGCAACTCGTTTCGGTGGTGTTTTTGACATCTTGAGTCATTGTTTTTTCTCCCTCAGATAAAAAGAGGGGCTTTTCATGTATGGGATATACTTTTTGCACTGTTCAAATGCTTGTGATTCATCCAGGAGCTCATTCTTATTGCTGCCGAATCCTCGAAACAGAAGAAATTAAGATTACCATGAGGAAATTTTGAGGTTTATGTTCCTTAATTTGGACAATAAAATGCCACAAATTTGCCTTTGGCAGTACTCTCCCACTTCTTCCCACTCCCTTTCTTCTCTCTAACAATCTTTTCAGATCACAAAACTCTAGGCAAAGAAATCGGAAGAGTAATTCATTATTCCATTTCCTTTTTCTTTTAAGAAGTTCTATTAATTATTGCGTTCTTTTTTAAGCCCTTATCAAACTATTCCGTTTTCCGGTTGTCAAAGAAAATGGCATGATTATTACTTAATCATCAGTTTCTCTTTCGTCGTATTTTATTGTGTATTTATATATCTAAAATCGCGCTAGCTCAATCAAGTTGCGGAAATATACCGTTTTAAACCATTCGTGCTCTAGTGTAAGATCAAGACCTTTTTCGTTTTGATATTGCCATCTCTTATTCGTATATCAAATTATTTCCATAAAATAAATATATTTCAATGGATATTCATTGATATGTTTCATTAAATTTAATAAGTCTGATTTTTAAACTTGTCCCTCCTCTTTCTCTTTTTTGTTTCATTTCTTTCTTGACTTGCCAGTAAAATCTGTAAAATTAGCAACATAGTGGGTAAATCGACACAAAAAAATTGTTACTTGAAACGGTTAAAATGTATTGACTCACTTGTCTTAATGCGTCGAAAAATTTATGATGTGCTCTAGTGATAATTATTTATTCATCCATACGCTTAATTAATATTAGTAAATTAGTTTTGCTTAGATTTCTCCGACCCTCTTCTTTTTTTTTCTCTGTTTGTTAGCCATTAAAATTTGTTAGTTAGCAACAGAAAGAATAACTCAGTAAACAATGTGTACCTTAAAATGGTCAAAATGTATCAACTCACTCGCCCTATCGAGATTTCGAAGAACCAACCCTGTGTTCATGTATAAAGCGGGAATGCTCGATTTGATTCTTTCTGCCAAACTAAGCCTTTGCTCGCCTTGAATTGCATAGCTCGTGTTCATCCTTGAATCATGAGATCAATGCGCTAGACTTAATTCTTTTTGTTCTTTTCCAATTCTCCCCAAGAAGCACGAATTACTTGGAAGAAAAGAAACGTGCTGAAATAAAAGGGAAAAAATAGGTAAAAAAGAGAGATAATACCTTGGAAAAGCGAGAGAAAATAGGGGAATGTGGGGGGAGTGGAGAGGTAACCGTCATCCTACAACCGCCACTTTCAAAAAATCACCCACAACATGGGACAACACGAACCGATAGACAAGAGTTCGCGGACGGACCGAGTACGTGTTGTTTTGCACAGGAAGAACGAGGAGGAAGAAGAACCTTCTGCTGCTTCATCATCATCATCTTTGGAGAAAGGCAGCACGTCCACGAGGGAGTCCGATGAGGAGTTGCGCGTCGATGGAGGGGAAGAGGGAGGAGCAGCAGCAAGTGCTGAGGAAAGGGCCGTGGAAGGCCGAGGAGGACGACGTCCTGATCAGCCATGTGAAGAAGTACGGCCCCCGCGACTGGAGCTCCATTCGATCCAAGGGCCTCCTGCAGCGCACCGGCAAGTCGTGCCGCCTCCGCTGGGTCAACAAGCTCAGGCCTAATCTCAAAAAGTATGGACCCTTTTCTTCGTGCCTGAATCGCTGTGTATCGGCGTCGGTGCAGTTTCATAATCCTTTTACCGCTTTCTCATTCGTTGTCGAGTCGTGTCGGGATGAATTTGAGTACTTTTGGCTTGTGATTGTTCATTTCGCTTTTTGGGTTTTGCTCGTGTCCAGTGGCTGCAAATTCTCGGCGGAGGAAGAGAGGGTGGTGATAGAGTTGCAGGCGCAGTTTGGGAACAAATGGGCGAGGATCGCGACGCATTTGCCTGGACGGACCGACAACGACGTGAAGAACTTCTGGAGCAGCAGGCAAAAGAGGCTGGCCAGGATACTGCAGGCCTCATCTTCCAAGCAGCACAAGCACAAAAGGGAAGTCCCTGCCGTTCCCTATCACAATGTCCCTACTGTGGAGGTACAAAAAACCTGAACACAAATCTTTTCTTGGCCTCGTATATTTCGAATTTCACCGGTTACTTCGTATTGCATCGGAGGGATAATGTTGCAGGTGTCGATACAGTTTAACTGGTCCTTTAATCGAGCAGAATATCTTGGTATCACTTCAGTTCGAAATGATCGGTTATACTGTCATTGACGAGAATGTTTCAAGAGAATTGAAGCTTCAATTTGAAGTTCTTAAATTGAAGAAAGATGCATGGATTTATGCTCGTCTTCATTCCTTTCTAGGTTCCCAAATTGAGCTCTTCGGTGGAGGAAGAGTCAACCTCAAGGGCTCACTTGTGCGCAATGCCGCACATCGCGGATCCTCCGCCGCCACTGAGACTGCTTCCGCCACCGCCCGACCTGCCGAACCCCAGTACTCCCAGTGCCAGCAGCCATTTGGCTCCACACGAGTTCAACTCCAGTGAGGGCCTCTACTCCGATCCCCACATGCAAATCCCGTTCCCTCACATACCGCTTGCGCAATTTGGCATCTCGTTCTCGCCCGAGAGCCAAGATCCCATGTCGAGGCTCGATGACCCCGACTATTTCAGTTTGCTGGGCCCTGGGGATGACGCTTCCGAGCTTGTGGACGGAGAGGGATTTCCTCCCGACATGCCCCTTCTTGATCCTTCATTGTGTTGTAAAGGTGGCGACAGCATGATGCGAGGGAACATAAACGTGGGAAAGCCGGATGTCTTCTTCGACGACTTGCCACTGGATGTACCTGACCATTTCGAGCCACTCCCGAGCCCATCGAAGTGGTGATCATACAAGTCATACCGAGCTAGGAAGGGTCCGCTGGGGAGACAAGTTTTTTAATTGTCTAAGCTTCCATGATTTTACAAGATTCGGCGACAGTCAATTCTCATCGCTGTGTATTCTTTGTATTCAGATCAGATTTTAGGACGTTTATGTATGAGACACCTCTAGTTCATGTGTTGCAGCAGTATGAACTGCTTGGCTGTCGATATAATTTCCAAATTCAGTGGCGTTTACGTGAACATGATTGAGAGAGGATGATTAACCTAAACTGTCCTAACATCAAAATGATTCAACCCAACCAATGTATGGCAAAACTGGCATAGAAAGCGACTCAAGCACTCCCAATGCTTGATAAGTGTAAACACCAGTTCACTCGTGTCGTCATAGCGGCTCGCGCTCGATGCCCAGGCTTTATTTCTTGCCCTCTTGCCTCCTTCCAATATGTCAAGGCTGTGACCTTCACTCCTTCCCCTGCATTTGAAGCTGGTTTAGAAATCATGTCAGGACATACCAACGTCTTTGCTTTCTGCTGCCAATGCTGTGAAGAAAGGGTTTATGCACACTAGGTATCTATATCAAATGCCAAATTGAAGCTCACCATGAGTGACGAACAGCAAATTTTCTTGAGGGTATTCGTCAACGAGGTAGTGAATGGTGTGGAGGTACCGATCTCTTGCCTTCGATTCGCTCGCTCCCCACCGTGGCAGCTACAGCAATTTAGACATACTCTACAGTCAGGATCTAATCTTCTTAAGTCCAGACTGTATTAAAACTCGTACCTCTTTGTACACCGGGTGCGGTGTGAGGTCCGTGAGCCCCATGGAAATGAAGTCTCGAGCTCTTTGATGTCGAATCCCCATGAATCGCGAGACGTTGGGTGATACCACAATGTGACATCGTTTAGGATCTCTCCCATTCCATACTCTATGGATATCAGCAAAACGTTGAAAGGGAGTGGAACCAGGCATTTGGTACGAAGAACCTAGTATTCCTTCCTTCTTATCTCAGCATATTTTTGTTTTGTGTGAGAAAGGTCTTCGGAGTTTGAACAAGAAGTCTAACGCGGAAGGAATATATTGCAATACATCAAGAAAGCTCAGCAAAACCCATGTGGATTAGGATTAGGATAGACTCGACCTTGATTCTTGATGTGGGTGAGTCAGCAGAATCGCCATCATCATCTGCCACAATGTTCGCGGTGTCGTTGTCCACTGTGGAGAGACCGGCGATCAGTTCCTGTGCAGTCTCGAGGCACTGTCGGAAGGGCGATGAGACAACCCGGTAAGTCGGGAACCCGAGCTCGTCCCGGAGTTTCTTGCCAGTGTCATGCGCCTTAATCTGGCTCGCGTTTACCATTGGAGGGTCCCACGGCCTGGGCACCCTGGTCCACCACAGACCCATCGATGCCTTCGTCGCTGTGGTCGCCCATGGCGCACGACAAGGATGTGTTGGAAATGGCTGCACAATTGGTCAGCTTCGACCGTCGATGCCATCTCAGCCGACGAGTTAAGATGAAGAGAGAAGCAGAGAGAGAGAGAGAGAGAGAGAGGACGATTTTGTGATAACAGAGAGTATGAGATTTCTCCAGGTGAGTGTAGACATCCATCCTCATCATTGGCTGCTCTCCCACTAACTTCAACCTCGACGGCTGCCCTCTCCTCATGCCCGACCTCTTCTCCTCTGATGCCTCGATGTGGACAGTTTTACCTCATCCTCAATTACTCAGTCTGGGCTTGAGGAAATTATTGGACAGCGTTCGTTTTTTCCATTAATTTTTGCTGTTCTTTTCTGAGTTCTTGTTGAGCTATTCAAGCCAGGGGAAAATACATATGAGTTTTCTTTCATTCTGTAAATTCCTAGATCATATAAGTCTATTGGAATAGAATTTTGAGTTGGGAGATTGAGAAACAAATGAACCCGTGTTTTTTTCTTTTTGAATTCGTTGGCATGATTGACCAAAAAAGTGTGAGGGGAGTTATTTCTTCTTCTTGGTCATTAGGATGTGCATGACAAAATTTCTGGAACATAAATCAATTTCTATTCCATGGACGAGTTTCTGAGCAAAGAAATGCGTTTGATAACGATTCAAAAATTCTATTTCTAGAATAAAAATTCGTTTGATAATAAAATAAAATTTATATTTCTAGGAGCGGTGACAGTTGGCGTCCTGTGGTCAGAGTTCGACGTCCGGCACCGAAGTCCGACGTCTGGTACCAAAGTTTAATGTTTGGCGACTGGTGGCTAGCATCCGGCGTTCGATGTCCAGAGTTTGGCATCTGATGTCAGACATATGGAGTTCGACGACCGGCGACTGGCGGCGGGTGGCTAGCGGTTGGAGTTCGGTGGCGGGTGGATGATATCCGACGGTTGGTGGCGAGCGACGGGTGGTTAGTGGTGGGCCTCCGTTGAGCGTTCAATGGTTGGCGATGAGCGGCCAACGACTAGCGGGTGTCCGGCATCCGGTGGTCGGAGTCCGATGGCCGGCAGTTGGCGTTCAGTAGCCGGCGGTTGGCGGCCGGTGGCGGGGGGCCGATGACCGGTGGCGGGGTTCCAGCGTCCCACGGGCGATGGGTGGGCGACATGCGGTGACAAGAGTGAACGATGAAAAAAAGTGCTGATATCTCATTTCTATTCAAGAAATAGAAAAGCTAAAAATTTTAACTTTTGATTTCGAGAAAATATTGGGTGGTCCGGGAGCACTATGTTAGCATGGTCCTCGACCACTCATCTGGTGCCACGTGGAAGCGTGGGCCCACTTAATTCTTCTGCCTTCTTCCCCTCTCTTCTCCTTCCCTCCGATCCCTAGCCTTCTTTCTCCTCTCTTAGCCTGCACACGATTTCTCTCTCCTTAGCCTGCACGCCCCCTCTGCAATGCATTTATTACGGCATGGAAGAAAGAAAGAGAAGCAGACGATTTTCGTTCCTCCCCAGCAGCCGCGAACCCCATTTTTTTCTCCTCACGAAGGGTCAAAATTTTAAATCCCAAATTCTCTCCGCGCTCGTTACTACTCCACCATGCGTCAAGCGGCCATAACCCCCGTCGTTCCGGTGTTCGTGAAGTGGCCGTTCCCCGCTTGAGTCGACGAAGGAGGTGCCCTTGCTTCGGTGCTTACTCTTTTCTCTCACCACGCTCGTTGCTGCTCTGGTGTTCGTGGAGCGGCCATTCCCCTACTATTGTCGTCGAAGCATGCGCCCCTGCTTCGGCGCTCACTCGCTTTCCGTGCTCATTGCTGCTTCGTCGTTTGTCAAGCAGCCGTTCCCCCGCTGTCGCCAACAAAGCACATTAAGGCCGTAATAATTGTGCTTCGTCGACCACGGCCTAATCTCTGCTCCCCTCCCTCCGCCTCAAGAAGAAACGGCCCTCCCTCCTCCTCCAGTTGGTTGACAGAGCAAAATTATTACGGCCTTAATGTGCTTCGTTGGCGACGGCTGGGGAATAGCTGCTCGACAAACGACGGAGTAGCAATGAGAGTGGAAAGCAAGTGAGCGCCGAAGCAGGGGCGCATGCTTCGACGACGACAGCGGGGGAACGGCCGCTCCATGAACGCCAGAGTAGCAACGAGCGCAGTGAGAGAAGAGAGTAAGCATCGGAGTAGGGGCACCTCCTTCGTTGGCTCAGGCGAGGAACGGCCACTTCACGAACGCCGAAACAAATGTCGGAGTAGCAACGAGCACGAAGAGAGAAGCAAGCGAGCACCAGCGTAGGGGCGTCCATAGTGTGGTTCATCGGCGACGGCAGGGGTTATGGCCGCTTGACGCACGGCGGAGCAGTAACGAGGGCGAAGAGAATTTGGGATTCAAAATTTTGAACCCTTTGTGAGGAGAAAGAAATGGGGTTCGCAGCTATTGGAGAAGAACAAAAATCGGCTACTTCTCTTTCTTTCTTCCATGTCGTAATAAATGCATTGCAGAGGAGGCGTGCAGGCTAAGGAGAGAGAAACTGTTTGCAGGCTAGGAGAGGAGAAAGAAGGCTAGGGATCAGAGGGAAGGAGGAGAGAGGGGAAGAAGGAAGAAGAATTAAGTGGGTCCACGCTTCCATGTGGCGCCGCGTGAGTGGTCGGGGACCACGCTGACATGGTGCTCCCGGACCGCCTAATATTTTCTTTTTAATTTCTGCTTCGAATTTATTTCTAGAATATAAATCTATTCCAAAAATAGAAAAATGAAATTGTATTGTCAAATGGATTTCTGTTCCAAACTTATTCCGGGGAAAAAAAAACAAAGAAATAGATAAACAGGAATATCGTCATGCGCGCTCTAAGAATAGCTTCATTGGTCACTATGAAGTTGCGATTGAGTTGAGATTTCTGTTTCTTGTTTTCTGTTATTCATTAATTTATTTCTTTCATTTCCATCGAGAGGGAGAAAGAGAGTGGCAGAGGCATAGCAAAGCAGTGCAGTGCATTGCAGAGTAACAAGAAGAGTCGGATGTGGAGCCTCAAGTGCCCAATATTTTTTTCATCGAGGGGGATCCTTGTTGATATCCTACTAGACTGGACAAGCATGTCGTCTGGTCCAAGGGGGATCCTTGTTGATATCATACTAAACCGGACAAGTACGTCATTTGGTGTCCTTGACAAAATATGTGGTGTAAACTGCACCGTCACTAATAGTGGCTGTGCCGTCACCTTATCATTTTCCTAATTTCTCCCATGTAGAGTTCTCTCTCTTATGGTTGTGCCACGTGGCCCAATCCACGTTTGCTTTGACAAAATGACGTTGAGCTTCAACATGGAATCGCCAGGTCCAATACTATGACTCAGATACTAGTTCAGCTTCTTCAAGAATTCAAATTATATGCGAACAAAATGATGGTTGGAACAAATTTGAGATGAAGTAAGTTATATCTAACAAGAGAATCATAAAAGATGTTATAATTGTCCATTGCTATTTCATTTCAATACCAATTCTTTAGTTGTCCAAGTTCTATCGTGAGTCTCTGATTGTCGATGGGATTCAGTATGACAAGGAGGACTGGAGCTCCATTTGATCCGAAGGCCTCCTGCAGTGCACCTGCAAGTCGTGCCACCTCTGCTGGATCAATAAGCTCAGGCCTAATGT
Source organism: Eucalyptus guilfoylei (assembly GCA_016097605.1). NCBI lineage: Eukaryota > Viridiplantae > Streptophyta > Magnoliopsida > Myrtales > Myrtaceae > Eucalyptus > Eucalyptus guilfoylei. Next base: position 20,297,942 of record CM027864.1, on the reverse strand, counting down.
CAAAAGGTATCAGCCTTTTTTTCGCATGCACGGAATCAAGCTTACGCCTGAATGGTGCTGTTTCATAATCCTTTCATGGCTTTCTAATTCATTGTCACGTCGTGTCGGGAGGAAATTGAGTGAATTATCGATTGATGGCTTGTGATTTTCATTCATTTCTCTTTTTGGGTTGTGCTTGTGTCCAATGGTTGCAAATTCTCATCACAGAAAGACAGGTCGGTGATAGAGCTGCAGGCGCAGTTCGGGAAAAAAAGGGCAAGGATCGCGATACACTTGCCCAGATGGGCCGACCATGACGTCAAGAACTTCTGTAGCAGCAGGCAGAAGAGACTGACCTCATTTCTTGCGAATTTTGCGGAGTACTCAGGTACAGTAGTGGAGAGATAACGTCGTAAGCCTTGATGTAGTGCAAGCGCGTCGAAAGCACTTGTACTCATTCTTCTCTAGGTTCCCAAATCGAGCTCTTCTGCAGAGGAAGGGTCAGGCCACATTGCCAATCCTCTGCCGCCGAACAACCTGCTGAATCCCAGTTAGTCTGATCTTAGCAGCCATTTGGCTCTACACGAGTTCAACTCCAACGAGAGCCTGTGCTCCGAACCCCATGTGCTGATCCCTTTCCTTCACATACCGCCGGAATTAGGCATCTTGTTCTCGCCCGAGAGCCAAGAGCTCATTAGGAGGCTCGATGACCCCAACTATCTTAGCTTGCTGGGGCTCCGGGGATGACGTTTCCAAGCTTCTGAATGGAGAGGGGTTTCTTCTCCGACATGCCCCTTTTCAGTCCTTCCTTGTGCTGCAAAGGTAATGACAGCACGATAGACGGGGAATATGTATGCGGGGAAGCTGGATGCTTTCTTCGACAACTTGTCAATGGATGTACCTGATCATTTCGAACTGCTCCAGAGTCCATCGAAGTGGTGATGATACAATTCATACCGAGCTAGGAAGGGTCTGTCGAGGGCACAAGTGTTTTTTAAGTTTGTCTAGCTTTCGTGATTCGACAAAGCAATGTTTGTGTACGAGACAACTCTAGGTCATGTGTTGTAGTAGTATGAACCACTCGGCTTTCGATAGTGTTAGTGATATTTCGATATTTCCTATAGACATTTATGATATTTCCCTTGATTATCCATATCTTTTATATGGATGCTTATACCTAGTATCTCCATTTAATTATGCATATTTAATATGTTATAATCATCATAAATCTTATATATAGGATGGTGTATTTTTTGTATATATTTCTAATCTTGGGGCTAGAGCCACTGATACGAGGAAATCGCACTGAGGGCGAGGTGTACCCCTAGAAATACCCCAGTGCACACCTAGACAACATTTGGTGTTTGGTGATATTGGGTCTTTCTCACCCCAAATCTAATTTAAAAGGTGAACCTTTTCTCACACTTATAAATTGATCACTAGCCTATTTCATAACTAACGTGGGATAATCCTAAGAATCTTCCCCTCACACATCGAACCCTTAGTCGGAGCAGCAATAACCCATACCTCCCAGTCCAAACTTGTTTTTAACCCATGCTCTAATACCAATCTGTTGGGAGAACAATGACACCCGCAACAATATCGAATTAGTGTAGTGAAACAAATCAATCTCCACTCTTATGCAAACTTACTAAGAAACAACACGGTAGAGTAATATATCTACTAAGATATAAATGCCAAGCACCTCTGAACACTTTACATGGAAAATCTTCCTAGTGTAAGGAGATAAAAAACCATGAGACTGAAGTCCACTTAAAATCTTTACTATCAACAAAACTGGATGAACAAAGTGTTTCTCTAGTAGTAGAGTTACAAGGCAGCAACAACATCAAGAACACCATTTGTAGTAATACACATGAACTTCATAAGATATTAAAAATTTATCTTTCTAAAATGTGGGTTTGATTCAACCCACGAAAACTTGATGCAGGGAGCTCCAAATGAAAATGAAACCAACCAGATTCGAGAACAATATGTCACAAACATGCTCACAAAAATCCAACTCAATCGACCTCCGATAGTTAGCTTGATGAGGACCGGATAACAACATTTTTTCTAGATTTTCTACTCTCTCTCTTGCTATCGCCTCACATTGAACATTTTTTGCCGTTGCCCTATAAATAGAGACAAACCTTATTCATTTAGGCCAAATATAGCCTTTTACTAATTTCTCTATATGGATTATCATATGAACTCAAACCTTTGGGCTTGTATTACATTGGGCTTCATTCATGTGAGAGTGAACCCACCCCATCGCTGGGCGCATATCCAAGTCCATCCTCAGTACAACGGTATTCACCCACACACATCCTTTGAGGAAGTTGCCCAGGTACTGTTTTGTCAGTAAAGCTAGCCGCATCGGCCGCTTGCCATTTCCCTCTGATTCTTAGCTTGGTCATTATGACACCAATCGTACAGATGTGGCATTTAATAGTTGTTTTGAAATTAAAACCAGCCGCATTAGCTGCGTTTGTCAAGTTACCATTTTAGTCAGCTAATCCAACATATTGGTCGCATGCTGTTTTTCTTTGATCACTGCCCTCCACTCTTCATATCGAAGAACCAACACCACCATCAGACTTGCCACCCTTAGACAAGCCAGATCCTAAAATTTTGTTGTGAACAGACATTGGAAGCCGCCACACATGTTCCCATGCCACACTCCACCTTAGATCCATTGAGCTCACGTATTTTAGGGCATTTCAAGTGTTCTCAGCACTATTTAGACTTGTATCTTCTATGCACTTGAGTTTGAGGAGATGTCAAAAATATTTAGATATTTGTTAAAGCTATTTAGGACATTTCACCTGATTTTTCATCTCTTAAAATGATGTGTATATCTAGGAAATTTTCCACATCTCCATTAAATTATGTTTATTGGTTATCTTAGATAATCATCTTATAAAGCATATAAATATGCTGATATTCTCTTCTTTATGATACATAAAAATATACTAAAAATTTCTCAATTCGATTTTTTCACATATATTTCTTATTTGATTAAACCTTCAAATTTAACAGTGTATATCACGCGTAAGTCCTAATATAAAGAGGATGAGCAAACATAATTTGTCCTAACATCAAAATGATTCAACACGAAAAATTCCCAAACCTAAAATGATTTAACACGACCTCCAAATGACAAGAACAACATAGAAAGCGACTCAAACCCTCTGAAATGCTCCATCACACACCGTAATTGCAAACACCAGTTCATGCGTATTGAATTGGCTTGCGCTTGATGCCGGTTTCCTCGGGGTCCGTTGCAATCTCAAATTTATTAGCTGTGAATGAATCGCCATTCCTAATAATTTGCCTCTTGAGACGTGCGCTCCCACGGTAGCCTACCTTTAAGTCGTGCCCTCTTGCCTCCTTCCAATATGTTGAGACCACGACCTTCACCGCATCCGCTGCATTTGAAGCTGGTTTAGAAATATGTCCAAACATAAAAACACCTCAACTTTTCGTGCCATGTCACGATGACTGGGTACATGCACCGGGATGTCTATGGGAACAGTTGATTAGCTTCAATGGTGCAAATAGGTCAAAGGTGCATGCATTTGGACCAAGTCTATTCTAAGCATCCTTTGGACTTGAGCAGGTTCTTAAAAAACTCAAAGGACAATAAACGAATGGGAGATCCGTCTTGAGACGAGAGATCTCATAATATTTCCTCCCGTATTCCCACTCACCTTGAAAGAAAAGCTTGGATGGGAATCGAGGGATCTACAGGTGGTGAAGATAGATACCACATTATCAGGTAGAGGAATATAGTAGCTCTCTACGCTTGGGGTGATGTAGGGTGGTGTCAAGACCACTACAAGGGAAGCAGAACTTTGCTTAAGTCTATCAACCAGCTGTTCACCTTATACGGAGGTGCGTATAGGAACAGTTGAATCTGACAAGTGCCATTCTAAATTTGAGTGGACCATTAGCTTCAATAATGCAAATAGGTCAAAGGTGCATGCATTTGCACCAAGTCTATCCTAAGCGTGCTCTATGATATTTGAAGCACCGTTAAATTTGACATGGATTTTTTAAGAAGTCAATCTTTTCAGGCAATACCATAGCCATATGTATACCCTACATAATTTGGATTCAAATTTTGATTAAATTTATTACAAAGAGAGAAACTATATGCCAAATCATGTTTATTGAAAATAGCCACATATGTATGCCCTGCACAATTTGGATTTTAATTTTTTGATTTAATTGATTAGAAAGAGAGAAATGAAATGCCAAGTTGAAGCTCACCATGAGTGACGAACAGCAAATTTTCTTGAGGGTATTTGTCAACGAGGTAGTGAATGGTGTGGAGGTATCGATCTCTTGCCCTGGATTCGCTCTCTCCCCATTGTGGCAGCTACACCAATTTAGATAAACTCCAAATTAGACCATGCAATTACACATACATATACTAATACCATCTAGATTCAAGGCTGAATTTTGAAGGGTAATAACCCACCCTGAAATGGGGCCGTCTGAGCGACTTAATCTCAAATCGCTCCAAACTCACCTGCCGACGATCACTGCGACTTTGCGTGACATTGTCGGGGGCATTTTCGTTTGCGGGCAATGATTGCTAAACGATCAGAATTTGATTTTTAAGCATGGTATGCCATATCAAAACCTCGTACCTCCTTGAACACCCGGTGCGGTGCGAGATCCACGACGCCGGGCGGAAATGAAGTCTCAAGCTTCTTTATGTCAAATCCCCATGAATCGCGATCCGTGGGATGATACCACATTGAGACGTCATTGAACACCTCGCTCATTCCATATTCTATGGATACCTACAAAAAGTTTATTGGGCCGGCACTTAAATATTCATTCATTCTTATCTCAGCACATCGTTCTTTAGGGACGCGTTTGGTAACGCTTACGTTCGGAAACAATTTTTAAACAAAAAAATAATATTTTTGTTTTGTTTCTATTCCCGGAAACAATTTTTGAGTATAAGAATGCGCTTGGTAACGCACAAAATTTCTATTCTCCGGAAAGAAATGCGTTTAGTAAAATTGTATAATTTTGTTGTTTCTTTTAATTTTTAATATTTTTATTATATTTTCCTTTTTCTTTTATCTCCTTCTTCCTCTTTGTGGCCGGTCGTCGGCTGGGCGAGGTCCGGCGAGCTCACTAGACCCTCGCCTGACCATCGGCGAGGCTCGACCTCGCCTAGATCTGGCGAGGCCGAGCCTACCGGTGGCCTGGTGAGCATCGTAAGGCTTGGCCTTGCTGGTGGCCTCAGTGGCCAGGCCAGCCTCGCCCTAGCTTGGCAAGGCCAAATCTCGCGCCAGCCGGCGAGGCTCGGCCTCTCCTGGGATGGGCGAGCTCGAGCTCGCCTAGATCTAGCGAGGTCGAGCTTGCCCAACCACTGGCAAGGCTCGGCCTTGCTGGGCCACCGCTAGGATAGGCGAGGCCAAGCCTCGCCTAGCCACGGCGAGGCTCGAGAGAAGAAAAAAAGAGGAGAGAGAAAAATTATTTTTAGAAATTGTTCCCGGGAATAAGAAGCTACTTTTTGTTTCTGTTCCAATTCTGTTCTCGGGAACAAAAGTTTTACCAAACACATTTTTGTTCTTTTTTTTTGTTCCTTGTAACAAAAAAACAGAGATTTTTGTTTCGGGGAACGAAAACACTTTTAACTAACGGGCCCTTAGTGTGCAAGAAAAGGTCTTTCGAGTTTGAACTAAAAGTCTAACATGGAAAGAATTATATTGCAATAGATCAAAGCTGAACTTAGATCAAGAACTTGCAGCGGGATTAGGAGAGAATACTCCACCTTGATTCCTGATGTTGATGAGTCGGCGGAGTTGCCACCGTCTGGCGCAATATTCGTGGTCTCCTTTCCCTCCGTGGAGAGACCGGCGATCAGCTCCCGTGCTGTCTCGATGCACCGTCGGAATGGCGATGTGATGATTCGGTGGATTGGAAACCTGAGCTCGGCCTGGAGTTTCTTGCCAGTTTCGAGTGCCTTGATCCGGCCCGCGTTGGTCAGTGGAGCGTCCCATGGCTTGGACTCGTCGAAGTTGTGGTCCACGTGGTTGCTGTGGTCCGCGCAGTCATCCGCGCGGTCGCTGTGGCGCATGACGAGGACGTGCTGGCAATGGCCGGTTAATTGCTCGGGCTCGACGGTCGACGCCATTGCAAGCAGCGACTTAAGGTTGTGAGCTATTGTGAGCCGTACGCTTGGAGAGCAGAGGGAAGATGAGTTAAAGTTAAAGCATAAGGTGTCTTGGTGAGCCCATGATTAGGAATGCATAATATAGAGAGATAAAGGTCATAGCTCACGGATTTTGATCAATACAACGGTCGAACAGAAAGGTTGGACGGCTGCCGGTGGGGACGCACTGCCATTTGCTTTTTTTATTCTTAGTGGTTGAAAATGACCTATATATTTAAATGTTACCCACAGTGGAAAAATATAAACTGCATATATTTTCTCTTTTGGTAATATAAAGGCTCAAGTGTAAAGACTTGCCTACTTGGAGATCCATAAAACATCATACAAGCCCTATGAATGAAGTAAGTTCGGGTTTTGACCTCTATAGCTTTGACTTCCGTAGGCGATGCTGATCAAGAGCAGATTGCATTAAGTGGGTGGAATTTACATAAGCGACTTCCAATTCTTGAATAGGAAATCCCCTAACGTGCCAACCAACTACGTTAATTTCGAGGGGTTAAACTGCATGTATTTTTGCAGCATGGTCTTATTAAACATAGAATGTCTCTTTATTTTAATAAGAAATGTGTGTCTACTAAGACTGCTTTTATCAAGTTGTGATATGGTTTGATATGATAAATTTTCACCACTATGAACATAGACGTTCACTTTAACATCATCTGATATACTGAGTTTGCAGACCTTTTTTAGTACTTTAGTCAAGCATGTACAACCCACTTTAAAGCTATAGGTTTAGTACCATCAATTAGGGGAGATGGGGTTGGTTTATGTAAGTCGAGACGCATCTTATGTAATTAAATAGGGTTATAATCCAACATGGACTATCATAAAGCCGATCGTGGATAAAAAATTATTAAATAAAGACTTGCTAACAAAAGTCGTTCCCTCTAAATTCCAATAATAATATTATTAATTCACCCTTCTTGGCTGTTGGCAGAGTGATCAACGGTAGAAAATAGATAGGTCAAGGGTACTGTGGACAACCAGAGATTGTACGCCACATTTGACTATTGGTTTTGTCATATCATAATTTTTCCATCATGTTCGAGAATATGAAAAGCATCAAATGTGAAATATGAAAAGCATCGCGTTGACCATATCCACCATTAACATACATGGCCAGGTGGCCCCATCAAATGAGGGGAGTTGCTAAATTTGCTTAGGCCATGTCGGGGCTGGCCCCTCTGCTCTCTCAAGTTGCCCATTCAATTCAATACATATTAGTTGATATCTAAGAAGTATTACGCACGCACTTAATACTAATTGTTTTTGAACTCTGCTATCTGTCCTTATTGACCTCATTTCTCGTGAATTTTGCAGATTACCCAATATTGTATGGGAGGGACTATGTCGTAAGTCCTCAATATAGTGTAGGCGCATCGAAAACAGGTCTTTGAAAAAATTCCAAATGAGGGTCTGAAGTGCCATTATTTCCTCAAATAAGGGTATGGAGTGGCTATCAATTTCAAATAAGAGATTGAAGTAGCCATATTAGTTTCAAATAAAGGCCTGAACTCATTGTTTGGTGAAGGGCAATTTAGTCTTTTAATTTTTTTTCTTTTTTTTCATTACAAACTAAAAAAATATTAAACTTAAAAAAAAAAAAATAGAACACACGAGAGGGAGGGCTTCCCCTCGTCTGTGGCTGTCGGCCCATTGTTGATGGGGTGGTGGCGGGGTGGCCGACACTTGCGTGAGGGCTAGCGACTAGGGGTGAGCGGTTCCAGGTTCCGGTTCGGTTCCGTCTGGAACCTGGAACCTACCCTCGGGTACAGGTTCCTCATTTTTTGGAACCTGGAACCTACCCGTCAGAACTGAGAACCTGGAACCTACCCTGTCACAGGTTCCAGGGTCGGTTCCAGGTTCCAACAGGTTCTTTTTTTTTTTTTTTTTGTTATTTTTAGATTTGAACTATAACGTACACGCATACTCTACGGTCAATTCCCAATAACCTAATTAAGACCCAAAGAAATGACAAGAAAGCGGCGGATGGCAACTCCCACTAGCATAATTAAGAACCAAAGAATCGACAAGAAAAAAATATCTCATCTAGAAGGAAGCGCCAATATCGTACAATAAATGGCAAAATGAAACCCGACAATGCTCCTCGAGACAATGCTTGGTTGGAAGGAACGAATGATTTGATGCGGATCGGTGTCCATAAGCTCATATGCAATATAAACATCATTGAAAACCTCTCTCGTGGTGGTGGAATAATATCCCTAATTGCCACAACCTGCATTAACATAACAGAACCTCACATAAGCATACAAGAATCATAATAACCGAAAAGCAAGTTCTGTTAAAATTGCCATGCAATACCGGTTACGCATTGATTAAAGAGCTTATTTTGTATCGGCATAGCCACGCCATAAATAAATGTAGCTTCATTAAGGACCGCATGCATGTGGATTCCCATCAATCATAGTTCAAAACTTGTTCTTTATACCAACAAGAACCACTTTCATACCATTACAAATTGCATCCAATCGGATATAACCATCTATTCCATCTCTAAGAATGATGAGTATCGGTGCCCTTCTATATCGGTACAATAGAAATTAAACTTCGAAAAGTTCAAAGAAGGGATGTTCAACTCGTAAGTAGCAAAGTGACAATAAGACCTTCTATATCTTGATGAGTGATGACAATACTCCGGTGGTGTTTCAAAGATGTTCTCTGTCTCATTAACAATTGATGCGAGAAATGGTAGCACGTAACAACATGGAGACCAGATTATCTTAAGCAATCGATATCCCTTCTAGTGAAATAGAAGATTCAAAGCTCTACTATTTGCTGCACTAACTCTTAATTCGTTGTCCACAGCGGAAATGCTAATTCACCCGTCTTGCACATTCGTTAGACTTAGAACCGAGACGGAGAGCAACGTAAATGCACCATTGCATAATATCGATGGCACTACCGACACCCATAAGCCAACCATCAAAGAAAACAACACACTTCAAACAACCCGAGAAAGCCATTCTCAATCACGTAATAGAAAAAGCGTAACGCAAGGGATTCACCGACGTTTTCATGGTCCATGTGCCGGAGGAGCTTGATCTCACGGAGGGTCCTCTTCGCGTCGATCTTGTTATCGAAAGCATTAGCAATCTTCTTTATGGCCACGTGCTCGTTCGTCTCCGAATTCAAAGCCGAAATGAAACCCGAGAAAAGAAGCACAACCCAATCAAAAACAAATAAAAAAGAAAACTTTATGCATCGCTTCTAATAAGGAGTTAAAACAGAGCAAGTCCAAGAATCACCGAATCGGGCCACTCACTCCCTACGCCGGTATTACCCCGAGATCGTACAAATGAAATTCACAAAGCATTTGATGGTATTACCCCGAAATCGTACCCTTGGAGAGAAGGTCCGAAATCCAATTTCACCGGGCGAGCGGCGTCCGCGCCGAGCGTGGCGGGGACGTCGGTCGGCCGGGTCTTCGGGCAACGCGTCGGGCGTTGCGGCTAGCTGGCGTCGGGTCGTCGGAGCGAGGCGGAGACAACGGCGGCGTCGTGGGTCGGGAATCGGAGACCTAGTGACCCGGAGGGTGGGTCGCGAGGGAGACAAAAAAAATCGGTGTCGTCGGGGCTTCGCTTTCGTCGGGGCTTCTGGCGCGAGCAGAGGCGGTGGGTCGCGAACGGAGACGAGCTCGGCTCAAATCTGCCTGCGTCGGGTAGTCGGCGACGGGCGTCGAGCGGCGAGGGTTCGCGCGAGCGATGTCGGCGACTGGCGTCCAGCGGCGTCCGGCGGCGGTGGCCTTGAGGGCGAGCGGCGTCCGGCGGTGCGACTCAGAGCGGCGTCCGGCGAGACTCTAAAAACTGAAAGTGAAAGGGTCGGGAGTCTCAGGGGAGGGGGTTCCTTTTGGAACCCTAACCGGTTCCGAAACCGGTTCCGCGACCGGTTCCTGGAAAAATGGAACCGGGAACCGGAACCGGTCCTTTAGGAACCGGGAACCGAACGGAACCTCCGGTTCCGGTTCTCCGGTTCCCGGTTCTACCCGGGAACCGCGCTCACCCCTACTAGCGACTCTCGCCGACTAGAGGTGAAGGTTAGCAATGTCACGCCCCAATCCTCAGGCACGCACACATCCTTTACCTTTGGTCGATTTTAAAATGCGATATCCCAGGACTATGTATTGCCGACCCTTTTATTTATATATGCACATGCGGAAGCAGTTATAAATCCCCAGACAATAAAATAATGGGATAGAAAAAGCATGCCATATTTTTCATAGCGAAAATTCACAACCACACCTTTTTACACGTATCTCATAGTATTCTACAATACTATATATACGTAAGTCTGATCTAACATCTATTCACATGCAGACCAGGTCTGACAAGATAGGACGGGATCTCAGTCCTCATCCGGGTCGTACTCGGGGTCATCCTCGGGGTCCTCCTCCACGTACTCCTCTTTGGGTTCCTCATCAGGGATCTCCTCGTCAGATTCCTCCTCCTTAGGCTCCTCATCCGGGTCCTGAAATGGTTATTCAATAACCACTGAGACAACGTCTCAGCAAGTTTTATCCCCCAAGACCCGATTAGTAAACTAATACACCATCCAGGTTGCCTATACACAACACGGGTCAGAGGACTTACCTTGGCCTTAGATTCCACCTGCATATTAGCACAGATCAAATAGGCATCCAAGCAATCACATCACTGATCGAAGTATTGATCAAATCGACCTAGTCGATTTCATGTCAATCGGACCATTCATCGGTCATTCAATCAATCAATTCACAACATCAGATCAAAGCAATGATCAATCGACTTAGTCGATTACGTATTATCAAACCATTTCTGGTCATTTCAACTATTCCAACTCAATTCCCAATTATGAATTACGGTCCTTAGGACACAACTTATCTATAGGTGATAATCACGACCCCACCAAGCAACTTTCTTAGATTTAGTGGCTTTACGGCCCCACTTGGCACTTTCGATAATCAATGGCTTTACGGTCCCACTCGACCCTTTCAAGATCTGATGGATTTACGGCCCCACTCGACCCTTTCAACATCTGATGGATTTACAGTCCCACCCGACCCTTTTAAGAACTGATGGATTTACGGTCCCACCCGACTCTTTCAACATCTGATGGATTTACGGTCCCACCCGACCGTTTTTAAGAACTGATGGATTTACGGTCCCACCCAACCCTTTCAAGAACTGATGGATTTACGGTCCCACCCGACCCTTTCAACATCTGATGGATTTACGGTCCCACCCGATCCTTTTTAAGAACTGATGGATTTACGGTCCCACCCGACCCTTTCAACATCTGATGGATATACGGTCCCACTCGACCCTTTTCAAGAACTGATGGATTTACGATCCCACCCGACCCTTTCAACATCTGATGGATTTACGGTCTCACCCGACCCTTTCAAGAACTGATGGATTTACGGTCCCACCCGACCCTTTTTACGATGCCATACTTTGTCACCGAGCCACGTGCATTCTCCAAGAAGACATACTGACTCTCCGAGCCACATACATTCTCTAAGGCTACCTTTTCGCCAAGATGACATATCCAATCACCGAGCCACGTGTCTTTCCCAGGTGACATTCCAATTCACCGGGCCACCTGCATTCTCCAGGTGATTTACCAACTCACTTTCGATACTGACAACCGATACCTGACCAATTCTCCATCACATAGCCAAAATTGCCTTATTTAAGAACATAACTTAAAAATGCACCATTAAATCAATTCGACACGAATTAAAGCTCAAATAAATAAATGGACTGCTCCACGACAATTAGCACGAAATTCCGGTTCTGGAGGTCATCCCGATTGAATTTCCGGAAAATAAATAATTAAATAATTAATTTGGAAAAATAAATAAATAAGTACAATAATTACAATTTAGCACAATATGAAGCTCAATTAAATAAATGGATTGCGCCACGATCATCAGCAAAAATCCCGGTCACTTTGTCCATCCCAGTTGAATTTCTGGAAAATAAATAAATAAATAATTAATTAATTTCAAAAATTAATATTTAATTCCTAAAATTTCCATTTAGGCCCGAATTGCCTAATTAACACCCGATAAGGGTCGGGAAAATCCCACGAAGTATCCAATAAATACTATAGGCAATTCTCTATCTAAGTACACTAACTACCTATCTAATATGCAATGCAATTAACTAATAATCACTAATCCATTCTAATCTAACCACTTAATCTTACTTAATTAACACTAATCAATCCTTAAGTGTCATTAGCAAACTAAGAAAGCGTTAGTGAGCAAAACTTACTCAAAACGATGGGATCGACGCGAGGATCAACTTTCCTCAAGGCGGGCCTAGCATCCGGGCTCGGGAAGATGGCCAAAACGGGCCTAAAGGTCGCTGCAATACCCATTTTTCTTCCTCTCGGTTGCTGCTGGTTGAGGGCAGATCCGGGGCTGAGGTGGTGAGGCAAGGCCGACGGAGGGCGAGTGAGGCTCCGGTGAGGCCGAACGGTGGTCGGACGGAGCTGGATGGCGGCTCGGTTGCTTCCTCAGCCGTTCACGAGGCTGAGCCGAGACCAAACCAGAGCTAGACGGCGCGGCTGAGCGACGAGGATGCGAGTGAGACAGATGGCAGCGAGCGGCGACGTGTGGTTGGTGGTGCACGGGCGGCGACGGTGAGCTGCTCTGATCATCTTCCCTCGGTGATTGCTGCCTTTGCTTCTGCTGGCTAGGGCGACGCACGAACCAAGGGAAGGAGAGAGAGAGAGAGAGATGTGTCGGTAGAGAGAGCGTGCGGCGGAGGGTGAACGGTGTGGCTCGGGCAGGGCGAAGTAGCGGCGGCGACGGCAGCTCCGGCGTGGTTGCAGCTCCTCCAAGCGACGCTGGTTGCTGCTTCTGCTTCTGCTTCTGCTACCTTTGAACAGACCGAGCGGGAGGAGGAAGAGAGAGTGTCGAGAGAGAAGAAGAAGGATGAGAGAGAAAGGGTGAGTTTGAAAAGTCAAAAGCAAAAAGGTGGAGGAAGCAAAGTGGAAGACAGCATGTATTCGATGGAGGGGGGGCTTCGTACGAGAAGATGGAGAGAGAATCGGTTCTCTCTCCCTCTCTCTCTTTCTCTCTCTCTTTTTGGCCCCACAAACATGGCCCACCATGACCTCATGTGGTGTCACCTTCCACCCACCTCCAAGCTTCCAAGACAAGCTTCTAATGGGTCCATTTTGCTTTGTCCACCATGGCATACGAATTTCACTTATTTGTACATCAATTCTTTCAATTTCATTCAATTCTCTTCTAATTGAACCAAATTGAAGTCCATGAATTAATCCAATGTCACCACACTTCAATTCACATATTTACTTATCCATAGAACCATCTTGAATCCCAAAAGTACAACCAAAAGCGGGTCTACCAATTTTCCCGAGCCAAATTAACCATACCTTGATTAATTTGCTGAAAAACTCTGTCCGTAGAAAAATCTCCTGAAGATGAGTCGACGTTCCTAAAATTTATTATGACATGACAGAATCTTCAATTTCTGAAATTGGACTTAGAATGGCAGTTAATTTTACTCGGACGCGTTTTTAGCGTAACCTAGACTATCGAGTAGTTTTTAGAACTTTTTAGGACAAATGACCCGTGTTCGATTTTCTTCGAGCCACGATGAACCCACTCGATCCATTTGCGACTCTCGGTTGTCATGAAAATCTCGAGGATTTAAATACGGACACAGGATACCAAAACGATAGTAAAATCAAATTAGTGCCAGTCGATGATAATTTTCCAATTTAGTGGAGTCACCCACGATCGGTCATTCATCTCAGTCGAACCGACCTATCTCTAATCTTAATTCGATTTTTAACTGTGCCGTAATGATCTCTAAAGATGAGCACGGTCGAGAAGTCGATTCATGGTCGAATTCTCAAGTCTATTTGTCTTAAAGTCCTTAATAGCTTACTCAGCTAGTCTAGATATCTCGTGAGTGGCCAACTCAGAGAAAAACACTATAGTCACGCCAATGAAATGCCCAATTTATCTAGTCGAAATCAGAACCCAAAAATCTGGATGTCACAAGCAAGCCCTTGCCAGAGATGGGAGAGGGCGGTGATCCTCTCCCAGATCTACACGAGGGTCGCCCACCCTCACCCTGGTCACTGGCCCTCGCGTAGGCCTAGCAGCCCTCGCCTAGCTAGCGACCCTCGCCTAGATCTAGGATAGGGTCACCGCCCTCTCTTGTCTATGGTGAGGGCTTGTTGAACCTTGCCTCTAGTTGGTGAGGGTCGCTGAAGACCTCATTGACCATCGTGCTGCCCCATCAGGGATAGGGCCGCAACCATAGGTGGGAGGGAGCCCTCTTGCCTTTGGTTTTGATTTTTAATTTTTTTTTTTTTCAATTTTAGGCCATTTTTTGAGATTGATATGGCTACTTTAGGCCTTTATTTAAAACAAGATTCAATTTAGACCCTTATTCAAGAAAACGAGGGCACTTTGAACCCTTATTTGGAATTTTCTCATGGGTCCTTTGATTGAGTGGAGTTGAGTAATAATAATGCAGAGCAGTGAATTGTAGAATCTTCTATATATTTTGAAGTATATAGAAGAAGACTACATGAGCCTATTTACAGGCCTTTATCTGATAACTATCTAAAATAACTTATCAATCAAGATATACATAATTAAAGGAAAATATGTAAGTAATCTTGAGAGATGTAAAGAATAAACAAAAATATCATAATTATCTCTAACATAGAAAAAATATTCTAAAGAAAATTTGAATATCTCTAACAACCCTCAAACTCAAGGTGAGTTGTAGAAGTCAACTTGAGTTTGGATAATTAAGATGTGAAAAAATGTCTATCAATACTGCCGAAGTCTATTGGAATATACATATGAGTTTTCTTTCATTCTGTAAATTCTGAGATCATATAAGTTTATTGGAATAGAATTTTGAGTTGGGAGATTGAGAAACAAATGAACCTGTGTTTTTGTCTTTCTGAATTCGTTGGCGTGATCAACAAAAAAAAAGGTGGGGGAGTTTATTTCTTCTTCTTGGTCACTAAGAATAGCTTCATTGGGCACTATGAAGTTGTGATTGAGTTGAGATTTCTGTTTCTTGTTTTCTGTTATTCATTCATTTATTTCTTTCATTTCCATTGAGAGGGAGAAAGAGAGTGGCAGAAGCATAGCAAAGCAGTGCAGTGCAGAGTAACAAGAAGAGTCTGATGTGGGGCCTCAAATGCCCAATATTTTTTTCATTGAGGGGGATCCTTGTTGATATCCTATTAGACTAGACAAGCATGTCGTCTGGTGTCCTTGACAAAACATGTGGTGTAAACTGCACCATCACTAATAGTGGCTATGCCGTTACCGTATCATTTTCCTAATTTCTCCCATGTTGGAGTTCTCTCTCTTATGGTCGTGTGGCCCAATCCACGTTTGCTTTGACAAAATGACGTTGAGCTTCAACATGGAATCGCCAGGTCCAATACTATGAACTCAGCTTCTTCAAGAATTCAAATTATATGTGAACAAAACGATGGTTGGAACAAATTTGAGATGAAGTAAGTTATATCTAACAAGAGAATCGTAAAAGATGTTATAATTGTCCATTGCTATTTCATTTCAATACCAATTCTTTAGTTGTCCAACTTTTATCGTGAGTCTCTGATTGTCGATGGGATTCAAAAGGGCCACGGAAGGCCAAGGAGGAAGATGAGGTCCTGATCAGCCTTAGTGAATAAGTATAGCCAGGAGGACTGGAGCTCCATTTGATCCCAAGGCCTCTTGCATTGCACCTGCAAGTCGTGCCTCCTCTGCTGGATCAATAAGCTCAGGCCTAATCTCAAAAGGTATCAGCCTTTTTTTCGCACGCATGGAATCAAGCTTATGCCTGAATGGCACTATTTCATAATCGATTGATGGCTTGTGATTTTCATTCATTTCTCTTTTTGGGTTGTGCTTCTGGCCAGGGGTTGCAAATTCTCATCACAGAAAGACAGGTCGGTGATAGAGCTGCAGGCGCAGTTCGGATAAAAAAAGGGGCAAGGATCGCGATGCACTTGCCCAGATGGACCGACCATGACGTCAAGAACTTCTGTAGCAGCAGGCAGAAGAGACTGATCTCATTTCTTGCGAATTTTGCGGAGTACTCAGGTACAGTAGTGGAGAGATAACGTCGTAAGCCTTGATATAGTGCAAGCGCGTCGAAAGCACTTGTGCTCATTCTTCTCTAGGTTCCCAAATCGAGCTCTTCTGCAGAGGAAGGGTCGGGCCTTGAGGGCCTGACGCTGCACATCGCCTATCCTCTGCCGCTGAACAACCTGCTGAATCCTGGTTAGCCTGATCCTAGCAGCCATTTGGCTCTGCACGAGTTCAACTCCAACGAGAGCCTGTACTCCGAACCCCATGTGCTGATCCCTTTCCCTCACATACTGCCGGAATTAGGCATCTTGTTCTTGCCCGAGAGCCAAGAGCTCATGAGGAGGCTCGACGACCCCAACTATTTTAGCTTGCTGGGGCTCCGGCAAAAACGTTTCCAAGCTTCTGGATGGAGAGGGGTTTCCTCTTCGACATGCCCCTTTTCAGTCCTTCCTTGTGCTGCAAAGGTAACGACAGCACGATAGACGGGGAATATGTATGCGGGGAAGCTGGACGCTTTCTTCGACAACTTGCCAATGGATGTACCTGATCATTTCGAACTGCTCCCGAGCCCATCGAAGTGGTAATGATACAATTCATACCGAGCTAGAAGAGTCCGCCGAGGGCACAAGTGTTTTTTAAGTTTGTCTAGCTTCCGTGATTCGACAGAGCAATGTTTGTGTATGAGACAACTCTAGGTCATGTGTTCTAGTAGTATGAACCACTCGGCTCTCGATAGTGTTAGTGATATTTGGATATTTCCTATAGACATTTATGATATTTCCCTTGATTATCCGTATCTTTTATATGGAGGCTTATACCTAGTATCTCCATTTAATTAGGTATATTTAATATGTTATAATCATCTTATAAATCTTATAAATAGGATGGTGTATCTTTTGTATATATTTCTAATCTTGGGGCTAGAGCCGCTGATTCGAGGAAATCGCACTGAGTGCGAGGTGCACCCCTAGAAATACCCTGGTGCACACCTAGACAACATTTGGTGATTGGTGATATTGTGTCTTTCTCACCCCAAATCTAATTTAAAGGGTGAACCTTTTCTCACACTTATAAACTGATCACTAGCTTATTCCATAACTGACATGGATAATCCCAACAATCTTCCCCTCACATATCGGACCCTTAGTTGGAGAAGCAATAAGCCATACCTCCCATTCGACTATTGGGTCCAAACTTGTTTTTAACCCATGCTCTAATACCAATCTGTTGGGAGAACAATGACACCTGAAATAATATCGAATTAGTGTAGCAAAACAAATCGATCTGCACTTTTATGCAAACTTACTAAGAAACAACACAGTAGAGTAATATATCTACTAAGATATAAATGCCAAGCACCCCTGAACACTTTACATGGAAAATCTCCCTAGTGTAAGGAGATAAAAAACCATGAGGCTGAAGTCCACCTAAATTTTTTACTATCAACAAAACTGGATGAACAAAGTGTTTCTCTAGTAGTAGAGTTACAAGGCAGCAACAACATCAAGAACACCATTCATAGTAATACACATGAACTTCATAAGAGATTAAAAATTTATCTTTCTAAAATGTGGGTTTGATTCAACCCACAAAAACTTGATGCAGAGAGCTCCAAATGAAAATGAAACCAACCATATTCGAGAACAATGTGTCACAAACATGCTCACAAAAATTCAACTCAATCGACCTCCGATAGTTAGCTTGATGAAGACCGGATAACAACATTTTTTCTAGATTTTCTACTCCCTCTCTTGCTACCGCCTCACATTGAACATTTTTTGCTGTTGCCCTGTAAATAGAGACAAACCTTGGTTATTTAGGCCAAATATAGCCTCTGACTAATTTCTCCATATAGATTATCATATGCAGTCAAATCTTTGGACTTGCATTACATTGGGCTTCATTCATGTGAGAGTGAACCCACCCCATCGTTGGGTGCATATCCAAGTCGATCCTCGAAGTATAACGGTATTCACCCACACACATCCTTTGAGGAATTTGCCCAGGTACTGTTTTGTCAGTAAAGCTAGCCACATCGGCCGCTTGCCATTTCCCTCCGATTCTTAGCTTGGTCATTATGACACCAATCGTACAGCTGTGGCATTTAATAGTTGTTTTGAAATTAAAACCAGCCGCATTAGCTGCGTTTGTCAAGTTACCATTTTAGTCAGCTAAGCCAACATATTGGTCGCATGCTGTTATTCATCACTGCCCTCCACTCTTCATATCGAAGAACCAACACCACCATCAGACTTGCCACCCTTAGACAAGCCAGATCCTAAAATTTTGTTGTGAACAGACATTGGAAGCCGCCACACATGTTCCCATGCCACACTCCACCTTAGATCCATTGAGCTCACGTATTTTAGGGCATTTCAAGTGTTCTCAGCACTATTTAGACTTGTATCTTCTATGCACTTGAGTTTGAGGAGATGTCAAAAATATTTAGATATTTGTTAAAGCTATTTAGGACATTTCACCTGATTTTTCATCTCTTAAAATGATGTGTATATCTAGGAAATTTTCCACATCTCCATTAAATTATGTTTATTGGTTATCTTAGATAATCATCTTATAAAGCATATAAATATGCTGATATTCTCTTCTTTATGATACATAAAAATATACTAAAAATTTCTCAATTCGATTTTTTCACATATATTTCTTATTTGATTAAACCTTCAAATTTAACAGTGTATATCACGCGTAAGTCCTAATATAAAGAGGATGAGCAAACATAATTTGTCCTAACATCAAAATGATTCAACACGAAAAATTCCCAAACCTAAAATGATTTAACACGACCTCCAAATGACAAGAACAACATAGAAAGCGACTCAAACCCTCTGAAATGCTCCATCACACACCGTAATTGCAAACACCAGTTCATGCGTATTGAATTGGCTTGCGCTTGATGCCGGTTTCCTCGGGGTCCATTGCAATCTCAAATTTACTAGCGGTGAACGAATCGCCATTCCTAATAATTTGCCTCTTGAGACGTGCGCTCCCACGGTAGCCTACCTTTAAGTCGTGCCCTCTTGCCTCCTTCCAATATGTGGAGACCGCGACCTTCACCGCATCCGCTGCATTTGAAGCTGGTTTAGAAATATGTCGAAACATAAAAACACCTCAAATTTTCATGCCATTGTCACGATGACTGGGTACATGCACCGGGATGTGTATAGGAACAATTGATTAGCTTCAATGGTGCAAATAGGTCAAAGGTGCATGCATTTGGACCAAGTCTATTCTAAGCATCTTTGAACTTGAGTAGGTCCTTAAAAGGCTCAAAAGACAATAAATAAATAGGAGATCCGTCTTGAGATGAGAAATCTCATAATATTACCTCCCGTATTCCCACTCACCTTGAAAGAAAAGCTTGGATGGGAATTGAGGGATCTTACAGGTGGTGAAGGTAGACACCACGTTATTATAGTGGTGCTAGCTACCGTAAGGTAGAGGAGTATAGTAGCTCTTTACCATTGGGGTGATGTAGGGTGGTGTCAAGACCACTACAAGTTAAGCAGAGCTTTAACCAGATGTTCACCTTATGCCTAGGTGCGCATAGGAACAGTTGAATCTGACAAGCGCCATTCTAAATTTGAGTGGACCCATCAGCTTCAATAATGCAATTAGGTCAAAGGTGCATGCATTTGCACCAAGTCTATCCTAAACGTGCTCTATGATGTTTGAAGCACTGTTAAAATGATATGGATTTTTTAAGAAGTCAATCTTTTCAGGCAATGCCATAGCCATATGTATACCCTACATAATTTGGATTCAAATTTTGATTAAATTTATTACAAAGAGAGAAACTATATGCCAAATTATGTTTATTGAAGTTAGCAATATGTATACTCGACATAATTTGGACTTTAAATTTTTATTAAATTGATTACAAAGAGAGAAACTACTTGCCAAATCATTTTTATTGAAGTTAGCCATATGTATACCCGACATAATTTGGATTTTAAATTTTTATTAAATTGATTACAAAGAGAGAAACTAAATGCCAAATCATGTTCATTAAAAATAGCCACATATGTATGCCCTGCACAATTTGGATTTTAAAATTTGGATTTAATTGATTAGAAAGAGAGAAATGAAATGCCATGTTAAAGCTCACCATGAGTGACGAACAGCAAATTTTCTTGAGGGTATCTGTCGACGAGGTAGTGAATGGTGTGGAGGTATCGATCTCTTGCCCTGGATTCGCTCTCTCCCCATTGTGGCAGCTACACCAATTTAGATAAACTCCAAATTAGACCATGCAATTACACATACATATACTAACACCATCTAGATTCAAGGCTGAATTTTGAAGGGTAATAACCCACCCTGAAATGGGGCCGTTTGAGCGACTTATGGCGCGGATGATAACTATTCTGGCCAGAAATTGATTTATGGAAGAGAAATAGATTTTTCTATTTCTATTTCAAGAATAGTTTCTAAGCAAAAATACCCGTTTGATAATGACACAAAATTTCTACTCTAAAAATAGAAATTCGTTTGATAATGACACAAAATTTCTTCTTTTTGAACGGTGGTGATCGGCGGGCGGCGACTGGTGGGTGACGACCAGTGACCGGCGGCGGCGGCAGCGATAGCTGGTGACTTGTGGCGGTGGCGGCGGCAACCGGCGGCGGCGGCGATGGCGACCGACGACCGGCAACCGGCGGCCGGGGACCAACGGACAGCGGTAGCGGCCATCAGTAGACGATGGTCGGCAGCAACGAATGGACGGTTCGTAGTAAGGACGAACGATGAGAATAATTTTTATTTCTCATTTCTATTCCAAAAATAGAAAAGTATAAAATTTTTACTTCTGTTTTCTATTCTAAACTTATTTCTATAACAAAAATCTATTTCAGAAATAGAAAAATGTAATAATTTTATCAAACGGATTTCTATTCCGAAACAAGTCTGGAATAGAAAAATTATTTTGGAATAAAAATTCTGGTTTGTCATGCACCCCCTTAATCTCCAATCGCTCCAAACTCGCCTGCCGACGATCACGTGTGACTTTCCGTGACATTGTCGAGGGCATTTTCGTTTGGGGCAATGATTGCTAGACGATCAGAATTTGATTTTTAAGCATGGTATGCCATATCAAAGCATCGTACCTCCTTGAACACCCGGTGCGGTGCGAGATCCACGACGCTGGGCGGAAATGAAGTCTCGAGCTTCTTTATGTCAAATCCCCATGAATCGCGATCCGTGGGATGATACCACATTGCGACGTCATTGAGCACCTCGCTCATTCCGTATTCTATGGATACCTACAAAAAATTTATTGGGCCGGCACTTAAATATTCCTTCCTTCTTATCTCAGCACATCGTTCTTAAGTGTGCAAGAAAAGGTCTTTCGAGTTCGAACTAAAAGTCTAAGACGGAAAGAATATATTGTAATAGATCAAAGCTGAACTTAGATCAAGAGCTTTCAGCAAAACCCATGCGGGATTAGGAGAGACTACTCGACCTTGATTCCTGATGTTGATGAGCCGGCGGAGTCGCCATCATCTAGCACAACGTTCAGGGCCTCCTCGCCCTCCGCAGAGAGACTGGCGATCAGTTCCCTTGTAGTCTCGGTGCACCGTCGGAACGGCGATGTGATGATCCGATGGATTGGAAACCCAAGTTCGGCCCGGAGTTTCTTGCCAGTTTCGAGTGCCTTGATCTGGCCTGCATCGGTCAATGGAGCGTCCCATGGCTTGGGGTCCCTGGTCCACCACGACTTGTCGACGCCGTCGTCGGCACGGTCACTGTGGCGCATGATGAGGACGTGCTGGCAATGGTCGGTTAATTGCTCGGGGTCGACGGTCGATGCCATTGCAAGCGGTGACTTAAGGTTGTGAGCTGTTGTGAGCTGTACGCTTAGAGAGCAGAGGGAAGATGAAGAGTTAAGAAGTTAAAGCATGAGATGTCTTGGTCAGCTCATGATTAGGAATGCATAATATACAGAGATAAAAGTCGTAGCTCACAGATTTTGATCGACACAACAATTGAAAACAAAGGTTGGATGGCTGCCGGTGGGGACGCACTGCCGTTTGCATTTTTTATTCTTAGTGCTTGAAATTGTTGGCTGTCGAAGCGATATTTCAGGATCAACGTAGCTAAAAACTCGAACATGTAGGAGGAGAATACGAAGATTTGCGTACTTGATTTGGAATTTATCGTTCTTTATGCGGAATGACAATTATCCAACGCTTAAACGACGAGCCGACACTCAGCTTCTTCTCCTCTATGACTCTCGGTTCCTAGCTCGAGTGAGGTGAGAGTTCCTAGCTTGATGAGACCACTACTCACAACTTGCCTTATGTGAGGTGAGAGAAAGTTGATGAAAAAATGAGGGCTAGAGGAGGGATCTTAGCGCTATTTATAGAGTTTTGGACGGGCCCTCTCATCACAGGCCGGATCCAACTGGGCCCATATTCGACTATTAAGAAAACTTTATGCTTTACCTTATTAGACTAATCCGGTAAAACGGTAAATTACAATCTCAATTAATGTAGTTCACATTAAGTAAACTCTTACGGAAATTACTTATATATTTAAACGTTACCACAGTTGAAAAATATAAACTGCATATATTTTCTTTTTTGGTAATGTAAAGGCTCGAGTGTAAAGACCCATCTACTTAGAGATATATAAAACATCATGCATGAATGAATTAAGTTCAGGTTTTGACCTCTATAGCTTAGACCTCCATAGGTGATCAAGAGCAGATTGCATTTAAGTGGATGGAATTTAAACAAGCGACTTTCAATTCTTGAATAGGAAATTCCCTAACGTCCCAACCAACTACGTCAATACCGAGGGTTTAACTTGCACATAATTTTGCAACATGATCTTATTAAACATAGAATGTCTCTTTATTTTAATGAGACGTGTTATAAAGTTGTGATATGGTTTGATATGATAAATTTTCACTGCTATGAACATAGATGTTCACTTTAACTCTGCAAAATCATTTGATACACTGAGTTTACAGACCTATCTTAGTACTTTAGTCAAGCGTGTACAACCCGCTTTAAAGCTCAAAGGTTTTAGTATCATCAATTATGGGAGATGGGTTGGTTTATGTAAGTGGAGATGCATCTTATGTAATTAAATAGGGTCATAGTCCAACATGGACGCCGATCGTGGATTAAAAAATATATTAAATAAAGACTTGCTAACAAAAGTCGTTCCCTCTAAATTCCAATAATAAAATTATTAATTCACCCTTCTTGGCTGTCGGCAGACTGATCAACTGTAGAAAATAGATAGGTCCAGGGTACTGTGGACAACCAGAGATTGCACGCCAATTTTGACCGTCCGTTTTGTCATATCAGAATTTTTCCATCATGTTTCAGTATATGAAAAGCATGACGTTGACCATAGCCACCATTAACATATAGGGCCACGTGGCCTAGTCAAATGAGGGGAGCTCCTAAATTTCCTTAGATCTTTTTGTAGTAAATGAGGTGTACTACACTAAACCAGAGGCCATGGGGAGGCTGGCCCCTCTGCTCTCTTAAGTCGCCCATTCAATTGAGTACATATTACTCAATATCTAAGAAGTATTGCACACGCGCTTAATACTAATAGTTTTTGAACTCTACTTTCTACCCTCTATTGGCCTCATTTCTCGTGATTTTTGCAGGTTAGTCGATATTGTATTGGAGGGGATTATGTCGTAAGTCCTCAATATAGTGTAGGCGCATCGAAAATAGGTCATTGGAAAAATTCCAAATAAGAACTTGAAATGCCATTATTTTCTCAAATAAGGACATGAAGTGACCATCGGTTCTAAGTAATGGCTTAAAGCGATCATATTAGTTTCAAAAAGGGGCTCAAACTCATTACTTGGTGAAGGGCAATTTCGTCTTTCAATTTTCTTTTTCTTTACAAAAAAAAAAAAAACATACAAGAGGGAGGGCTTCCTCTTGTTTGTGGTTGTTGCCCCATCGCTAGTGGGGCGGTGAGGGGGTTGCCGACGCTTGCATGAGGGCTAACGACCCTCACTAGAGATTTGGGATGGGGTCGCCCACCCTTGCTCGGGTTTGAGCAAGGGTCATTGGCCCTCGTGTAGGCTTGGTAGCCTTGGCCTAGCGCCCCTCGACCTGGGCGGTGAGGTCTAGGGGTCTAAGCAAAGGCCGGCGACCTTCACCTAGACTGGGGTGAGGGTGGGCAGCCTTCGTTTAGATCTAAGATAGGGTTGTCGCCCTCTCTTGTCTTTGGGGAGCCAACTATCGCTGCCGCCCCATCACTGATGGGGCGACGTCCTCCCTCTCGCCTTTGGTTTTATTTATTTTTTAAAATTTTCTTTCTTAATTTTTAATTTCAAGCTCTTCTTTGAAATTGATATGACCACTTAAAACTTTCATTTGCAACAATGTCACCTTCAGACCCTTATTGGAGAAAACGAGGACACTTCGAGTTCTTATTTGGAATTTTCCCACAAGTACTTTGATTGAGTGGAGTTGAGAAATAATAACGTAGAGGAGTGAATTGTAGAATCTTTTATATATTTTGACATATATAGAATAAGACTACACGAGCCTATTTAAAGGCCTTTATATGATAACTATCTAAGATAACTTATCAATCAAGATATAAATAATCAAACGGAGATATATAGGTAATTTTGAGAGATGTAAAGAATCAACAAAAATATAATAATTATCTCTAACATGGAAAAATATTCTAAAGAAAATCTTAAATATCTCTAATAACCTTTAAACTCAAGGTGAGTTGAAGAAGTTGACTTGAGTTTGGATAATTAAGATGTGAAAAAATGTCTATCAATATTGCTGAGGCAGTTCTTATGTTGATATGGGTGCAGTAGCCTATCGTCCACGAAATTTAGGATTTGGCTCGCCTGATTGTGGTGTTTGCTTTTGAAATGAGCAATGAAAGAGTATCAAACAACAACTGAAGTTGTGGATTTAGTGGAGAAGTTGGAGCGATGCGGGCTATGTGACTAGCATCATGACAACCGCCATTGAGAAATGTGGATGTTGATGTTGGAGGTTTGTTTGTAAAAACAAACTGAGTGTTTTTTCCTTATCCCACATAGGTAAAGTGGGAGGAAGTGGGTCAGCTTAAAAGTGTGGGATTTCCTTTGTGGAATTAAAGGAATGATTGGGTGGAGCTAGACTTCACCATACCCGCGTGCGGGTGCGCGATTATTTGGCGCACTTATTACTTAGCACGCCTGCGGTTTAATTAGTACTAATCCCTTTGTTATTTATTTATTTTATGTTATTAATTTTTAAGTTGCCTTTTGTTTTTGAGAATTTTCGGAAATAAATATAAAAAAAATGAAAATTCGAAATTTTATTTATTTAAAAACAATTATTATTCCGAATTTTGTTTGTGTCTTTTCAAGACAACCTTTGGAAACATTACTTATTCGGTTTGCAACTTTTCCCGAAGGGTTGCAATTGTTCGGTTTTTTGACTTCTTCTGAAGGGTCGCATTTGTTTATCCGAACAATTTTCTAAAGGATGTGTTTGTTCATTTTTCACGAAGAGTTGCATGTGTTTTATATATAAACTTGTCGTTTTTTGGAAAAAAAAAGAGTGATCATTTTCCGAACCTTCGTTCAGAAAAACTACAGCCAATTTTTTGATTGTTTCCTAGAGAGACCCTGGAGAAATACTAGAATTGCTATCTAGTATTCTCATTTGAGACTTTGTTGTTTCCTGAAGATTTTTGCCGGTGACCATTAGCAACGTTGTCGGGCAAATAAATCCTTAAAGAAAGTGATATCATGCCTCAAAGTTCGATTTGAGTGCTCTGAATATCCGTCTTCATTGTTCAACCCAATTCAAAGACATATTTTCCCAACAATTTTAAGGATTTATTTTGCTACAATGGAGTCGGAGACAATCAAAGTTATGAATCAAGATATGGTCAAACTAGGCCAGTTCGATGGGAACAACTTTGCTTGCTAGAGGGACAAGATGATGTTCTTACTCACTGCTCTGAAGATTTCCTACATACTGGATCCTAACTTGGCGCCTATAGAAGATCCTAAACCTACTTCCGATGGAGGATAGCCAAGTGCGGAAGCCATTGAGAGGGTTAATAAGGAGAAGAAGAAACGTGCGGAGGATGAATTACTTTGTCGATGACACATTCTAAATACACTCTCCGATCATCTGTATGACTTATTCATTGAAATGAAGTCGGCCAAAGAAATTTGGAATGCACTGGAATTTAAGTACAAAGCGGAGGAGCAAGGTACCAACAAATATCTAATCGCAAAGTATTTTGACTTCAAGTTTATTGATACTAAACCCTTGCTGGAACAAGTCCATGAATTGTAAGTGATTGTGAATAATATTCGTGCCCTCAAGATTGATATTCCAGAAGCTTTTCAAGTTAGAGCAATTATTGCGAAATTGCCTCCAAATTGGAAAGACTATGGAAAAAGGCTGATTCACAAGTCGGAGGACTTTACTTTGGAGCAAATATAGAAACATCTTCGCATTGATGAAGAGTCACATTTACGTGATAATTTTGTTTTGTACAATTCCAAGGTGAATGCTGTGGATAAAAAACAGAAAATTAGCCAGAACGTCAAAGTAAAAAGCGGGGGGCATAAATTTAAGAGAACACAAAAGAAGAAAAAGGGTTACTGTTTTGTTTGTGGAAACAGGGATACTACACCAAAAATTGCATTCATCGCAAGAGCATTTCAAAGGACAAGAACATTCCGACGGTGAAGGCAGATGCAAATCTGGTTGAAGAAAATTATGTAGCCATGATTTCAAACATGTTTTCGAACATGGAAATTTCTGAAATCAATGATGCGATGGCTATGGTTTCTGAAATCAATTCTACCACTGTCCAATCGGGTTGGTGGTTAGATTCTGGAGCAACAGTCCATGTGTGCAAGGACAAGTACATGTTCAAGCAATTTGAAGAGATTGTTGACTCAAATGTTCAAGAGGTCCTGATGGCGAATAATGCTCTTGCAAAGGTTGCTGGAAAAGGCACAGTGGAGATAAACTTCACTTTTGGAAGGAAGATAACTCTTCTTAATGTGTTATTTATACCCGAAATTAGGAAGAACCTAGTTTCTATTGATTTACTTTGTAAGAGGGGGTTTCGGGTTTTGTTTGAATCCGACAAGGTTATCCTGTCGAAGAATGGGCTGTTTGTTGAGAAGGATTATGCCAATGATGGCATGTATCAACTGAGTATCAATAATAATATTTCTAGTTCTGCTTATATTGTCGAGTCTTCAATTTTATGGCATAGTAGGTTGGCACATATATATATTCGTTATTTGAAGAATATGAGAAAATTAGACTTGATAAATTTTAATGGTGAATTAGATAAATGTGAAATATGTGCTAAGTCCAAACTTACTAAGAAGCCATTTCCTAGTGTTAAAAGAAATTTGAATTTATTGGATTTGGTTCATAGTGACATATGTGAATTCAATGGTATGCTAACACGCGGAGGTAAAAGATATTTTACTACCTTTGTGGATGATTGCAGTAGGTTCTTGTATGTTTATCTCATGAGATCGAAGGATGAAGCATTTACCATGTTTAAGAAATATAAGGTTGAAGTAGAGAATCAATTAGAAAAGAAAATTAAAGTTCTACGATCAGATAGAGGTGGAGAATATTTCTTAAATGAATTCTCTTCATTTTGTGAAGAACATGGTATTATTCATCAAGTTTCGGCACCATATACTACACAACAAAATGGTTTGGCTGAAAGAAAAAATCGATCTCTTGGAGAAATGGTTAATTGTATACTTTCAAATTCAAAGCTACCAATTAATCTCTGGGGAGAAGCATTACTTACTGCATGCTATATTCATAACTGAATACCTTTCAAGAAAAATGACATAACCTCTTATGAAATTTGGAAAGGTAGAAAACCAAATTTGTCATATCTTAAAGTGTGGGGGTGTTTGGCATACTACCGATCTCCAGATCCTAAGAGAACAAAACTCGGTCCTAGAGCTATCAAAAGTGTTTTCACTGGGTATGCTGAAAATAGTAAAGCTTATAGGCTTCTTGATTTAGAGTCCAATGTCATTGTAGAATCTAGAGACGTTGAATTCTTTGAGAATAAATGTTTTACAAGTTCTGAAATTATTGAAAATAATTCAAGATCTATGGAAACTCAAAGTGATTCTCAAGAAAAAGAAACAAATGATTATAAAGACATGATTGAACCAAGGAGAAGTACTAGAGCTAGGAAAATAAAAGACTTAGGTCATGATTTTATTACTCATGTTTTTCTTGTGGAAGGAGAATGAAATAATAACGTGATAAATAAATACCCTTTAGTATTAAATTTAGAAAATGATCCTAGAAGCTTTGATGATGCTATGTCTTCTAGAAATGCTTCTTTTTGGAAAGAAGCTGTGAATGATGAAATGGACCCAATTATGTCCAATAATACTTGGGTATTAGTAGATTTACCAAAAGGATCAAAACCTATTGGGTGCAAATGGGTTTTTAGAAGAAAATATCATTCTGATGGTTCTATTCAAGCTTTTAAAGCTAGGCTTGTAGCTAAGAGATATAGACAAAAAGAATGAATATATTATTTTGATACATATGCTCCTGTTGCACGTATAACTTCTAGTCGAGTTCTTTTTGCTCTAGCTTCCATTTATGATCTTTGTGTTCATCAAATGGATGTTAAGACTGCTTTCTTAAATGGAGACTTAAATGAGGAGATTTACATAGAACAACCGGAGGGTTTTGTTCATCCTGGAAATGAAAGAAAAGTATGTAAATTGATTAAGTCTCTTTATGGATTCAAGCAAGCTCCTAAGCAGTGGCATGAAAAGTTTAATTCGGTCATATTGTCAAATGGTTTCATCAATAGTAGTGCTGATATATGTATATACTCTAAATTCACTAAAGACTATGGTATCTTAGTGTGCTTGTATGTTGATGATATGCTTATCTTTGGAACGAATATGACTGGAATTAATGAGACTAAGAAGTATCTAAATTCCATGTTTAAAATGAAGGATTTGGGTGAAGTAAATACTATCTTAGGTATTAAAGTTAAGAAATATAGTGGGGGTTATTCTTTAAGCCAATGTAGTTATATTGAAAAATTATTAAATAAATTTCAACATCTTGGTTTTAAAGAAATAAGTACTCCATTTGATTCCAGTATTAAATTAAGTTATAATATTGGTAGAGTGTTGGCATAACTTGAATATGCAAGTGTTATAGGGTCTTTAGTGTATGCAATGCATTGTACTAGACTCGATATTACTTATGCTGTATACAAGTTGAGTAGGTATACTAGTAATCTAAGTACAGAACATTGGAGAGCTATTACTATAATTTTTCGTTATCTTAAGAGAACTAAAAATTTAGGATTGTTCTATAATAATTATCCGGATGTATTAGAAGGATATACTGATGCTAGTTGGATTACAAGTGTGGGAGATGAGCGTTCCACTTCTGGATGGATCTTCACACTAGCTGGAGGTGCTGTATCTTGGGCGAGCAAGAAACAAACATGTATAACTCACTCAACAATGGAATATGAATTTATTGCTTTGGCGGCAGTTGGGAAAGAGGCTGAATGGATTAGGAATTTGTTGTTGGATATCAAATTATGGCCTAGTCCTATGCCTCATATTTCTATCCATTGTGATAGTCAGGCTACTTTGGCAAGAGCCTATAGTAGCACCTATAATGGTAAGTCTAGACATATTAGTCTAAGACATGAATATGTGATATAATTGATTAAAGATGGTACCTTAACGATTGTCTATGTGAGGTCAAGTAATAATCTTGCCGATCCTTTGACGAAGGCTTTACCAAGACATATGGTAATAATGACCTCACAAAAAATGGGGCTGAAACCCTTTAATTGAAATCACCAATAATGGTAACCAGACCTTTTTCTAGAACATCACTAGTTACAAGGTTTAATGGGTAAGAACAAGTTATTGAATGTGATTGTTTGATACTGATGTAGCCCTGATATGAGAAGTCAGTATCGTCTGTTACGTTTTGTAGGTTGAATTGAATTCTTAATGAAGTATGATACAAGTTTGTAGTGTGTTGATAGTAACAGAAACACATGGTAGATACTTCACCTATTTGAGCTTATAAGTGGTGCCACTTCTTACGAAAGTGAGGGTTGCTTTCTAGAGAGCTCATGAAATAGGATCAAGCACAAGGTCATAATAGTGCGGAGTAATATAGAACTTCTCGCTGAAACAAGAGGTTAGTGTATGTGCAGTATGTCCGGTTCTATTACATAAAAGTACAAGTTTAAAGCCGAGCTACTTGTCACTTTGATAGAGCTTTGATATACTTGCATTAAGTAAAGGTTTAACTCGAAAGAGACCTTTATGTATGTATATTAATCTTACTGAAATTTTGGTTGTACGGTTTACAAAATTATTTTTTTTTTTTGAAATATTTGTTTTACAAACAAAGTGGGGGATTGTTTGAGGTTTGTTTGTAAAAACAAATTGAGTGTTTTTTCCTTATCCCACATAGGTAAAGTGGGAGGAAGTGGGTCAGCTTAAAAGTGTGGGATTTCCTTTGTGGAATTAAAGGAATGATTGGGTGGGGCTAGACCCCACCACACTCGCGTGCGGGTGCGCGATTATTTGGCGCACTTAGCACTTAGCACGCCTGCGCGCCCGCGGTTTAATTAGCACTAATCCATTTGTTATTTATTTATTTTATGTTATTAATTTTTAATCAATTCAAAGGTTGCTTTTTGTTTTTGAGAATTTTCGGAAATAAATATAAAAAATGAAAATTCAAAATTTTATTTATTTAAAAAAAATTATTATTCTGAATTTTGTTTGTCTTTTCAAGACAACCTTTGGAAACATTACTTATTCGGTTTGCAACTTTTCCCGAAGGGTTGCAATTGTTCAGTTTTTCGACTTCTTCCGAAGGGTCGCATTTGTTTATCCGAACAATTTTCTAAAGGACGTGTTTGTTCATTTTTCACGAAGAGTTGCATGTGGTTTATATATAAACTTATCGTTTTTCGGAAAAAAAGAGTGATCATTTTCCGAACCTTCGTTCAGAAAAACTGCAGCCAATTTTTCGATTGTTTCCTAGAGAGACCCTGGAGAAATACTAGAATTGCTATCTAATATTCTCATTTGAGACTTTGTTGTATCTTGGATGATTTTTGCCGGTGACCATTAGTAACGTTGTGGGGCAAATAAATCCTTAAAGAAAGTGATATTACACCTCAAAGTCCGATTTGAGTACTCTGAATATCTGTTTTTATTGTTCAACCCAATTCGAAGCCATATTTTCCCAACAGTTGATGCAACTAGGGTTGTTATGAATTAAACTCGAAAAATGGAAGTGACACGAACGATGCACTTAATGTCGTTAAATGTTGGCTAACAATATCACTTAGAAGGGGATGAATAGGCAATTTCAAGAAACTTGACAAAGTATAGCAGAATTAAAAGTGTTAAGTTTAATATAAACGCAATTGGGTGAAACAAATTATTGATATAAGTAGTGTGATGCAATGCGTTTATATTAGGCAATAAATAAATATAAGCAAGGAGATGGAGAACGATGCGCACAAAGCTACAAGTGCTTTAGCTTGGTGGAAGATTACATCAATTCTCCTATACTAACATGCTATTAACTAGATTCCACTAGTCAATCCTTGAGAAAGTGGAATAAAATGTGCTTCTTGTACTCAAGCACTTTTTCCTAAAGTTGGTGTTGCTCACCTAAGCTCATAGATCTCATTATCATGCATCTAACACAAACTACAACACTGCCAACACTCCTCACAAGATTACAAAGGGTGCATTTGGTTCGGCATTTGGAAAGCCCCTTGGAGCCCCAAAGCCCATTGGAGAAAATTTTGAGTGTTTGGCAATCATCCCCAAGGGGCTTTCAAGTGAAAGCTAGCCATTGGGAATGCTGAAGGGCTCATTTAATGAAAATTAATAAGTTGCCTATTTTACCCTTAAAACTTTACCGAAAAAACAATTTTACCCATTTTGAAAACTAAAACCCTAGATGGCGTTCTCTCTGCCCCATTCCCCATCGCTCTGCACCCTTCCCCATCGCTCTCTCCCTCGTGATGACTGCGAGCTCAATTGCGCTCTTCGCTGCTCGACTACACCTTTCCCACCCTTCCCTATTGCTCTCTCCCTCGTGACGACTGCGTGCTCGATTGCGCTCTTTGCTGCTCAACTACGCTTTTCGCTGCTTGACTACGCTCTTCCTTCGCTCGCTCAAGTGCTCGTCCTGTGTAGGTTCAGCACTCCTCTCGCCCTCCCCCCTCTCTCTGGTGGATTCACTTTCGATAGCTTAGATCTAAGAAGGAACTCGAGCCCGCCCTCCTTTTTCATCGTGCTTGTCATTTTTGTTGCAACGATTGAGTTTTTGATGACGGCGATAGTGACTTCCATTTGTGGTTGTTATGGATTGTATTTTTCTTGTAGTTTTTTTTTTTCTGCTTGTAATTTTTGACCCAAATTGTTTTGCTTCGAGTTCTTAGTTCATAATTTTTCTCTAGGCATGTGCAGTTTTTTTTTCGACTTTTCTCTCAAAGTTAGAATAACTTTTGAACCAAATTGTTTGGCTTCAAGTTCTCTGTTCATAATTTTTCTTTGGATATTTGCAATTTTTTTTTGGTTGTTATGTGCTTGTGGTTTTTCTTTGGCGTATAAATGTTCTGGCTTCACTGAGGCTGAAGGTTAGTGATAGTCATGGATTATAGGTTGTATTGGTGGTGGCAGTGAAAGAGCGATGAGCAGGTAGAGGAAGTAGCGCTGATTTCCTCAATTTATGTCCATTTATTAATTGCTTGTGAAAAGAATTGCTTTGTTTCGTGGCTTTCGAGATGGGTTTTGTCGGGAAGGGCTCGTGGTCCATCAAGTTTGTAGCTTTTGCTTGTTCTTTGTTGCTGAATAGGAATGTGAAGTGCAAGAGTTGCTATTGGTGTGATATTCAGTAGTTTTGGATTTCACGATTAGTCTTTCTGGGTGATGACTATGAGACGAGGAGGGTGTTGAGAGTGATGGGGTAAAGGGTCTTTGATTGGGATGCTATGAAATGAGTTCCTAGCTGGATTGAATTTGGAGTTTCAGGTTGTGACATGGACATACTGATGTTTGCCTGGGCTTAATGCTCCAGAATTGCCCAAGATTTATTGGATTAGGGAAGATTAGTCAATGGAAAAAAAGTGATATGGTACATTGAACAACAGTATCCATCAGTTCAATGCAAGTGTTATGCTAAAAGTAACATAGCTAATGAGTCTTCATTGCAGCAGGACAAGAGTGCAGTTCCTCACTCTCCCATGAATAAGAAGAATAATGTGCATTGTGACTATGACTTTATGGCTTTTTTAGTAATGTAGGTCTTGACTTCATTATATTATCGACGTATGTGGTTGTTCTGAAGGGAAATCTTGATCCCATAAAATGTTAATTCAATGAAGGATGAGAATAGCCTAATTAATTCTAGTTCTGATAGGGCAATCTATGTGGATGATAGGCTTCTATGGTCTTTTAGAGATTCGTATTCTTCAGCTCTATGCTTAAAAAAAATCATTGAGTTAAATTTTGTTTAGCTCTCAATTGATTTGATCTCCTTTGCACTATTCTGGGCTCAAGTAAAAAATGTGAAATGATGCCATACCCTATGATTATCTAGAGATTATTATGCTCATTCACCAACCACTAGCATAATGTAGTAGTTGAAGGTTTTCTTTGTGAGCTTCAGTTTGTCTGGCTTGGATGAGATAAAGCCTGAAAAAACTTTCCAGAAAAAGAAATTCCCACCATTTTCCCCCCTTTTCTCTTGCTGCTTATATTGATGAAATGTCACCAGAATTGTGGTTCCCACTTTCCCTCGCTATTAACTTGTCTTTAAGCCCAAAAAGGAACCTGCAAAATGAAAAGATGCTCTTAACAGGATGTCAAATTTTGAGTTAGTAGATGCCTTATGTTATGCTTATGACAATGTGGATTGCATCTGTTGTTTATTGTCTTTAAACTCAAATTGCATTTTTTTTTTTATGTTGCATTTATTAATAGATGGCAAGTTCATCGAAGGAAAATGTATTTTGGAGCCTTGAAGATGTTGAAATTTTTTGTAAGTTGTGCGTTGAACAAATTGACAATGTCAATTGTCCTGCAAACAATAAAAGGGATGGATGGACGGTTATAATTAAGAAATTTGAGGACCTAAGGGGCAAAAAATATGATAAAAGTCAAATGAAGAGTAAGTGGGATAATCTTAAGGAAGATTGGAAAAGACGGAGGACATTGATCTTAAAGGAAACTGGATTAGGATGGGATCCAAAAAAGAACACCATTAATGCAAGTGATGAATGGTGGGAGAGGAAAATTTAGGTTTTTTTCCTTCTTTTATTAATTTTTTTTTAAGTTCATCTTTTTTCTATAAAACTCACGAAAATGTTTATTATAACAGGAAAATCCTAAGGTTAGAGCTTTTAGAACGAAATGCATATATCCGAATCTTTAAGTTTTGTTGGATAGAATGTTTGGAGATATTATTGCCATTGGAAGTATTACATGGAATCCTGCACAATGCTTATGTATTGATGAGGATGTTGTGGCCACACAATTTGACATCGGTGGTTCCGCAGGATTTACTGATGATAATATATAGAGCGATGTGGGTGGAAAAACTAGTGAACAATATCGAAGTGATAAAAGAACATCGTAGAGTTTAGTGAGGCAATCTTAAGGAAAGAAACAAAAGAAATTGAGTATGGCTGATAAGCTAGCAATGCAAATTGAGAGAATTTGTTCAACTATTGAAAGTAGAAGTTATGCCAAAGAGTTTGATCCTTACAAGGAACTCATAGAGACGTTGAAAGCTATACCCAATATTAAGCAAGACCAAGAGTTATATTTTTTTGCACTAGATTATTTTTCAGAAAAGAAAGATAATAGGCGAATCTTCATGAACTTGGATGGTGATCAAGAAAAAATCACATGGCTCAAGTATAAGTTCGCACAACGTAATCATCACTAGGATATTTGCTATTTATATTTTTCATGTGTAACGTTGTTGTAATGTGATACATATTTGCACTATTTATTTGTATTAGTTGGCAAGACATATTTATGCTATATTATCAGAGTTCTTTTCCTAATTGGTGTTCTTCTTATTAAGTGGAGTTTGCATACATACATATTTACATACGTACATATATATGATAAGTGTTTTTTGTTGATGAATGATTTAAATAATTTGTTATATCTCTTATTCTAATTCTATTTTGTTACTTTAATCAGTTATGGATGATTCTCCTGAAAGGGAAAATTATGAAAAATAGGAAGAAGAATATTGGCAACTTTGTGCAGCTGCACATACCTAAGGTGTTTATTAGGCAACATATGATAAAAAAATATCGTGCATGACCTCATCATATATAAGAAATGCATGGTTAAGATAGTTGATGGACATTGATGCTAATCATGAAAGGTTTTATCGAATGTTTAGAATGGATGGAATCGTGTTTAAGAATTTAATGAATAATTTAGTGACACGATATGGTTTGCAATGATTTAGAAATATTGATGTTGCAAAAATGCTAGGATTGTTTCCTTTATATTTTAGGACATAATATAGATAATAGGTTAGCACAATAGCATTTTCAGCATTTTGGGGAAACCATATGCATGTTATTTAGCTTAGTTTTGGATAAAGTATGTGAAATGGGAGCATATTTGATCCAACCATCCGATCGGCAATTCAAGGAAGTTCCAAGGAAGATCAAGAATAATACAAGATTTTTTCCACATTTTAAGGTAAGTTACGATTATACAATAGAAAATATGAATTAAATATAAATCAAATAATATTATTGTTCTTGTTTTAGGATTGCATTGGAGCTATAGATGGTATTCATATTCTAGCAGTGGTATTTACAAGTGAGTAGTTTCGCTTTATTAGTAAAAAGGGAACACTGACACAAAATGCGATGGTTGTGTGTAATTTTAACATGGAATTTACTTATGTGTGGATTAGTTGGGAGGGAACATCTCATGATACTCGTATCTTTTATGAAGCCATTAGGAGACATGATTTACAATTTCCTTATCCTCCGAAAGGTTCGTTAATTAATGGTTTTTACGAATTAATATATGTATATGTTATATATTGATTAAATTTACAACTTTTTTGTGTAGGTAAATATTATTTGGTTGATGCTGGATATCCAAATCCCACAGGTTATTTGGGGTCATATAAAAAAGTTAGATATCATTTACCTAAGTTTCAACGAGGCCTTCAATTGACGGGTTATAAAGAAGTGTTCAACCGTGCTCACTTTTCACTACGATAAAAAATTAAATGAGCTTTTGGCATATTGAAGAAGAAGTGGAAGATTTTAAAGAGTATGCCAAGTTATCCATATACAAAGCAAGTGAAAATTGTAATAGCAATGATGACTTTGCACAATTATATACGAAAAAATGTCGTGAATGATGCATATTTTGCTAGAGTGGATTTGGATCCCAATTTATATACAGCGGATTTTGATAATGTAAATGAGGAGGGTAATTGTAACACTCAGATCTGCGCTAGCTAAACTACGCACTTTCGAAACTAAGTCATTACAATATTTAGGAACATAATCTTATCACAATAGTGTTGAGAGAATTACGTCCTAATTTTGCTAGACTATGGGGTGGCATCAATTTCTTGTGGCCAACCATCGATTTCCTGTCGTTGCGTCGAAATCGGATAGATGATGCTCTGAAGCAATCTTCTAGATTTCTGTCATGGATTTTCGCTTACCTAGGACATTGACTTTGTAGCCCAAAAGCCGTCTTATCTTTGCAAGAGATGGGCAACGAGATCTAAGCAGTGCCAGAAATCCAAACAAGAAGTTCAGCACCTAATGGGCTGCTGCTATTCGAGAAATGTGAGGACATTGGTTGGAAATTTTGATGATGATCATAATGGGTTTACAAGCCTTTGGACTTTATTAGCTAAGATTGCTACTTGATTTGGAATGTCTCGTGTCCTTTCTAGTTTAGGCCACAACCCCACTTCGTGCATGGGATGGCTGTCCAAGAGAATTTTTCCCCTCCCCACGTGGACGCCAAGTGGAGATGCAAAAGAACTGCACTTTTATTTTTTTTCTTCACTTAAACGTTTAGCTTCAGGAGCCCACTTTGCCAACACCTCAGGTTTCCTTCTTCCTTAGTCGACACCTCTAAACCTTCTCTCTCTCCATTTTTCTTCCTCCGCCCAAACTAGACCCAGTCTCAGCGTTCTCACATCTCCGCGTCTTCTTCCCAGTAGCGAAACCAACTTTGTTTTACCCTATTTGGAGCCACCATAGTCACCTACGGAGTCCCCAGCTCTGTCGGCACCTTCTCCCTCTCTTCTCGCATAAGCTCAAGCCAAGCAAGTAGAGTTGCTATTAAAGTCTTGAGTTCATGGATTAGCTCCGCCTAGTTGTGCATGTCGATTTCAGGCTTGGTATTGCGATGAGGGTGTAGAGGACAGGTGACGAAGCTTTGTCCAGAGTTGGGTCAGTAATGTGTGATGTCTTCCGCTATCCAGATGTGACTGTGGAGTCGCTCTTGGGGTCTAAAGTACATGGATAAGCTCTAGATAGCTTTGCATGTGCAATCCGTAAGCCTGGTTGGTTGTTGGATCTAACTTTAGGTGTTGGAACGCCCTCTCTTGGACAGGGCAGGCTTATGGTTTTGTTGGCCATGGTCAGAGAGTTGTGGGTGTCGAGTTCTGACTGGTTGACAGCCCATGGACCCAGGTTTTATAAGTGTATTCCTTTAGGCTAAATCCCGGTTATGGGTCTTGAGGATTAGGGTGATTTGAGTAGCTCGGGAAATATCGAAACTCTGTTCGGACCTTCCCGAGCTAGTTACTTGGTCCAAAATGCTTAGTAAGTGAACTTGAGCGATGAGCAGTGAAGTCCAAAAGTAGTACATGTGTGTGTCCGTGGGGCTTGGAGTGAAAGAAAGTAGTGTCATCAGGCCAAATAATGCTTAGTGATCGTAGGGTGGTGCTCTAAGCCGTGTGGGCTGTGTCCATGAGGCCTGAGTGAGAGAGGACAGTGCGTTGAATGTTGGGTTAGTAATTTAGGAGGTTCGAAGTGAGAGCAAGTGTGGTCCGTGAGCCAGGTGAGTTCGGGTGAAGTCTAGTGCGTTTTGTGAGCAAGCCGTGAGTCCGTGAACGGGAAAGAAGATGAGGTCATAAGTCTTTGCATTGGTCGACGAGGTCACGGTGGAGGTGAGGCCGCAAGCTTAATGCCCCGAATTTGGGTTTCATGGGTAGTTTGGAATAGGCCGCGAGCTGGTGTGCTGATCTGGATTTTATAGGCGAATTAGGTATGAGGCTGTGAGCTTACCATTGTGATGTGGGATTGGTAGAAATATTTGGCTTGTTTTTATTGTTTATAGTAGTCACCTTGTGCATACTAAACGGTCCTAAGTTAGGTTAAGAACTTCTTGAATTTCATTTAATTTGTTCACAGCATATTAAGTTAAATCCGATTTAAGAGACAGCGACAAAGCTTAGTTCGAGTCTCTCGGATGAGTTCTGGGTTTCGTTATCTTAGTTTCTGAGCTATATTGTGCACTGTAATTGTT
The DNA here is from genome assembly GCA_016097605.1 of Eucalyptus guilfoylei. Lineage (NCBI taxonomy): Eukaryota > Viridiplantae > Streptophyta > Magnoliopsida > Myrtales > Myrtaceae > Eucalyptus > Eucalyptus guilfoylei. The sequence goes on along the minus strand of CM027864.1, from coordinate 20,259,062 downwards.
TAGTGCTACAACAAGATGAGAATACATATGTTGTGCAATCGGCCAAGAAGCCGATGGGAGGCCCTGAGTGTCAGGATGCTTGGAGAGGGGTGAAGGGGAGTGATGGCGTACTCTCTAGAGGATTGAGGAAGGTTGAATAACTTCTCAGGGGACTTCGTGATGCCAGATTAGGTGCAAGGGGTACAAGACGAGGTGTCGTCTCTCCCTGGGTGATCGTTGCAACCAAACCCACATAGACACATCAATTAATTAGTTTCTATTTTATTTCAATTGTCAATGGGAACCACACTTATTAGTTCATTATTTTAGCATTGGATTTACCTTTGGGCGAATAGTATAGACTCCTAATCGAATCCCGTAGTTGATGCATGGCGAACTATTCTAGTTGTTTGCGGCCAACACCCAAGCTCGGACTACCGGCCTACTTGCTGAGTTTTATTTTAAAACTCACACTTGTTTATGGTGTTTTTTTTTTTACTTCAGATTAGAAGATGTCCTTCGCTCCACCTGCTGCTGCCATGACTATCCTCTATGGCGCCCCATCTGACTTCGTATGGCGACAGGAGGAGATCCACGATCGGCAGTTTCCAGGCGTGACCTTCGTCAAGTGTACCTCCTGCTTGACAGTGGATACAGGGGTTCTAACAGGACTAGCATACTTGGTTTTTGTAGTCCTATACGCACGTGTGGAAGGTCGGCTGGTGGGACCTTTGCCACTATACGACGAGGGTTTGGGCCATGGCAGTAGCCCAGCGGTGTATGTGGTGATCAATGAGCGGCTGACTTTTGGGAGATTTTTATTTTTTTGACCATGTGTGTATATGATTGACATGAGATGGGATACCTAGTGTTGCTTTCCCTAGTGTTTTTTTTGTACAAATCCCCCTCCACAGTTCCATCTCCCGATATGTACAGAGACAAGGCTGATGGTAAATAGAGTTGAAGGCAGCTTGGTTTCTTATATTCTAGCCTAGCGTAATTGTTATAATTTGAAGTTTATTATCATAATTGTTTTTAGTATAGTTATCCTAATTTAGCAACTAGGTAAAACAAGTAATTCGAGAGTTGGGGTGCCATAGTAATGCTTCAAATGATGATGTAGCATTTGATATGGCACGTTTACGTGATCAAATAGCTATGAATTTAGGAAATAATTAAGGATGTTTGTAATTTTTAAGGATAATGAGATTCTTTCCTCAAAGCATATGTTATCATGTTTTTATTGCAATAAAAGTATTCTTCTTGTAATTGAGAAAGATAGTACGTAAATTTTTTCCATTTAATGTTTTTTAGCAAAAAAAAAAAGAAATTTTAATTTTAATAAAAGTGTTTACACAACATCTTTAACATTGTTGTCAAATATAAATTTAAAAAGTCGCAAACATTATTTTTAAAATTTTAACCAAATTAAAATTAAAATATTTAGATTAATCACTAAATGGGCTTTGCAAATGAATTTTCTACCGAACAGCATTTCTCTCAAAGTTGCTTTTCAAAGCAGAATTTACAAAAGGGTCTTTGCATTTCCTCAAAAGCTTTTTAGGCTAAACTGCTTTGCATTTTCCCAATGCGCTTTCCAAATGCCGAACCAAACGCACCTAAAATGGTGCACTCTTGATTCTCATTCTTCTCAACATCTTCATCCCGTTTATACTCCTCAGCATACAATCTAATCTTCAAGAAGATCAAACTCCAAACTAACTGTTGAATGATTTGTTGAGTAGATCAAGTAACCATTGAGGTGTATAAATAAGATTTTTGTAGATTTGGTTGCTGATACAATCAAATCTTTGGTTTCCAGAAATAGAGAAGCTTTGCTTTATGAAGAACCTTACATTCAGAATGATTGTCAATCAACCAAGATTTCATGTGAGATTGATTTCTTTAGTGTAGATAATCTTTAAGATTGATGGTCAATCACTTTCTTCTAAATTAGGAATCTATTTCAAATTACAAGCTATCAAGGGATGAGATAATTTATCTCAGAATATTAATCTTGCAAATCATGACAAGATTGTTATCATAGGTAGTGTTGGTGTAATGATTATATCAACAGTTCATGATTATATTCAGTGTCCTAGTAATATCAGACTTTTGCTTATATCAAGCTTTTTGTCATAGTAGAATCCCTACTTATGTGAAGCTTTTACTAATATATATCCAACTGCTTCATAATAGGCAGATTGAATACGATGTTGATGTAGATACTTTAGATTGTCCACCTAGATTTCTCTAAGTCTATAGTAACTCCCCATTCTTCTAGACTTGTTCGTGTAGGTTCTTTTAATTGTGTGAATCTTTTCACTTAGCATATCAAAGTTCCTTTTACATGGATATTACCTAGATATTACCTGAAATATATATTAAGCTTGTAAGATATCATGGATTGTTTTGTCAAATTCAAAATATATTAAAAGGTTTTCTCAATAGTTACAATGACTTTCATGGAGAAACGGAGCAGTCGATGTGTTTGGCATTGTTGTGAAACATACCCAATGAACTGTTCCTTAGGCAAAAATAAGTCCTTAGGGATGTTAGCACTTATTTAAAAAGAAAATAACATCAAATATAGGATTTGCACTTGGTTGTGCACCTAGGATTGTCTAGCTTTGACACCAACTTATAAAGTCCAACTCAAAAGCTTAAGCTAGCAGATGAAGGGATTATATGAATATGAAGAGCATATATAACCATTATTTGGCGATGTAAGACAATATTTCAACATCCCCTCTTAGGTGTAAGTTGTACTAGGAGATGCACACATGTGAAAGGGATATTGCCGATTTTGATACCATGCCAAGAAATAATACTATCGTTACTGGGAACGGTTCAAGAGAATTGAAGTCCCAAAAATTGAAGAAATGTGCATGGGTTTGTGCTCGTGTCCTCATTCTTTTCTAGGTTCCTAGATCAAGCTCTTTGGTGGAGGAGGGATAAACCTCAAGGGTCGCTCGTGCGCAACGCTACAAATCACTAATCCTATGTTGTTGATATTGCTTCCACCGTCGCTTGACTTGCCAAACCCCAAATTGCCAATGCTAGTGGCCATTTGGTTCTACATGAGTTCGACCCCAACAACAGTCTCTACTTTGTCGCAACCTACCCCTTGAGGAAGGGAATAGATTAAGGGATATTGCCTAAAAGACAGACTTATGGCCCATGACTAAGATGGGCTCTCCCAAACCCATACCTTGCATGACATTAGGGTGTTTATAAGAATTTTGTAATAAGGAGTTGCACTAACCTATTGGGATCGGCTAGAAACCAATTGAGGCATGGAAGTGTACTTCATTTTCTATACAACCAGAGAATCTAGAGTCGAGAACTTGATTACATTAATTAATCAATTAGTACTCTTTTGGTACCTAATCTTGTTTATTTTTTTTAAAAAAAATTATCGAATAGTTTGGATTAATTTTAAATCAATCCACTAACACGTGAGGAGATCATACGAGTACACAATCATTAAAATAACAATTAGTAGTCAAGGAAATCGTTAAATAAATTGCATGAGAACAAAGATTTAATATTATCCAATAGGGAGCATGCCGTCCCTAACTAAGCTAAAGGAAGGGCACACTCAACAAAATGAAAGTGCGCAATTAAAGGCATTCATTTTAAGAATAATTAGAACCCTATAGTAAAACCCGAGATGCTTGTTTAATTTTTAGCACGATTTTCACCAATAATTTTCACACATTTAATGAGAAGACTCCCCAAAAAGACTTTTTAAGCTATTTCGGAGAAATTAATTTTTTTTTGAAATTTTTCTTTAATTTTTAGGAATTTTTAAATATCTTTAATACTTTTCTGACTTTTCTAAAAAATATTTTCATGGAATTTTTTTTTAATTTTTAATGTTTTTCAAATTTTTAAATTTTTTAACGATTTTCTCAAATTTATAATTTTTCATTGATTTTCGAATTTTCGAATTTTTTTATTTCCTAAGATTTTTTTAATTCTATAAATTCTTAATAATTTTTTAAATATTTTCTAAATTTATTATTATTATTATACTCAGGAAAGGAACAGGTTTGCCCTTTTACCCGACCTTAACCCGGATCCGACCCGCGTCGGGTTAAAACCGATTTTTTTAATACTTTCATATTATTAATTTTTTTATTTTCTGATTTTATTTTCTCTCTTTTGTCTTTTTCCCATTTTGTCTTTTTCTGCCCATCTTCTTCAACCTCCAGAAGCGCTCCTCCTTCCCCGAACGCTCCATCACGCCTGCAACCTCTTTTTTCAGAACCAAGAACACTCGACGCCACTACCACACGAGTCGTCGGCATTCGCTTCCAACATCCACTCGCCGTCCTTCCCTACCGGCGACGACCGATGCCGGCCGCCCGCTCCGGCGACCACGAAATTTCACAAAAAAAGAAGAAGAAAAAACTCTCGCCGGCGTGGGGAGGCTAGCTCCGGCGAAGGGGCGTGCAAGACCAGCTCGGACGGTGCAAATTCACACGAAAGCACATTAGAACACAAAAAAATCGGACGAGGTTCAACGATATATGAATTATCAAACATTAAACTGAGTCTCAAACGTCGGTCGGATGAAATATATTTCAAGGTTTCATTGAGGCATTTTGTCGAACATATGTCATGCATTTCGAAAGATAAGTCCCCATTTCATATTAACGGCGAAACGAGCCTCGATTTCGACATGCAGATCTCGAGTCAGAATTATCGATCACATATGATTCTTATTTCTATGTGAGGTGTTCAGGATCTTGCAAGAAAAAATAAGTTTCAGATCGCGGGTTCAGTGGGGAGTGCAAAAAGGGGCATTTGTGCGACGGGCTCCTACCTGGTTCGGAATGAAGCTTCTACCGTTGATTGGTCGCTGACAAAGCTTCAACGGATGACGGGCAGTATCCCTTCTTGCCCAAGAACTGCGACTGAAGCTTCCACCCGGCCATGAGTAGAATGTTGGCTGGCGATCACGGCGTTTTTTGCCGGGGGGGTCGTCCACTGCGCGAGCACCCTTTCTCCTCCATCCTTCTTCTTTCCTCTCGGTTTTCTCTGGTTTCCCTCAGCAGCAACCTCTCTCTCTCTCTCTCTCCCTTTTGAGGGCCATCGGCCAGCGCGCATGGCTTCTGCCATCACCAGCTCACTGGCCAGCCTGGCCCCGACCCGCGAATCACGCCGCCCTTTGCTGTTCGCCATCCTCTCCCACTGTATGACTCGTACTCTTCTCGTTTTGCAGAGGCGTGACCGGCGTGAGGAGGAAGAAGACCGGCATGCGGGCTGGGCTGGGCCAAGCCCGATCCGCTTTTTTTTTTCGATTTTTTTTTGAAAATTTTTATAATTAGTGATAGCAATGTAAATGCTCAAAATGTCTACGTGCAATGCATTTAATGAAAACATACGTGATGCATTTTAATAAAAAATATTTATTTTACTTTTCTTTTAATTAACTATTTTTTTTTAATTAATACTAGTGTCTAGTGATGCTAATGCTCCTAACATCTATATATGATGTAATTTAATGAAAATTAATTTTTATTTAGGTGTTAAAGATAATCCCTAATTTTCTGTACGATTACATTCTAAATAAAATAGCAAAATGTAGGTGTCAACATACTTCAATCCCCCATATGCAAATCCCGTCCCCTCGTATACCATTGCCGCAATTAAGCATCTTGTTCTCACCCGGGAGCCCAACCTCAACTATTTCAGCTTGCTGGGCCTTCGGGACAATGCTTCCAAGCTTGTGGGCGGAAAGGGATTTCCTCTTGCCATGTCCCTTTTTTCGTCCTTCCTTGTGTTGACATAGCGACAACGTGATACATGGGAATAGGAACACGAGGAAGCTAGACGCTTTCTTTGACAACTTGTCAATGGATATACTTGATGTTGATATGCACATATAAGTTGTGTTAAAAGAAGTCTGACATCTTAGGATTAGTGCGGTGCAAAATAGTTAATATATCGTAATTGGCTCATAATTGATTCGTTTATGTTTTTAAGTGAAGGTGAGTCCAATTAGAATGTAATCGGCTCAAACTTGGGTTCCATATTGGGATCTCTCCAAGTGAAGGTATCAATCTTCTACTATGTGCTTCCAATAAAATGTATCAAAGCCGATGCTTGATTGATGACTCCCTCTAAATGTGTATTGGTGTTTGGTAAATATTTCAAGTAATAAATCTGACCAACATGATTTTTGGGTACCCCTAATGTTTTAGTTTGGGAAAATAGATTAGGGATAAAGGTGAGTGTTGGAGATTCAAGTTAATTCGTGCTAGTGCATAAGGGTACCTAAGTTAAGAGAGAGCAAATCTGACATTGAGCTCCTAAGTGAGAGGGGTGATTATCGATATGCACGTGTGACCTGTACTAAAAAATATCCTACATTTGAGAATTGATATGGCATGGAGTAGTTAATATATAATAGTTGGCCTATAATTTATTGACTTAAATTTATGAGTAAAAATTGAATTCAGTTAGATATATTAATAGGTTGGACTTAAGCTCTCTCTAGACAATCTTCTCGGATTAAAGTATGGTACTTCTAATGCATGCTCCAAACAAAAGTGGGTATTAGAGTTAGGTTTCATTGAGTTGAAGTGAATTGATAGGGATAAAAGAAGGAAAAGAAAAAATCGACAGATTTGATATGAAGGATTCGGTTCTAAAAGGTGCAGATTAAGTATTATTTGTATGAAAGGAATTTGCTCTTAGCCATACCTATGAAGTAATCGTAATCTGTGAAGTAAGCTGATTGAGAGTTACTAGATAGACAAACATTGAATGTTATGCTACTAATGTTAACTCGTAATGTTGCGTTTAACGTGTGAAAGAGAAGACTTTTGTGAAACTAATGAATGCCCTCTTAAACATGTACGAAGGTCTCCTTGATGCGACATCTTTTGCATTTAAATATGGGCAAAGGTGTGTCGATTAATGAGCTTACAAGTGGGAGAAAGATTGTTAAGGTGCATGTGTAAATTATGTTAAAAACAAGTCCCACATCGGAGAATTGATACTTTGTAAAGTAGTTACTAGGCTCATAACTTATTATCTTAATTTTTTGAATAGGGATGGCTCTAATTGGACTTGGATTTGAGCTCTCTTTTGATGATTTCCTTGGTTGAGGATATTGGTCTTTTGCCGTACGCTTCTAACACCTAACACACCTAACCATTTCGAGCAGCTCCCGAGCCCATCAAATTAGTGACGATACAATTTATACTGAGCTAGGAAGGGTCTGCTGAGGAGACGAGTTTTTCATTTGTCTAAGCTTCCATGATTTGACAAGACTCAGAGACAGAGCAATTCTGGTCGCTACTTATTCTTTCTATTTAGATCAGATTCAAGAATCTTTATTTATGAGACGCCTCTAGTTCAAGTATCGCAGCAGTTCGAACTACGCGGCTCTCGATATAATTCCCAATTTAGCGGCATTAAACGGCTCACGATGAAGAGAGGACGAACAACATAATCTGTTATAACATCAAAATGACCCAACACAACCCACATAGCACAAAACCAGCATGATAAAGCAACTCAAACCCTCCCAATGCTCCGTCACATACAGCAAGTGCAAACTCCAGTTCATGCTTGTTGCAGCGGCTTGAGCTTGATGCCGGTTTCATCAGGTTTTGTGGTGATCCTAAATTTACTAGCAGTGAACGAGTTGCCATTTCGAACGAGTTGCCTTTTGAGATGCGCGTACCCAAAATAGTCCGGCCTTAGTTCATGCCCTCTTGCGTCCTTCCAATATGTCGAGGCCATGACCTTCACTCCTTCCCCTGCATTCGAAGGTGGCTTAGAAAACAAGGCATGACGTAAAATCGTCTTCACTTTTCGTGCCATTATCGTGGATGTGTATGCCCTACATCATATGGGTTTCAATTTTGATTTAATTGATTACAAGGAAAGAAATGAAATGCCAAATCGAAGCTCACCATGAGTGACGAACAGCAAATTTTCTTGAGGGTATCTGTCGACGAGGGAGTGAATGGTGTGGAGGAATCGATCTCTTGCTCCGGATTCGCTCTCTCCCCATTGTGGCATCTACAGCAATTGTGATACTCTACAATCAGAATCTAATCTTCTTGAGACCAGACAGCGTACCACGTAAAAACCTCGTACCTCCTTGTACACCCGGTGCGGTGCGGGGTCCGCGACGCCCGGTGGAAATGAAGCCTCGAGCTCTTTGATGTCGAATCCCCATGAATCCTGGTCCGTCGGGTGATACCACAACGAGATGTCGTTTAGGATCTCGCACATTCCATACTCTATAGATACCTGCAAAGCGTTCGAAAAGGAATGGGGGCGGGCGTTTGGTAAAAAGCACTTAGTACTCCTTATCTCATTCTTTTTGTTGTTTTGTGTGAGAAAGGTGTATGGAGTTTGAACACATAGTCCTACACGGAAAGGATATATCGCAATAGATTAAGAAAGAAATTTCAGCAAAACCCATGTGGATTAGGAAGAGAATTACTCGACCTTGATTCTCGATGATGATGAGTCAGCAGAATCGCCGTCATCCGCCGTGGAGAGACCGGCGATCAGCTCCCGTGCGGTCTCGACGCACCGTAGGAAGGGCGACGTGACGACCCGGTGGATCGGGAACTCGAGCTTAGTCCGGAGATTCTTGCCGGTATCCAGCGCCTTGCGCCGGCCCTCTTCGGCCAAAGGGGCGTCCCATGGCCTGGGCACCGTGGTCCACCACGACCGGTCGATCTCTGGGCCTATGTCGCTGCGGTGGCCGTGGCGCATGACGAGGACATGCTGGAACTGGTCAGGTACGACGGTCGACGCCATTGCAGCCGACGAGTTTGAGGTCGAGAGGCTGTGCGCTGATAGAGCAGAGGAAAAGATGAAGAGAGGAGAAGAAGAAGAGAGGGAGGGGGCGTGTTTGTGAAAAGGAGAGTAAAAGATTTCTCGAAGCGAGTGTTGAGAGCACCCCGCTTTTAAAGTTGGTCAACCGTCTCCTACCCGTTCTTCTCAGAGCTCTGGCAATTAGGGTCGCCCAATCAAAAGGGAAGACACAAATTGCTCCTCTCTCTCACTCTCTCCCCTAGGAATTGATAGCTGCTCCACTAATCTCTCTCGAGACACTGCAGAAGCGACAATTCCGGTGGTGTTCGCACGCTGTTTAGTGAGCAATCGATGTCCGAGAAAATATTAGGTGCCAAGGGATAGGGACAGACATCAGCTTCATACTATTCAACAGTTAACACGTGTTATTTGTGGGCCCGCTAGTCACAGACCATTGCATTCCCCCCTCTCCCTTCAATTCATCAATGCTCTCTCTCCTCTCCCTTCTATCAGACACCTTGCATCCTCTTTCTTCAATTAATTGTTTACTCGTTTTTTTCCTTCTTTTTCTTTTTTTCTTCTCCTCCTTCCTCCACTCACTCCGTCAGGGATGATGACCTCAGCTCAGACTCTTGCAAATTGCCTTCCACCACCACATCACCATCATCTTAGTCCACCACCTTATTGCCGTCTCAATCCTCCATTGTCATGCTCGAACTCGGCTGGTGAACTTGAGCCTTGGATTTTGGATCTAAACCTGAGTGAGCCCTATGTTGGAAATATGAAGATACCGATTCCGAGTATCAATCCAAGCACCAGTGATTGACTCGGTTTATTGGTGATTAGCTTGGTAATTTAGGACATAGAATCATTATGTAATCAGTGTATATTTCCTTATTTTTTCTTTCCCATCTTACTTCCTCTCACTAACATTATAAGTGGAGGATCATACATGTACAAGGGATATACATAAAATACGTAAATCATTTTTCCTCTCCACTCCACCTCAGTTTCTGTCATGGTATCAGAGCATCGGTCCCAGCCCTAGCTTCTGTGATCTTAGAATTGCCTTCGTTTCTTTCTTAAGTTATTGTTGTTGCGGTTCTTCAATCTGCAAAACAAACCAAAAAGCCGAGTTGGAATTCAATCTTTTGTACCATGGCAAGAAAAGGGAATACTCAGGATTCACCTTTGGAGGAAATACCTCAAGATCAAACCTTAGCCTCATCGGTTCAGATCAATCCGAATGAACAGGAGGATGCATTCACCCAAAAACTAGTGGATCCTTAAAGCACCACTGCTTTTCCTCCTGGTCCCGTTTTTCCTTTTGCTCCTGGTCTGATGCAATGGCCTACATTTCCATGGTACCCTATTCAAGGCCAATGGGGCGCAGGTCCAGGATAGGGGTGGACTCAACATGGCTCGTATGTGCAAGATCCGAGCTCTAACAAAAATGAAGCCAACCCAAGTCAGGAACCGGATCGTAGGGATCCGAACCAAGGAAACGGGTCTATGGGTCAAGGACCAAATCCCTACCCGTTTTTTAGACCCGGCTACGTACCGTACCTATTTCCCACCGGCAGTAGCAGCCAACTCGAAGCCGGCGACCCTCTCTTCACTTCACCGACGGATGGACCAAACCTGAAACTCATCTAGCTACAACTCACCAGCCCCGACAACTACAGCACCTGGGCGCGTGATTTCCGTCCATCCCTCATCACCAAAGACAGAGGGTTTTCTCGACGGATTCGTGCCCTACCCAACAGATGAACGGCTTCAATGGCATTGGCAACAGTGTAATCAATTGGTACGCACCTGGATTGGAAATTGCCTTGTGCCGGATGTTGCAGCAGGGCTTCCTCTAACAGAGGACTCGAGAGCCTATTGGGAAAGCATCCATGAGATGTACAGACGGCTCGATTGGGTGAAGCTATTCACCATAACTCAGGCTCTCTTCGAATTGAAGCAAGGGAACCTCACGGTTACCGCTTGCTTCAATCGGCTCTCGGCTCTTTGGAATGAGCTCGAGGCGGCCAAGGAACGATTGGAGGGACCCGAAACAACACTTCGTTAGTATCGGGCCATAAAGGAAAGGGAGAAGGTGACGCGGTTCTTACTGAGCTTGAATGAGACGTACACTACCTTTAGGTCACAGATCTTGACGATGGAGCCAACGCCCTCGCTCGGACGAATTTATCAGCTGGCCGTTCAAGAAGAAAGCCAGAAATTGGCGACCACCGAGCACGCGCGAGCAACTGATGGAGTCGCTCTTTCTGCTGCGTTCGCCGGAGACTCTGTCTTGCTCGACCAGATGCACATCGGCCATGGAGGAAACAATGGCTTCGGGAGCTCCGGAGGACTTGTGGCTGTAGCTTGGCCATGTTAGATCAAATGTCTGTGGGATCCAACGGACCACGACACGCCACGTCATCACATAGACCAGGTGGGCAAATTTCAAAAAATAAAGGAAATTTCTATGAATATTGCAGACGCCCACACCATACTATAGAAACTTGTTGGAAATTGCATGGCAAGCCGGGTGATAAAGAAAAAAAATGAGTTTTCTGCTTATCCAGTGTCGGCACTAAGGACTGATGGGGCACACCAACCAATTACCCAATATCAATACTAGAATATCATGAGGGCTCTGGATCGTTTAAACACAAGTGACAAGAGCGCAGGCTTTTCAGGTACTATCCTTGGTAAAACGAACTCAATACGAACTGATGCATGGATTATAGATTCGGGTGCAAGTGATCATATAATATGCAATGAGAAATTATTTTCCCATGCTCAGAAAAGTCCATATTTATATACTGTTCGACTTCCGAATGGCAATGTTACTCATGTCACTAAGGTTGGAACTATTCACCTTAGCTTCGATATTGTCCTAAAAAATGTCCTCCATATTCCAGAGTTTGAGTTCAACCTAATATCCGTCTCAAAAGCTTGTGAAGACAATTCTTGTGGTGTCATATTCAATTCCGACAATTGTTTCTTTCAGGACCTTTCGACTGGCAAACCGATGGGCTTGGGTAGTGTTGCACAAGGACTCTACTTTTGGATTAGTTCTTCTGAAGTTTTTGATAAAAGCATTTCTTGTAATGCTATTATCAATAATAAAAATCTTATTTTCCATCAGCGCTTGGGTCATAGTGCACGTTTCCCTAATTCGAAATGTCCCATCTATCCCCTAGCTAAACAATCTCGGACACAATTTCCCATTAGCACATCTCGAGCCAGCATTGCTTTCTCTTTACTACACATTGATATTTGGGGACCCTATCACACACCACATCGTGATGGGTCGCAATTCTTTCTTACCATTGTTGATGATTATAGTCGTGCGACTTGGGTTTTCCTCATGCAGTCAAAGAGCCAAACTTTCCCAACTTTATCAAAGTTTCTCACTCTTATTGAAAATCAATTAAAAAAAATTGTTCAAAAAATTCGTACGAACAATGGACGCGAGTCTATACTAGAGAATGTGAATCTTTTCTATCATCTAAGGGAATGATCCATGAAAGCTCTTGCACATATACTCCTCAGCAGAATGGAATAGTTGAGCGTAAACATCAGCACCTCTTAGAGGTTGCTCGTGCTCTTAAATACCAGGCTTCGATTCCTGAAGATTTTTGGGGAGACTGTGTTGTTACGGCAACCTATTTGATTAATGCCGACATGGATTCTCGATGGGTGAACACCTTTTCAATTGCTTTATGAAAAGGAAGCAAGAATTGATCACCTCAGAGTATTTGGATGCTTGTGTTATGCCACAACAGTAGGGCCTCGGAATAAAATGGACCCTCGTGCTATTCCATGTATTTTTATGGGATATCCCTCCTTGCAAAAGGGCTATAGAGTCATGGAGATCTCTACAGGGCACTTCTTCGTGAGCAGGAATGTGGTTTTTCATGAAGACATATTTCCATTTCGGGAAAGTACCTCATCCTCTATCTCTGCTTCCAATCATCGCCCATTTTTATCATAAGAAGATTTATGTATGGAACCTCCATATGTAATCATTGCACCAGAACAACCTGCACCGGAAACAATAAATCCAGCCCATCATGGAGCAGAATTACCTGTTCTTTCAGATGAGAAAAATCAGTCATCCGGTTCTTCGGTCACTTCTTCACAACAGGAGTTACAATGTTCTTCACAAGACTCCTTACCTATCATTACTAAAGAAGGAAGAGTGGGGGAGCCTCAGCGTTTTGGCGTATAAATGTTCTGGCTTCACTGAGGCTGAAGGTTAGTGATAGTCATGGATTATAGGTTGTATTGGTGGTGGCAGTGAAAGAGCGATGGGCAGGTAGAGGAAGTAGCGCTGATTTCCTCAATTTATGTCCATTTATTAATTGCTTGTGAAAAGAATTGCTCCGTTTCGTGGCTTTTGAGATGGGTTTTGTCGGGAAGGGCCCGTGGTCCGTCAAGTTTGTAGCTTTTGCTTGTTCTTTGTTGCTAAATAAGAATGTGAAGTGCAAGAGTTGTTATTGGTGTGATATTCGGTAGTTTTGGATTTCACGATTAGTCTTTCTGGGTGATGACTCTATGAGACGAGGAGGGTGTTGAGAGTGATGGGGTAAAGGGTGTTGATTGTGATGCTATGAAATGAGTTCCTAGCTGGATTGAATTTGGAGTTTCGGGTTGTGACATGGACATACTGATGTTTGCCTGGGCTTAATGCTCCAGAATTGCCCAGGATTTATTGGATTAGGGAAGATTAGTCAAGGGAAAAAAAGAGATATGGTACATTGAACAACAGTATCCATCAGTTCAATGCAAGTGTTATGCTAAAAGTAGCATGGCCGATGAGTCTTCGTTGCAGCAGGACAAGAGCGCGGTTCCTCACTTTCCCATGAATAAGAAGAATAATGTGCATTGTGACTGCGACTTTATGGCTTTTTTAGTAATGTAGGTATTGACTACATTATATTATTGACGTATGTGGTTGTTCTGAAGGGAAATCTCGATCCCATAAAATGTTGATTCAATGAAGGATGAGAATAGCCTAATTAATTCTAGTTCTGATAGGGCAATCTATGTGGATGATAGGCTTCTATGGTCTTTTAGAGATTCGTATTCTTCAACTCTATGCTTCAAAATAATCATTGAGTTAAATTTTGTTTAGCTCCCAATCGATCCGATCTCCTTTACACAGTTCTGGGCTCAAGTAAAAAATGTGAAAATGATGCCATACCCTATGATTATCTAGAGATTATTATGCTCATTCACCAACCACTAGCATAATGTAGTAACTGAAGGTTTTCTTGGTGAGCTTCAGTTTGTCTGGCTTGGATGAGATAAAGCTTGAAAAAACTTTTCAAAAAAAGAAATTCCCACCATTTTCCCCCATTTTCTCTTGCTGCTTATATTGATGAAATGTCACAAGAATTGTGGTTCCCACTTCCCCTTGCTAGTAACTTGTCTCTAAGCTCGAAAAGGGACCCACAAAATGAAAAGATGCTCTTAACAGGATGTCAAATTTTGAGTTAGTAGATGCCTTATGTTATGCTTATGACAATGTGGATTGCATCTGTTGTTTATTGTCTTTAAACTCAAATTGCATTTTTTTTTTATGTTGCATTTATTAGTAGATGACAAGTTCATTGAAGGAAAATGCATTTTAGAGCCCTGAAGATGTTGAAACCTTTTGTAAGTTGTGCGTTGAACAAATTGACAATAGCAATCATCCTGCAAACAACAAAAGGGATGGATGGATGGTTATAATTAAGAGGTTTGAGGACCTAAGGAGCAAAAAGTATGATAAATGTCAAATGAAGAGTAAGTGGGATAATCTTAAGGAAGATTGGAAAAGATGGAGGACATTGATCTTAAAGGAAACTGGATTAGGATGAGATCTAAAAAAGAATACCATTGATGCAAGTGATGAATGGTGAGAGAGGAAAATTCAGGTTTTTTCCCTTCTTTTATTAATTTTTTTTTAAGTTCATCATTTTTCTATAAAACTCACAAAAATGTTTATTATAACAGGAAAATCCTAAGGTTAGAGCTTTTAGAATGAAATGCATACATTTGGATCTTTAAGTTTTGTAGGATAGAATGTTTGGAGATATTGTTGCCACTAGAAGCATCACATGGAATCCTGTACAAGGCTTATGTATTGATGAGGATGTTGTGGCCACACAATTTGATATCGGTGGTTTGACAGGATTTATTGATGATAATATAGATGGCGATGTGGGTGGAAAGACTAGTGAACAATATTGAAGTGATAAAAGAACATCATAGAGTTCGGTGAGGCAATCTCAAGGAAAGAAACAAAAGAAATTAAGTACAGCTGATAAGCTAGCAACGCAAATGGAGAGAATGTATTAGACTATTGAAAGTAGAAGCTATGCCAAAGAGTTTGATCTTTACAAGGAACTCATAGAGATGTTGACAGCTATAACCAAGATTAAGCAAGACCAAGAGTTATATTTTTTTGCACTAGATCATTTTTTAGAAAATAAAGATAATAGGCAAATCTTCATGAACTTAGATGGTGATCAAGAAAAGGTCACATGGCTCAAGTTTAAGTTCGCACAACGTAATTATCACTAGGATATTTGCTATTTATATTTTTCATGTGTAACGTTGTTGTAATGTGATACATATTTGCACTACTTATTTGTATTAGTTGGCGAGACATATTTATACTATATTATCAGACTTGTTTTTAATTGGTGTTCTTTTTATTAAGTGGAGTTTGCATACATACATATTTACATATGTAAATATATATATGATAAGTGTTTTTTGTTGATGAATGATTTAAATAATTTGTTATATCTCTTATTCTAATTCTATTTTGTTACTTTAATCAGTTATGGATAATTCTCCTGAAAGGGAAAACTATGAAAAAGAGGAAGAAGAATATTGGTAATTTTGTGCAACTACACATACCTAAGGTGTTTACCAGGCAACATGATCAAAAAATATTGTGCATGACCTCATCATATACACGAAATGCATGGTTAAGAGAGTTGATGGACATGGATGCTAATCATGAAAGGTTTTATCGAATGTTTAGAATAGATAAAATTGAGTTTAAGAATTTAATGAATGATTTAGTGACACAATATGGTTTGCAAGGATTTAGAAATATTGATGTTGTAGAAATACTAGGATTGTTTCTGCATATTTTAGGACATAATATAGGTAATAGGTTAGCACAAGAGCGCTTTCAGCATTCTAGGAAAACCATATGCATGCTATTTAGCTTAGTTTTGGATAAAGCATGTGAAATGGGAGCAGATTTATCCAACCATCCGATCGGCAATTCAAGGAAGTTCCAAAGAAGATCAGGAATAATACAAGATTTTTTTTCCACATTTTAAGGTAAGTTACAATTATACAATAGAAAATATGAATTAAATATAAATCAAATAATATTTTTGTTCTTGTTTTAGGATTGCATTGGAGCTATAGATGGTACTCATATTCTAGCGGTGGTACTTACGAGTGAGCAGTTTCGTTTTATTGGTCGAAAAGGAACACCGACACAAAGTGTGATGGTCGTGTGTAATTTTAACATTGAATTTACTTATGTGTGGGCCGGTTGGGAGGGCACAGCTCATGATACTCGTATCTTTTATGAAACCGTTAGGAGACATGATTTACAATTTCCTCATCCTTCGAAAGGTTCGTTAATTAATGGTTTTTACGGATTAATATATGTATGTGTTATTTATTGATTAAATTTACAACTTTTTTGTGTAGGTAAATATTATTTGGTTAATGTTGGATATCCAAATCCCACAAGTTATTTGGGGTCATATAAAAGAAGTTAGATATCATTTACCTGAGTTTCAACGAGGTTCAACCGTGCTCACTCCTCACTACGATAAAAAAATGAATGAGCTTTTGGCGTATTGAAGAAGAAGTGGAAGATTTTAAAGAGTGTGTCAAGTTATCCATATACAAAGCAAGTGAAAATTGTGATAGCAACAATGACTTTGCACAATTATATACAAAAAAATGCCGTGAATGATGCACATTTTGCTAGAGTGGATTTGGATCCCAATTTATATACAACGGATTTTGATAATGTAAATGAGGAGGGTAATTGTAACACTCAAATTTGCGCTAGCTAAACTACGCATTTTCGAAACTAAGTCATTACAATATTTAGGAACATAATCTTATCACAATAGTGTTGAGAGAATTACGTCCTAATTTTGCTAGACTATGGAGTGGCATCAATTTCTTGTTGCCAACCATCGATTTCTTGTCGATGCGTCGGAACCGGACAGATGATGTTCTGAAGCAATCTTCTAGACTTCTGTCATGGATTTTCGCTTACCCCGGGCATTGACTTTGTAGCCCAAAAGCCATCTTATCTTTGCAAGAGATGGGCAACGAGATCTAAGTAGTGCCAGAAATCCAGACAAGAAGTTCAGCACCTAATGGGCTGCTGCTATTTGAGAAATGTGAGGACATTGGTTGGAAATTTCGATGATGATCCTAATGGGTTTACAAGCCTCTGGACACTATTAGCTAAGACTGCTACTTGATTTGGAATGTCTCGTGTCCTTTCTAGTTTAGGCCACAACCCCGCTTCGTGCATGGGATGGTTGTCCAAGAGAATTTTTTCCCTGCCCACATGGACGCCAAGTGGAGATGCAAGGGAACTGCGCTTTTTTTTTTTTTTCTTCACTTAAACTTTCAACTTCAGGAGCCCACTTTGCCAACACCTCAGTTTTCCTTCTTCCTTAGCCGACACCTCTGAACCTTCTCTCTCTCCATTTTTCTTCCTTTGCCCAAACCAGACCTAGTCTCAGCGTCCTCACAGCTTCGCATCTTCTTCCCAATAGCGAAACCAACTTTGTTTGCCTTGTTTGGAGCCACCATAGTCGCCTACAAAGTCCCTAGCTCTGCCGGCACCTTCTCCCTCTCTTCCCGCATAAGCTCGAGCCAGGCAAGTAGAGCTGCTATTAAGGTCTTGAGTTCATGGATTAGCTCCGCCTAGCTGTGCATGTCGATTTCAGGCTTGGTATTGCGATGAGGGTGTAGAGGACGGGTGACAAAGCTTTGTCCAGAGTTGGGTCAGTAATGTGTGATGTCTTCCGCTGTCCAGATGTGACTGTGGAGTCGCTCTTGGGGTCTAAAGTACATGGATAAGCTCTAGATAGCTTTGCATGTGCAATTCGTAAGCTGGGTTGGTTGCTGGATCCAAATTTGGGTGTTGGAATGCCAGCTCTTAGACAGGGCAGGCTTCTAGTTTTGCTGGCCATGGTCAGAGAGTTGTGGGTGTCGAGTTCTAACTAGCTGATAGCCCATGGACCTAGGTTTTGTAAGTGTATTCCTTTAGGCTATATCTCGGTTATGGGTCTTGAAGATCGGGGTGATTTGAGTAGCTCGGGAAATATCGAAACTCTGTTCGGACCTCCCCGAGCTAGTTACTTGGTCCAAAATGCTTAGTAATCGAGCTCGAGCGATGAGCAGTGAAGTTCGAAAGTAGTACATGTGTGTGTCCGTGGGGCTTGGAGTGAAAGAAAGTAGTGTCATCAGGCCGAATAATGCTTAGTGATCGCAAGGTGGTGCTCCATGCCGTGTGGGCTTTGTCCATGAGGCCTGAGTGAGAGAGGATAGTGCGTTGAATGTTGGGTTAGTAATTTAGGAGGTTCGAAGTGAGAGCAAGTGTGGTCCGTGAGCCCGGTGAGGTCGGGTGAAGTCTAGTGCATTTTGTGAGCAAGCCGTGAGTCCGTGAACGGGAAAGAAGATGAGGTCCCAAGTCTTTGCATTGGTCGACGAGGTCACGGTGGAGATGAGGCCGCAAGCTTAATGCCCCGAATTTGGGTTTCATGGGTAGTTCGGAATAGGCCGCGAGCTGGTGTGCTAATTCGGATTTTATAGGTGAATTAGGGATGAGGCTGTGAGCTTACCATTGTGATGTGGGATTGGTAGAAATATTTGACTTGTTTTTATTGTTTGCATTAGTCACCTTGTGCATACTAAACGGTCCTAAGTTAGGTTGAGAACTTCTCGAATTTCATTTAATTTGTTCACAACATATTAAGTTAAATCTAGTTTAAGAGACAACGACAAAGCTTAGTTCGAGTCTCTCGGATGAGTTATGGGTTTCATTATCTTATTTCTGAGCTATTTTGTGCACTGTAATTATTTAGTGCTGCAAGAAGATGAGAATACATATGTTGTGCAATCGGCCAAGAAGTCGATGGGAGGCCCCAGATGTCGGGATGCCTAGAGAGGGGTGAAAGGGAGTGATGGCGTGCTCTCCAGAGGATTGAGGAATGTTGAATAACTTCTCAGGAGACTTCGTGATGCCAGATTGGGTGCGAGGGGTACAGGGCGGGGTGTCGTCTCCCCCTAGGTGATCGTTGCAACCAAACCCACATAGACACATCAATTAATTAGTTTCTATTTTATTTCAATTGTCAGTGGGAACCACACTTATTAGTTCATTATTTTAGCACTGGATTTACCTTCAGGCAAATAGTATAGACTCCTAACCGAATCCCGTAGTTGATGCATGGCGAACTATTCTAGTTGTTAGCGGCCAACACCCAAACTCAGACTACCGGCCTACTTGCTAAGTTTTATTTTAAAACCCACACTTGTTTATGGTGTTTTTTTCTTCAGATTAGAAGATGTCCTCCGCTCCACCTGCCGCCGCCATGACTATCCTCTATGGTGCCCCATCTGACTTCGTATGGCGATAGGAGGAGATCCATGACCGGCAGTTTCCAAGCGTGACCTTCGTCAAGTGTACCTCCTGCTTGACAGTGGATACAGGGGTTCTAACAGGACCAGCATACTTGGTTTTTGTAGTCCTATGCACACGCGTGGAAGGCCAGCTGGTGGGACCTCTGCCACTGTACGATGAGGGTCCAGGCCATGGCAGTAGCCCAGCGGTGTAGGTGGTGATCAATGAGCGCTTGACTTTTGGGAGAGATTTGTATTTTTTTGACCATGTGTGTATATGATTGACATGAGGTGGGATACCTAGTGTTGCTTTCCCTAGTGTTTTTTTGTACAAATTTCCCTCCATAGTTCCATCTCCCGATATGTACAGAGACAAGGTTGATGGTAAATAGAGTTGAAGGCAACTTAGTTTCTTATATTCTAGCCTAATGTAATTGTTATAATTTGGAGATTATTATCATAATTTTTTTTAGTATAGTTCTTCTAATTTAGCAACCAGGTAAAACAAGTAATTCGAGAGTTGGGGTGCCACGGTAATGCTTCAAATGATGATGTAGCATTTGATATGGCACGTTTACGTGATCAAATAGCTATGAATTTATGAAATAATCAAGGATGTTTGAAATTTTTAAGGATAATGAGCTTCTTTCCTCAAAGCATATGTTATCATGTTTTTATTGTAATGAAAATATTCTTCTTGTAATTGAGAAAGAGAGTACGTAAATTTTTTCCATTTAATGTTTTTTTAGCAAAAAAAGAAATTTTAATTCTAATAAAATTGTTTACACAACATCTTTAACATTGTTGTCAAAAAGTCGCAAACATTATTTTTTTTAATTTTAACCAAATAAAAATTAAAATATTTAGATTAATCACCAAATGGGCTTTGCAAATGTATTTTCTACTGAACATCATTTCTCTCAAAGTTGTTTTTCAAAGCAGAATTTACCAAACGATCTTTGCATTTCCCCAAAACTTTTTAGGCTAAACTGCTTTGCATTTTCCCAATGAGCTTTCCAAATGCCGAACCAAACGCACCTAAAAAGGTGCACTTATAGCACAGTATGAAATGTAAAGCTTTCTCTAACTTTAGAAGTTGCACTCTTGACTCTCATTCTCCTCAACATCTTCATCCCATTTATACTCCTCAGCATACAATCTAATCTTCAAGAAGATCAAACTCCAAACTAACCGTTGAACGATTTGTTGAGTAGATCAATTAACCATTGAGGTGCATAAATAAGATTTTTGTAGATTTGGTCGCTAATACAATCAAATCTTTGGTTTCCAGAAATAGAGAAGCTTTGCTTTATAAAGAACCTTACATTCAGAATGATTGTCAATCAACCAAGATTTCATGTGAGATTGATATTTTCAATGTAGATAATCTTTAAGATTGATGGTCAATCACTTTCTTCTAAATTGAGAATCCATTTCAAATTACAAGCTGAGATAATTTATCTCAGAATATTAATCTTGCAAATCGTGACAAGATTGTTATCGTAGGTAGTGTTGGTGTAATGATTATATCAACAGTTCCTGGTTATATTCAGTGTCCCAGTAATATCAGACTTCTGCTTATATCAAGCTTTTTGTCATATTATAATCCCTACTTATGTGAAGCTTTTACTAATAAATATCCAATTGCTTCATAATAGGCAGATTGAATATGATGTTGATGTAGATACTTTAGATTGTCCACCTAGATATCTCTAAGTCTATAGTAACTCCTCATTCTTCTAGACTTCTTCATGTAGGTTCCTTTAGTTGTTTGAATCTTTTCACTTAGCATATCAAAGTTCCTTTTACATGGATATTACCTAAAATATAAACAACTCTTGCATATATTAAGCTTGTAAGATATCATGGATTGTTTTGTCAAATTCAAAATATACTAAAAGGTTTTCTCAATAGTTACAATGACTTTCATGGAGAAACGGAGCACTCGATGTGTTTGGCATTGTTGCGAAACAGACTCAATGAACAGTTCCTTAGACAAAAACAGACTCAATGAACAGTTCCTTAGACAAAAATAAGTCCTTAGGGATGTCAGCACTTATTTAAAAAGAAAATAACATCAAATATAGGATTTGCACTTGGTTGTGCACTCAGGATTGTCTAGCTTTGACACCAACTTATAAAGTCCAACTCAAAAGCTTAAGTTAGTAGATGAAGGGAAATTATATGAATATGAAGAGCATATATAACCGTTGTTAGGCGATGTAAGACAATATTTCACCATCCCCTCTCAAGTGTAAGTTGTACTAGGAGATGCACACATGTGAAAGGGATATTGACGATTTTGATACCATGCCAAGAAATAATACTATCGTTATTGGGAACGGTTCAAGAGAATTGAAGTCCCAAAAATTGAAGAAAGGTGCATGGGTTTGTGCTCATGTCCTCATTCTTTTCTAGGTTCCTAGATCAAGCTCTTTGGTGGAGGAGGGATAAACCTCAAGGGTCGCTCGTGCGCAACACTACAAATCACTAATCCTATGTTGTTGATATTGCTTCCATCGTTGCTTGACTTGCCAAACCCCAAATTGCCAATGCTAGTGGCCATTTGGTTCTACATGAGTTCGACCCCAACAACAGTCTCTACTTTGTCGCGACCTACCCCTCGGGGAAGGGAATAGATTTAGGGATATTGCCTAAAAGACAGACTTGCGGCCCATGATTAAGACGAGCTCTCCCAAACCCATACCTTGCGTGATATTTAGGTGTTAATAAGAATTTTGTAATAAGAAGTTGCACTTACCTACTGGATCGGCCAGAAACCAAGTGAGGCATGGAAGTGTACTTCATTTTTTTATACAATTAGAGAATCTAGAGTCGAGAACTTGATTACATTAATTAATCAATTAGTACTCTTTCGGTACCTAATCTTGTTTATTTTTTTAAAATTGTCGAATAGTTTGAATTAATTTTAAATCAATCCACTAACACGTGAGGAGATCATATGAGTACACAATTATTAAAATAACAATTAGCAGTCAAGGAAAGTGTTAAATAAATTGCATGAGAGAGCAAAGATTTAACATTATCCAATAGGGAGCATGTCGTCCCTAACTAAGCTAAAGGAAGGGCACACTCAACAAAATGAAAGTGCGCACTTAAAGGCATTCATTTTTAAGAATAATTAGAACCCTATAGTAAAACCCTAGATGCTTGTTTAATTTTTAGCACGATTTTCACCAATAATTTTCACACATTTAATGAGAACACTCCCCAAAAAGACTTTTTAAGCTATTTCCGAGAAATTAATTTTTTTTTTTTGAAAATTTTCTTTAATTTTTAGGAATTTTTAAATATATTTAACATTTTTCTGAATTTTCTAAAAAATATTTTCATGGACTTTCTTCTTTTTTTTTCAAAATTTTAATGTTTTTCCAATTTTTTAATTTTTTAATGATTTTCTCAAATTTATAATTTTTCATTGATTTTCGAATTTTCGAATTTTTTTATTTCCTAAGATTTTTTTTAATTCTATAAATTCTTAATAATTTTTTAAAATATTTTCTAAATTTATTATTATTATAATACTCAGAAAGGAACAGGTTTGCCCTTTGACCCAACCCTAACCCAGATCCAACCCGTGTCAGGTAAAACCGATTTTTTTAATACTTTCATATTATTATTTTTATTCAACCATCAAGGTTTCTTTTCACGTGGCCCCCTTCCAACTCTGAAGGGGGAGGTGAGTTCAAATTCGACGATTTCATTTCGTGAGTGGGTTTATTCCCACACCCCGCAGCGAAGTTGCGAAAAAATCCGAGAGAGTGAGTGTTAGAGTAGGATTAGAGTAGGACTGACAAAAAAAAAAATATTTTTATTTTTATTTTCTGATTTTTTTTCTCTCTTTTGTCTTTTTCCCATTTTGTCTTTTTCTGCCCATCTTCTTCAACCTCCAGAAGCGCTCCTCCTTCCCCGAACGCTCCATCACGCCTGCAACCTCTTTTTTGAGAACCAAGAACACTCGACGCCACTACCACACGAGTCGTCGGCATTCGCTTCCAACATCCACTCGCCGTCCTTCCCTACCGGCGACGACCGATGCCGGCCGCCCGCCCTGGCGACCACGAAATTTCACAAAAAAAGAAGAAGAAAAAACTCTCGCCGGCGTGGGGAGGCTAGCTCCGGCAAAGGGGCGTGCAAGACCGGCTCGGACGGTGCAAAGTCACACGAAAGCACATCAGAACACAAAAAAATCGGACGAGGTTCAACGATATATGAGTTATCAAACATTAAACTGAGTTTCAAACGTCGATCGGATAAGATATATTTCAAGTTTTCATTGAGGCATTTTGTCCAACATATGACATGCAATTCGAAAGATAAGTCCCCAATTCATATTCATGGCGAAACGAGCCTCGATTTCGACATACAGATCTCGAGTCAGCATTATCGATCACATATGATTCTTATTTCTACGTGAGGTGTTCGGGATCTCGCAAGAAAAAAGAAGTTTCAGATCGCGGGTTCAGTGGGGAGTGCAAAAAGGGGCATTTGTGCGACGGGCTCCTACCTGGTTCGGGATGAAGCTTCTACCGTTGATTGGTCGCTGACAAAGCTTCGACGGACGACGGGCAGTATCCCTTCTTGCCCAAGAACTGCGACTGAAGCTTCCACCCGGCCATGAGTAGAATGTTGGCTGGCGATCACGGTGTTTTTTGCCGGCGGGGTCGTCCACTGCGCGAGCACCCTTCTCCTCCATCCTTCTTCTTTCCTCTCGATTTTCTCTGGTTTCCCTCAGCAGCAACCTCTCTCTCTCTCTCTCTCTCTCTCGGGCCATCGGCAAGCGCGCATGGCTTCTGCCATCACCAGCTCGCTGGCCAGCCTGGCCCCGACCCGCGAATCACGCCGCCCTCTGCTGCTCGCCATCCTCTCCCACTGTATGACTCGTACTCTTCTCGTTTCGCAGAGGCGTGACCGGCGTGAGGAGGAAGAAGACCAGCATGCGGGGCGGGCTGGGCTGGGATTGGAGAAAAGGAAATGAAGCTGGGCTTGGCCCAGGCGAAAAGACGTATAGAGAAGAGGAGAAAAGAAAAGGCTGGGCCAAGCCCGATCCGCTTTTTTTTTTCGATTTTTTTATTTTTTTGAAAATTTTTATAATTAGTGATAGTGATGTAAATGCTCCAAATGTCTATGTGCAATGCATTTAATGAAAACATACGTGATGCATTTTAATAAAAATTATTTATTTTACTTTTCTTCTAATTAATACTAGTGTCTAGTGAATCTAATGCTCCTAACATCTATATATGTTGTAATTTAATGAAAATTAATTTTTATTTAGGTGTTAAAGATAATCCCTAATTTTCCGTACTATTAAGTTCTAAATAAAATAGCAAAATGTAGGTGTCAACGTACTTCAATCCCCATATGCAAATCCCGTCCCCTCATATACCATTGCCGCAATTAGGCATCTTGTTCTCACCTAGGAGCCCAACCTCAACTATTTCAGCTTGCTGGGCCTTCGGGACAACGCTTCCAAGCTTGTGGGCGGAAAGGGATTTCCTCTTGCCATGTCCCTTTTTTGGTCCTTCCCTGTGTTGACATAGCGACAACATGATACATGGGAATAGGAACAAGAGGAAGCTAGACGCTTTCTTTGACAACTTGTCAGTGGATATACTTGATGTTGATATGCACATATAAGTTGTGTTACAAGAAGTCTGACATCTTAGGATTAGTGTGGTGCAGAATAGTTACTATATCGTAATTGGCTCATAATTGATTCACTTATGTTTTTAAGTGAAGGTAAGTCGAATTACATATGTAATCGGCTCAAACTTGGGTTCCATATTGGGATCTCTCCAAGTGAAGGTATCAATCTTCTACTATGTGCTTCCAATAAAATGTATCAAAGCCGATGCTTGATTGATGACTCCCTCTAAATGTGTATCGGTGTTTGGTAAATATTTCAAGTAAGAAATCTGACCAACATAGTTTTTGGGTACCCCTGATGTTTTAGTTTGGGAAAATAGATTAGGGATAAAGGTGAGTGTTGGAGATTCAAGTTAATTCGTGCTAATGCATAAGGGTACCTAAGTTAAGAGAGAGCAAATCTGACATCGAGCTCCTAAGTGAGACGGGTGCTTATCGATATGCATGTGTGATTTGTACTAAAAAATATCCTACATCTGAGAATTGATATGGCGTGGAATAGTTAACATATAATAGTTGGCCTATAATTTATTGACTTAAACTTCTGAGTAAAAACTAAGTTCAGTTAGATATATTAATAGGTTGGATTTGAGCTCTCTCTTGACAATCTTCCCGGATTAAAGTAAGGTACTTCTAATGCTTGCTCCAAACAAAAGTGGGTATCAGAGTTAGGTTTTATCGAGTTGAAGTGAATGATAGGGATGGAAGAAGGAAAAGTAAAAATCGACAGATTTGATATAAATTATTTGGTTCCGAAAGGTGCAGATTAAGTATTATTTGTATGAAAGGAATTTGCACTTACCCATACCTATGAAGAAATTGTAGTCTATGAAGTAAGTTGATTGAGAGTTACTAGATAGACAAACATTGAATGTTATGCGGCTAATGTTAACTCGTAATGTCGCGTTTGACGTGTGAAAGGGAAGACTTTTGTGAAACTAATGAATGCCCTCTTAAACATGTACGAAGGTCTCCTCGATGCGACATCTTTTGCATTTAAATATGGGCAAAGGTGCGTTGATTAATGATCTCACAAGTGGGAGAAAGATTGTTAAGGTGCTTGTGTAAATTATGTTAAAATAAAAGTCACACATTGGAGAATTAATGTCGTGTAAAGTAATTACTAGGCTCATAACTTATCATCTTAATTTTTTGAATAGAGATGGCTTTAACTGGAAATATAGATGGATTTGGATATGAGCTCTTTTTTGATAATTTCCTTGGTTGAAGATATTGGTCATTTGCCGTACGATTCTAACACCTAACACACCTAACCATTTCGAGCAGCTCCCGAGCCCATCAAATTAGGGGGTGCATGATAACCAAAGTTTCTGTTCTAGAAATAGTTTTTCTGTTCCAGACCTGTTTTTGGAAGAGAAATCTGTTTGATAAACCTATTCAGTTTTTCTATTTCTGGAATAGATTTCTATTCCAGAAATAGGTTTGGAAGAGAAATCAGAAGTTAAAATTTTTTACTTCTCTATTTCTGGAATAGAAATCAGAAATAAAAATTCTTCTCACCGTTCGTCAATCGGTCCTTCATTCGTCACCGTTGACCACCGTCCGTTGGTCGCTCGCCGCCGCCACCGCCCGCCGCTCGCCGCCCGCCCGGCCGCTGGCCGCCGGCCGCCGGTCGTCGGCCGCCGCCGCCGATTGTCGGTCGCCCACCGCCGCCGGTTGCCGGTCGCCGGCCGCCCGCTGTCGTCGGTCGCCTGCCGCCACCGTCGCCGGTTGTCGGTCGCCGGTCGCCCGCCGCTAGTCCCCGGCCGCCACCGCCGCCGGTCGCCGACCGCCGGCCGTCCATCCCTGCCGATCACCGGTCCACCGCCGTCCAAAAAGAAGAAATTTTGTGTCGTTATCAAACGAATTTCTATTTTTAGAGTAGAAATTTTGTGTCGTTATCAAACGGTTATTTTTGCTTAGAAACTCTTCTAGAAATAGAAATAAAAAAATCTATTTCTGTTCCAGAAACTATTTCTGGAACATAATGGTTGTCATGCACCCCCTTAGTGACGATACAATTTATACTGAGCTAGGAAGGGTCTGCTGAGGAGACGAGTTTTTCATTTGTCTAAGCTTCCATGATTTGACAAGACTCAGAGACAGAGCAATTCTGGTCGCTACTTATTCTTTCTATTTAGATCAGATTCAAGAATCTTTATTTATGAGACGCCTCTAGTTCAAGTATCGCAGCAGTTCGAACTACGCGGCTCTCGATATAATTCCCAATTTAGCGGCATTAAACGGCTCACGATCAAGAGAGGACGAACAACATAAACTGTTATAACATCAAAATGACCCAACACAACCCACATGGCACAAAACCAGCATGATAAAGCAACTCAAACCCTCCCAATGCTCCGTCACATACAGCAAGTGCAAACTCCAGTTCATGCTTGTTGCAGCGGCTTGAGCTTGATGCCGGTTTCATCAGGTTTTGTGGTGATCCTAAATTTACTAGCAGTGAACGAGTTGCCATTTCGAACGAGTTGCCTTTTGAGATGCGCGTATCCAAAATAGTCCGGCCTTAGTTCATGCCCTCTTGCGTCCTTCCAATATGTCGAGGCCATGACCTTCACTCCTTCCCCTGCATTCGAAGCTGGCTTAGAAAACATGGCATGACGTAAAAACGTCTTCACCTTTTGTGCCATTATCGTGGATGTGTATGCCCTACATTGTTGGAAAAATTATGGCTTCGAAAATGGGTTGAACAATGAAATCGGATCGAGTAGGACAACTCGGACTTTGAGGCATGATATCACTTTCTTTAAGGATTTATTTGCCCCACAACGTTGCTGATGGTCACCGGCAAAAATCCTCCAGGATACAATAAAGTCTCAAATGAGAATACTTGACAAAGAATTCTAGTATTTCTCCGGATCTCTCTAGGAAACAATCTGAAAAATGGCTGCAGTTTTTCAGAAAGAAGACTCGAAAATGACAAGTATATATATGAAATGGTCTTGCAACTCTTCGTGAAAATTGCCAAAGAATGAACAAACACGTCCTTTAGAAAATTGCTCGGATAAACAAATGCGACTCTTCGGAAGAAGTCGAAAAACGAACAATTGTAACCCTTTGGGAAAAGTTGTAAAACCGAATAAGTAATTTTCCAAAGGTTGTCTTGAAAATACACAAAAGAAATTTGGAATAAATAAATTTTTTTATTAATAAATAAATTTCGAATTTTCATTTTTATATTTTATTTCCGAAAATTCTTAAAAGCAAAAACAACCTTTCATTAAAATTAATAACATAACAAAAATAAAAATAACAAAATAAAAAAGGGATTAGTGCTAATCAAACCGCGGGCGCGCAGGCGTACTAAGTGCACCAAAATCGCGCAATTATTTGCGCACTCGCACGCGGGCATGGTGGGGTCTAGTCCCACCCGATCATTCATTTATTTACTCAAAGGAAATTGCACACTTTTAAGCTGGCCCACTCCCTCCCATTTTTTCTATGTGGGACAAAGAGAAAAGCACTTATTTTGTTTTAACAAACAAAACTCCAACATACATCATATGGGTTTCAATTTTGATTTAATTGATTACAAGGAAAGAAATGAAATGCCAAATCGAAGCTCACCATGAGTGACGAACAGCAAATTTTCTTGAGGGTATCTGTCGACGAAGGAGTGAATGGTGTGGAGGTATCGATCTCTTGCCCTGGATTCGCTCTCTCCCCATTGTGGCATCTACAGCAATTGTGATACTCTACAATCAGAATCTAATCTTCTTGAGACCAGACAGCGTACCACGTAAAAACCTCGTACCTCCTTGTACACCCGGTGCGGTGCGGGGTCCACGACGCCCGGTGGAAATGAAGCCTCGAGCTCTTGGATGTCGAATCCCCATGAATCGTGGTCCGTCGGGTGATACCACGGCGAGATGTCGTTTAGGATCTCGCACATTCCATACTCTATAGATACCTGCAAAGCGTTCGAAAGGAATGGGGGCGGGCGTTTGGTAAAAAGCACTTAGTACTCCTTATCTCATTCTTTTTGTTGTTTTGTGTGAGAAAGGTGTATGGAGTTTGAACACATAGTCCTACACGGAAAGGATATATCGCAATAGATTAAGAAAGAAATTTCAGCAAAACCCATGTGGATTTGGAAGAGAATTACTCGACCTTGATTCTCGATGATGATGGGTCAGCAGAATCGCCGTCGTCCACCGTGGAGAGACCGGCGATCAGCTCCCGTGCGGTCTCGACGCACCGTAGGAAGGGCGACATGACGACCCGGTGGATCGGGAACTCGAGCTTAGCCCGGAGATTCTTGCCGGTATCCAGCGCCTTGCGCCGGCCCTCTTCGGCCAAAGGGGCGTCCCATGGCTTGGGCACCGTGGTCCACCATGACCGGTCAATCTCTGGGCCTATGTCGCTGCGGTGGCCGTGGCGCATGACGAGGACATGCTGGAACTGGTCAGGTACGATGGTCGAGGCCATTGCAGCCGGCGAGTTTGAGGTCGAGAGGCTGTGCGCTGATAGAGCAGAGGAAAAGATGAAGAGAGGAGAAGAAGAAGAGAGGGAGGGGGCGTGTTTGTGAAAAGGAGAGTAAAAGATTTCTCGAAGCGAGTGTTGAGAGTTGAGAGCCCCCCTTTTAAAGTTGGTCAACCTTTTCCTACCCGTTCCGAGAAAATATTGGGTGGTCCGGGACCGCCACGTCAGCGTGGTCCCGGACCACTCACGCGACGCCACGTGTGAGGAGAGGGACAAAAGAGAGAAAGAGGAGAGAGAGCGTCAGAGAGGTGGGCCCGGTTCCAGTCCTTTGTCCCCCTCCCCTCACACGTGGCACCGCATGAATGGTCCGGGACCACGCTGACGTGGCGATCCCGGACCACCCAATATTTTCTCGCCCGTTCTTCTCATAGCTCTGGCAATTAGGGTCGCCCAATCAAAAGGGAAGACACAAATTGCTTCTCTCTCTCACTCTCTCCCCTAGGAATTGATAGCTGCTCCACTAATCTCTCTCGAGACACTGCATAAGCGACAATTTCGGTGGAGTTCGCACACTGTATAGTGAGCAATCGATGTCCGAGAAAATATTAGGTGGCAAGGGGTAGACATCAGCTTCATACTATTCAACGGTTAACACGTGTTATTTGTGGGCCCGCATCTCAGTCCGCCACCTTACCTCCGTCTCAATCCTCCATTGTCGTGCTCGAACTCGGCCGGTGAACTTGAGCCTTGGATTTTGGATCTAAGCCTGAGTGAGCCCTAGATTTGTGATCTAGAGCTCAGCTTGGCCTCCGATCAGCATAGGGTCGGCGAAGGTAGAGGGGGAGGTGGAAGTGGTGTGCTAAAGGTGGTAAGGTCTATGGAAGCGTGAGAGCCTTTTGAGAAAACAAGAGTAAGCTTTGTTTTTTTTTTTTTTCCAGAAAAGGCAGAAGAGAGAGGAGAGAAAAAGTCGATTAATTGAAGAAAGGGGGAATGCAAGGGTCTCTTACCGCAGGGCCAAAAAAAATGACACGTGTAAATTGTTAAATGGAGTAGTATGAAGTTGATGTGTCTATCACTTGGGTACCTAATATTTTCTCTCAATATCCAGGCCAACCTAGCCATTCTGATTCGGTTTCTATGGGGCTGAGTTGATTCTTAATCTTGGAACTCTTGGACCCTATACTGTGTGGATTGATTTGCGGTCCAAGGATAAACTATTTTTTCTTATGTAATTTTTTCTTATAGATATCTATATATAATTTATAATATATTATATATTTTTGTCTACTCTAAACCATAACGTGTTCGCTTCTATTTTTTCTTATGCAGTTCTGCTGTGTAAATTAGAAAGTAAAAACTAAGCCCCGATTCTGCCAAAATAATAATAATAATAATAAAACCTCTTTGCCTGCCTCAATTTCGCTCACCTTGCTCACCTCACGAGTGCAACTCAGCTGGTGAAGTTAGTTGCCTCTCTTGGCCCACCTCACGAGCACTACTAAAAAATTGTTAATATAGATTTACGTTGTTACTTCATCTTAGATTTATGTTTGGTATATATCGGCTTTCATAATTTGATTGTTCAATATTGCATTGTTGATGAATATATAATTTAAAAGAATATGTTTGTCTTTTCAAGAAATACAAAAAATGAAAAAAAAAAATCAGTCGGTTCGATCCTTGGTCCCAATCTCAATAGAGTTAGTCTCTAATCTGAAAAGTCGGGGACTAATACTATGCGAGTTGATCCTGGATTAGATATTGGACTGGCTCAACCTTAACTATGCTCACGTTACTACTACTATGTTTTATAGATTCTCCCCTCTTTCTTGGTGTGGATTTCTCTCTCTCTCTCTCTCTCTCTCTCTCTCTCTCTCTCTCTCTCTCTCTCTCTCTCTCATCTGATATTATACGTTACCTAAATCAACAGCTGTTAATAAGATGGTGACGAAGTTAAACATCAAGCCCAACCCTTTGGACTCAGATACTAGTCCAGCATCTTTAAGAACTCATGATACAGAATTATATAGATGACATTTTTATAGTAGCATCAGTGATATTTCGGTAGCCCTATCAATTAAATCATTTGTACGCCGAAAAAGATGGTTGTTGGAACGATTTGACTGATTTGATATTGAAGCTTGTCTGGTTGCGTGGGAACAATAACCTCCTCTGCTCGACTTGTTTTTCTAAGCACAACTATTATATCCTTACCTGAGATAAAGTAAATTATGTCTCAACTAGAGAATCATAAGAAGAATTAATTGCAACAAAAACCTAGGATTATCTCACCCTACAAAGGCACATCATATCCACCTAAATGTCGTTATCATTTAATTTTTATTACTGATATTCCATTGAAAACGAAACCTCAATCTCCATCGTAGGGACCTATAAGACGGTTCCCTTTCCTCTGAATCACAACACCTCTCGATGTGTCCAATCCTAAGCTCCAATGCTTTAATTGTCCAAGTTCTGTCGTATGTCCGAGATTGTCAATTGTAACGAACCATTTTCCCGTGAGAGAGAGGGGAGAGAAACCAAAAAAAAAATTGACAGATGGACCCGATTTGCCACATGTCCATTGTTGTATGGTTTAATACATATCCTACATGGTATATTTAATACACCTAATAATTTCTCTTTTTTGCGATGCTATTGTGGTTCTGAAGAGATAAACATGTCTTTTGACTATTGTGAAATTATACGGCAATTGACATGATTGATATAGTGTGTCAAACCTTTGCATCTTGAAAGTTGTTTTAGTAGGATCTTATTAGTTTTGTTCAGGGCAACTTTTCAAATGAGAGGTGTGACGGTTTAAATTAGAATAGATGTCTTCAACATGAAATGAAAATTCTATGAGTTGAATTGGTCCAGCTTGAATTAAAAATGCATGTCTGTAGGATAAGAGTTATAATATTAAAACTCTTAATGATTTTTTTTTTCAATGTATAGAGGAGGGGAGGGGTAAGATTAGAAATTCAAATCTCTGAAAACAGGTTCATTCTTGGTATTGTTAACAGGTGGTGTAGACATAGATTAACAAGGAAACGATTGGGAAAAAAAAGCCACAAGCTGTTCCGAAGCACCCATGAAGGAGTGAGGAGAGGCCCTTCGAGCCTAAAAAATGCATAAAGATTGAAGGTCAACGAAAGGCTCGAGCCCCACTCACCTCACTTATTTTAGCCTAGTAATCCATTATCAATTTGAGTGGAACGAAAAGGGCTGCGAGAAAAAGCACTATTTAAAAAAGCATCGTTATAGAAAATGGCCTAAAGAATTGGGATTTAGCAAATACGGCAGCGACGCGACATAAGTGAAGGGTCTAATCGCGAGAAAGTATATTCGTTGAGATATCTTATCAAGAATAGCCCAGGTCCTCAATACTTAAGTGAGAATGCACAAGAACATGTGACATCAACACGGTTTCACAGCATCCTCCTCTTCTCACAGAGAGAGAGAGAGAGAGAGAGAGAGAGAGAGAGAGAAATTCTTTCTTTTCTTACCAAACCCTTCGCACGGAGCTGTCGAGTTACTCGGCTGGGAAAAGTTGGACAGTCTGTGGGACCATTGACCTCCTTTTCTTAGTCTCTGTCTTTTGCAAGGATAAAAAGACAAGCAAAGGGAACCGGCGGTTTCCAAGCAATGAGAGCAAGATGTGGGCTTATTGGCTCATCTTGATTGATCCTTACTACTGCAGATTGGATTTATCGATCACCTTATTTACGGGTTCCCCAGCGAAATATGTTGATCTAGCAGAAACAATTATAGGGTTTAAATTGATCTTTTCCAAAGAGTAAGATGGTCTTCTTGAAGGCTTAAATGTAAGAGTGTTTGCTATCTCCTTGTGATTTTCGGTTCAAGATTTTTCAGAGTATTTTCAGAGCAAAATCCTGAATACACCGAGTCGATATAGGGGAGTGTGCCCCAAATGCACTAGGTCTTTTTGAGAGCATTCCAAGAGTGGAAAACCTAAATGCATTGGGACGATGTGGAGGAATATTCCTGAAGATCGCCCAATAAAATGAATCCAATTGAGGTGTTTGGAATTTGGTTTGGACATTACATCACCTGCTTAGAAAAAGAGTACGAGAGTGATCTTGACACGACATTTTATGTCACTTCATTTGGTTGGAAAGCACTTCCACTTAAATCTCTTATTCCATAATTTTGAAACTAAGGAAGTCACCGGCCAAATTCAGAATCAGTTTTTCATTTTGAAGCACATTGCAGTAACAATGCTATCATGGTTACGCTCAATTCTGGAAATGTTCAACAAAAAACTTTGATAGTTCGCAAGGACAAGAAATGTAACTCGTCCACGAAGCAGTGGCGAATTCGAATCCTCAATTTTCGACTACCCTTGTCTATTCAGCGATGTTGCGGATCTGTTTTCGTTGAGGAATTTGGATTTTCGATGTTGTGGCCCTTGTAGGCCTGCTCCTCTAAAGAGTACAAATTCTTTATATTTCGAGCAGCTTCCAAGCCCATCGAAGGGCGAAAAGAATTTTTTAGTTTGTCTAGCTTCAGCGGTTCGACAGATCCAGTGACAAATCAATCATCGTCCCTGTTAGTTCTTTGCATTCAGATTAGATTAAAGAATTTCCATGTACGAGATACATCTGGTTCTTCATGCGTTGCAGCGGTACGAAACCCTTGGCTTTCCATATATTTCCAACGTTTAGTGGTGTTTTACAGTAGCCATGATTCGGAGAGGAAGCCTGCATTAAAACTCTTACGATGGATGGGAATTTACATTAGCGAACGTCATTAAATCTCAACGTTCAACCATCAAATAAAGCCGTCGAAGCTTGTCAGAGCAACATAAACTCTCCTAAATATCAAAATGATCCGACAAAGGCTACACACGACAAAACCAACACAGAAAGTAACTCATACCCTCCCAATGCCCCGTTGCATTCATCAAATTTGTCAATTGGAATAAACCATTTTTCTACAAAGCTATTGGGCTTCGAAAGATCTAATATATCTAGACTATCGTGAAATTATATGGCGATAGTAAAAATTGATATGGCATGTCAAACCTTTAAATCTCGAAAATAATTTTTTGGCAAAATGAAGATTAGTTCCTTATAGGGCAACATTCTAAATTAGATGTGTAAGCGCTTTATATTAGAATA
This sequence comes from Eucalyptus guilfoylei, assembly GCA_016097605.1. Classification (NCBI taxonomy): domain Eukaryota; kingdom Viridiplantae; phylum Streptophyta; class Magnoliopsida; order Myrtales; family Myrtaceae; genus Eucalyptus; species Eucalyptus guilfoylei. Next base: position 20,224,362 of record CM027864.1, on the reverse strand, counting down.
GATGCTTGCAAGACGAAGTTAAAATTTTTTAATAGGTTACTGATCCCGTCTTAAATTAGAATAGACATCATTTAGAAAAAAATTGAGATTTTTAAACATCCAACAATTTTTCAATGTATCGAGGGTAGAATCAGAAATTAAATTTTTTTATTTTACATTAGATATATTAATGGTAAAACTGAAAATTTAAATCCCTAGAAACGGTTCAATACTCCGGTATTCTTACAGGGATATAGACGTAGATTGACAGGAAAGGATGAAAAGCTCGAAGATGACAACCTCAATCTTTGTTTTTCCTTCTTGGGACGAAGGAGATAAGGCCATCTGTCTGTCTTTACGTGAGAGCGATCGTCGAGGAGGGTGAACAGAGCCAAGAATATTTTATAGTTACCCTTTTTTAAGGTTGTCAAAGTGAGATTGTCATCTTCATCGTGAATTCTTTTACTATTTTTCTTTTTATAATTAAGATTATTATTAGCTCATGTGTAAGATGTTGTTTGCAGCAGTAGTAGACCAAATAAGATGTTTAAAAATTACAAAAGGGGAAGGAAAATGGGATGTGTTTACCATCAAATCCGTTTTCGTTTTCTTCGCTGAAAGTAAAAGATAACTTTATGTAGGTTAAGCATTAACAGGAATTTAAGTTCATCATATTTGTGTGCATTTGACAAAACTGACCTTATTGCAACGTTTGCAGCACAAGGAAAGAAAAATTGAAGAAAAGATATGGCATGTCTATGATTTTTCTGATATCACCTTATAATAAAAATGTAATAGTTTCTCCTGTTTGGCGTCTCTTAGCTTGAGGGCATCTTCTTCGATCGAGATGATTGATATCATAGATCGGTTTTTGACACCAAACACGTGATTCTCCGGTAATTATCGGGTCCTAATCATCACCAACCGACTTCAAAGGATTAGTGTGAGCGCATCGAAAATAGTGGATACAAAGTGAGATTTTCTTTAGAGCGCATCTATTTTTTTATAAGACCTTTAAAAAGTCTCTTTTTATTTTTCCATTTAGATCTAAATCATATTCTGATTTTAAAAATTGTCAGAAACCTCAAGTTTTAGTTCTAAATCCATTGTTGGTTTGTGTGGATCGAAAAGGGGTGTTGCAAAATACCATTTTAAAGAGCAGTGTCATACCGAATGAAAGGACATAGACAAAGGGTTTTAAAAAGGAACAGATGACATCAACACGGTTTTACATTCTCTTGTTTGCAGACAGAGTTCTTTCTTTTCTTACCAAACCCTCCGCACTCAATTGGGCAAAGGCTGTAGCCTGTCGAGGCATCGACTCCTTTTCCTCAGTCTTTGTCTTTTGCAAGCATAAAGGAAGAGCGAAGAGAACCGGCGGTTTCCAAGCAATGAGGGTCTTTTACTGAAGATAATGTTATACTAGGAGTTGACTAATGAGATGTTGATTTACGTGACGAAGAAGTTTGCTCATTTTCTTGTGATCTTAAGTTGAAAGCACTCTGGGAGTGAAATCTACGAACGCACCAAATCGATATGAGGGAGGGCTCCTTTCAGACTGTTTTGGAAGTGGATCGATTGTGTGAAAGTTGTTCCGAGCATCACTTGACCCACTAAAGAAAAAAAAGCCTAAAAATGTTGACACGATATTTTATGTCATTCCATTCAGTCATAGAGAACTTCCACTTAAATCTCTCATTTCATGATATTCAATGTATTGGAATTTCCAGCTTGATTCCTAATGGGTTCTCTTATCAAGTAAAGAAACGAAGAGAAAAGACCATAATCACGTTTATTGACAGCCCGTCCATACAAGCAGTCCCCCTAAGGAAACGTTGACAAAGAAACAAAACTCATAAGACCAAGCTCTTTTAGATCATATGTCCTACGACAAGTCATGCGAACATGAGGGTATCAATCACATATCCGTCCTCGGCAAGCAGTTGACGCCGGATTGGCCATGGCTTGTGAGAAGCTCGAACTTGTCTTCTAACGCCTCACTGTTCTGAATGACTTGTCTTCTAAGCTGTATGTATCCGCAGTAATCCACTTTAATCTCGAATCTTGCAGCGTCCTCTAAATGTGTCAAGAGCGCAACCGTCACTGCTTCCGCTACATAAACATGAAAGGGATGATTCCAATATGTGAAGCCTAATGATTGATTGAGTGAGCTAAAATATTACTAAGAACTTATCGTTTGAAATTGTTCAAGTAATATATCATCACAAAATAAGAAAAATGGATGTGTAAGCAGGCCAAATACTTAAGCTTACGTCGCATGAAGTTCTTGGTGTAGTACACCCTGAACTTTATAGATTTCAATCTGATTGCATGTTATAGATGAAGCTTACCATGAGTGATGAGCAGCAAATTTTCTGACGGGTAGCTATTGGCAAGAGAACGAATAGTGTGGAGATATCTATCTCTTGCCTGTGCCTCAGTCTCTCCCCAGTGCGGCAGCTACAAAGAACAAACTCAAATTAGTTCCAAGTTCATTCTCTGTATCCAATCCAGAAAAAAAAAAAAACATTATTTACTAGACAAGATCGAAGATCCACTCGATTTAGTTAAAACATTAGGAAAATTTTCTATTTTTCCTTCTCGACTTTCTGCTCAAGAAAACAAGAAACGAAATTCCCGAGAACGAATGAAGCGAGACCCGAAAATCAAAAAAGTCTCGGAAACGGTCGAAAATTTTTTCCTGCTCATCCTGCTTTTCGAATCCCGTGGCAGAATTTTCTTAGGTGAAAGAGCTTAACGAGTGGCTTCCATTGTGGCTTTTGGCCGCAGCCTTTGCAGGCTGGCCTTCTTGAACTCGTCGTGGTGAGTTTAGGCTCGACCAGGACCTGGCTCCCTTGGCCCAAGCCTGTATATTACCTAGGCAAGTCTCGTAAAATGAAATCGACAATTTTTAAAAATTTTATTTGGGACCTCAAACATGAAAAATTTAGTGTACCTCATTGAACACTGGCTTCACTGCACGATCCAAAGTGTCTAATGGAAGTAAGGCTTCAATCTCAGGAATGTTGAATCCCCAATCCCCGTGATTTTCAGGACTAGGAGGAGCATGTCTGAATGTTTTGTCGGTGAACAACTCGCCCAATCCATACTCTATAGATATCTGCAAAAGACAAAAAAGCGTTAAAACCTTATCATTAGCCAATACTAAGGACCAAAACCCCTGGCATCATTGGTACATGCACACATGACTAAACAATTTAAGATGATTTTAAGAGACATCTCAATGGACCTTGACTTTTGATGGGTCAATGCCGCCACCGGTCCCTGTCACTGCATTGGGGTCCTTGTCTGGAGCCGGGCGGCTGCCGATCAGCGCGAGAGCTGTGTCGACGCACCTCCGGAAGGGAGACACGATGATCCGATGGATTGGGAAGCCGAGCTGGGTGGGGAGTTGCTCAGCTAACTCGAGTGCCCTGGCCCAGCCGGCCTCAGCCAATGGAGGGTCCCATGGCCTGGGGGCCGTCAATGGCCACGACCGGTCGATGCTGTCAAGGCGGTGCCCGTGGCGCACGACGACAACATGCTGGTGGTGGGGAGGTCGCTCGAGTCTCGTGGTGGCCATGTTCACAAGAGAAAAAATAGTTTGAGCGAAGGAGAGGGGGAAGCTTTCTCGGAGAGAGAATGGCAGTTCGTAGCACACAATCTCTCTCTCGATCCTAGGAGATATATGCACATAGCTTTATCTAGAAGGCGAGGGACTGTTTGGTTTTGACTTCCTTTCTTTCAGTCCGCAGGAAGATTCTTTACAATCTGCTCGTGCCTTCCCAGCAATTTCCTCGCAATCGATCAGAACTTGACTCTCGATATGAGTCTCCAAGAAATTGTGGTGGAAGATTCATCGTCTACGTAATATTTCTTTACGAGTCTTGACCTGTGGAGTTACGATAATGTGAAATGAAATGAAACAAATTGAATTTAATGAAGAAGCTGCCTAGCAGATTCTTCCACTTCTATGACCAAAAACAAAAAAGATTCTTCCAATTCGCTTATATTATATAAATTAAATAAAATCACTTTCTTTTTACAAAATCTCAATCGTTCTTTTCTGCCACCATAATCTTAATTACCTATTTTACAAAGGGTAAATGGACAAACGAGTGAATGCCTAAGTGTATTTCATTCCTCACAAGTTTTCATGTTTAAATTTTGATATTTTTTTCTATCGTAAACCTTTCCTAAGATTTAAAATCTTGAAATTTTTTTCTCTTCCCACATATATTTGTAACATTTCTTTGTTCTGCGTATTTTCATCACTAAATCCTTTGAATTATTCGATGATTCAAATAATTTGTGACAAAAGTGATCTTGCTTAATGATTTAAACGACAGTTTCTCGCACACATGTAAGACGTCTACATATTTGCTAGTATAAATATAATGTAAGACAACCTCCTACTTTTAAGGGGTCACAACCCCTTTTTTCTTCTTTCATATATTCTCAAGGAGTTATTTTATAAAGTACTCTATCGATGGCCAATTATGTAAATTAATACTTTTAGTATATCTCTAACATATTTGGGATAATGACTGGAAGTCCTAAAAATTGCGTCAATCCATCACTTTAGTCCAAAAATTGTTAGGATGAATATATGAAACATTAGATGATAAAGATGTGATTTAAGACTTGTTATATGAGAGCTGGACCTGGTAATCTTGTGAGTTTTCTTTAAACTTGTGAAGTGATTCAGCTAGGGAAGATGACATCGATGATGGCTATTGGAACCACAATTCAAAAATTGGTCCAAGCAATTTCGTTCCAAGATAGTTTGACTTGTTCAAAGCGCTGAAAGTCCCGAGAAATACATAAAAAGGGGAAGAAACGGTCCTACTGGCGATCTAATAAAAAAAACTGGCTTTTTTTTTTTTTAAAGTTTTGACATAATGGGAACCTGAGGCTAACATAGACTGGTTGAAAAATAGAATTGAAGGAAAGAACATATCAAATTCAATATTGAATCATAGAACAAGTAATACACCCACTAAAAGTCCGTCCTTATTGGCAAAAGAATCGCCCAAACGTAGAAAAGAATTAACAAAGAAATACAATCGTAAAACCAAGCTCTTTTGCCCTTGCATCATACGTACTATGACAAATTGTTCTAATGCTTGAAGCGAGGGTATCGATCACTTCGGCGTCCTTGGCGAGCAGTGGATGCCGGTCTGGTCGTGGTTCGCGAGCAGCTCAAACTGGCCAGTCTCAGACGCATTGCCGTTTCGAATGACTTGTCTTTTGAGCTGCGCGTATCCGCAGTAGTCCATCGTAATACGGAATCTCGCGGCGTCCTCCAAACGTGTCGAGACTGTGACCTTCACTGCTTCCCCTGCATAAATGTGAAGGGATGATTTCTGATACGTGAAGCCCAACGGTTATTATGTTAGCTTTACTAAGATCTTCTAGTACGAAGTTATTCGCATACTATATCATTAGTGGATAAACAGTAGTAATATGGATGTATAAGCATGCCAAACACTTTAAGTTTATGTCAGCTGGAAGTTCTTGGTGCAATATACCTAAGCTTTATGGCTTTCGATCTAATTGCTTGCTACAATATGGATTAGAAATTTCTGAAAAATTAAACTCAGACTTGAAGCATACCATGAGTGATCAACAGCAAGTTTTCTGAAGGGTATCTGTCGGCAAGAGATTGAATGGTGTGGAGATATCTATCTCTCGCGTCTGGCTCAGTCTCTTCCCATTGCGGCAGCTACAAAAATCGAACTCAAATTGGTTCAATCATATGTATATAACCAAGAAAAAAGAAAATCCATTGTTGACTATTTCTTTGTTGCACGAAACATCAAAAATCTTTCATACCTCTCTGAACACTGGAATCCCTGTATTGTCCAATGCATCTAGTGGAATCAAGGCTTCGATATCAGGAATGTTGAAACCCCAATCCGCATGATTTGCAGGACTTGAAGGAGGATGTCTGATTGCCTTGTGGTTGAACCACTCGCTCAATCCATAATCTATAGATATCTGCAAAAAAAGAAAATGTGTCCTTTCATGTCAACATGTGTTAAGCACCACAAGCTATGCATCATTGATATATGCATGTAAGGCTGAAGCAATTTTAAATTAACGTGAGCGAGGAACTAACGGACCTTGACTTTTGATGGGTCAAGGCCGCCATCCCCTGTTGCCGCATTGGGGTCCTCGTCCGGGGTCAAAAGACCGGCAAACAGCCCCAGAGCAGTGTCGACGCACCTCCGGTAGGGAGACACGATCACCCGGTGGATTGGGAAGCCGAGCCGAGCGGGGAGTTGCTTGGCCGTCTTGCGAGCTGTGTCCCACCCAACCTCGGCCAGTGGAGGGTCCCATGGCCTGAGGGCCGTGGACAGCCATGACGGGGTGACGTTGTCGAGGCGGTCGCCATGCCGCATGACAACGACGTGCTGGTGGCGGCGGCGGTGGTCGTGAGGTCGCTCAAGGATCATGGTGGCCATGCTCGCAACGGAGAAAGGGGTAAGGGAACGAGAGCGGAACTTCGTTAGGGAAAAACTGAGAGTGCTTAGCATGAATATGGTCTCTTAGGAGATGCACGGCATTTATAGACAGCCTCTTTTTTTCTTTTTTTGGGTCGGTGACAGCCTCTTAACCATACGCGGTCTGTTCGTGCTTTCTGAGCAATTGCTTCTACAGAATTTACAAAGGATCCACGCGGCATGAGCCGCTCTGGATATTGATTGGAAATTTCTTCAGCGTGTAACTCGAGGAAGAACGTTAGCTGTGAACCGAAATAATCAACTGAGCAGCAGAGAAATTGCAGTGGAAGAGGCACCGTCGTGCTAGAGATAATTATGATATTTTCTTATATTAAAAATAATTTGAATATTTCTGTTGACTTTTTGTATTTCTTAAGATTGCGTAGATATCTCCATAGATATATGTTACTTTATATAGTTATATAATTAAGCCTATAAATATGAGTTAATATGTAATTCTATGTCTATGTATTCTTAGATACTTATTTTGCAAACATTGTATAGATGGCAATATGAGTTAATACATAATTTTATTCGATTCCTCACATGTTTCATTATCAAAATATTGATGATTTTTAAACTAGAACTACTTTTCTTAAAATACTTAAAACCTTCAAATATTTTTCTCTTCCCACATGTATTTATACAAATTCTTTCTTTGTATATTTTTATTACTTATTTCTTTGGATTGGCCACGAGTTTTATCACTTAAATAACCACCCCCCCCCCCCCCAAAAAAAAGAAGTTTTAGGATTTCCACCGTCCTTATCCTTACATGATTCAATCTCCTAAAATTTGAATCTTTTCTATCTCAGGAACAGCTTTACCAAAACAAGGCCAATCATAAGAAAATTTTCATTTCCACTAAATTCTCTTAGAAATTGATTTCTTACGTACGCATAAAGTATGTGAACTTTTTTTGGTAAGTATAGATAAAAAAAAAAATACTCGATTGCTTCGCAAAAAGAATAAAAATAAAAAAGCACAAAAGAAGCTATCTCTTTGATTTGAAAATCAAACCCTTCAAATTTTGGATTACGTACGTGCTAATTACAGCGGATACTTCGCCGTTAAGTTTCACTCGATTTCCCCTGGGTCGACCTTGACGTATTTGACCAAATGCCCCTCTTTCTTCTCTCCTTCGTCCCCTCTTTCGTGGAAAGACATTTGAAAGCTTGCTTGAGAAGTCATCTACCCTTTAATTGGCCTTGCGTAGACTTTTGACCATGTGTGTTCAAGAGAAGATGCTTAGACTGAATTTTCTTTTTATTATCGTTTATTATTTGTAGAAATTGAATTTTATTGGCAAATAAATAATTTTGGTTGCCCTTATGTGCTCGTATTCAATACATTTTCTACAAAAATTCAGTACTCCTTCGTGTGAAAAGAGTTACTCATCACTGTCGAGTCGTTCATCCTTAAAACCTTTCTTGATTAACATGTGTATATGCTTCGTAGGTGAAAGGATTTGCTATCTTCACATCTTTTGAAATGGGATGATTCGAAGTTAGACGGTTAGAAAGTAAGTATTTAGGGTTATTTAGAGAAGGATTTGCATGTTTAGACTTTTGAAATTTTGATAAATTAAAGTAGATGGCTAGAAAGTGGTCAATTTAGAGAAAAATCTGAAATCTTGGCCTCCGCCCCAGTTTGACCGATTCCGAACGTGTTCATCTTGGGCCAGATCTCTTTTCTAGACTACAATTGAGACTATGACTGAGTAAACGATTTTATTGATGTCATTTCATGAGTAGTTATTGAAATTGATTGGCCAATTTAAACAAGAGTTAATACCTTAGAAAACCTCAAACTGGTACACTGATAAATTTACCACAAACTATTTTTTTGATCATGAAAAATCTCAAACTGGTATATCTCGTGACAAATTTACCTTGACCGACCATAAAAAATCATAAACGATACATTTATGACAAATTTATCCCAAATTAATTTATTCAACTGCAAAAAATCTCAAACTGGTAAATTTGTAACAAATATATCCTCCGCTAAATTTGAATAATACCACCAAAAAAAAAATCACGAAAATTGTAAAATTTGACAAACGGAGTGTAAAATCCTAAATCGGTATATCAGTCAACTGTCACGTGTCATTTAACTCAATAATTTGACAGTAAAATTTAACGAAAACTAACAGAGGGTTTTGGGGTAAATTTGTCAAAGGTATACCAGTTTTGAGTTTTTTGTGGTCAAAAAAATAGTTTTGGGTAAATTTGTCACAGGTATATTAGTTTGAAGTTTTTCAGGGTATTAACCCTTTAAACAATCAACAAAGACCTGTTGTATCTCTCGATAAATAAATGTGGTGGAAAATTTTTAGCATTCCTAGCATTATTCTAACATATCAATCTACATGGAGAGAGAGAGAGAGAAAGTCGTCAATAGACAACGTATCATCGTCTGTGAATTTCGCTCGGACGCTGGCCAAGTTCTACTATTAAAACCTTACATTGTAAATGCGGTGCTAGGTGGACTATATATAAAGTCGAAACCTTTAACCACGGTTAGAAATAATGAAATGTTAGATTAGAGTGAGAGCAATAAGACAAAAGCCGAAAGCCATGAAGAAATCATTATTAACACCACAAAATACAAACAGTTCTTTGTTCAGATCAATTATCCCAGTTTCAGTTTGCATCTTGTTCAATCAATAATTATGGGGTACTAGTTTAGAAGTGGCGCCAACCTCACATCGATAATTTGTTAATTTCGTAAACTAATATTGCTTTATATAAAAAACCATTCTCAAGATCAAAACTTCTTTGCATTGTTCAGCTGGCTAGAAGTTTTTCTGATTATAATTGCTTTTTTTGGAGTATTTACGTGTAAAAAAATTGCACATTTTTTATTGATTTTACCGGAATATTTAAATAATAAATCAGGTTTTCATTCAATAGCTTAAAGTTTTAAAATAATTGGCGGTGGTTCCATAAAACCTCACATGGTATCAAAGTTAGGATGACTTTAGTTCAAATTTTCCAAGCCCCTATTTGCCTTCACAATCAAATATTTCCACGCTTTAGTGTACAGCCAAATTGTAGCCTACGAGTGAGGAGAAATGTTAGAATATTTAAATAATGTATTACACATTTATCTAACGGCATAAACTTTTAAAACAATTAGCAATAATTTCACAAAATGTTACATATTTAAAATGCGTTGGGAACATCAGCCATATACTATAATCTAGGAAATGATTTCACAAAACACATAGCGATTTTTTCATATGTAAAAAGCTTGCGTAAACATGTGAAAGCTTTTGCTAAAAGAGAAGGATAAGTGTATTAAAAGTCTTAAAACTTATCATAGAAGTGCAATTGAATCTTAAAATTTTTAGAAAAGTGAAAGCAAGTCCTGAAATTTGTCAAGAAAGCACAATTGTGTTTTAAAACTTTCAAAAAATATAATCAAGTCCTAAAATTTATTAAATTGGTTCAATCTAGTTCTCCGTTGATTACACTTTTTAAAATTTTTAGGATCCGATTGTACTTTTGTGATAAGTTTTATGATATAATTGCAATTTTTGAGAATTTTGGAATTTAATGACAAGTTTTAGAAGTTGATTTCACTTTTTAAAATTTTTAATTAGGACTTCTAATACACTTATACCTAAAAGAAACCAATAGGCAGAATTGGCTAACAACAATGGATGTAACTTTCCCTTAAAATAATTATTCTAACCCTAGATAAGTACCGGAAAAAGGTTTAAAATTTAAGTTCATTTATCTCAATGAAAACGCTTTCCACGAATTAGTTTTCTAAACAATGACGTGTTTGATTCGCTGAAAATAGTTACTTAACAAAAAAAAAAAAAACAATTATAGTCAAAGCAAGCACCCGTACTTAACATTTGGAAAAGGAATTGTCGTTTCTAAATAGAAGAAATCATTTCACCAATCATAACAAATTTCTTAACACATGCTCACCTTATTCACCTTCTTCAATACCTATTATTCTAAATGAGATCCAAATATGATTTTAGTCACACGTTTTCAATATATCAGCAAACAAATAAAAAATAATCATTTTTCTTGAAAATAATTACAATGAAAAGTGTTTTCCTTTGTCATAAATTTTATGCGAAACAAATACACTAGGCTCCGCTTGTTTTCCAAAGAAAATATGTATTTTTTAACTTTAATCGTTCTTTTCGCTTAAGACAAATGTGCTACCCAAAAACATTACCGTTATCAATAAGAATGTTTAGGGTGCGTAGGACTTGCAATCCCCTCAACGCCATTCATCTACATGGTGCGAGATCTAAAAGAAAAATCTGGACATTCACGTGAGTTATAACATGGTTTCATTATCAATCATTTAGCTTCTCAGATGAAAGTCATATTTCATGTTTTACCCCTAATTCGACCTAGTATACGAATTACCAATTCTAAACGAGCAAACTCATTTGCGAAAGAAAGTATGGTTGGGCAGCGAAATTGGCTTAACCAAAGGGAACGAGCCTTGTTTCTTGTTCTCATACAACCACAGTACAAGTATTGCCAAATAAAGCAAAAAATTCTGGATGGGAAAGGCGAAGTACATGGTGAAATGTAGCACACTTATCGTCAACCTTTACGCATAAAATTCACCCCATGAACTGATGAAATTCGAATTCCAGCAAAAAACTTCCCCTCTTTGGGATGTTTATTACATACTTTCCCAGTAATAGAAGGAACCAATGCATAGATTCCCAAACATAGAATGCACACCCTTTGAAAGATTAGAACAATTTTTTAATTGGCTATCTAATTCAAAACTAATTTTTTTGATTTGATATATGGTACGTATGATAACCATTCTATTTCTACAAGAACTATTTTTCTAATTTCCAAGAACATATTTGGAACAGAAATTCATTTAATAGTACAATTTTATTTTTTTTATTTATGGAACAAATTTTTATTTCAGAAATAGGTTTGGATCATAAATAAAAAGTAAAACTTTTTCATTTCTTTATTTCTGAAATATAAATAAGAAATAAAAACTCTTCTTATCTTTCGTCTTTGTTACTAGCTAGCCACCCACCTGTGGCCATCTATTGTCCACCACCATTGGTCCCTGTCTACCGCTGTCGGCTACTGGTGGCCGTTTGCCATCCACCATTAACGTCTATTGATGAGTGGTTGCCGTTTGTTGGCTGTTGCCACCACCCAACAGGAAAAAAATTTGTATCATTATCAAATAAATTTCTATTTTAAGAACAAAAATTTTGCGTCGTTATCAAACATGTATTTTTGTTCAGATTCTCATTCGAGGAATAGAAATAGAAAATTCTATTTTTGGAATAGAAATTGATTTATGAAACGGAATGGTTATCATTCATCCCTTAATAACATAAGACTGATTGAAAAAGAAATTAGAGAAAAGAACATATCATATAAATGTTGAATCATAAAATGAATAACATTTAGTAATAGTTTGTCCTAATTAGCAAAATAATCACTCGAATATATGATAGGATTAATGAAAAACAAAATCCTTAAAACTAAGCTCTTTTGCCATCCATCGTATGTACTATGCCAAATCACGCAACATTGGACATGAGGTTATACATCACATTGGCATCCTCGGCGAGCAACGGATGCCGGTTTGGCCATGGTTCCCTAGAAGATTGAACTCGCTGACATCTAACTCGTCGCCATCTTGAATGACTTGTCTTGTAAGTTGTGTATAACCACAATAATCCATCCTAATCTTGAAGCTTGCACCATCCTCCAAATGTGTCGAGACCGCAACCTTCACTGCTTCCCCTACATAAACATGAAGGGATGATTCTGGGTCATGAAGTCTAATGATTGATTGAGCGTGCTAAGGAAATGCTAGGAACTTATCGTTCAAAATTGTTCAAGTAATATATCATCATTAAATAAGATCTTTTCTCAAAAAATTGGATGGGTAAGCAGGCCAATACATAGGCTTATGTCCCATGAAGTTCTTGGGGGTAATACACCTGAGCCTTATAGCTTTCAATCTGATTGCATGTTAGATGAAGCTTACCATGAGTGATGAGCAGCAAATTTTCTGAAGGGTATTTATCTGCAAGAGAATGAATGGTGTGGAGATATTTATCTCTTGCCTTTAGTTCAGTCTCTCCCCAGTGCGGCAGCTATAACCAGAAAAAAAAAAAGCAAATTCAAATTAGTTCATTTTATGTATCCACTAGAGAAAGAGAAGCCCGTTATTTTTTTTTTTTTTGGTCGAAAGCAGAAATTATATTATATCTTCAGAAGCTTACATCCAGCCATTAAAGCATCAACATACACAAGATCTAACAAAAGATAAGGTGGGAAAATATTCCATTCTTGGGCCTGCACAGTCGAAAGGTGGGCTTTCGCAGCCTAGTCGGCCACATCGTTAGCCTCACGCTTGCAGAAGCGAACAGTCAGATTAGGGAAAAGAGGGAGAGAAGCTGTCGCCTCCGCAAGCAGGACGCGGGTCTCCCATGGCGGCGGCTTCTCCCCTGTTACAGCTGCGACAACGATGCTACAATCCGATTCCAGATCAATATTAGCCTGATGGAGCCCCTGGTGTAGCAGATGCTGAAGAGCAAAGGTAAGAGCCTCAAACTCCGCGATAAGTGACGAAGCAGCTTGGAATCGTGCGGTGTATATATCAGTTAGTCGTCCATAGTGATCTCTACAAATCGATGCCATAGATCCATGTGTGTCTCCTGGTTTGAACGAAGCATCAATATTGCATTTTAAAGTACCTGGATCCGGTGGTTTCCAGAGCTGATGTGGGTGCGATTGTGCTGTAGGTCGGGGCAGAGAGGGAGATACTGAAGCCTGAAAAAGTTTCGTCTGCGATAAGGCAGTCTCCATTGCTAATGTGTGATCCAGACGTTGTCCATGGAAGATAAAACCGTTTCGCATCTTCCAAATTTGCCATAGAACATTGGCAAGGAGGTCCAGACCAGGTAAACAATTCGGCGATACTGCCACTTCTGTTAGCCAAACTTCGAATCGAGTAATCGATCTAGACCTTACCTGTATATTGATTTGAGGATGATCCCATATATCTTTAGTCCACGAACATGATAGAAATAAATGTTCTACTGTCTCTGGGATGCTTTGTTTGCAAATCTAGCAAAATGGTTCAGCAATGATGTGTTTTCTAAACAGATTGTCAGTAGTTGCGAGTGCATTTTGACATACTGACCATAGAAATACACGCAGTTTGGGAGCAGTTCGCATGGCCCATACTTTCTTCCACAATAGCATAGGATGCTGATAAGAGGTTGATGCGATACTATTGCTGTGGTTTCTGTCAATAGAAGTCAGAGCATGATAATTGCTCTTCACCGTATGGCGACCATCCTTTGTGGCTGTCCAGACGAGTTTATCTGCGGCAAAGGTCGGTCTAACTGGAATGGTTAGGACCTCTGCAATTATGCCATCATCTAAAAAATTACTCATCATAGAAGTATTCCAACTATTGTGGATTGGATCAATAAGATCAGCCACCAGTTTGGGTTCTTCTCTTGTCGCAGGTCCACCAAGAATGCCTCTTGGTAACCATCTATCCTCTCGAATACTGATATTCATTCCATTCCCCACTGACCATCTAACATTAGACAAAATTGCATCCTTTCCCACAAGAATACTCTGCCATCCCCAAGATGGTCGATGTCCTCTAGCCGCCACTTGAAAGTCTGTAGAATGATAGTATAGGCCCTTAAAAATCTGACTCCATAAAGCATGAGGTTGTTGTATCAATCTCCATGCTTGTTTGCCAAGCATAGCTCGGTTAAACTCGACGAGATCACGAAAACCTAAACCACCATTTTCCTTACTCCTCTTCAAAAAATCTCATTTCTTCCAATGTATCCCTGCTCTATTCTGATCATTCTTCCACCAAAAACGAGCAATGCTCTGTTCTATAGTTTTACAAAGAGACAAAGGAAGTTTGAAAATTGACCTAGCATAGTGAGGGATTGCCTAGGTAACAGATTTGATGAGAATTTCCTTACCACCCTTTGAAATGAACCTTTCTTTCCATCCTTCCAACTTTGCTTGTATTCTCCCCAAAAGCCAAGAGAACATTTCCTTTTTGGATCGACCCCAGTCTGATGGGATTCCCAAATACTTGCCATACCTTTGTAGTACCGGTACTCTGAACTCAAACGACAGATTTTCCTGTAAACTAAAAGGACAATTCTTGCTAAAAATCAGTCCTGATTTGTTTCTGTTCAAAGCTTGTCGCATAGCCATGCAATACTGATTTAAAATATTTGCTAGATTATGGCATTCTCGAATATTTGCATCTAGGAAAAATATGGCATCGTCCGCAAAAAATAGATGGGATAAGGGTGGACACCATCTATTTAATCTAATACCCTTTATATGATCCATGTCGACTGCTTGAGTAATCAGAGTAGATAACACATTCGCTAATAGGATAAAAATGTATGGAGAAAGAGGGTCACCTTGTCTTAGGCTGCAGGTTGGATAGATGAAAGGAAGTAACTCACCATTAATTCGTACACTGTAGGACGTTGTAGTTATACATTGAAGTATCAAGTGTACCCACCTTGGATGGAAACCCATTGTAAGAAGATAGTCATTAAGAAAATCCCATTCCACCCTATCGTAAGCCCTTTTCATGTCAGTCTTGAGGATGACATTAAATTTTCTTAGCCTCCTGCGAATTCTGAACTGGTGAAGAACTTCCTGAACGATCAGTATATTATCTTGAATCTGTCTTCCATTCACAAAAGCCGACTGTTCCATGGAAATCAGATTAGGTAACCAAGGTTTTAGGCGGTTAGCAAGTACCTTAGATATGACTTTATAAGCAAAGTTGCACAGACTAATTGGTCTGTATTGATCAAGGCTTTCTGGGTGAGGTATCTTAGGAATCAAAGCAATGATAGTTCGGTTCAAATTTATAGGCATCTTCCCTGTCTGAAAAAAGTTTTTTACAAGGTGAAAGAGATCGTCCTTAATTACCTCACAATGAGTCTGATAAAATAAGCCATTGAACCCGTCAGGGCCAGGAGCTTTCGTAGTACCCAGCTGAAAGGTAGCTTGTTGAACCTCCTCTAACGAAATCAAATTCAGCAACATGTCATTCATTTCTCTAGTGACAACCTGCGGACATTGAGCTAGTATAGGACCATAATCTCTATTTCCCACTGTCGTATATAAACTAGTAAAGAAGGAAGTTGTCATAGCTTTCAAAGTAGCTGAATCACGAATCCATCGCTGATTATCATCCTTCAACATGATAATACAATTTTTCTGCCTTCTTTGAAGAGTAGCAGAATGAAAAAACTTAGTATTCTTATCACCTCACCTTAACCATTGAATTCTCGAACGCATAGCCCAATATTGCTCTTCTTGGTGCCAAGTCCGCCTTAGCTCCTCTTTAATCTGATTTACTTCATTGCTATTGAAACTATAATGCTGCTGGTTTATGATATCCTGAAGACGTTGTTGTAAAGTTGTGACTTTAAGATCAGCTCTAATAAATTTGGAACGACTCCACTTTGTCAAAGCAAAAGAAACTTTTTTCAACTTTGGAGTTAGATCAAAACCTTGTACTTTCACTGACTTCCAGGCTTCGGAAATGATTCGTTGACACTCTGCATCTTCATTCCAATAAGATTCAAAGATAAAGTTCTTCCCTCTTCTACGATATTCTACTGATGTGTTGATAATCAAAGGGCTATGATCAGAGCCCACAGCAGGTAACGTAAATACCTCTGCATTAGGAAAGAGCAGTCGCCAATCAAGTGTACACTTTGCCCTATCCAATCTTTCCTTCACCAGATCATCACCCTCCCTGTTATTCATCCAAGTGAACCGACAACCTTTGCTTTCTAGCTCCATAAGGGCACAATCATTCAGAACCTGCCTAAGGGATTGCATGCGAAAACGATGAGGCGGCCTTTTCCCAACCTTTTTCCACGGATAAAGTACTTCATTAAAATCACCCACACAGATCCATGGTAGTACATTAGCTGAACTTATCCCTCTCATTTCACCCCATAAAATTTGTCTAAGTTGAAAATCAAAAGGAGCATGAATGCAAGTTAGTCGTATAGTGTGATCTTCCTGCACTTCCCTACAAGTCATATCAATGTAATCCTTGGTGGAAAGAAGTACTTCGATGGATGCCTAATTGTTCCAAAAGACTGCTAGACCTCCCGCCAGACCAGTAGGATTGATAACATGAGCATTATGAAAATGTAAATCTCGCTGGATACTAGTAAGCTTCTCTGCACTATTCTTCGTTTCCATTAAGAAAACTATACTGGGCTTTTCCTTGGCCGCCATGGCCTTTAGCGCTTGAATTGTCAGGGGATTGCCCAAACCTTGACAATTCCAACATATGAGTTTCATTTGTGAGGCCACCATCGCCCAAGGTCGAGCTTCTCCCATGTCAAGCACAGGTGTTTCCATCAAAGTAGCCTCATCCAGGTCATGCAATAATGAACCCTTTGGGTCATATGACATATAGCGTTTCTGTTTTTTGCAACACCCACTTTAGGTGTTAGTCGTGAAGTCTTCTTTTTCCTATATTGCTTGTTATCCTTGACAGGTGATTGGGCCCCCTTCATTTTAATTGATGCAGGAATTAACGCAGTATGAATAGGAGGTCCATCCAGGCGTTCCATTTGATCATGCTCTTGACTGTATCCCGTAACTTGTTGAGGTATTAGAGAAGCTGACGGATCTAATATTACTGCAGCCTCAGTAGTCGGTGGAAGCAAGAGAGGCACATGTTGAAGCTGTGACGTAGGTGTCTCAAGTATGATATCTTCAGCCTGATCTATTATAGTCTAGGGTGTATAAAAGGATTGCCAATAAGGACTAGATTGTTTAACTTCAGCCTTAAGCCACTGACCATACACCATACTATCCATGTCTTCAAATTTTGTGTCGTCGTAGGGGATTGTCTTACAATAGGTGGCATAATGACCTAACTTCCCGCAGGAATAACAAAAGTGGGAGAGACGCTCATAGCGGAAATCAAGCCAAAGCAGCTTCCCATCCATACGAATCAACTTTCCTGATCGTAAAGGGTCTTGCAACTGTAGTTCAACCCTTGCACGAACTGTCCTAGGAACTGGTCCCTCTTTAGTATCAACTCGGACTTCAATTACCCAACCAATATCTTGCACAGCTTTTGCTATCATCTTGTCAGTTGTCCATTCCAGTGGCAAGCCGAAAATTTGTACCCAGAAGGCACACTTTGAGAAATCATAACAATGTAGGGGGGTAGTTGGCTTCCATGGCTTGAGTATAAAAAGATGGCCCAAAAAAAGCCAAGGACCGCCATCCAGTACACGTTGTTTGTCAGCAGCCGAATGAAATTTGACTACATAGAATCCATCTTCTCGCTGTGAAGAGTCTACTCGCTCAGTTCGCCAAGCCTTTTTTAATGTATTCTGGAAGGCAGGGTAATTTATGGATGGGTTTGACAGAATTCGTCCCACTAATGTTAAGCTACATTCTGCCAATTTTTCAGGAGGTAGTTCTTCATCCCAAACATCAATTTTCTTCTCAGTATTAAGTCTACCCAATCTGGAGCAAAGGGCAGCCAAGCGCTCAGAGTCGCTATACTCTTCCGATTCCATCCCACAGTAAGTATATCAAGACAGGAGCTATCAGTAGTCTAACTGAGATCAGCGTGGTGAGTAAGAAGAAGCTCCCGATACAATACATATAATGCGCCATATTCTCGAAAGCCCACATGCAGAATCGAAGACTGAAGATGCAGAATTGTATATTCAAAAACAGAGGACGTGAAACTAACCAAGAGCAATCCGATAGAAGTGGAATCGAAACTTAGGGCCCATCTTCAGTGACAATGATCGCGACCAGAATTGTATATTGAAGAAACAGTCGAAGGCAGTTCGTGAAGTCAAAAACCCATCGTCAATTCCGAAGAAGTCCGTAATCGCTCAAAGAAGGGAGATTTAGTAATAGTAGAAGACAGCCCATGGGTTAGAAAAGGGCAGATTCAGATAGAAAAGAGGATGGTGATGATGTGGTTTAGGGTTAAGGTTTTAGCATCCATGGCTAGCAAAAACGTAGGAAATTCTCTTCATTTCGAGAGAAAAGGGACTCTTCATTTCGAGAGGAATTGGGTTAATGAAATGCTTAACTAGAAGCCCGTTATTTACTAGACAAGATTAGTGATCTCCCAATTTAGGTAAAACATAGCTAAAACTTTTGAGGTTGCTAAAATTTGTAAGGTGGAAGAACTTAGCAATTAAATATCATTATAATTTGATCGTAGAGTCTAATCTCATAAAACAAATCAACAATTTTTTGCTTTTTTCTATTTTTTGGGCTTCAAACATGAAAATTCTATTGTACCTCATTGAACACTGGCTTCATTGTACGATCTAAAATGTCTGGTGGAATTAAGGCTTCGATCTCAGGAATGTTGAATCCCCAATCCGCATGGTCCATAGGACTAAGAGGAGGATATTGAATTGCCACGTCATTGAACAGCTCACTCAATCCATACTCTATACATACTTACAAAAAGAAAATGTGTTGCGCATTATTATAAACACCAAAATTCTAGGCATCATTAACATATGCGCATGAGCAAACAATTTTAGATGAATGTGATAGAGAGACCGATGTACCTTGACTTTTGATGGGTCATCGTCGCCCGTCACTACATTGGGGTCCTTGCTTGGGGCCAAGAGACCAGTAATCAGTCCAAGAGTCGTGTCGATGCACTTCCGAAATGGAGACACCACAATCTGGTGGATCGGGAACCCGAGCTGGGAGGGCAGTTGCTTGGCCATCTCGTGTGCCCTCTCCCAACCGTCCTTGGCCAATGGTGGGTCCCACCGCCTGGGGGCTGTGGCCGGCCAAGACCGGTCGACACTGTTGAGGCAGTCGCCGCGGCGCATGACGACGATGTGCTGTTGGTGCTGGTGGTGGTGCTGAGGTTGCTCGAGTCTTGTGGTGGCCATGTTCACAGAAGAAGCAACGGTGAGGGAATGAGAGAGGAACTTTGTTAGAGAGAGATCGGGAGTTCTCAGCACAAATTTTGTCTCTTGATCGTGGGACAAGCATAGATCAGTGTATATATAAAGAGTGAGACCGTGTGCTCCGATCTCTCTCTCCATCTGGGCGTTCCTCACAATTTCTTCTACACTCGATGAAAAGCTCACGCGGCTTGAGTCTCTCTGCATATCGATGGGAAATTTCCTTCGCGGTATGAACGGAGGAAGAAGATGGGATGATGAGGAGATGCTCTTTCGGCTGTAAAAATTAACCAATAGTATTGACAGAAGTACCCAAGAAATTGTAGTGGAAGATTCATGGAAAATGAGAGGGTGACCGTGCAAACTTCTTGGAGACTAACGGTGCTGCCCCCACCACAAGTGGGACATTAGACAGTAAATCAAACAAGAAAGAAGAAATAGAAAAAAGCTTACGAAAAACATCATCAATAAAAAAAATATCTTGACATTCAACGTAAAAAAGAACGGCTTAGACTTTTTCATTACTAGACAAAATAAATATAGGATTTTTATTAGCTACATCTATATAATGAAAAACTTTCTGCACTAGTAGTCGTGAAAAAAAAAATCATCATTCAGCAAAACGAATACATTTGTCAAAATTAAAACTCGAATACTGCAACTTAAAGTGAGTCATGGCAGTCCAAGTCAACTCGAAAATCAAAATTGTTATCATCTTATGACTAACTAAAAATGTAATTTATCTAAAAATTTAAAGTACATTGGATTTTTATAATAAAATTTTTTACCTCACTGTCGTTTTTTTTTTTTTTTTTTTTTTGTATAACTCCACTTTTTGATGATGTTACCCAACTTTCAAATTTTTTTACTTGTTCGGTAATTTTCTAAAATCTCATTAAATTTGGTTAAAATGCATGTGTGGGTTGCTAATTTGATTTTCATTACACCTAGAATTGGTGAAAATGTTCTCGCAAGTATACCGCAAACTAATTTAGTTTTGCATTTAAGTAGTTATTCAAAGTATTAAAGAAGTTCACAAGCATCGAGTAAATTTCCTTCTTGTTGGTTTCATTTTTGTTATAAAAAAAATAATTATTGACCAAAATCTGAAAATTTTCTATTAATATTTATTTTCCAAATTTGTTACGCATTATGGTTCTGGTTTCCATTATCGTTGAATGGCAATTTGTGATTCGCACAGTTGCTAATAATGGAGAATGAAATAAAACAAGGTGGACTGAACAAAGAAGCTATCTAGCATGTTCTTCTTCCTTATTAATTTTATAAAGTAAAAAAATCTCCTTTTTAAAGGGATTTCAATTTTTTCCCCACAAATGCTTAATATCTATTTTGCAAACATTTTGTGCATATTTTCATTTTATCCCACACTTGATTTCATGTTAAAATCTTGAAATTTTTCAATCTTGAACAACTTTTCTAAAAGAATTTAATATCTTGCAATATTTTTCTCTTCCCACATATGTTTATACAATTTCTTTGTTCAATATACTGTAATCACTAATTTCTTTAAATTATTCAATAAATTCAAATATTATATGAAAAAGTGATTTTGCTTAATGATTAAATGTCAATTTCTTGCTCATACATTTGCTAGTGTAAAAAACAGAGAACCTCCCATTTATAGGGAGTCACAATCCTTTTTTCCCCCTTCCTCGATATATCTTTTATTATTTTATTAAGAATTGCATGATGTAAATTACACTTCTATTTTCTCTCTTAAGTAGTTGGGATAATGAAAAAAGTTCTAAAACTTGCATCCATCTGTGATTTTAATTCCAAAACTTTCTTTTGCTCATTTAAATCCAACAACTGGTCGTCGTGAAGGATGATGAGGACTGCGGACTTTCGCTGGTGGCCCGGAGTTATGGTAAGTCGGGCAACTATGACAAGCTCTTTTGTATATCATAATCGTTGATAGTATAAATCCTGTTCATGAAACTCACCCGATCAACGGCTGAAAATCAAATCTAGGCAAAAACTTTCCCCTCTTTTAGGATGTATATACATTATTTCCCAGTACTAGAAAAGACCAATACACAACTCTTGACATAGAACATATACCATTTAGAAAATAGAACAATGTTTTTGACTGGTGATCTAATTCAAAACTGATTTTTTAGTTTGACTTAATAACATAAACCGATTGAAAAAGAAAATTAGAGAAAAGAATATATCACATTCAATGTTGAATCATAAAAAGAATAACACATTCAGTAAGGGTCTACATGATAACACTCCAATTTTTCTATTCTTTTGTTCTTTTGTTCCCTAGAATAGAAAAATAATAGAAATCCATTTGATAACGTTAGTTAACTTTCCGAAATAGAAAAGTGACTAGAGAATAGATTTTGAATAGAAACAAAAAATAGAAAAAAATAACTTCTTGTTCCCGAGAATAATTTCTAGAAATAGGTCACTTTTTTTTTTCTTTTCTTCTTCTTCCTCTTCTAATCGGTTGGTGGAGACTTGCCATTCACCGCTATTGCTGGCTGTCGGCTAGAGGGGGAGAAAGAAGAGAGGAAAAAAGAAATATAAAAAAGTATTAAAATATTTTTAAAAAATATTATGGCATAAAAAAATTTGTGGATTATACCAAATGCATTTCTGTTTTACTCCGAGAATAGAAATTTTTATAGTTATCAAATGAGTTGTTTTACTCAGAAAGTGTTCTAGGGAATAAAAAAAAAATTCTGGAAAGAAATTATTCTTTGAAATAGAAATATTACCAAATGCACCATAATTATCTATCCTAATTTGCAAAAGAATCCACCTAATATATGAAAGAATTAACAAAAAAAAAATCATAAAAGCATGCTCTTTTGCCATCCATCATATATACTATGGCAAATCGCGCAAAATTCAACATGAGGTTATCGATCACATCGGCATCCTCAGCAAGCAGCGAACACTGGTTTGGCCATAGTTCCCCAAAAGCTCGAACTTGCCGACATTTAATATGGAATCTCGCGCCACTTTGAATGACTTGTCTTGTAAGTTGTGCGTATCCACAATAATCCATCCTAATATGGAATCTCGCACCATCCTCCAAATGTGTCGGAACCGCGACCTTCACTGCTTCCCCCGCAAGAAATACTATAAACTTATACCATGAAATTGGTCAAATAATGTATCACAATTGAATAAGATCATTTTTTCAAAAAAATTAAGTGTGTAAGCAGGCCAAAAACTTAAGCTTATGTCGCATGAAGTGCTTGGTCTAATGCACCTGAGCTTTGTAGCTTTCAATCTGATTGCATGTTGGTTGAAGCTTACCATGAGTGATGAGCAGCAAATATTCTGAAGGGTAGCTATCTGCAAGAGAATGAAAAGTGTGAAGATATCTATCTCTTGCCTTCGGCTCTGTCTCTTCCCAGTGCGGCAGCTATAATAAAAGAGCAAATTCAAATCAATTCATTATATGTATCCACGAGAAAGATAAGAAGCCCATTATTTACTAGCAAAGGTTAGGGATCTCCCAATATAGGTAAAACATTGAGGTTGCTTAAATTTTTGAGGTGGAAGAGATTACCAAGTGATTCTCATTATAATTCAGTGTTGCAGAGTCTAATCTTTAAACAAATCGATGGTTTTTCTTTCTTTCTTTTTTCTATTTTTTGGGCTTCGAACATGAAAACGCTTTCGTACCTCATTAAACACTGGCTTCACTGTATGATCCAAAGTGTCCAATGGAATCAATGATTCGATCTCAAGAATGTTGAATCCAAATCTGCATGATCTGCAAGACTAGGAGGAGGATATATACCTGCAAAAAGAAAATGTGTTAAGACATTACTATAAACAAAATATTAAGGACCAAACAATTTCAAATGAATCTGAAAGAGAGACTGATGTACCTCGACTTTTGATGGGTCGATACCGCCCTCAGCTAATGGCGAGTCCCACCGGCTGGGGACCATGGCCAGCCACGACCGGTTGACGCTGTCGAGGCAGTCACCATGGCGCATGACGACAATGTGCTGTTGGCGGCGGCGGCGGTGATGAGGTCGCTCGAGTCTCTTGGTGGCCATGCTCACAGAAGGAAAAACGGTGAGGGAATGAGAGAGGAACGCTGTTAGAGAGAGATTGGGAGTTCTCAGCACAAATTTGGTCTCTTGATTGTAGGACAAGCACAGATCAGTGTATATATAAAGAGGGAGACCCTGTTCTCTGATCTCATTTCTCGATTTGGGCCTTCCCAATATTTTCTTCTACGCTTGATAAAACAGTTCAGGTGGCACGAGGCTCTCTGCATATCGATGGGAAATTTCGTTTGCGTATGAACGTGTGAAGAAGAAGGGATGATTAGGAGATGCTCATTTGGCTGTGAAAAGTAACCAACAGAATTGACAGTAGTACCCAAGAAATTGTGATGGAAGATTCTCAGCAGTTTGGGTTTGCCAAATGAGCGTTGACTCTCGGGTTACACAACGTTGTTAATAAACGCAAAATGAAATAGAACAAGGTACAGACCAGAAAATAAATAAGTAAAACAAGGTGAACTTTCCAAAGAAGCTATCTAGCAGGTTTTTCTTCATTATTAATTGTATAAAGTTAAAAACAAAAAGAACAAAATCGCCTATTTTTAAGAGTTCTCAATTGTTTTTCTTTTCCGACGTATTCTTAGTTATTTTGCAAACATTTTGTACATACTATTATTTCATCCCTCGCATGTTTCAATGTTAAAAATTTAATATATTCCTATCTTGAGAAATTTAAAATACAATTTCGTTGTTTTGTATATTTTTATCACTATGGTCAGAGCGTGTAATAAGAACCCAATACTCTACACCATATCCATTAATAACTAAATTTTATTGGCAAGAAAAATTCCATTGCCTTGTTTGCTCATATTTCAATGTATTTTCTGTGAAATTGACAAATCGTATGGTAAATTGGTAATGCCTTTATCTATGAAGGAGTTACTCGTCATCACCATTGAGTTGCTCATCCTTAAAAGCTTTCTCGATTCACAAATTTCGATGCTTCATAAGTGAAAGGATTTGCATGTTTGGATTTTTGAAATGTGACGAATCAAAATAGATGGTTAGAAAGTAAAAAGTTTGGAGTCATTTGAAAGAGCATGTGCATGTTTAGATCCCTGAAAATTTGGTATTTCAATTAAGGGGCTAGAATTGAGAGCAAATTTTTAAGATCTGGGCCTGTGCACCGGTTAGACCGAAGCGGAATTGCATTCAGTTTGGGCCGACTCTCTTGTCATTTCTCTTGGAAACTCCGGGCCAACTAAGATCGAGCCGGGCTTATCTCTTGGCATTATGCCCGACCTGCCTGGCCTTTAACAAACCTTTCGTGGTTATCGGATATTCCCCTAAAAAATGCGTTACAACAATGACTAACAAAACTATTCTAGCGACGTGACATTCCGTAAGTGGTCATTGAAGTTAGTAAGCCTATATAAACAACCAAAAAGGATATGTCACATCTCTTGGCGAACCAATTTAGTGGATATTCACTGCCCCCAAAAAAATATATATATTATTGATCATTCTATCTTATTATCAATATGGATAGAGAATTGTCTATTGATAACGTATCATTCTCGATAATGGAGTTTATATCTTCTTTATATACATATGGTCTCTTTCCATCTATAAATTTAACTTAAACTTAAGCATTCAAGAAAGCAAATAAATGGAATATATCAATTAGTCTTCCTTTCTAAGGAATCCTCTAATTCCCTGGGATGGTAATAGGACAACCATATACTTTGTAGAGAGATGATACTATGTCCTAACTGATTTTAGTTCCTTTTGTGCATTTATGGTTACTTGGGGACGATTGTTCTTGATTGAGATAACTCTCAAGAAAGATTATAATAAGTGCAGAAGACATGTTAAAAGGATAGCAATGAGTTCAAAGGCTGATTTACAAAATTGATATAATAAGTGTCACGGCAGACTTTTATTGAATATCAATGATTATGGGGTACTTGTTTTAGAAGTATACTCGCACTAACCTCACATTAATATTTTTTAATTTCGTAAACTAATATTGCTTTATATAAAAAAGACCATTCTCAAATCAAAACTTCTTTACATTGTTCATCTAGTTAGAAGTTTTTCCGATCATAGTTTCTAAGAATTTACGCATAAAACAACTACACGTTTTGATTTATTTACGGTGCGTTGGTTGAAAATAATTTTCACAGTTTTAGGGTTAACCAGTGTGTGTATTGGAACATTGGTCATTTACTATAATCTAGGAAATGATTTCGCAAGACACATAGCTTCCTATGGATCACGTAAAATGCTCGGGTGATGTGTGAAGGCTTTTGATAAAAGAAACCAATATGCGAAATTGATTAAGTACAATGAGGGTGACTTTCCTTAGTAAATGTTTTTTTATGTATAAATCCAAGGTAAGTACCAATAAAAGGTTAAAAATTTAGGACACGTTTGTTTTCCGGATAAAAATTTCTTAACTTCAGTCATTCTTAACCCTTGAAACAAATGTGTTACCCAAAAATATTATTGTTACCAACAAGAATGTTTAGGCTCCGCAGGACTTGCAATACCCTCAACACCATTTGTCTACATGGTATAAGACAGAGAAATCTAGACATTCACGTGAGTTACCACATGTTTTGGTCTATTATCGATCATTTAGCTTCTCAGATGAAAGTCATATTTCATATTTTAATGCCAGTTTGACCTAGCACGAATTATAAACATAATTACGAGATGATATGAATTACCAATCCTAAAATCGCAAATTCATTTGTGAAAAAAAGTATGGTTGGGCAGCGAAAATGGCTTAGCCAAAGTGAACGAGCCTTGTTTCTTGTACCCATACAGCCAAGGTACGACGAGTATTGCCAAATGAAGCAAAGAGATGGGAAATGCAAAGTACTTAGTGGTGTATAGACCATTCGATGGTGGCTATTTGATCATATAAAATAGTAGGGTAGCAATCTATTTATGCGTAGGTTCATCACATGTACTATGCCTCCATCATTTCAGGAGGGAAGGCATCACGGGCTCCCCTAATCCCACCTGAACTCCGTAAGGGGTTTGTGGCCGGGATGGGATATGGGCAGTCCCCTACATTTATCTCCGTAGGGGGGCCACCAGAGAGAGCAGTTTAAGGTCCTACTCGGGACCAAGGGTAGCAATCTATTTACGCGTAACTTAACTTAATGATTTCCATAAACTAAGCTTTTACTCTATTATTGTTTCTATTAGAGAGGATTTTGATATGGGCCCTCATTCATTAAATTGGGTATATATAATCATTGATCATATAACTTTTGTTCATGAAATTCACCTGATCGACGGTGAAAGTCAAACCCAGACAAAAACTTTCCCCTCTATTAGGATGTATATACATAGTTCCCCATTACTAGAAAAGGCCAATACACAACTCTCTGACATAGAACACATAACATTTAGAAAAAGAGAACAATCTTTTTGATTGGTGATCTAATTCAAAACTGATTTTTTAGTTTGACTTAATAATATAAACCGATTGAAAAAGAAAATTAGAGAAAAGAACATATCACATTCAATGTTGAATCATAAAAAGAATAACAGATTCAGTAATCATCTGTCCTAATGAGCAAGAGGATCCTCCTAATATATGGAAGAATTAATTGAAAAAAAATCATAAAAGCAAGCTCTTTTGCCATCCATCGTATGTACTATGACAAATCGTGCAACATTCGACATGAGGTTATCCATCACATTGGCATCCTTGGCAAGCAGCAGATGCCGGTTTGGCCATAGTTCCCCAGAAGCTCGAACTCGCTCACATCTAACTCATCGCCCTTTTGAATGACTTGTCTTGTAAGTTGTGCATAACCGCAATAATCCATCCTAATCTTGAAGCTCGCACCATCCTCCAAATGTGTCGATATCGTGACCTTCACTGCCTCTCCTACATAAACGTGAAGGGATGATTCTAGTATGTGAAGCCTAATGATTGATTGAGTGTGTTAAGGAAATACTAAGAACTTATCATTCCAAATTGTTCAAGTAATATATCATCATTGAATAAGAAGATCCTTTTCAAAAAATTTCGATGTGTAAGCAGGCGAAATACTTTTCAACCTGATTGCATGTTAGTTGAAGCTTACCGTGAGTAATAAGCAGCAAATTTTCTGAAGGGTAGCTATCTGCAAGAGAACGAAAAGTGTGGAGATATCTATCTCTTGCTTTTGTCTCAGTCTCTCCCCAGTGCGGCAGCTATTAAAAAAAAAATCAAATTTAAATTAGTTCACTATGTGTGTCCACGAGACAGAAAGGAAACCCACTATTTTCCAGACAAGGTTAGGGATCTCTCAAGTTAGGTAAAACATCCATAAAATTTTGTCTTTTCCCTTCTCGTCTTTATGCTTGAGAAAACAATAAAACAAAATTCTCGAGCATGAATTAAGCGAGAAACGAAGACCACAAGTCATGGAAACGGTCAAAAAATTTGTCCATTAGTGCTGATTGACCTAGCCCTATGGCAAAAAAATTTAAGGTGGATGAACTTAGCAAGTGATTCTCGATATAATTTGGTGTCGCAGAGT
Organism: Eucalyptus guilfoylei; assembly: GCA_016097605.1. Classification (NCBI taxonomy): domain Eukaryota; kingdom Viridiplantae; phylum Streptophyta; class Magnoliopsida; order Myrtales; family Myrtaceae; genus Eucalyptus; species Eucalyptus guilfoylei. Next base: position 20,196,356 of record CM027864.1, on the reverse strand, counting down.
TTAATCTCATAAAATGAATTGATGGCTTTTTTGTCTTTTTTCTTATTTTTGGGGATTCAAACATGAATAATTTATTGTACCTCATTGAACACCGGCTTTACTGTACGATCCAAAATGTTTGATGGAATCAAAGTTTCGATTTCATGAATATTGAACCCCCAATCCGCATGGTCCACAGGATTAGGATGAGGATATTTGATTGCCATATCGTTGAACAGCTCACCCAATCCATACTCTATAGATACCTACAAAAAGAGAATGTGTTAAGACATTATAAACATAATTTTAAGGACTAAAAACCTAGGCGCAAAAAATTTGTGAAAGATTGATCGATGTACCTTGACTTTCGATGGATTGATGCCATTGTCGCTCGCCACTACATTGGGGTCCTCGCCCGGGGTCGAGAGACCGGCAATCAATCCAAGAGCGGTGTCGACGCACCTCCGGAATGGAGACACCACAATCCGGTGGATCGGGAACCCGAGCTGGGAGGGGAGTTGCTTGGCCGTCTCGTGCGCCCTGGCCCACCCGACCTCAGCCAACGGCGGGTCCCACCGCCTCGGGGCAGTGGCCGGCCACGACCGGTCGACACTGTCGAGGCGGTCGCCATGGCGCATGACGACAATGTGCTGTTGGTGGTGGTGAGGTTGCTCGAGTCTCGTGGTGGCCATGGTCGCAGCAGGAAAAACGGTGGGGGAATGAGGGAGGAACGCTGGTAGAAAGAGATTAGGAGTTCTCAGCACAAATTTTTTCTCTCGATTGAAGGACGAGAGATCAGTAGATATACAAAGAGGAAGACCGTGTTCTCCGATACGGGCTTTCGTAACGAGTTCTTTCTACGCAGAGGTAAGAAGCTCACGCGACATGAGCCTCGCTTCTCGGCATATCGTCGGGAAGTTTCCCATGCGATGCGAACGCGTGAAGAACGGATGGTGAGGGGAGGATTCTGCAGTGGAGGATTCGTGGAAAATGAGAGGTGACGGTACCGTTACTCCTTGGAGACTAACGGTGCTGCCCCCACCACAGTAAAAATAATAATAATAAAATACTTATTAAAAACGTCATCAATAGCAAAATATATATATATCTCTATATTCAATGTAAAAAAGAACGGCTCAAACATTTTTTATTACAGGACAAAATAGATATAAGATTTCTGTTAGCCACGTCTCCACTATAAAACATTTTTTGCACTAATAATCATGAAAGAAAATTTTCACCGTTTAGCAAAATTAGTACAATTGTCAAAATTTAAACTCAAACACTTAATTTACGTATCAATAAACCCTACTCGATTCATGGCAATCCAAGTTAAGTCAAAAATCAAAATCGCGATCATCTCATTACTAACCAAAAGTGAAACTTATTAAAAATTCAAGCTCCATTTGTTTCGTAAAAGCGAATAATTTGGAAATCATTTTCCAAATAGATGATTGTTTATATTACTCACAAAAATGAGTAAATGATAAATATTTCCATTGCCCATGAAAATATTTAGACATAAATTGTTATCGGAAATAAAAATATTCTTTATTGACTAATTATTTTAATTTGAAAAATATTTTCCAGATCATTCATTTTCTATAAAATAAACGGACTTTTAAAGTACATTGAATTTCTTTGATTAAAATTTTTTTTATCTCATTGTCTTTATTTTTATTTTTTTCACACAACACCACTTTTTGAACATGCTCACCAACTTTCAAATTTCTTTTCACTTGTTTGGTAATTATTTAAAATATCATTGGTGAAAATGTTTTCATGATTACACCGCAAAAGAATTTACTTTTAAATTTTAGTAGCTATTCAAATTATTAGAAAAGTTCACGAGCAACAAGTAAATTTCCTTCTTGTTGATTTCACTCTCGTTTAAAAAAAAAGAATTATTGAAGAAAATCTGAAAATTTTCTACTAAGATATAGTCTCCAAATTTGTTCCACGTTATGGTTCCGGTTGACCATTATCATTGAATGGCAATATTTGGTCCACGAAATGCTTTCCATAGTAACGTCCGTTGCTAATAATGTACAATGAAATAAAACAAAGTGAACATAACAAAGACGCTATCTAGCATATTCCTCTTCCTAATTAATTGTATAAAGTAATATATATATATATATATATATATATGTCGTGAACCACTTAGGGTTTGACTAATGGATTACTAGGCTCTTCCAAGCCCATACAAATTCGCGACTTATGTTTAGATTCTTAACATGCAATTGATTTTTAATTAGGAGTCGCCACTAATCTAATTTTGGTGGGTAACCCAAGTAAAGTAACGGGAACTTGATTACGCTAAATTTCTTTAACGCCCTTTTGGTACCTTTTTCTATTGTTTCGAAAAAAAAAAATTTGTAGGCAGCTTAAATTGATTTTAATTTACTTCCATTTCCCTAACATGTGAGGTGATCATACGGGTGCGCAAACCACCAATTTAATACCCAAGAAAGTAATAAATAAATTACGAGACTTATCTCGTAACAATGAAAGCATCTGCAATGTTAGTTTAAAATTCACATCAAAAGCCCTAAATATGATTCTTAATTAACACGTAGTCACTCAATCATTTAAGGATTTTCTCTTGTTTAATAAAAGTCTAATATACATGTTATGCAATTTAACTAACTGATCTAATTCTAATGACGGGCAATTTCTAATTAAATGGACCTAGCAACAATCACTAAATGACATGCATTTCATGAACCGATTATCTATTTTAAGTTAGGAAATAGACTACTCCGAATCCTATCTTAACTTAGAAATTTATCTCGACATGCAATTTAATTCAAAGATGTTATCTAACCTAGATAACACCTAAACATGCATTTTAAAATAATCTAACTATTCTATCATGCAATTCTATCTAGGAAATCAATGTATCTATATGATATGCAAATGAAATTTTTTTGTACTTTTGGGATAAATAAAGCAGTTAAAAGATAAGCACCAAATCATTCACGGTCATCAAAGATGTTATCCAACGTTCGAGTTTGGAAACAATATCTAATCAAGCTTGATTATTTCGCTAATAAAATCAGTAAATTGATTTTAAACCTTAAATATCAAAATATCACAATTTTATTCCCGCGTGATTAATTATTCCATCTAGATGGAATAAAAAATTATATGCGATTGCGAATTAGGAAATAAATCTTAAATGAGGATGTCTATCACTTGAAAATATTTAATTAGATATCAACACGCATCAAATAGACAATGAAATACTCAAATCAACTTAGGATGAGAATTTCACCTAATTTGATGATTCGGACAGCAATGACCGGCGATTCAGGGTGATATGCGACTGAGAAGGGGCCACTTCACGGTGGTGCTTACGATCAACAAACCTACAAAGCAGAAACTTCACGGGATGCTTGGTTCGAGTATGAGCTCAACGGGACGGCAGCTTGTCTTGGCGTCGGGCCAAAGGATGGCGTCGGAGCAGCTCACGTCGGATCTTCACGGCTCAGCATGGCAAGGCAACAGCGAGGCAATGAGCTCGCCAGGGACTCCGCGACTAATGATATTAAAGGAACGCCGGCGTGAGATATGATAAAGAATGCCTTGGTTAATTCCTGCTTTTCGTCTGTTCCCCAAAAGAAGATCAATGTGGGATTTTTCGTTCCTCGCTCTTTGCTGAATGCCTCCACCGAAGACTTTGACCGAGCAACCCTCTTAGGCCACTTCTATACATCTAAAGAAATAAGAAAGTGGCATCTTCTGCGTGTAATGGGTGATGAAACCGTGCCAAAAAAAAAATCTGCAGTAAAAATAAAGAATAGAACTTTGCAGGATCAGTCTCGGTTGTATGGAACCAGACACGTTGCTGCAGCTTTGATGTGGCCCGACCAAGGTTACTCGTCGTGGGAAACTCACTGGAAAGACTGGCAGATGACACGCTGGGCCGAGATCTCGCTTCAAAGTGCTCGCTGGAAGTGTCAACCCTGTTGTGACAATGCAGATGTCGCAGCGAACCGCCGGGGACGGCGGATGGGGGCTGGCTTGGATCAGTGAGGCACGGGCGAGAGGGAAGGAGCAGTTCCAAGGTCGCGGTGCCAAGAGATCCCTTTCTCTCTTTTTTCGTGTATTCTCTTGGCCGTATGTTCAATATGTGGCCTCTCTATAGTGCTATGGGATTCTGAATTGCCGACCCCCGTTGCTTGTCTATAGTTGGTCCTTTTATAGGTAAGGATGACCTAGGCTTTCAAGGAAAGAGAATAGATCTACATATTATGTTTTAGTTCTTTCCTATTCTTGTGATTTTTTCTCTGACCATGCCAGTGAAGACGAAATTCCTCTTTCCTCTTTTTATATTGAATATATCGTTTCCCTTGGTGTGAAGATACGAAAAACAATGATCCTTTTGCTTATATTCACTTCCCGCTGTAGCCCTTTTTTCAACCATAGAAAGAATAAATTTCAGCAAAATTTCTTTCCATCTATGTTTGCCGATCCCCTCACTAGCAATCCCCCTCATTTCATGTCCATCGAATCAACCAAATATCTCCAGGATTTTCACTTCCTTTCTCTTCTTCAACGGATATATCGGTCAACTTTTGGACTTTACTCAAGCAAATGCATGAGTGGGCTCCTTGCCCACAATTGCCGATTTCCGTAACCAAATCCCATGAGGGCCATTCTCATATCAGGCCAATTCTAATGTGGATGCAGTGAATTGATGATAACCCTTCGAACATCTATATGCAATTGACTAATATTTTTTTTGTTTAGGGGCTAAAGTTTAGTCCCTAACTTTTATGTATTAAATAAACGATCGGATCGCCAAAATTTATGTGTCAACAATATATATATATATATATATATTCACCTTTTTTGAAGGGATTTCAATTTTCTTTTTCCTTTTCTAACATCTGCTTAATACCTATCTTGCAAGCATTTTGCGCATATTTCCATTTTATCCCACACATGTTTCCATGATAAAATTTTGACATTTTTCTATCTTGAACAACTTCTCTGAAAAAAAAAAAATGTAATATCTTGCAATATTTTTCTCTTCCCGCATATATTTGTACAATTTTTTTGTTCTATATATTGTTATCACTAATTTCCTTAAATTATTCAAGAGCCTCCGCCCTTGCCTTTGCACCTTTTTGTGTGTGTATGTTTTAAAATATTTTTTTATTTAATTAAGCTTATTGTTAAAAAATTAGAATCAAAATCCAAAACGATGTTGTTTTAGCCTAGTGTTTCATGTCTTGGCCATGTCATTACCATGTAGGAGAGAAAAAAATAATACAAAAAGCCACGCCAGCATTTCCCATTAGTCTAAATGAACATAGTTGATGGAATAATTTGATTGTATCAATTTGACAAGTTTTAGAACTTGATTGTACTTTTTGTAAGATTTAGGACTTAATTGCACTTTCATGACAAATTTTAAGACTTCCAATGCACATATCCCAATTTTCTATTAAGATTTATTTTCCAAATTTGTTCCGCGTTATAGTGCCGGTTGACCATTATCATTGGATGGCAATTTGTGGTCTGCAAGGCGCTTTCTCATGGTAACGTCCGTTGCTAATTACGCACAATGAAATAAAACAACGTGAACATAACAAAGAAGCAATTTAGCATGTTCTTCTTCCTCATTAATTATGAAAAAAATCTTTTTTTTAAAGGGATTTCAATTGTTTTTTTTTTCCTGACATATGCTTAATACCTATTTTGTAAACATTTAGCGCATATTTCCATTTGATCCCACACATGTTTCCATGTTAAAATTTCGATATTTTTCTACCTTGAACAACTTTTCTAAAAAAAATTAATATCTTACAATATTTGCCTCTTCCCACATATATTTATACGATTTCTTTGTTCGATATATTGTTATCACTAATTTCTTTAAATTATTCAATAAATTCAATTATTTCTTGACAAAGTGATTTTGCTTAATGATTTGAATGTCAATTTCTTGGACATGCGTGTGCTCATTTGCTAGTATAAAAAACAGAGAACCTCCTACTTTTAAGGAGTCACGATCCTTTTTATCCCCTTCCTCGATATATATTTTCTTGTTTTATTAAGAATTTAATGATGCGTAAATTATACTTCTATTTTCTCTCTTAAGTATTTGTGATAATGGAAAAGGTCCTAAAACTCGCATCCATCCGTGATTTTAATTCCAAAATTTTCTTTTGCTCATTTAAATCCAACAACTGGTCGTCGTACTTTGAATTAGCCATTCCATTACCTCCGTCGACTTTTGACGAGGAAAAATAATCTAAGCTGGCTTCTCTTTTTGTATTCTATCCCATCCACGAGGGAGGGACTCGTGATGAGGCAGGTGTCGCTCCCTTCGTCTGCGTACTTTTGCTGGTGGCCCGGTGCTATGACAAATGGGCCAATTATGACATGGTCTTTTGTATGTCATAATCATTGATCATAAAAACCCTATTCATGAAATTACCCGAATCCACGGCTGAAAATCAAATCTAGGCAAAATCTTTCCCCTCTTTTAGGACGTATATACATTATTTCCCAGTACTAGAAAAGACCAATATACAACCCGACATAGAACATATACCCTTTAGAAAAATAGAACAATGTTTTTGATTGGCGATCTAATTCAAAACTGATTTTCCAGTTTTACTTAATAACATAAAACCCATAAAAAAAATTAGAGAAAAGAACATATCACATTCAATGTTGAATCATAAAAAGAATAACACGTTCACTAATTGTCTATCCTAATTAGCAAAAGAATCCACTTAATATATGAAAGAATTTACAAAAAAAATCATAAAAGCAAGCTCTTTTGCCATCCATCATATATACTATGGCAAATCACGCATCATTCCACACGAGGCTATCAATCAAATCGGCATCCTCGGCAAGCAGCGTATGCCGGTTTGGCCATAGTTCCCCAAAAGCTCGAAGTCGCTGGCATCTAACTCATCGCCATTTTGAATGAGTTGTCTTGTAAGTTGTGCATATCCGCAGTAATCCATCCTAATCCTGAAGCTCGCACCATCCTCCAAATGTGTCGAGACCGTGACCTTCACTGCTTCCCCTGCATAAACGTGAAGGGATGATTTTGGTACGTGAAGCCCGATGATTGATCGAGTGTGCTAAGGAAATACTAAGAACTTATCATTGGAAATTGTTCAAGTAATATATCATCATTGAATAAGATCTTATGTGGCATGAAGTTGCTGGGGTTATGCACTTGAGCTTTATAGCTTTCAATCCGATTGCATAGCAGTTGAAGCTTACCATGAGTGATGAGTAGCAAATTTTCCGAAGGGTATCTATCGGCAAGAGAATGAATAGTGTGGAGATATCTATCTCTTGCCTTTGGCTCAGACTCTCCCCAGTGCGGCAGCTATAAAAAAAAATCAAATTCAAATCAGTTCAGTATATGCGTCCACGAAAGAAAGAGAAGCCCATTATTTACTAGACAGGGGTAGGGATCTCTCAAGTTAGGTAAAACACTGATAAAATTTTGTCTTTTCCCTTCTCGTCTTTATGCTTGAGAAAACAATACGAAATTCTCGAACATAAATTAAGCAAGAAACGAAGACCAAAAGTCATGCAAACGGTCAAAAATTTTGTCCATTAGTCCTGCTTGACCTAGTCCTATGGCAAGATATTTTAAAGTGGAAGAGTTTAGCAAGTGGATCTCATTATAATTCGGTGTTGTAAAGTCTAATCCCATAAAACGAACATGAAAAATCTTTTGTACCTCATTAAACACTGATTTCACTGTACAATCCAAAGTGTCTATTGGAATCAAAGCTTCGATCTCGGGATTATTGAATTTCCAATCCGCGTGGTCCACAGGATTAGGAGGAGGATATTTGATTGCCACGTCGTTGAACATCTCACTCAATCCATACTCTATAGATACCTACAAAAAGAGAATGTCTTAAGATATTATTATAAACAAAATTTTAAGGACTAAAGACCTAGGCACCATTAATAAATGCAGACAGGAGCAAACAATTTCAAAAGAATGTGAAAGAGAGACCGATGTACCTTGACTTTTGATGAGTGGATGTCATTGTCACCTGTCACTGCATTGGGGTCCTCGCCTGGGGCCGAGAGACCGGCAATCAATCCAAGGGCAGTGTCAATGCACCTCCGGAATGGAGACACCACAATCCGGTGGATCGGGAACCCGAGCTGGTAGGGGAGTTGCTTGGCCGTCTCTCGCGCCCTGGCCCAACCGACCTCGGCCAATGGGGGGTCCCACCGCTTCGGGGCCGTGGCTGGCCACGACCGGTCGACGCTGTCGAGGCGGTCGCCATGGCGCATGACGACAATGTGCTGTTGATGGTGGTGAGGTTGCTCAAGTCTCGTGGCGGCCATGTTCACAGGAGAAAAAACGGTGAGGGAACGAGAGAGGAATTAGTGAGAGAGAGAGAGAGAGAGAGAGATTGGGAGTTCTCAGCACAAATTTTGTATCTTGGTTGCAGGACAAGCAAAGATCCGTGTAAGTGTGTATATGTACAAAGAGGGATACCGTGTTCTCTCGATCTGGGCATTCCTAACAAGTTCTTCTACGCGCAGATAAAAAGATTACGCGGCTGAGGCTCTCTGGATATCGATGGGAAATTTCCTATGCGCTATGAACGCGCGAAGAAGGGATGATGCTGTGTCGGCCGTGAGAAGTAACCAGTAGAATTGACGGTAGTTCCCAAGAAACTGTGGTGGAAGATTCAAGGCAAATGAGAGAGGGTGACGGGACCCAAGAAACTGTGGTGGAAGATTCAAGGCAAATGAGAGGGTCCACATTAAAAAAAGAAAGAAATGAAAAAAGAAACTTATTAAAAATATCATCAAAAGAAAAATATATTACATCTCTACATTCAATGTAAAAAAGAACGTTTTAAACATTTTTTTTATTACAGGACAAAATAGATGTAAGATTTCTGCTATAAAACATTTTTCACACTGGTAATTGTGAAAGAAATTATTCATCGATTTAGTAAAATGAGTACAATTATCAAAATTAAACTCGAATACTACTTTATGCAAATTAAAGCATCAATAAACTCTACTTGAGTCATGGCAATCCAAAATTAACTCGAAATCAAAATTTGATCGACTAACTAAAGGTGAAATTAAATTTAAAATTTAGGTTTTGTTTGTTTTGCAAAAAAAATAATTTGGAAAAAATTCCAAATAATGATCGTTTATATTACTCACACAAATGAATTAACGACAAATATTTTCATCATCCACAAAGATATTTAGATATAAATCATTATATTTAATAAAAATACTTTTTTATTGATTAATTATTTCAAGTAATATAAGTGATAATTTTTTGGAAAATATTTTTCAAATGATTTATTTTTCATGAAACAAACAAAGCCATAAAGTACATAAAAATTTCTTTGATTAAATTAGTTTCCCTCATTGTCATTTTTTTTGTACAACTTCACTTTTTTACCATGCTAATTTTTTCACTTTTTTGATAATTATTTTAAATCTCATTTAATTAGGTAAAATGCATGTGTGGGTTGCTAATTTGATTTTCATTGTATTTAGAATTGGTAAAAATGTTTTCAAGAGTACACCGCAAAAAAAAAAATTTACTTTAACATTTTAGTAGTTATTGGAAGTATTAAAGAAGTTCACAAGCATCAAGTAAATTTCCTTTTTGGTAGTTTTATTTTCGTTATAGAAAAAATAATTATTGACCAAAATCCAACAATTTTCTATTAAGATTTATTTTCCAAATTTGTTATGCGTTATAGTTACGGTTGACCATTATCATTGAATGGCAATTTGGGTACGTTTGATTCAGCATTTTGAAAGCCCATTGGGAAAATGTAAAGTAATTTAACCTAAAGGACTTTAGACAAATGCAAAAACTGTTTGGTAAATTATGATTTGATAAGTAACTTTGAGAGAAATGATGTTTGGTAGAAAACACATTTGAAAAGCCATTTGGATGATTAATATTAGTTTTTTTTTTAATTTTATTTATTTAAAATTGAAAAAAAATAATGTATGCAACTTTTTAAATATAAATTTTGACAATAATACTAAAAAAATCAAATGCATATATAATAATAAAAAAAAAAAGACCAAACCCTTCATCGGAATTTTTTAATTTTTATTTGATTAAAATTGAAAAAAATGATGTATGCAACTTTTTAAATATAAATTTTGACAATAATGCTAAAAAAATCAAATACATACATACATACATACATACATATATATATTTAAAAAAAAGGACCTAATCTTTCATTGAATTTTTTTAATTTTTATCTATTTAAAATTGAAAAAAATAATGTATGCAACTTTTTAAAGATAAATTTGAAAATAATGCTAAAAAATCAATTACATATATATAATTTTAAAAAAAAATACCAATCCCTTCATCGGAATTTTTTAATTTTTATTTGTTTAAAATTGAAAAAAAAATAATGTATATAACTTTTTAAATATAAATTTGACAATAATGCTAAAAAAATCAAATACATATATATATATATATATATATATTTTAAAAATGACCAAATCCTTCGTCGAAATTTTTAATTTTAATTTTTTAAAATTGAAAAAATAATGTATGCAACTTTTTAAATATAATTTTGAAAATAATGCTAAAAAATCAATTACATATATATATATATATATATATTGATTTAAAAAAAAAGACCAAACCCTTTGTAGGAATTTTTTAATTTTTATTTGTTTAAAATTGAAAAAAATAATGTATGCAACTTTTTAAATATAAATTTTGACAACAATGCTAAAAAATCAAATATATATGCTAAAAAATAAAATATATAAATAATTTTTTTTTAAAAAGGCCAAAATATATTTAATTCTTTTTAGCATTTATATATATATTTGATTTTTTGGCATTATTTTGGCATTTAAAAAAATAATAATGAGGGAAAATTAGAAATTTGAAAAATGAGTGAGGATAATTTTGGAAGAAAAAAATAAGTTTCAACATTTGGTCAAATGCTGAAAGATCAAAGCTAGTCCCTATTAGCATTAGGCTTTTAGCCTTCCCAATGCTGATTTTTATTTGAAAGCTAGTTCAAAATAGTTGCCAAACGGTTTAACATTTCGCGAAGTGGCTTTAGAGGCTAAATGTCCTTGGGAATGCTGAACCAAATGCACCATTTGTGGTCCACAAGGCGCTTTCCCATAGCAACGTCCGTTGCTAATAATGTACAATGAAATAAAACAAGGTGAACAAAACAAAGAAGCTGTAGCATGTTCTTCCTTATTAATTGTATAAAGTATTCTGACACGCTTAATACCTATTTCGCAAACATTTTGCGCATATTTCCATTTTATGCCACACATGTTTCCATGTTAAAATTTTGATATTTTTCTATCTTGAACAACTTTTCTAAAATAATTTAATATCTTGCAATATTTTTCTCTTCCCACATATATTTATACAATTTCTTTGTCCTATAATTGTTATCAATAATTTCTTCAAATTATTCAACAAATACAAATATACAAAGTGATTTTGCTTAATGATTTGAATGGCAATTTCTTGCACATGCGTGCACACATTTACTAGTATAAAAAGCAAAGAACCTCCTATTTTATAAGGAGTCACAATGCCGCCACTCCCAACCAGTTTCCTGGCCGGGCCTCTTCATTTCCCTGTACCTTGCCCAGGGTTGGTTATCTGGGGATCGGCATCACGGGGATCCAAGGTGGCGGCCCTTCCCCTCCCGAAGGAAGGTTGTGGCGGGTCCGCCAAGTGAGCCGGTATCTTTTTTGAGGCCCGGATCCCGGCCTCTATCCAGTCTATTCCTGGACGTCAAAGCCTTTTAAGGTCTTGTTTAGGACCAGCCCTTCCTCGATATATATCGTTTCTTAGTTTATTAAGCATTCAATGATGCGTGAATTAAACTTCTATTTTTTCTCTTGAGTATTGGGGACAATGACAAAGGTTCTAAAGTTGCATCCATCTGTGATTTTAGTTCCAAAACTTTCTTTTGCTCATTTAAATTTAACAACTTGTCCATTCCATTACCTCCGTTAACTTTTGACGAACAAAAAAAAAATCTAAGTTGGCTTCTTCCTTTTATTTTGTATTCTATTCCATCTAGGAGGGAGGGGGTCGTGAAGGACAATGAGGCAGGTGCCGCTCCCCTCGTCGCCGGTGAGGATCGGGGACCTTTGCTGGTGGCCCGGTGTGGCAACGGTTGTCGTGGTCATCAATCAAGGGCCCCTGCCCTCGCCTCCTCAAACAAGGGCAGTGGCCCCTCGCCGGGCCACCGGCAAGGGCTTGTTGCTTGCCCTTCACCTTCGGTGAGGGTTCATAAACCTTACTAGCAACAAAGGGTTTTCTCTCTGTTCTCTGAATTTTTTTTCTCTCTTCTTTTGAGTTTTATTCATTGTTCTATTTATTTTTTATCTTTGCCTATTTGGTGCCGCATGAATGCCATTCATACAAAAAATAAAATGAAAATAAATACAAAAGTGCCGCATGGATTTTCTGTCCAAGAAAAATCACAGAATTAATGGAAGGATCAAAAGAAGATTTAGGACTGTAGTGATGAACTGACACAAGTTTTAGTACTTCTGTTGTCATTACCCTATATATTTGAATCTATTCTATTTTACATATAAACTTAACAAAAAGTAGTCGAATCTTAAATTATTTTTCTTTTCCACAAAAAATTATCTAACTATCAATTTTTTACATTCGTGCAACATGTGTGCGCACTTTTGCTAGGTATAAAAGTACTTGATTACTTAGCCCCTAAGAAAAGGCAGAAAAGAGGCTATCTCTTTAATTTGAGAATATTTATAAAACTGAAGCCTTTACATTAGACGATAATGGGCTAATCACAGTGGACACTTCACCATCGAGTTCCATTTGAACATCAATTTGCGAGACATATACATAGATATAGTCGATCACATTGCATTAAACACATTAATATGGCGTGCAATAAAAAAAGAAAAGAGAAAATGAGAAAATTGATAAAATAACATCGGAACATGTCTCCCGACCACACTTTCTCTTGTTTCCCTTACCAGATCTTTCTCTTGCTCGTCGTTAAAAGCTTTATTGATTAACAAATTACTATGCTTCGTCAGTGAAAGAATTTGCATGTTTAGATTTTTGAAATGTAATGATTCAAATTAAACGGTTAGAATGTAAAAAAAATTGGAGTTATTTTATGATGCGTTCATTTCATGAAAAATGAAAAATGAGTGATTTGGATAACATTTTCCAAAAAATAATTGCTTATATTGTTTAAAAAAATTAGTCGATGGAAAATATTTTTATCATCAATAATAATCTGCCTAGTTATTTTCATGGGTAATGAAAAGATTTTCCATACATTTATTTTTGTAAACGATATAAGCAATTATGTTTCGAAATTTTTTTTTCCAAATCACTCATTTTTCAGGAAACGAATGCAATATTAAAGAGGATTTGTATGTTTAGATATTTGAGAATTTGGTTAATTAAACTAAAGGATTAGAATCGAGAGCAAATTTTAAAATTTGGGCTTCTGCACTGGTTAGACCAAACCGGAATGTAATTCGATTGGGCCTAACTCTCTTGTTGTCTGGACATGGACTTCCTTAATTTCAGTTTGGGCCAACTCTCATGTTCTCCAGCCCAACTATGGTCGGGCCGGGCTCATCTTTCTACTAATGCTTGACTTACCTTCATAGTATTGGGATATCCCCGCGGAAAATGTGCCACAACAATGATTAACAAAACGATGCTGGCGACGTCACATTTCGTAAGTAGTTATTGAAATTAGTAGGCCTATTCAAACAATCGATAAAGACCCCTCGCATCTCTTGGTGAACGAATTTAAGAGATGTTCGGACTGATCAATCTACATGGAGAAACCACTAGGGATTTGCTCTAATGGTCACCCTTCCAACTTGGAAGAGGGAGCTGGGGGGTTCAAATCCCCACCTTCTCATTGGGGGATTGAGGTGGGGACGATTTCATTTCAGGAGTGGGTTTTGACTCCCTCGTCCTGCAAAGAGGCAGAGCAAAAGTCTGAAAGTGAGTGTTAGAGTAGGATTAGAGTAGGACCGACCAAAAAAAAAATCTACATAGAGAGAGTCATCTATAGACAACGTATCATATTGGTCAATTTCCCCTATATGCCTACTAAGTTCTATTACTAATGACTCACATTGTATATGTACTAGATGGGCTATATAAAAAGTGAAATCCTTTAGCTAGGGAAAGAAGCACTGAAATGTAAGATTAAAGTGCGAGTGATAAGATAAAATCCTAAGGCTATGAAAAAAATTAAAAAAATTAACACCATACAATATAAAACACTTTTACGTCAGATCATTCATCCCAATTTTCGCTCACATCTTGTCTGATTCATGAGATTATGTTTAGGTTTACTTACATAAGATGGGCTTTTTCAATCATAGAAACAAAAGAGAAATTATCAAAAAAAAAAAAAAAATTTAAGCCTATTGCCCTTATGCCAATTTAGTCTCAAAACTTTTAATTCAGCTAATTTAGTCCTAAATAGTTTGACGATTTGTCAATTTAGTTCTAAGTTTTTTGATGATTTTTTGCTAATTTTGGCTAGAAAACACTGATGTAACAGTCTAGTCAGCTTTGACCTTTCTACTTAACACAATTAATGCTTGACGTGAATAATTTTTATTTTTATTTTTATTTTGTTTTATGATTTCTTTTTCTTTTTTCTTTTTTTTTTTTCGTATTTTTTTTCCAAGGTCACCGACCATAGGCAAGGGCCTCACCCAAGCCACTCAAGGGTTGGTTGGTGACCTCGCCAGCAACTAGTTGGAAAACAAAAGGAAAAGGAAAAAAAGAAGAAAAGAAAAAAAGAAAATTTTTTAAAAATAAAAAATATGTATGAAAATTGTCCATGTTAAGATTGGCCGTACCACGTACAACAACTAATGCTGACAAGACCGCCATATCAGTGTTTCCTAAAGGACTAAACTAGTAAATCGTCAAAAGGTTTATGTGGCAAATCATTAAAATATTTATGACTAAATTGACAAATTGTAAAAAAGGTTTAGAATTAAATTGGCCAAATAAGAAGGTTTGGGACTCAATTGACGCAAGTACAATAAGTTTAAAACTTCTTTCGTAATTTTCCCCAAAAACAAACACCAAAGGAAAGAGAGAAAAAATAAGCATTCCAGAATGCAAATAAATGGATGTTTTAACCAGTCTTTCTTCCTCAGGAATCCTCTAATTCTCTAGGATGGCAATAAGAGATGGAGAGCGTCGCTGCTTAATCAACTTTGCTGTTATAAAGATAAGATGTCAATGTCCCAACTGATTTTAGCTCCTTTCGTGCATCATGCGGTTACTTGGAGACATTACATTTGACCTAAACATTTGACACAACTCTTGTCCATTGCGATAGGTCACAAGAAAGAACATAATAAGCGCCATTTCTAGCACAGAAGACGTGTTAAAACGACAACATTGAGTCAAGACAAATTTACAAAATTGATATACCAAGCGTTGTGGTTGATTTTTGTTGGATATCAATAAATTTTGGGCTACTTGTTTTAAAAGCCATTGTTTAGTTTATACATTTTGCAACCTACCCTTGCTTTATGTTACAAACCATTCTCAAGATTAAAAAGCTCCTCTGAATTGTAATTGCAATCATCGTACTTATTCATTTTCGTTAAAACAAATGGAATGCAAAAAATATTTACTTTAACTATAATCGTTCTTATCGCTTTAGATAAATATGTTAACTGAAGATATTTTTATTGTCAACAAAAATGTATAGGCTTTGCAAGGCTGGGAATACCCTCAACACCATTCTTTTACAGGGTTCACGTGTGATTATAGCATGTTTTGGTCATTCATCAATGATTTACCTTTTTGAATAAAAGTTATATTTCACATTTTAATGGTAACCTAACGCGGCACAAATTATTAATATGATTATGATACTACAACATGAATTACCAAACCCTTGAAAGACCCGTGGGCAAACTTAAAACAATTATGTGTCACATTCATGGTTATACACATTGCAGAAGAAGTCAGAAGTATGGTTGGACGAGAAATATGCGAATTGAAGATACTTCTCATCTTGAAGTCCTACATTGAAATTTCGCCAATGGTTTGACTCAACTCGAATCAGAGTTGGCGTCGCCTCGTTTCTTGTGTGCCCAAACAACCAAAGTACCACAAGTAATGCCGTAAAAAGCAAAGGTAATCGGATGGAAAAGCCAAAGTACCTGGCCCCAAAAGCGACTCGTGGTTGCGAGATAGACCCATTATTTTACGTTGCGTGCGTGCTTGGGCATTAGATGTTCCTAATGGTTAGGGTTTTGGATTTTAATTGCAATTATTGCGGGCGCTTTTCTCCTCTTTTTCCCTTCTTTTCCTGATGGGTAGTTTCCGAGAAGGATCTTCGGTGGAAGTTGAGAGTAGAAAACGTCAAGTTGGAGTCTTAGGATGGTACAAAATGTCGGGCTCCTCGATAGGACAAGGCTTCGGCGGTTACTAGGTGGACGATCCCTCGTCATCTTCCCGCACACGCTACGAATGCTCGAACATCGTGCCCCCTTCTCGTTGCACATGTTATCACCGGTTAAAAGAATTCGTCGAAAAGCAAAAGGGAGCAAGATAGAAGATAATTTATTTTAGGTGAAACCGATCAACCTCTATTGTTTAATTAGGTTGCCTCCCTTTGTCATCCTCCCACACGAGATGCTCGAACATTGGTTAGGATTCGTGCTGCCGAGAGCGAGCAAGAAGGAAGATAATCCATTTCGGGTGAGACCGATTGATCTCGCTTGTTTAATTAGGTTGCCTCTTCGTGCAAATTATGTCACTTAGCATATGATATATGCGGGCGTTTTGAGAATGCAAGCGCTGTGCTCCTTGGGGTTTATAATGGCATCTTGGTGATGATGGTGATCTATCTTTCTCACTATGGAAATGTTTTGACTTCTTTGAAAGGATGAAAACGTGTAAAAATTCGAAGAGACCTTGTGCATCGAAATTTATGAATTTGCAAAGATTCAAGGCATTTGCTATCAAATAAGATTCAACATTCAAGCAAGAAAAGAACAAATATTGCCGAACTTATATTAGGTTGACACTAAGTTACCTCAACTGACGTTAAATTTCATATTTGTAGTCTTTTTCAGGTGCTAGGAATACAAAAAAGAGTTTGGTTCTCAAACATTAGAAGCACACGAAAGTTTAGTGTATCCAATGAAATGAACAAGTGAAATTCATAATATAATCGAGCAGAACCAAGGATGGGGGCTAGGATCAAGGAACTTTATGGATTCTTTCACAAATGGGTTGTTATTAGTCCTATCCAGTCTAATGGATAGGACGGAATCACTACTCTTTATTCATAACAATTCCTTATTTCCGTAACTATACACAAATGTGTGTTGTTTGCTATATGATGGAACATAAAGCGGAATCCTAAAATCATTTTTCTCCTCTCAATTCCTCATTCTCAATCGAACAGGATGGTGGTATAGTGTTGAGAAATTGGCCCTCATATCCAAGAGGGTGGAAAAAGGTCAACTCCTCGAATATGCACCTCTTCGCTTCTCACTCGATGCACGGGATGACAGCTATGAACATTGAGCGACAACTAGGCGATAAATGGACAAAAAAGTAGCAATTGAAGCAAATTGTGTCAAATCCTTGAGAAATTGGTTCTCATGGTTAATCGTGGCAAGTTCAAATCCTCACGTTTAAACACATTCACTTTTCATGAGGCATAGAATATGTTAGAATATTTTAAATATTAAATTAACAATTAATCTAACAATTTATGCTTTTGAATTTTACTTTTTAATATGATATCGTAGTCAGTTACTCCTTTCATATATACGTCTACACCCATTAGTCAAATTCCACATACTACTTGTGATCTGATTTGCACATGAGGAGTGTTGAAATATCTCATATTGCTTAATAGTGAGGTTTTTATACTTTTTAAACGTATGTGGTTTCCATCTACCTATTAACTTAAAACTTTTAGAATAGTTGTTGATAGTCACGAAAAAATGTCACAAAAAAGATCGGGATTTTTACTGAATCCCCTAGGAAAAAGTACAAAGAGAAAAAGTCATTGGCTTTTTTATCATTTTATTTATTTATTATGGGATTATTTATGTTGATATGGAAAACATGACAATTTTTATTACTTTTCTAGTAGCATCTTCGCTTTTTCATCATTGCCATCTTTTCTGTAATCATCTAATATATTATGAAGGATTAACCCACAAAATGTATGCCAGCTTTAGGTATCCGAACCCTTTTCTTTCCTTTTCTTTCTCATACTCCTCCTCCTCCTCCTCTTCATCCTCGCCTTTGCTTCCCGTAGAGTCTTCCAATTCAGCTCAACACGCCAACACCCGCCGATCGCCCGAAGACGTGGGAAGGTAATAAAGAAAAGCAGCTCAATTTTTCCCCATCTTGAGAATTAAGTTTAGTAATAAACTCAAGACAGAAAAGGACCCAAAAATGAAAAAGCAAAGCAAAGCCCATATAAAGCTAGTCCAAGAACAACTTGCACACATGCCTATATGTGTGATTTGATTCCCTTATCAACAAAATTACCATAGCCAACCAATAATTCTCAGTAAAGCCTTGTACTTTGAGAAAGACCCCGGAGAATAAATGTGCAAAAGGGCAAAAAGAAGAAATAAAATACAAAAAAAAAAAATTAGAAAGAATTAGAAAAAAAAAAAAAAAAAAGGGAGTATGATTATCATGCAGTTGACTCATTTGGCCAGAAACGTGATTGGGCCCCACCTCGATGTTGAATTGGATCGGGCCCCACTCATGTGGCCATGTGTTACCATCTCGCAAAGGTCTCTCTCTCTCTCTCTCTCTCTCTACCTTAGGCTGTTCCAGATCCACCGTAGCGCCGTCAAGATTGTCGCAAATCATAGATCAGCATGTGTTAGAACAACCCAGATGAAAATGAAAAGGAGAAAAAGAATTAAATCGAGATCTAATTCAATTAATATGTTAAATCGACGGCCAGTAGGCATTCTTGCTAAATAAAATATTCGGACGAAGGCGAAAAACGACTCGGGACTGGTGACTCACTTGTCTTTTACGTCGACTCGCTTTGTCTTTTTCCCGACCGTGGCCGAAGCCTTCCACGTGGGAACTTCCTCATTGGTTTTCCTTCCGAAGACCCTTCCTTCTCTTGCCCAACTTCATGTGTAACATGTTTTTTTTCCCAGGTCGTGTGTTTCACAACGAACTATCTTCTCGTCTATTGTCTGCTGCCCATCTGTTGGGCATTGAAACAGCTAGATATCAAGAGCCGGGTGGTTGCCAGAGGAAATTGGACCAATTGAAAGTTGTTATCCTTGCGCCTAGGGATGGCCATGGTTCCAAGATATAACCCTAACTTGAGATAGAAGACGTGTTTGTGAACCATCCAAACAAGATCAAATTCGATTTTTTTTAGGTTTAAGTTTTGGAGCAGTAATCGCATTTAGTAAAATTTTTGTTCCCTAACAAATTTCTATTTTTTTGTTCCCGAAAGCGATTTGGAACAAAATCAAGAATAAAAAAAAAAAAACATTCTTATTCCGAAAACAAATCTAAAAATCAAAACCAACTCTTTTTATTCTTCTATTTTCTATTCTTCTCTTTTCTTCTTCTTCATCCGTCCGCCACCGTCCACCACCATACGCTGCCGTCCGCCGCCACCGCCAGTCACCGGAACCAGTCCGGCGAGCTCGCCGGAGGCTCGCCAAGCCAGAGCGAGGTGCTAGCTTGCCTCGCAACGCCCAGCCTCGTCGGTGGCCAGGCTAGGCGAGCCTCGCCGGTGGCCAGGCGGGCCTCACCTAGCTATCGACAAGGGGCGACCGGCCAAAATAAGAAGAAGAAAAATAGGAGAAAAAGGAAAAAAAGAAAATAGAAAAAAGGAAAAAATAAAATAAAAAATTATTTAAAAATTAAAAGAAATCAATGAGCACGGTACAAACGCAATTACTATGCCAGAATCAGAAATTTTGGACAATTATCAAATGGCTTAAAATGCTTAGAAATTGTTCCCGGGAACAGAATAAAAAAGAACTATTTTCGATCAGAATCTGTTCCCGGGAACAGAATCATTACCAAACGTACCCTAAATTGGTGGGAATCTATTTAATTCTAGGTTTCAAAGTATGCAGGGTACGTTCCGAGTTCAAAAAATTGGAAAACCTGTTTTAACGGGTAAATTCCAGATTTTAGGTAAATGAAACCTGGAATCTATAATAAGTTTTTTTTTGTTTTTCTTGGTCTATGTATTCATTCGATCCTGCAGTATTATATGACGTCCAATGATGAATATATAATTTATAACCATTAGTCTAAGTTTTTTATTTTATGATTAAGATTTTTCATTTGCCAATGTTTCATATTCTTAATATATCTAAATATAAGTTGTAATCGTGAATTATAACAACAAGTAGTAGTCATTCACTACAATCATTCAATTATTAATATAAGTGGAATCAAGCGTAAACCTTGGAATTGACTTTGAAGCCTGTGACAAGGTAGGTTTAATATGATTTTATGAGACCATTTCTAACAGTTCTAAAAACTTAAATTGTTAAATGAATATGTAATTTATTATTTAAATATTCTAACTCTCATCTTTACATTTAGTTTAGTCTTTTGCCTAGTATTAAGTGTGAAAATTTAATTAGGAAAGTAAATGGGGCCTAAAAAGATTCGAACTTGGGACCTCCAAATTTGATACCAAGTAAGATTTTGTTGGATCACTATTAACTATTTTAAAAACTTAAATTATTATATGAATGTGTGGTTTCTTATTTAAATATTTTAACAAGTTCCAGCTTCTAAAGTATGCAAGGTGGGTTTCAAATTTCAAAAATAAGAAACCTACTCCAACAGGTAGGTTTCAAGTTCTAAAAAAATGAGGAACCCGTTCAAACGGATACATTCCAGGTTCCAGATGGAACCTATACAAAATCTCGAATCGCTCACCCCTACTCATGCCGCCTTTGATCCGTTGAGAGCCCATGCTCTCTTTAGGTTTGCGGGTCACCTAAGTTTGTTACCGTCCTCTGATTTCATGTGCTCGCACAATTATGGGTCTATACAAGTCGAGAATTGCGCTTTCCTTCTCATACAGTCAAGAGGTCGCGTTCGACGAGTTCAATCCATGGAGGAAACGATCATCGATTTATCTTTATTTCCTTCTTGAAAATGTGATTTCATGAAGAAAATATGTCGAGAAAATTATGAGGTCGAAACGTGGGATACTTGATTTTGGTACTTCGGTGTGCAGATCGGCGGCATGTGCATGCGTCCTTTGAACGGGGGATATGAAAATGAAACTACAGAAGAAAGGTTTCCTTCTTCTTTTTTCCTTTTTTTTTTTTTTTTGGTAAATTTCAAAAAGATAAAGAATCGATTTAATTAGATGCTGCGTATCCGACAACAGGCTCGAATGGAGGACCCATTTAAGGCTGAAAAGATCGATATCACATGAAAATCATGGGTTGGGTGGGGGCACCGACCCGTTTCGGCCTACCGTTTTTCTTCTGATAATTTCTTCTTAATTGATTGGCATGTGGTTTATGAAGCTCGTTCCTGAGGAACTTAATCAAACATGATGCATCAAATTGGAAGGACAATTAGCACAATATGCGTCTAGCAGATCCCCTCCGTTTAATTAACCTCAGCTTGATGCGGGTTATGTATCCCTTCTGAAATCAAGCGCGTTCAAATTAGGTTTCATGCGTGGTCATGTGTAAACCCATTTGGCCCTAGCATCCAATAAGTACTGATTGAAAACGAAATTGGGAAATATTGTCCAATTAATCCTAAAATTATTTGTCAAAATGTCAATTCAATCGTAAGTCTTCCAAATTAATTTAGTCCTCAATTTTTGTGTAAGATTCCAATATAGTCCTTTCTTTCGGTCAAATTTTGCGAATATAGATGACATAGGACGATGATTACTGGATTGCCATGAATGCTATCTCCAATGAAAATTGGCTAGAAAGAAGGATTATATTGGAATTCCGTACAAAGGTTTGAGACTAAAGTAATAAAATTGAAAATTTTAGAACTGAATTGACATCTATATAATAGGTTTATGATTGACTAGGTCATTTCACTCAAAAAAATTGTAAATAGATTATATCAAGTTACAAAATAACCTTAAATGTCGATCTGTCTCGAATTCGATAGAGACAGATTATCGCCAAGAAATGGGAAGATCCGTGCGACACTTTGATTGCATCCGAAATTGGGGAGTTTGTCATGGAGGGACGAAAAAAGGGACGACCCAATGTACCCAAGTGCACTTAGACGTGAAAAGAGCAAAGTATTTTAAAGGATTCAAACTAGGGACAATGCATTGACACAAGAAAAGGCCAAAGCCAAGTAACAAATTGCATGCAAGTAGAAAAGCATTTAGCATCATTGCCAAGGCCAAAGCCAAAGGCAAGGTGCAAATGCACGCTATTCATTGCCCATATAGGAAACAAAATAGCTGATGACCGAGTATCATGAGATCTCTCCCCCCTCCCCTCCTTCCCATATTAGTGCCATTGGGCCCCACCCCTCTTTTATGTCCTTTTCCTTTTTTTCTCTCCTGCGTCTTTTCCTTTATTTAATTTCCTTTTCTCCTTTTGCTTTTTCTCTTTATATAAAACATTTTATTTTCCAATTTACGGAGCGAGGCATCATAAAAGGCCCCAACAGCGTCCGTCGAGTGTGATGAGAACCAGCCTCCTCTAATGGCACAACATATCAACATTGAGAGTGGTGCCCAGGAGAGTTCTCCTAGCTCATCTTCACTCACCACCGCCGCCCCCGCTGCCCCCGCCACCGCCGCAACCACCTCATCCTCCTCCTACTCCTCCGCCGTGGCGGTCGCCGCAACAACAACCTCCTCCTCCTCCACCTCCTCGACCGGGTCGGATCCGGCGCTAGAACCGAGCAAAAGAAGCGAGGATTGCACTTCTCAAAAGGGCCCGGGGAAGTCCCCGAACTCGGGCGCCCCCCCGGAGGAGCCGGCCGGCAAGAGGCACAAGGCCGGGGGCTCCGGCGAGCACCCGACGTACCGGGGGGTCCGAATGCGGAACTGGGGCAAGTGGGTGTCCGAGATCCGGGAGCCCAAGAAGAAGTCGAGAATCTGGCTCGGGACGTACCCCACGGCCGAGATGGCCGCCCGGGCCCATGACGTGGCGGCATTGGCCATAAAGGGCAGCTCGGCCGTCCTCAACTTCCCCGAGCTGTCGCCGGAGCTCCCGCGCCCTGCCTCGACTTCCCCGAAGGACATCCAAGAGGCCGCCGCGAAGGCCGCCACGGCTTTCGCGCCGCTCCCGTCGGAGCGTGGAGCCGAGGATGGCACGGGAGCCAACCCGACGCGGGACACTTCCGAAAGGTCGTTGTCCGACACGAATTCTTCACAGGAATCGACGAACTGTAGCTCAAATGACAACGAAGATGCCCTGTTCGATCTACCTGATCTGTGCGTGGATCAACCGAATGGCTTCGGATTCTGTCCTTCCCTCTCGTGGCAGGTTTGCGCGGCGGATTCGGGGTCTCGGCTCGAGGAGCCGTACTTGGCATGGGATTACTTCTAGTTCTAGACCATTGAAGCGTATATTCATTTTGTGCTATAGATCAATTTGCTTGCTCGTACACATGTTCCGCCATGTCCTTATCGAGGGCGAAATCTTTTCTGAACCCGGTCCACCGTGAGTCGAGCGGCGTGATTCGTCGAGCTCTGTAAACTCCACTTCGCAACTACGTACGGGACTTGCTCAGGCCGCTCGATTCACCGTGATCTGAGGTTCAGACCAGATTTTCCAACCCTCTCGTTCGATGGAGACTTCTCGTCCTTCCCGATTTCTGAATATAAGAACACCCACTTGGGAAAATGTCGAGTTTCTGTCGCTCAAGAAAGCGTGGGGTCACTTCTGAGTTTGGTTTCAACGTAGCAAATTTCTAGAGAGAGAGAGAGAGAGAGAGAGAGAGATGGTTTGAGTTTCTTGCAAGACGAGGGGTTTTGCTCAGATCTAGCTGTAACATACGAGCACACACCACCAAAAATTAATTTCGAGTGATTACTTAAATGCGAGTGTTGATTTGGATTTTATATACATAACGAAAAATGGGGTTTCGTGCAGCTGATTGGCAATTTGCCAATCGCCTTTGTACCAATCTTGCTTTTTCTAGACCCACCAAGAAAGAAATAATAAAGCTGTTGTCTATAGTAATATTGATCAGGAAAGCTCCCCATCACTCAACCCTAATATATAATCCTCGCGTGATATTACGTAAATAGTGACATCACATGCAGGACATGTGGATGGAGATTAGGTATTACTATTACGTGCGAGCATATACCATTTTCTATCGTTTTGTATATGTACTAGTTCATCGAGGGCTAGTGTGATTTTCCATCTTTTTGACCAAGAAGGAACACAGATTGCGGTACTTGCGACTAGGACGTCTTGCGTACCGGCATAGAATTGGTACACAGCGATTACGGATTCATTACTGTAGAAGGAGGAGTTATGTACAAGTGACTGTAGAATTTTGAATGACGTGGACTCACCGATCTAAAGATAATGGATTAGTTACTGCATAATCCCATAAGAGATTAGCCCAAGCTGGCCAGTAATAAGACTCGAATATTTGGTTTAATGAAACATGAGATCTTAAATCAAATTCACTCGGTGAAACTTATTTGCCTAGAGGGAAGTGATCCCTATCGCATTCTTAAATGCGGCGCATCGATAAATTTAATCTGATGTACGAGAACTTGATTTGACACGTTATCTAACGTCAGTATCAGAATAAGCAAAAAGAAGTGTCATATATTTAATGCATTTGTAAGTAAAAATACTCGCTTTTAATGCATTCCTTCTTCCATATCAACCTTCTAAAAGATGCGATGAAGATCAACGAAGGAGACAAAGGCATGGAATTATGGAAAAAAAAGTTATTGGTCCCGATTCCAAATGCATGCAATTTGGCAAGGCCAAAAAAACAAGGCGCCTCTTCATTCGTGCACCCAAAAGTGACGAGACCTGTTCAAACCACTTTAGCTCATTTGTAGCAAGTGACCTCACTATCATTATCTTTCCCTTATTCAATGGGAACCATCATTTTGGAGCTACCCCCATACCAACAGATCCTTCAATCTACACCCTTATACAGAATATAATTGTGTTGGGGGGTCCCACAAGGCACCCGATTGATTTTGGACACCCTTTTAAGGGCCAAAAAACAAAAATTGAAAGCACTAGGACGGGTAGGGATAATCCAAGAAATTCATGAAAGAAGTCGTGAAGAATGTGACAAACGAAAAGACAATGGAGTATCATATATGAAATTAGGGTTTCTTTACAGCTACATAATGGCATCGAAAGCTTTGATAAGATGGTACATCGAGTGCTTTTTCTCTTCTTCGATAGTGACCTTTCAAAAGGAGCAGTGTTAACCCAATTGATTATGACATTGGCAAAGCTAGATTCTATATCTAGGAAGGTGCATGCATGGCAGTGAATTAACTTGGTCCTTTCATTTTGTGGGATATTTCTACGCTTCGTTTCTTGGGGGGACATAGGATCCAGAGGATAGCCTGAATAGGAAGCTTTGCGCTACTAGGTTTTGGGATTAGATTTGATTTTGACCTATTTGACTGGCGTGTGATGAAGTAGGTCAGAAATGTTGAGCATACCTAGACATAAGGAGACATGCCACGAAAAGTAAAATAAGAGTTAAAAGCTAGAACAAGACCAGCTTAACCAGCCACAACCTAAAAGCAAAACATGGATTAGCATCTTCTTTAATAAAGCGGTTATCATTAGGACAAAGCCACGATGGTTCCTCCAACATTGTTGTTTTGCACCAATAGCATCTGTACTTTTGAGTGCAATTCAGAAACTCTTCCAAGGCTGTAATATCTTGTAAGGGAGATCTCCTTCTAATGCTCTCCATTTGATCATGCATTAAAACTTCGATATTGTATTTCAATTTCATTCTAAGACTAAAATCACGAAACCATCAAGAATGGATAATTGCCTAATAGTTTTTTAGATTCAATGCCAAACTACCAACCAAATAAAAATTCGAAACTACTCATATTCATTTTACAAATTACGCGACGCGCAGAACACTCATTAATTCTAACTTATCTATGAAGTTGAATTATCAGCTTTTGGAAGTTTCTTTTGATGGGTCATCGCCACTTTTGGGGTGCCCAAAATTCCATTCCAAAGTATATAAGGGGAGGAAAAAAAAAAAAGAAGAAAGGACACAAAATGCTGTGAGGAAAGTTCCAAAATATAAAAAGACACGATTAAAAAAATAAGAAAAATAATACCCTGATATTTGATTGATAAATGCATTCAATGGAGAAATTTGATTTTTATAATAATAATAATAATAATAATAATAATAATAATAACAACAACAACAATAATAATAATCAAAAAGCAACCAAATATTGCTCGGCGCCACTTGCTTCCAAGTTGAGTGGCATATCTAATGATTATCCCAATAATATGATCCCATCACCAATTAAGTAATAATTGCCTAAAGATCTCATCACATCAAGCCAAAAGAAGAGAAATCGAGTCTGGTGAGATAGAATTTGTAAACTAATAATTACACAAAAAAACGTTGACATCACCATGGACCAACCTTGAGCGATGGGAAAAGTGGGCTCTATCGAAAAATTAGCTGGAGGCCTAATTAGCTAGGGAGACAAGCTAGCAAATCATGAAAAGCATGATTATCGACAATGACGATGAGAATGATTGTGGTGATAATGACTGGTTTGATGCAAAGTTCGGACCTAACTAAGGGAGATTCATGGCCGATATTAGAGTGAGAGCCAAATTGTCAAATGTGAAATGAACAATAAGAAAAATTAGTAACCAGTGTACTCCATTTCGACAAAATAAACGGTGCTGAGGGCTCGATGTTGGACTTGCATATGGGTGCCGAGGAAGCCTCGGTGTGTTGACTTGATGGCCAAGATCTGACTCTGTACGTTGGTTGTATCGATACCTAGAGTTTGGCTTAAACTGATTTGATTATGCAATTTCTCTTATTGGTGAATAGATCGGGTTCTTTTGTTACATAATTTAGAGTGAAGCTTGTGTATTAAGTTGTATCGAGTCAATCTTTCTCGATGACACCCCCCAATCTTTCTCGATGACACCCCCATTTGGGTCAGGAAATTATTGGGGGTGATTTACGTGGCAATGCCATTACATTATTTCCAGGTTAGTTTCATATAAACAATCATAAGTAATGATGAAAGTACAAGTTTTATATGTAGGCAAAGGATGTGCTTTAAAGAACTTGTCTTTTCAAAATCATACACTGAATATTGGATGATCAAAACCGAAGACCCAACAGTTTATTGATAAATTTATACTAAATCAAAGGTATCATAGTACAAATCAAGAACTAGGTATCCTTTAATTATGGAAATGATTGAGTTGAATGTTGGTTGATAAGTCGATAATTTTACACACACACAAACACACTAGTATTTAGAAGAATTTTCAACTAAAAAAACTTAATAGGTGACGAACAACTAGTATTTTCAGCCAAAATTGTGGAAGATCATCACTATGCTTGGCCTATTCACGAGCAATAGCCCCAGGCCTAGCAATAGCTAATTGAATTCAATTGGATATGAAGCAATCAAGCTTATTTGTACTCGTACGTGCTGATTGAAAATCTCTTGATATTGGTGATTGATTAATTGCCTGATTCTTTTTATAGGACGGTTGAGCAAAAGGTCCCCAGCTTCTCAAATATATAATTCAGATTGCAAGAGAAGAAAAGAGATGCCAAAACAATTTTAGTGTTGGGAACATGCAGCAAAAATCTGATACATTCTTCCTGTGAGATCGCCAAGAGGGATCCTAAGTCCGAGCTATTAACATATTTAGTTAGACCTACTTTTACACAAAAACTTAAGTTAATGAGTCATGGGCCAACTAAAATAATATTAACCGCTCCACACTACGCGTAAGCTCATCTGATCTCAAGTCGTGACCGTGGCTCTAATAAGAGTTGTTAGGAGTGCACAGTAGAAACCCAACACCTTCTTCCAAGGAGATGGCCAAGATGGAGTTCAAGTCCGAGCCTATTCAATGGGCTCACATTCACTTAAAAACTTAAACTAATGAGTTATGAGTTAACTATGATATATTAATTGTTATACATAACACAAATTTTCAAATGTGGGATTTCTCTAACATAAATCACCCGTGCATGCATCCTAACAATTAGGTGAGAGATCTTAATCCCCAATGGTTATATTTATGCTTGCTCATACATAAACTAGTGAATCATTCAAAGAATGTCGAAAAAAATTTCAAACAACTAAATTGGGAAAAGAGGCCTATCATTGTATATTCTCCTGTTGAGCTTGCCTCTTTGACTTCTTTTCATCAAGACGCTTGTGAAACTCTTCAACAATCGCGTCTACGTCAGAAATTCAAAACCGAACTACACGCATGGAAAAAGTAAAAATCACAACGGACTAGAATACAAAATATAAAAAATAAACAAAACGTACTCATAGTCACTCAATCAAAAATGACCTAACCAACTAAATGATTAGCTACATGTAATGAGAAAATATAAATTAGACCCGAGGAATATCTTATAGAATCTCTTCCCATTACGTCGAATTGTGTGGAAGTAGCATCTTCTGAAGCTAAAGTTGCGCTTAAAGCATGTTTTTATCGTCATTGAGGGACAGAATACCTGTCTTTGGATCTTCTTTCTGCATATAATCCATTATTTTTTTGAGATTAATTAAAAGAAATTATCAAGAAAGAGAAAGTGGAGAGAAAAGAACGTATGAATAAAGAATGAAATAGGGCACAAATACTAAAGAGCATGTGCTGGAAAAAGAGTAGAATATGCTTTTTCCTAATTAATATTAATGCCTTAAAACTCACAATCTCTCTCTCTCTCTCTCTCTCTCTCTCTCTCTCTCTCTCTCTCTCTCTCTCTCTCTCTCTCTTTTAATAATTAAATTAAAGCAAATGTCACTATTGTTTTGAAAAAGTTTGCCACTTTGTTGCACCTAAAGATGCAGACATCACAAAGGTTTTCCTTGTGGAGGGCAAGTTGCTTATTAAAAAGAAAAACCCCACTCAAGGAAATTGCATGGAAAAATTCAGAAAGGACGGGAAGAGAAGTCCGAAAATTGGGGGAATCCAATGTCATGAATTAGTCGTTGCTACCATGTTGCCAAGCGATGTGACATGATATCATAGGATATAAAAATTCAATAGGATGACACGGCCATCGCCGGTTGGTTATTATTGTATCTGTACATATAAGGGCCCAGAAATTGCATGAGTGTATTAGGTGGGCAATGCTGTTGACAAAAGAATTTGCAGGTGCAAACATGTGATTCACCATATTTTGCTTCATGGTGTTTAAAGATGCACATGATTCATGGCTTAGCCTGAGGGAAGGGAGAAGAATCTCTTGCCTTAAATAGAGAAACTAATGCCTTTTCATGAGAGAAGGCTTTTCCCTTTTTTGTTCAATTGTATATATTAAATTTGATTTTTCCAAAATCAAACGTAAGAATTTATTAGAGCGCATATCATGCGAGATAATGCGATTCGCTGATATGCTATTTAAATAATGATGCTGTTAAGATACAAAACATTATTTCCTTTTCGTTCGTGCATGAGTTGTACGTGGAGGTATATAATGTTCTCTGAACTCCTTTTTCCTTTTCTGTAGATGCTTGCATAATTTCATCTAAGGATATGTTAAACAATTTAGGATGTCTTTTGACTTCTTACAAAAACTTCAAGGCGCGATAATTCATCAATAAGGATATTGTGTACAAGATCAAAAATTACTTGTCAGCTTTGGCGACAATGAAAAAATCCTACTACATGCTCTCTTGTGATGATACATAATATGTTCTTTTTTGGAGGATGTAATTTGTCACTTCAGACAGTTCATAACAAATATTCATGTTGATTAGCTTCACATATCTTGGCTATAATTAGTGGGATAAGACGATCGGGCATCCATATGTGTTGGGAAAAGCACGGTAGAACTCCAGTACCTTCAATGGGAGATCCAAGAGGAAGCATATAACTTGAACTCGTGGACATATCTTGTTGAACTCGGGTTTATCAGAAACCTTTTGTTATTGAGATATGAGTCGACTAGGTGTTACCGGTTGCTCCTTTGACTTTACACATCCAATGTAGGACTTCTTTCTTTAACGATGTGTGGTCAACATTCGCAATTGGTACAATGTTGAGTACACCTTCACAAGTGTGCGATGCACTGCTCTACCCTTTGTTAACTAGTCTTCTTAATTGACGCCCAAATTCTCCTTATGCAATCAAGAGAGGCTGCCCAAAGGACGTGATGCTTCTTGGGCCTCAGAAGGTCGATAACAAAGCTACTTCCTTAATTAACCCAATTTGAAGGGCCCGTGAAGATCATTTGGGTCCGTTCGATCATTTGGATTATCGAGTAACACAATTTTCGGAAAGTCAGATGAGTTTTTTCTTTTTTCTTTCACAGCAGTCTCTTCGGTGGACCCTAAATAATGAAAATGGGTTATTTATCAATAGCTGAAATCGTTGCTGCATCAAGAGAATCACCATTTGCGAGAAGATGTTGTACAGCTCATTTTATGATTGTGATTTCTTAAGAAATAAAGTTAAAAAAAATTAGTTCAATTTACAGGGGTTTACATCATCCTCCGAGAGAAAGATCCATTGTTTTAAAAACACCGTAGCCTAATGCGTTTTGCGTATTCATAAAATATTGCCTAAAACATGTAAGAATAATTGTGGCCCACATGTTATTATTCATTAATGATCTAAAAATAAACTTATTGGCTATGAAAAAACACAACTTTATAAAGGTGTGAGATTCTTATAAAATTACGTGCCTGTTGTAAAAATAGAATGTGCTTTGATGCAAGATACTTGTTATTAACATGTATAAAGAATCTAGTCCTTCCTCTACACAAGATAACAAAATATTGTAAGTTATCCTCCATGAGATAGAATACTTTAAGACTAAAGTGAGTTAAGGGAGAGAAATTATATTTTTTTCATTTATCTTATTTCTGCAACAATAATGTTCTCAAAGTTGTTCTAGATAAATAAATAAATATATATATATTTGGTAAAATAGATAAATATATATTTTCATCTCTCTTGTTATGAATAAATCTTGAAGAACTAAGATTCTTTAATTTTGAAGAATTGGGTATGTTCGTTGGGAATTTCTCTGTCCATGTCATTATCAGCTTATTAGAATCAATGCTTTGTGTGAATTACTTACCATAAAAGGTGATTTGATTATGTAAATTCTCATATTGGTTAATAAATCAGGTTTTCTTGTACATAATTTCAAATAAGGCTCGTGTATTAAGTTGTATCAACTCAATCTGTCTCGATGATACCCCTAGTTCACGAAATTGTTGGGGGCGATTTACATGGTTATGCCATTACATTACTTCTAGGGTAGGTTTCAGGTAAACAATCACAAGTAATGACGAAAGCACGAGTGTTGTATATAGGAGGAGGCTGTGCCGTAAAGAACTTGCCTTTTCCAAATCATACATTGAATCTTGGATGATCAAATCCGAATCCCAACACTTGATTAATAAATATATTCTAAATAAAAGATATCATGGTCCACCTTACCAAAAAAAGATATCATGGTCCAACCAAGAGCTAGATATCCTTAAATCATGGAAATGATGCTGTTGAACGTTGGTTGAATATTGATTCTTCTACATACGAAAATTCCAGTGAGCTGCTTGTTCGGTTTGAATCTTATGACTTAGGAAATTTAATAGGTGACCAACAACTAGTATTTTCAGACAAGATTGCAGAATATTGTCACCAGGCGTGGCCTATTCACGAGCAGGAGCTTAGGACTAGCAATAGCTAATTGAACTCGATTGGATATGAAGCAATCAAACTGATTATTTTTTTCAGACAAGATTGTGGAAGATCATCACGACGCTCGGCTTATTCACGAGCAGGAGCCTTAAGACCAGCAATAGGTAATTGAACTCGATCGAATATGAAGCAATCGAGCTGATTTTTGTACTTCTATATTGCTGATTGATAATCTCTTAACGTTGGCAATTGATTGATATCTGAATCTTAATAGTGAAAGGCCATATAAAGACTATCATACGAACATTCACGAATATCTTCAAACACCTAGATATTAAAGTTATGTCAAAAAAAAATAATAATCAAGTACCTAGTATATTATTCTATCCCAAGGCTTGTGCAACTTTTCGACAATCGCATCCAAATTAAAATTGAAAACTGAGGGCTAGAATGCAAAATAATCATGTATCTCCATAAACACCCACCAGTCTAACAATGGCTCATTAGACTCAATAGTCAACAAAACTTTATAAGAAAATAAAGCTCGATCCAAAGGAATTTCTTAGAAAATATCTCACAGTAGGTTGAAATGGGTGGAAAGTAACATCTTCCGCAGCTAAAGTAGAACTTAAAGCATGTTTTTATCGTCATTAAGGGACAGAATACCTGTTTTTGAATCTTCTTTCTGCATATAATCCATTATTTTTTGTTTTGTATTAATTTAAAAACTTATCAAGAAAGAGAAAGTAGAGAGAAAAGAATGGGTCAATTGTACCAATAAAGAATGAATAGGGGACGAATACTGAAGAGCCTGTGCTGGAAAAGAGTGGAATAAGCTTTCCCTTAATAACATAATGGCCCAAAAACTCATAATCTCTCTCTCCCTCTTTCTCTTTCTCTTAATAATTGACCAAATACCACCATTGCTTTGTAGAGTTTTGCCGCTGTTTTGCACTTGAAGATGCAGACGTCAGAAAGGTTTTCCTCGAAGAGGGCAAATTGCTTATTTTAAAAGGAAAAAACCTATTCGGGAAATTGTCTGGAAAATTCAGAAGGGACAGGAAGAGAGAAGTCAGAAAATTGGGGAATCCAATGTCATGAAATTGGTCTTTTTGTACCATGTTACCAAAAGAAGTGACAAGACATCCCACGATATAAATATTAAAAGCAGGAGGTGTCACGTGTCGATTGCGAATTGGTTGTTATTGTAAATGTGCATGAGGACCCAGAAATCCCATGGGCGCATTAGGTGGGCGATACTGTCTATAAAAGAATTTGCAAGTTCAAACATGTGATTTACCTTTTTTTCCCCTTTATTGGTGTTGAAAAATTGCACATGATTCATGGTCTAGCCCCACGAAAGGGAGAAGGACATGGAGCAAGTGACGCCTTTCTTTGCAAGAGGGTATTCTTTTTCATCAATCATACATATTAAATGAGATTTTTTCAATTCATAATGTAATAATTAATTAAAGTGCACATCATACAAGATAATACGATTGATTAAAAAAACCCTCTTCTTCTTCATATTTTTGCTTGTATATGAGAATATATAACGTCCTTGGCATTTCATTTTACCTACTACATACTATCTTGTGACATGACAAGACATAAATATTATGTCATTTGGACATTTTTCTTTTCAAACAATTCATAGCAAATCTTCATTTTGATTCGTTTCGCTATTTTGGCTATAATTTTTTAGATACGAACACTAGGCTGTCCATATATATTAGGAACAGTGCAACGTAACGTCAATACATCCCGACAAGATCTAGAAGGGAGCTTATACTCGAATTCGCCCTATATGTTTCGTCAAACTCATTACTACTCCAAAACTCTTCTATTGAGATTTGAGTCAAATGTCATCGGTTGCTCCTTTGACTTTACACATCCAAATGTAGGACTTCTTTCTTTTGCAACGTGTCGAGTACAATTTCACAATAATAAATGCATTGCTTGTCCCTTTGTTAACGAAGTCTTCTCAACTCACGCCTAAAGGACTTGGATCTTTCTTGGGCCTCCAAAGGCCCATGACAATGTATACAATGAGACCTGATCAAGCAACAAGCCTCTTCTTTATTAACACACCTTGAAGGGCCTGTGGCTCCAGAATGACAGATGCGGATTTTTTAATCTTGTGCGATACTCTCTCCAATAGCTCAACAAATCTGAACCTTTTTTATTTGGTCTAAAACAGCTGATTTATTAATCTCTCGGCTTAGAGGTTACACTTAGCACAAATCTGAACCTTTGACTCATGGAAAATGAACCGTTTATCAATGACTTAAATTGTCGATGCATCAAGAGAAGCATCGTACAGAGTATAGGATTTTGTTCCCCGAAAAGGCGTCATTTCGACAAGATGTTGTGTAACACATCTTTATGATTGTGATTTTTAGAAATAAAGCAACATAGATATTTGGAAGAACCATATGCAAGTCTAGGCACCAATGACCTACTCTCAGGCACTAAGGTCTTGAGCCCAACTTCAATGGATTTGGGTGCTAGCGCCAAGGACTCAAGCACAAACACCAAGGTCTTGGGCCTAGCCTCTGTGGGACAAGGCCATGACTCAGGGCAAAGGTACTGGGTTCCTAGGCCTTGACTCTATGGACCCAAACTCGAGCATTAGGGACTTGGCCACAATCGTTGAGGTCCTAGGCACATGTGTGCTATTCTCTTAAGCGCAACCTCTTGGAATCAAGGCCAGGCACCGGGGTTCTAGGCCCGACATCTTTAGACTCAAGTTTGGCCTTAATGGATCCTAGTGATCCCAACCCGGGCTCTAAACCTAAGTCCACTGCTAAGGACCCGAGAACAAGTGTTGGCGTTCTCATGCCCAAAAGTGGAGTTTTTTTTTTTTTTTTTTTTGTCTAAATGCCGATATCTAGACATATTTTTAAAAATGTTTTCCGATTTTTAAAGTATCATTTTTCTAAATTTAAGTATGAGCCCGATTTATTTTCCTAAACAATCTAAACATTGAAAAATGAGTAAAATATTTTTTTATATTTTTTTCTACGAAACAAAAGGAGTGTGAATATGATGTGTTAAATCTAATTAGTTGTGCAAAATTGCTTATGTTGGACTTGGGCGATGGATCTGCTCGAACGGGGCGGCGACTTCACATCAACAAGTAATAAATGTCGAACGCACTTCATTCATATGGCATGAAATAAAAAAGTTTGTTCAAAATTGAAGAGGAGCACTAATAGGACAGTAATGATGCCGTCTAATGCGGAAACCGTGGTGCGCTCTCTCTCTTTTTTTTTTCCCCCTCAATTTTTTGTTCATCGTATCAATTAGTATCACGAACAACTTGTTAAAACATAATTGCATTTTTAAAGTGTCAATCACATATAACACGAGAGCGGTCAATTTATTGAAAGTTTATAATTTTGTTAGTCATTCGCAAAGTGAATTATCCTCACATCTCTTCTTCGATGCCATTTCGTTTTGAACTTGAAAATTTGTTAGGAAAAAATATTTGGGCATTCAAATCATGGATGATTCAAGTGAAATAGTTGTTTTCTTTTTTTCAAGTTTTGATCGATTATCCTTTTTTTTTATTAATGTTTATATTAGGATGTGTTTTGTTTCAGGAAATTTTCTTTTTTATGATAATGGAAAATGTTTTAAGGATTTCAGATTAGACAATTCATTTTCCTAATTTTAAGCATGCCCATTTTATTTTGACTGTAAATAGTTTTTTCTTGATAAACCATTTTCAGCAAGCCAAACTCGTAAAAGTTCAAAAACTAATTCACCGAAAAAAAATTTCAATTAAACAAAGACACCCTAAAGCCATTTGAATAGGAGAGATCTCTCTTTAACAACTCCCAAAAGTCTTTTTCTCTCCATTGTCTTCTTCAACCTTAAGCCATGGATAGGGTTTGAGTTAGTCTCACCCACCCCTCCATTTGTTATTAATTTTATTGGAGCATTCTTGTTTTTTTTCTTTTTTTACTTTCCTTTTGATCTTGATAGGGGAGCTCTTTTCTCATGGTCTATTTCTAAATTTGAGAGTTCGAACTCTCCTAATTTAATTTTAGTCCTAGGAATTCTTCACTACCGATTTAAATTTAGGAGTTTAATAATATTTTCGAGGATTTGATGCCCCTTATATTTTGTAGTATTTTGGCCTTTATTATGCTTCGATTTACTTTGCTATGAAAGTCTATGTACTTTTCTCATGTATCTTTTTGAACAATGAATACAATTTTCTTTTAATAAAAAAAAATACAAACACATCCTTACTTTTAATTCGGTTGGTTAGTTCTAATGTGAATATCCCCACTAGCACGATACACATCAAGAGGTATTTCATAAACTAGCTGTATCACAATGACACGTTGATAAGTACACTGGCTAAAAATTAAGAGCTATAAAATTGAAGGACAAATATTGATTAAGATGCATAGCATATTAAACAGTGATCGAATCGTTGCACCACATCGACCAAGGCAGCCATACGTACGATTCTTTCTCGCCCTTGTCGATTTTTGGACAAATAATAATTTCTGTAATTAACTTGTCAGACCAAACATTTTTTTTTATTAACTTTTCGAGCACGCCATCACCGTGGCGTTATTTTTTTATTCCCTTCTGTGACCAAATAGTCGACCTTACACAGGCTCTTGGCCCGATCTCGATTTGAAAAAAAAAAAATCAGCACGAGATAAGCACACCGTCGAACAGTTAATTGTACCACGAGCGTCAGATTCATGCGCCATGAGCGCTGCAGTCCTCTAATAATTAAATGTGCATTTACTTTAATTATGTATATGCACGTAACTGTTGCTTTGATTTCTTCAGAGTACTGCAAAAATTCCTGTAAATTAAAACAGACTTATATGCACTCAATTCTTGTTCCGTACGATAGTGATATGATATCCACATTAGCATCATCAACCCTTTTTAATAAAAGCAAAATTTGATTCATAAGAATCTCCGACACATGCAACCCACCTCTCTCTTATTCCCTCTTTTTTTTTTTTTTTGATACCGAGGATCCGCCCCGACACACCTTACAGGTACTTACGGCCCCGCCAGACACTAGCCAACGAAGACCAATGACTATACCTCGAGGGACTCTTATTCTTGCTTCCTCTCCATCTCATGAACACACTCACAACACACATCAATCAATGTTTGCGCCCCGGTCGAACACATATACAGATCGGACGAGACCTGTCAGGACATTTCTCTGAAACACAAGGGCCTCCTCCAACCCGACCATCAGGGACACCCTGGCGCTTTGATGGAATACAGAAATATGCGCCGGGCTCCAAGTAGAGCTTTTGAGACCCAATAGGACATCGGTCTAATATACAAGGCGGGGCACATTTACATTTACCGCCTACACAGACGTGACGAAACCTTGGAGGACACATATCTGGAATACGAGCGCCTCCTCCAATTAGACTATCCGAGATATTCTGGCGCTTTGATGGAATGCAAAAACATTTGCCGTGCGTGTAGAGCTTATGAGACCCAATAGGACACTACTCTGATACACAGGGCGGGGCACATTTACATTTACCGTGTACATAGACGAGACGAAATCTTGGAGGACTCGTCTCTGGAATACAAGCACCGCCTTCTTCTGCAGCTTGTAAGACAACAAGACCTTAAAGAAAGGGAGTTTGGAAAATTCATCAGTGCAGTTCTACATTTATAAATAATAATTATAATAAATGAGAGATGAGAGATACCTACTAGATGCAATCACCAATAAAATGACCGATGCACTAGGCTTGGCTTGATCCTTCTCCATTTCCAAGTATGACAGCTTGATTGTTTGAGGTATGATTGTGTTTAGAGTTTTTTAGGATTATAGAGAGGAAACTTGGGCTTGATTATTAGAGGTAACCGTGGAAGATATGTGTCAAGTGTCCCCTTGAAGCAGGTTTATATAGATGGTTAGATTATGATATTTTTTGAGTTAGAGTAAACGTAAGATTCGAAATTGAATGAATAGTAATTAGGGCCATGCTAAGATAACGGTGCATTTCGGGCCACCAACATTCTTTTCCAAATGATGGGCAACCGGCAATAATTAATATTGTGATTAGCTTTTTATCATATACTAACTTACAATTGCAAACATTTTTTACTAGTTTCATATAAACTACAAATAACATATTTTGATCGCCACCTAGACTAAGGACTCTTTACCAGTGAACTAAAGAAAATTATGGAGTTATTTCAATATGAAGAAAATTACATCCACAGTTACTTCATATTAAATTTTGGTTAATTTTGTAAACAAATTGAGGCATTTGAAAATTGATATTTTAGTCCCTAAATCTTTTGCAATTATATGAATTTTTTGTCTACGACACATGTTTGCATCAAACAGAGAACACTATCTTGCACATGATCGAACCAAGTCACTCGTCATATAATCCAAAATTCATTTGACAGCCCTAAAGGTAAAAATAAATCATACTCCTGTCGCATGTCTAAAACTAATTTACCACCACATATTTGCGATATGATTGACATAGATAATTAGAAAACTTAATAAAAGAAAATAGCCTTCAATACTTGCAATAGAAAAAAAATCGCAGTTCTGGCAGGTGAACTGAATTAACCAAAATTGTTTGTATAAACTTGGTTTTGTGACTGTTTTTCAATAATTTTTATGCTTAATAAGTTCTATTAAAATTAGGTTTGTTGTAAAAATAGTTCAATGTAGTGAAAACCAAAGGATTACTAGCTTGAATTTTTAAACTCGTATAAAAGGAAAAATAGTAATGAAAGTATGATTCTTTAAAATGTGATTGAAGATTGGTGTAAACAAAATAAAAGATAAATCACCTTAAAATGCAATAGAAGAATTAAAACAACCATCATCTCATATTTGTGATTATTTGAATTTTAGTCAATAATAAGTCTAGGTTTTTTTTTTTTCCCTTCAAACTCATTTTTCGCAAAATTTTGTATTTATGGGATTCAATTTCCAACGAGTGGGATTTTCATTTCCCAAGGAAAACGGCCACAAAACTCATCCGATTTCCTTGGGAAATCATGGGTCACTGAAGAGTAACGGTGTAGTTAGCTAAGCATTTTCCTATTAATTAACTTGCTTATATTCATATTCAGCTACCGTATAATTATTGGATTTTTTTTGTTACATTTATTTCACGGGTCTCAATTGAAATGCACACTTGCTTTACCAGGTAAGACAATAAGCACTCACGGTATGCAATTGGATAATTCAAGCATTTCTTGGATAATTCGAAATTCTCCTACCATAATATAAGAAAAGATACCTAAAATGTATATATTCCCCTGTTAGATAAATGCTCTCTTTTTTTTTTCTCTATAATATCATTGTTTAACCCGATAAAAATATGCACAAATTCAATAATACCGCACAAAATGCAAAGTGTGAACATTAGAAATCCAACTCATTGAGTTTTAGGCTTTTCCTCTTCAATGGCTGCTTAGTTTGCATGACTCGCCAAGGAAGTTAATTCGGATTTTTTAGAGTCTATAATTATCATAAAGCAAACTCTTGAATTTGGCTTATAATTCAAATATTATTGAAAAAAATCCACCTCACGTTGGCCATGCTACGTAGGATGGACAATGTCCACGTTAGTGATTTCCAGTCAAAACTGGCTAAATGGACTCAACTGGTAAAATGTAAAAAATGTTTAAAACTAAATTAATACAATTAAAAGGCTTAAAGCTAAATAAGTTTATGACTTTTTTGGTACTTTTCTCTTTTTTGCCAATTTTGATCGGTTTTCCTTTTCCTTCTTTGTTAAGGCTTATATTAGTATGTGTTTGTTTTGGGAAAAAATTTATGTTAACGGAAAATGATTTATGGGAAATTATTTTCCAAAAAAATGTTTTCTTTTTTTTTCTTGATTCTTTTACTGTGAATGATTTTCCATTAACTCCTCATTATCAAGAAACTAA
Source organism: Eucalyptus guilfoylei (assembly GCA_016097605.1). NCBI lineage: Eukaryota > Viridiplantae > Streptophyta > Magnoliopsida > Myrtales > Myrtaceae > Eucalyptus > Eucalyptus guilfoylei. The sequence goes on along the minus strand of CM027864.1, from coordinate 20,156,561 downwards.
ATGACTTTCATCACCCCCACACGTATCAAAAGGTATTTTGCGTGCAAGCCATGACAGTGACATGTTGACGAGGAAACTAGCAAAAAATGGAAAGCTATAAGATCAAAGGATAAAATTGATTGAGATGCATAACAGCATACTAAATACTAAATAGTGGTCAAGTCGTTGCACCACATCGACCATGCCATCCATACGTATAATTCTTTCCCGTCCTCGTCGACTTCTGGACAAAGAATTATTTCTGTTATTAACTTTTCGGACCCAACATTTTCTGTTATTAACTTTTTGAACCCCACCATCACGTGGCATTATTTGCTTCTTTGCCTCTCCCACTCCCACTTGTGAACAAATAGTTGACCTTTCACAGGCTCTTGCCCCGATTCGGAAAGTCAAAAAATCAGCACGAGAGCAGCACACCATAAATAAAATGTACATTTACTTTAATTATGCATATGCACGCAATTTTTGCTTTAATTATTAGGATTAAACACATAAACACAACAAATTAGAGAGTAAAAGCAAGAAAGAAAAATCGAGAGCAAGTATTTTTTTTTTTTTGAAGTAAATCCTAAATTAGTATGTTACGTTTTAATACGTTTTAATTTTCAATGAAATAAGAGTAATGATTTCCATTTATAGAAGTTAGGTCTAAGCATTCCTCCTAAATTCTCTCTCTCTCTCTCTCTCTCTCTCTCTCTCTCTCTCTCTCTATATATATATATATATAAGTAAATGTTTACATAATATGTTGATGTTCAACCCAAATAATATCACTCATTCAATAGACAGTTATGATTTCATGTTTTGGGATTAATGCTTTCAAACATAGTCCAAAAGAAGAAACCTTTTACTCCAAACCGATATTACCAGAGCCAATACTATCATTCCTAGGTCAATAAACAGGAGTGACATGTTTTTACCATAACAATGAGAGTTGGAGGACCAAACTCAACAAACCAATTAAAAGGAAATATTACACAACACATACATTCTTACATTATTTATACATGTGGATACGACATCATGTAATAGGGTAATGATTACAAAGTCTAGTGAAAAACTAATTGATCATCAATTAGTTGTGCACCCTTGATCATAACGAATAAACCGAAAATAATGCTTTTTTTATTATTTTAATGTTGGGAAACTCCAACTTGTATGGAATAGGGGGGAGAAAAGAATCAATGGTTCTAGGACGAGCCTTGAAAACGGCATAGACTGATCGGTTAGATTTCGAGATTGATTGGGGGCAACTGCTGTTCTTGGTTCTCAAATTGAGAACCAACCTTGTCCAATCCAATTCCATGTTTTTGGATGGGTATCAACCCATCCTGAAATCGACAACCCTAAAATTGCTGCCATTGCTCGTCCTTTGAGGAAAAAACATAGTTTCAATTGGCTAGGCTTACCAATTGGGCTTCCTTAGATAATCAAATCAAGTTTCAAGCCGGTCCATCGTTTCAAAGGAAGAAAAGAAAGGTCGAAATCAAGATGAAAGTTGACCGGTAAATCACCTAACTTCGTATTGCTAAGACGAGATCCTTCGGTCGAGTCATCACTCAAGCAACGTCACTGTCTTCCATTGCTTATCGCTGCCATTGCTGGGTTCTTAAGCACAGCGTTCCGGAAGGTTGCAGTTATAGTTTTGCGGAAGCTAAGAATCAAGGTGGTTCGTGACTGCCATTAGAAGCGTAGGAGACCATTTTGCACGATTTCACAAGTTTCCGAGCTCAAAGGTTGACTCGATTTGCGAACTTGGCGTTGAGAATTGCAAATGAGTTTCAGAAGAAAAATCGCAGACACTATCGACGACGAAGTTTGTCTCGAAGCCGAAGCTACAGTATGCACGTGTGTGCATCTGACTTTTGTTTTGGCGCAGCAAATGAAGGCAGGGGAAGGAAGAAGAAGTAGAAGAACAAGAACAAGAACAAGGAGAAGACATTGTCGGCGACAAAGTTTGTCTTGAAGCCGAAGCTACAGTGTGTGCGTCTGTCGATGACGAACTTTGATGCCGACTACTTACTTACTTTAGTATAGCTACACCTAAAAAAGTTTATTCATACCCCCTTTTCTTCTCCTTTCTGTCAATGTTGCCAATTCCCAGAATACTAATGTACCCTCGTGCATACAGTTGCCCAACTACCACTACTTTCTTCCTCCGACTGCCACCCCTCAGATCTCAATCTAGCAATGACACTTGGAACTGCACTGCTGTCGCTGCCCTTTAGGAACGCCTCCTACGCTTACCACTCACCTACACTCTTGCGGCATGCCCCGTTCGAGACGCTGATGGATTAAGTCATAACATCTAAACATCAAACCCTATGTCTTTATTAAACTTAAAACACTGGTCTTTCCGATCAGGACGTAGACAAACCGCAGGTGGATCTAATAGTTGTTCCAAAGGTCAAGTGAAGTCACAAAAGAAAACACTGTCTACGACGAAGTTCGTCTCGAAGCCGAAGCTATAGTGTGTGCGTGTGTCAGAAGAAGAAGAAGAAGAAGGTGTGAATAGGTGTGAATTTTTTGGGCTTTAGAGTTTGATTGTGGCCCATTGGAAATTTGGGAGATTGTGGTTGTAGATAGGTGTGAATTTTATTTTTTTTTATGTTTTTTTTTCATGCTAGAAAACATTAAGAGAAAAAAAAAAGCTTTTGCTCCAATCAGTCTAAATTTTTGTACCGATAATTCTTCTTTTTGCTCCTCTTATTGTATAGTGCTAGCCAAAAAACACACGCTTTTTATGTGAAAAGAATTTAAATTAGGTTGGTTTTAGGACAATTTTTGCGAATTTGAATATTGAGGAAGATTTTTAATATAAATGCCTAAAAATTTGGTATTCTTGTCCATAACTGAACACTGAACCCGTCCATGTAGGTATTCTTGTCTGTATGTGTGGCACTCACCCACCTCTCCACGTTGCTCGTGTGCCACGCAAATTCCTAGCCCCCAATCCGATCCAAACTCCCTCGCCTACTCAGCGAGCCAATCCATTAAGTCGCCCATTCTTTAGAGGTAACAATTTAAGGAGAAAATTTAGAGCCCAAGTTGGGACGGGTATGAATTACTAAAATTGTATTGCATAAAAAAAAGTCAACTTGGATCAGACATTTTTCAATCTAAACCCACCTATTTGACTGACCTAGTCTTGTTTGAGTGACTTGATACTCAGTTCTTGGGAACAATCAATTGAGGAAAGGTTGGCTTTGTGTTTTGACTCATTAAGCGTTGCATGAACTTGTCCTTGGCCAAGAAAGCTTTCAACCTGTGACAGTTGCATGACCTTCGACTATCCCGACATAGGTGGAGATGTCCTTTCCAGTGAGGGCGGATTTGGTGCGAGGTATGGATACCCAAAAATTTTCTTTTAACAATCTTCAAAGCTCAAAACAAGATGCTGTTCTAAAAGAGAGGAGAAGAGGTAAGAGAAGAATATATTAGGAATCGACAAGAACGCCCAAGGTATTTGCCCCCTTCCCAGAAATCTTTGTCAATGAGGGAATGAAATTAGAAATCTTCAAGAGATCCGATTATCCTTCTCTTAGATGCGCTCGATACCTGAAAAATGAAATTTGCTATCCATTTAGTACGGGTAATGAGTATTTCAAAACATTCATCGGTACGAAAAAAGAGGAAAAATAAGGAATAAGGAGAATCTAGATCCAAGCCATCTAATCATGAAGTCCTGGTTGGGGACATTTGGTTGGACAAAGATGAGACAAAAGCCTCAAGTGACTTTGGGAAATGGTACACTTCCTCTTGTTTATTCCCTGTATATAAAGACATACACAAGTGGCCAATTAGAACATCATTTTGAAAATCGAAGTTGGAGAATGAAGTCATGAGATTCCGCATTAGACGGCCAAGGAATAAATCTTTTGACTTCCCCTTATAGATCTCTTGTCATTACTCCGGCAGCATCATCCCAACAACCCCCCCTTGGCATCAAACTCATCATCGTAATCATCATTGTCTAATTAGTGCTCCTCCTCAATTTTAACCCATTTTTCTAATAGGTGGTTCTCCATAATTGTTTCCCTTATAGCACCAGATGAAATTAAAATTATTCAAGTGCTATCATATCATATGAAATAAAGCGTCCGACGTCTTATCAACTAGTCAGCCGTTGCGACCGATAGTGTTCTTAACAAATTTCACACATCAGACTAGATTAAGACTTTCCGGTAGTTGAAGTGAACCCCCACCACCCGCGTCCAACTTAAACAATACGCCTAACTGATTGGGTTAGATACGCCAAATCAAGTTAAGGCTTTGAGCATGAATTCGGTAGGGTGAACCCGCATCATTAGTACGGGCTTATCAGCACTAAACATGAAAATAGAAATTGATTTAACCCGTCGGTGCCTAAGTTAGAAATTCAAAAATAAATATTCAGGGGCAAATGCCATTTAGTTGATTGATTGACTCCTACTCCATTTCCTTTTTAATTTTTAATAATTGGATTCACACGATCGACAAGAAATATCCCTTGCCACTAGAACTTCATAACCTAAATAGTTAAATTAATATATTTAATTAGAGAAAGTGAAGTGAATATGTCTGCCACCAATCTCCTCCATTGCCTAATTAACTAACGGGGAAGCAGTAATTTGTGTAGGTGCCTACCTCACGTGCCATATGTTTCCTTCGTACATAGACCCCACCATGCACACCAAATATATGAAAGAAAGACAAAAAGAAGGACATGCAATGGCGAATCCGTAATTTCAAGCCCAAGCACTCAGCCAAATATTCATTTCCCTTCATTGTTATATATATGTATATAAGCCCGATCGATTCCACATTGTCTTCCTCACCATAGTCTGTAATTTTGTATCCCCCAAGCAAGCGCTAGTTCCAAAGCTTGTTACTTGCAAAGCAGTATGCAAGCCAATACGACATGCCACATAAGTCCAACCAAATTACTCCCTATATCCCCAAGGCATGACCGGATTCCGGCGGGCCGAGCCCTCGCCGCAGCCGCCAGCCATGTCCCCCAAGCCATCTCGATCTCCACCTTGGAGGGTCGCTCCATGGGTGTCTCGGTGGCGGAGGTGGAAGAAGATCGGGTAGCCGCATTCTGGGACTACCAGTTCCTCTTTGTCTCACAGCGATCCGAGGCCGCCAAACCCGTCGTGCTCCAGGCGGTGGACGGGGCGGTGCCGCCCGACTTCCCCTCAGGGACATATTACCTGATCGGCCCGGGGCTCTTCGCCGATGACCATGGGTCCACGGTACACCCTCTAGACGGGCATGGCTACCTGAGGGGCTTCGTCTTCGGCGGGCCGCCCAAGGGTAAGGAGGTCGGGTTCACGGCCCGGTACGTGAAGACCGAGGCCCAGGTCGAGGAGCACGACCCGGTGAGCGACACATGGCGGTTCACGCACCGGGGCCCCTTCTCGGTGCTCAAGGGCGGGAGGAAGGTCGGCAACACCAAAGTGATGAAGAACGTCGCCAACACCAGCGTGGTGAAGTGGGGAGGGAAGCTGCTGTGCCTCTGGGAGGGCGGTGACCCGTACGAGATCGAGCCCGGGTCATTGAACACGGTGGGGAAGCTCGAGATGATCGACGGTCATGGCGAGCCGGAGCACGGCGGTGTCGGTGATGTGTGGGACGTCGCCGCTAGCTTTTTGAAGCCCATCTTATATGGCACGTCAAATATATTCGTGGACTATGTTATCTTTCTCTAGGTGAGTTGCTTTTCATGTTTAAACGTAAGTTTTGAAATGCAGGAGTATTCAAGATGCCGGCGAAGAGAATGTTGTCACATTACAAAGTGGACGCAAGGAAAGATAGGCTTCTCACTTTGTCGTGCAACGCAGAGGACATGCTGTTGCCCCGTAGTAACTTCACCTTTTATGGTAATTAATTCTCATTTGATTCATTTTCCATTCACGAACATTAGTCGAGTCAAAAATTTTGAATATCCCGCATTATGAAATACAATAAAATGGAACGGGATTGTCTTCGTTGACCCGAAGGCTAAACAAAAGTATACCCTTTTCAATGTGAATGACATGTACTTTTTTTTCAACCATAGAATTCGACTCGAATTTCAAGCTACTACAGAAGAAGGAATTCAACATCCCCGATCATCTAATGATTCATGATTGGGCTTTCACGGATACTCACTACATATTATTTGGGAATCGCATCAAGCTTGACGTTCCAGGTAATGTTATAAGAATTTAAATATTGAATTATGCATTCATCTAATAATTTTCATTTTTAAAATAATAAATAGTAGAGTAAAAAATCTTATATTGCATCGGAGCAGGGTCTTGAGTTCAAATCATTTCGAACTCCTTATTTGCCTCCCTTATTAAATAGTCTTGAGTTCAAATCATTTCGAACTCCTTATTTGCCTCCCTTATTAAATATTTCAAGGCTTAGTGTTTAAAATAATTGGTCATGCTCTCAATTAAGTTTTTACAATTTCCATCAAAAAGAAAAAGTGGGTTCGTCACTTCGTGAGGAATAGTAATTTTTCTACTTTGTTGGCCACCATAAATTGAATTGATGATCATTAGATGATAATTTTTTATTTTTGGGCAAAATGACAATTTCTTTTTTTCTTTTTTTTTTCTGTTTAAATTGGAATTTCGTGCAGGGTCGATAAGTGCAGTGTGCGGAATATCACCGATGATATCGGCACTATCAGTGGACCCCAGCAAATCGACGTCCCCGATCTATCTTCTTCCGAGATCACAGAACGAGAGCCAAAACGGAAGAGATTGGAGGTCCGCCATTGAAGTGCCTGCGCAGCTTTGGCTTCTGCATTTCGGCAACGCCTTCGAGGCCGTGGACGACGAGGAGGGAGGGACGAGGGAGATACGCTTGCAGGCCTGCGTCTGTTCCTACGAATGGTTCAATTTCCACAAGCTCTTTGGTGGGTAATACATATGAATTAATCAAGGAGTGATGATATAATGTGTTGGTGCCATCGCTTGAACTAAAGTAGCTGAACCATAGTCAGTATTTTTATTGCAATTCTTGCATAATCATGTGGTAGTGGGTGCAAAAAATGCTCCTTCTTCCCCCTTATCATCGGTTGATTTTAGGGGTGAGCACTAGATCCGGTTTAAACCGAAAAACTGGACCGGACTAGTTGTTGAAGGCAGTTTCTAGCAAGACCCGTTTTGGTTCTAGGTCCCGCTAACTTAGAATTGGGCCGGGACTAGTTGGGTTCCCAATTTCAGGGAGAATTGTCCGTTGTATCCGAGAACAAATTTTGAAGCCTCTTTCAAAAAAAGATTTTAAAAAAAAAAATGAAGAAAGTTTGCTCTCATCAATAGTTGAATCGCTCGCCAAAACCAGCCGTTTCAGAAACAACGGTTCCAGAACCAATCTGTTCGGTTTCCAATTCTAATCTTTTGGAATTGGGGTCATAGGTCATCCCTAGTTCATAAAAAGATCATTTGCTGGACTTGAACATTCAGTTGTTCTAGGTACACATTTCAATTTCATCCTAGTATATTTGGGCAGGATTTAATTTATATTTTTGGCCATGACAGGATATAATTGGCAGAGTGGTAAATTGGATCCTTCCATCATGAATGTCAAACAAGATGGGAAGGCCTTGTTGCCTCATCTGGTTCAGGTGATCTCTTATTACCCAACACATACATACTTGCATCATTGCATGTACTTGCTGTTGCATCTCTGTTGTAGTATCAATCTTCTTATAAGAGGAAAAAAGGATGAATTTTGGGGCTCCGTACGTACTCTCACTATTTCAGGGCTTGTATAATGCAGGTGTCCATCGACATCGACGCCGAAGGGGATTGCCAAAAGTGTTCCGTGGAGCCTCTCAACAACTGGACGCGGCCTACGGATTTCCCCGTGATAAATCCGGATTTTTCAGGGACGAAAAACAAGTACATATACGGCGGCACAACCTCCGGTACCCGTCCTGCACTGCCGCATTTCCCATTCGACTCTGTCGTGAAGCTCAATTTGTCCGATGGGTCCAGCAGCACATGGTCGACCGGGAACCGCAGATTCATTGGCGAGCCGATTTTCGTCCCCAAAGGAACCGGAGAAGATGACGGGTACATTCTTGTGGTCGAGGTATATGACTTAACACAACTACAGCATATTTAGTGCATTACAATCGTTGCTATTGCTAACAAGAGTCGTGTAACCTGTCCCACTTATGTGTTGCAGTATGCAGTCTCGATTCAGAGATGCTATCTAGTCATTTTGAATCCGAAGAGGATCGGAGAAGCCGACGCTCTGGCAGCACGACTCGAAGTGCCTAAAGAGTTTAACTTCCCTCTGGGATTTCACGGTTTCTGGGACGTCGACAGTTGACCTGTACATACACTGCAATCGCATATTCATCAATACTGGATATGAACGTATTCTTGGTTTTGGGAATGCATTTGCTAGCCTTTCTGCTCTAGACTTCCGGCTGGTTTGTTGCCATACTATATCCACTGTCCACACTAGTATAAATTGCTAGTTATGGAAACACAGATTGATGTTCCTAACCAGGAAAATCGAAAATGGGAAAAGGTAATTTCTCTCATCAGTCCAAGTCCGTCATGCCGCGGTTTCATTAGTCAATGCCGGCCACTACCACCAGACAAACAATAAGCAACCGCACATAAATGGATCTAAAGATGGTTTAAATATGACTTGACCATCAGTAGAAACATAACACTTTCATAACACTAGCCAGAATTCTGTCCATCTAAAACTGAAGTCAAAGAATGGACCTTAACAATTTGGTGAAGCCTCCATATTCCAATTTAGAACAACGTTTTCTCACTAATTTCAGCCGCCACCATGGGTAGTCTCGTTTAGAATCCCAGTTATTGCCACTTCACACATATAACTTATCAGAGATGGAAAAAGATGGAAGTAATCAGATTCAGGTGAAGGCTTCTCGCACTTTTGTTGGGAGGTCTAGGTCAGGTTCAAGTTCACTGAGAGGTGAAAAGTATTGATCCACCATGTCTTCCGAAACTTTATCCAAGCTCGGAGGATCCCACTGCAATTTCACAATCCAGAAGGAATTACACCTAATGAGATAACTTGGCCAAAAATTATAGATTTTGATGTTTAACCCACAAATACCAGATGGCATCAAAGTTACATGCATGTTCTAGTATCAATATGTTCAATTGTTGAGTTAAATGGAATCTAATCAACCCACTTAGCTCCTTACCAAAAAATCAACCCACTTAGCTCCACAGTTGAAACATTTAAAAATGCAGGATGGAAAAGAATACCTTTGGTGCTAAGTCCTTGTCCACAACCCGTGCCCGAACCCCCTGTAAGGAAACCATCACGAAAGCAACTCCTTAAAGATCATGTGTTCAGACATGGAGAAAGACAATCTTCACCTCACCTCACAAAAGTCATGAGAAATTTGCTTAGATATTCCTTGTAGGGACATGCGGTACTCACGAGCCAAGCACTGGTCAAGTGTTTGGAACCTCCCTTCTCGTACCTAAAGCACTAGACTACTTTAGGGATCAAATGAAGAAATGCTTGCAAACAGGAAAGACAACTAAGATGCTTAAGAGGACTCACAGATCTCAAAGAAACCTTCAAGCTCAATGGAGAAGCTTCTTTAAGTCTCCTAAGGGCGGAATTGCACCATGAATCCTTCAGTCCAGCTGTTTGGCTTTCCTGAATGACAATGTGGCACCATAGCGATTTAGAGTCTCCTACATTAAGCACACCAAGAAAGGGAAAGTAATTGTACAATTAATTTGCAAAAGGAGTTAATTTATTTTTATTTTTTTTCCAAATTGAAGCTGGCTTAATGAGTAATGTAAAAGATTTGGTCAGAACCCACTTATCCAGGAAGAAGGACTAATCCAGCATATTAGAACACTCATTCAGTAGAGTATGCATAAAAAATCCCAGGACTGCTTATGCATGTGAAGGCAAAGTTAACATATATGGATCACACTAATGCAGCATGCAGATAACTATCCTGTAGTAAGCTCATAATCATTAATCATCCATCAGGCATAGTGTCTTACTAAGGCATCAATAATCTCTTCAACCGTCTCGTGACCAAAACATTTATCAACCAACTCTATCCTTCAACATTAAAAAGAGAAGATTAAGCAGAATATTGACATCAGTATGTAAAATTCACAGGATCAAAAGATTAAGAAATGAATGAGAAAACAGAAGTATAACACAAGTCCCAAGTGTTTTTTAGTAGACATATCATATTATCTTCAGTGGAAAGAGCACCAACTTGTGAACTACACTCATCTGATCTGGAAAGACAAGGTCTCCATATTTTTCCAGCATACTCTCAATCACTGATGGATCATCTGTAACTAATTTCCCCAGTTGTTCTTCTATTAAGGGAAGTTTCTGCAGCATGACATGGAGAACAGAACTTAATTCGGCAATAGGTCCTAAATTGAGGAGCCACCAATGAATAATGAAGTGTAAAGGTGATTAACTGCATCAAGGGTATAGTGGGTAGCAAGGCCGCAGGCAATCATTTCAGCGCCAGTAAGTTTCTCTCCCGTGAGACCCAAATATTCTCCTACAAAATCAAGTGCATTTTATTTAAGAATAGAAGGTAAACAGTGGTAGGCACCTATCAAATTATTAAATGACCAAAGGAAAGATTCTTCCACAAAACATAGTAAATAAAAACACTGGATTTCCTTGAAGGGCATATAGATAGTGCTATACGATGTCAAATATTGTCTTCACCTAAGGGTTGAATTTGCGAGAAGAATGGAAGCTACTGCAAAATACCTAAATGACCAGGTAAACGTGAGAGGTAAAAGGAGGCTCCAGCATCGGGGTGGAACCCAATAAGAGTCTCCGGTGTAGCAAAGACCTGCAATATAAGCTAATTCAACATCCAAGAACACGTGAACCACAAATATACCACAAAAGTAGATAGAGCACTCATGACAATTTTGTATGCTAGATACAGAATATTCATTCTACTCAGCAAGAATTAGAGGGATTAAGTAAGGGCGTGCAAAACGGACCGCCCGAACCAGAAGCCACCTGAACCAAATCGAACTGACCGATTTGGTCCGGTTCCTGATTCCTAAAAGTAGAACCAGTGTCTGGGCAGTCCGGTTCCCAGTCCAAAGGGGAATCGGACCAGACCGGACCGGACTAGACCGACAATATACTTTTTATCTTATTTTCTTCAAAAAATATAGTAAAATATGAACTAAAACACTATTTTGGTCCGGTTTCAAGTAGTGGAAATAAAAGTAATGGGAAAAAAAGTAGTGGCAAAAAAAAAAAAAGTAACCATTTCCATTGGACTGGAATTGGACCGGGATCCGATCACCCCTAGAAATAAAGTAAGGAAAAAATAGATTTTGGTCAAAAGTGCATGTATTCAGTTCACTCCAACACTGGTAAGAATTATGGCACATCATCTTCCTTGGCCATTGAATATGGACAAGAAAAATGTCAATCCTCGAGAAGAGCAACTAATCAACTTTTTTTTAACTGCATGGACAATGTAGACCTCCAGTTTATCTTTGTTTGTTGCCACCCAACTCTTTAGCAAACTTCCTCAAACATCACTGGCTACAGCTTTAGTCAAATACCATGTGAGATAACAGTGTTGGCATCAATTTCCTATGGCATGATACTTTTGGGAGCTCAATGAAAGTAGCTACAGAAAAATTGGGTCATTAAGTTGTGTACGGAATATAAATAGATCTAACAGATCCTTAAAAGTCATAAATGTGCAGAAGATCCAAAGGACAGACAGCCTGGTATGGAAGCTTGTGCAGCCTTCAACTACTTTGCAGTATAGCACCCATTTCCCATTATACTATGCCGATCATCCACCGAATACTATTCCATGCAAAACCAACCATTTTTGCAATCCTTGTGCAAGGATTCATCCTAGAGAATATTACAAGTAATTTCTTCCAACCAATGTTCTAATAACCAACCAGGCAAGCTGGTTCAACCATTTAGACAGGAAAGTTGCTCCCAGTATACTCCAGGTTGACCTTTTCAGATGATTAAAGGCTGTAATACCCTGGCATTGACTGAAATGCAGTAAAACCAGCCAAAACCGTCTAAATCTGAATTCTGAAAAGTGCAACTTGAAGCTTTATGCATGTGTCAAGCCTCAAAATTCCACTAACACATTGATAAATGCTACGCCTACAAACCACAAACATCTTTTTGCTAATACATGTAGTAGAGGTCATTGCAACCCAGTGATCATTGCAAAATCAGACGCTATGTGCATCTGCCAGCTTCAGAAAGTGAAAAAAAATGTGTAATTAATAATTATAACACTCATGTCAGCAACACAAAAAAGTGAACCTGCCAACATTACACTAAGCAAATTCCTCTCCTGGTAAATTAAGAAAATTAATATGAAGTGACCAAAGCTTCAAGATTTCCTAAAACGGTCATGCTCATGTACATATTCCAGCTCAATCAGACACAAAGTATCAAGAAAGCTAGTTCCTTGATTTATTTTATTTTGAAAAAGAATTGCAAGGAGGACATAAAACTCCAGTAAATCCATTTCATAAGTACATCATCCATACAACTCATCAGGATAACATTTGGAACATCAATTACTTAAAAAGAAATTCAAATAAAAAATTCCAAGGACATGGACATTCAAGAGAGAAAGCAAGCATAGATTGTGAACATGACTACGATATTCAAAAGATGGAAAAAAGCATAAATCAGAACAATGTTAAAAATACACAATATGAAGTGGAAATAAACAGCTAAGAGCTCCCAAAGATATACGGTTTTATCGGTCGCAACTCGAAATGTCCCTGGAATTGAAACTCCAGCACCACCTCCCATTGTGATGCCATTTAGCAGAGCCACCTAAATGGGATTAACGGATAAGTTCGAGCACAAAAACTTGTCACAATTGAACTAAGACTAAACTTAAACTGGGCAAGCAAATTCTGGATCTAGCATATCCGCCCTACTTTTGGAACATCAAAGGCAAATTAAAATTAATAATAGCAATGGAAAGAGGAAATACAAACCCAAGAACTCATTGAGCCGCTAGCCAATGGTGCAAAAATAACAACTAACTGAATAGATCATCAAACTCATGTATAGAATGCAAAGGTCATTTGCATGGGGAAGAATTAGGCACACGATGCAACTACTATTTTTTATACAATTTAAACAAGAGTAGCTCCAACTTCCAGATGAGTTAATGTATTAATCCACTTCAGTCTGTTAGTGCAATTATAATCACCAAAACTGTGAGCATAGCAAAAGCCAGATATGACAAGAAACTATGCATGAACCAATGACATATGCCTGAAGCTTCTTAACTATATCCATCGAGGGGAACTGATACAGATCACAAAATCCTCAATAAGAAAGTCAATAATTAGTCTTCTGTTAACATAAAAAACTTCTTTCAGACTGGCAATGCTTCAAATAATATAATGCAATATTTAAGCACAGTTTTAACAAGAGAAAACAAAATAAATGAAAAACTTCTTTCAGACTGGCAATGCTCCAAATAATATAATACAATATTTAAGCACATTTTTAACAAGAGAAAACAAAATAAATGATATGTTAATCCTAGAAATAACAGGGTCTTTGACATAATGAATGTGTAATCATGACCTGTACTTCACCATACACTATACAGTTCGGTTACCTCTTGGTGCACCCCTCAACATGATCTTTTTTTTTCTTTTAAATGT